>CM019064.1:448163805-448763805 GCA_009667805.1 Leptobrachium leishanense
GCACAGCACAGAGCCCCCATAATAATATACACAGCGCTCAGCCCCCAGAATAATATACACAGCACTGAGCCCCCAGAATAACATACACAGCGCTGAGCCCCAGAATAACATACACAGCGCTGAGCCCCAGAATAATATACACAGCACTGAGCCTCCAGTATAATATACACAGCACTGAGCCCCAACAATAACATAATAACATGCACAGCACAGAGCCCCCATAAAATATACACAGCACTGAACCAAGAATAATATGCACAGCACTGAACCCCAAGAATAATATGCACAGCACTGGTTATATGGATATATTTTCCCCAGTTCACATGGATATAATTGCCCCCCAGCTCTCATGGATATAAATGCCCAGGTCTCATGGATAATGCCCCCAACTCTCATGGATAATGCCCCCTGGTCTCATGGATACTGCCCCCAGGTCTCATGGATACTGCCCCTGGTCTCATGGATAATGCCCCCAGGTCTCATGGATAATGCCCCCAACTCTCATGGATAATGCCCCAACTCTCATGGATAATGCCCCCTGGTCTCATGGATATGCCCCTGGTCTCATGGATACTGCCCCTGGTCCTCATGGATATCCCCCAGGGTCTCATGGATAATGCCCCTGGTCTCATGGATATGCCCCTGGTCTCATGGATATGCCCCTGGTCTCATGGATATGCCCCTGGTCTCATGGATACTGCCCCTGGTCTCATGGATACTGCCCCCTGGTCTCATGGATATGCCCCCTGGTCTCATGGATATGCCCCTGGTCTCATGGATATGCCCCCCAGGTCTCATGGATATGCACCAGGTCTCATGGATAATGCCCCTGGTCTCATGGATATGCCCCTGGTCTCATGGATATGCCCCTGGTCTCATGGATATGCCCCTGGTCTCATGGATATGCCCCCTGGTCTCATGGATATGCCCCCTGGTCTCATGGATATGCCCCCAGGTCTCATGGATATGCCCCCTGGTCTCATGGATATGCCCCTGTCTCATGGATATGCCCCTTCTCATGGATATGCCCCTGGTCTCATGGATACTGCCCTGCCTCATGGATATGCCCCCTGGTCTCATGGATATGCCCCCTGTCTCATGGATATGCCCCCTGTGTCTCATGGATATGCCCCTGGTCTCATGGATATGCCCCCTGGTCTCATGGATATGCCCCCTGGTCTCATGGATATGCCCCCTGGTCTCATGGATATGCCCCTGGTCTCATGGATATGCCCCTGGTCTCATGGATATGCCCTGGTCTCATGGATACTGCCCCCTGGTCTCATGGATATTGCCCCTGGTCTCATGGATACTGCCCCCTGGTCTCATGGATATGCCCCCTGGTCTCATGGATATGCCCCTGGTCTCATGGATATGCCCCTGGTCTCATGGATATGCCCCCTGGTCTCATGGATATGCCCCCTGGTCTCATGGATATACCCCTGGTCTCATGGATATGCCCCTGGTCTCATGGATATGCCCCTGGTCTCATGGATACTGCCCCCTGGTCTCATGGATATGCCCCTGGTCTCATGGATACTGCCCCCTGGTCTCATGGATATGCCCCCTTCTCATGGATATGCCCCCTGGTCTCATGGATATGCCCCCCAGGTCTCATGGATATGCCCCCAGGTCTCATGGATATGCCCCCAGGTCTCATGGATATGCCCCCAGGTCTCATGGATAGTGCCCCCTGGTCTCATGGATAATGCCCCCAACCCAACTTACCGCTGCTGCTGCTGCTGCTGCCGCCGCCGCACACTGCCGGCGGCCACGTGTTTCCTGCTCAGCGGCCGCTGACAGGAAGTGCAGCCGCTCGCCTGGGATCTAGGAAACAGCCAGGCGAGCGGCTCCACTTCCGGTCACCGGCCGCTAGAATAGGAAGCACGCGGCCGCCGCCAATGTGCGGCGGCCGCCTGTTAAGCGTTCGGGCTCGGGCCACAGCGGGAACGCTGCGTTCCCGCAGCGTTCCCGCTGTCGGAGAAGTGCGGGAACGCCGTTCCCGCGCGTTCCCGCTCGACTCGAGCCCTGTATCTATCTATCTATCTATCTATCTATCTCATATCTATCTATCACATATCTATCTATCTATCTATCTATCTCATATCTATCTATCCCATATCTATCTATCTATCTTTCTATCTATCTATCTATCCCATATCTATCTATCTATCTATCTATCTATCTATCCCATATCTATCTATCTATCTATCTCATATCTATCCATATCTATCTATCTCTGTATCTATCTATCTATCTATCTATCTATCTCATATCTATCTATCTATCTATCTATCTCATATCTATCTATCTATCTATCTATCTCATATCTATCTATCTATCTATCTATCTATCTATCTATCTATCTCATATCTATCTATCCCATATCTATCTATCTATCTATCTATCTATCTATCTATCTCATATCTATCTATCTATCCCATATCTATCTATCTATCTATCTATCTCATATCTATCTATCCCATATCTATCTATCTATCTATCTATCTATCTATCTCATATCTATCTATCTATCTATCTATCTCATATCTATCTATCCCATATCTATCTATCTATCTATCTATCTATCTCATATCTATCTATCTATCTATCTATCTATCTATCATATCTATCTATCTATCCCATATCTATCTATCTATCTATCTATCTATCTCATATCTATCTATCCCATATCTATCTATCTATCTATCTATCTATCTATCTATCTCATATCTATCTATCTATCTCATATCTATCTATCCCATATCTATCTATCTATCTATCTATCTCATATCTATCTATCCCATATCTATCTATCTATCTATCTATCTCATATCTATCTATCCCATATCTATCTATCTATCTATCTATCTCATATCTATCTATCTATCTATCTATCTATCTATCTATCTATCTATCTATCTCATATCTATCTATCCCATATCTATCTATCTATCTATCTCATATCTATATATCCCATATCTATCTATCTATCCCATATCTATCTATCTATCTATCTATCTATCTCATATCTATCTATCCATATCTATCTATCTATCTATCTATCTATCTATCTATCTATCTCATATCTATCTATCCCATATCTATCTATTTATCTATCTATCTATCTATCTCATATCTATCTATCTATCTATCTATCTCATATCTATCTATCCCATATCTATCTATCTATCTATCTATCTATCTATCTCATATCTATCTATCTATCTCTATCTTCTATCATATATATCTATATCATATCTATTCTATCTATCTCATATATCTCTATCTATCTCATATCTATCTATCCCATATCTATCTATCTATCTATCTATCTATCTATCTATCTATCTATCTATCTATCTATCTATTATCTCATATCTATCTATCCCATATCTATCTATCTATCTATCTATCTCATATCTATCTATCTATCTATCTATCTCATATCTATCTATCTATCTATCTATCTATCTATCCCATATCTATCTATCTATCTATCTATCTATCTATCTATCTATCTATCTATCTCATATCTATCTATCCCATATCTATCTATCTATCCCATATCTATCTATCTATCTATCTATCTATCTCATATCTATCTATCCCATATCTATCTATCTATCTATCTATCTATCTATCTCATATCTATCTATCCCATATCTATCTATCTATCTATCTATCTATCTATCTATCTATCTATCTATCTATCTATCTATCTATCCCATATCTATCTATCCCATATCTATCTATCTATCTATCTATCTCATATCTATCTATCTATCTATCTCATATCTATCTATCTATCTATCTATCTATCTATCTATCTATCTATCTATCTATCTATCTATCTCATATCTATCTATCCCATATCTATCTATCTATCTATCTATCTCATATCTATCTATCCCATATCTATCTATCTATCTATCTATCTATCTATCTCATATCTATCTATCTATCTATCTCATATCTATCTATCTATCTATCTATCTCATATCTATCTATCTATCTATCTATCTATCTCATATCTATCTATCTATCTATCTATCTATATCTATCTATCTATCTATCTATCTCATATCTATCTATCTATCTATCTCATATCTATCTATCTATCTATCTATCTATCTATCTATCTATCTCTGTATCTGTCTATCTATCTATCTATCTATCTATCTATCTATCTATCAATCCCACTATTATTATTATAAATTATTATTACTCTTTATCTATAAAGCGCCAGCATATTCTGCAGTGCTGTACAATGGACACAGTATAGACAGGGTTACAGTACATCGACCAACATTTGACAAACCAGTACAGGAGGAGATGAGGGCCCTATTCCTATTCCCTTTTCGGCAGTGTGTGGATTCATATGCTGCATTATTATACTGTAGAGGTGCTGCCAGGCAGTGTGCGGATCATATGCTGCATTATTATACTGTAGAGGTGCTGCCCGGCAGTGTGCGGATTCATATGCTGCATTATTATACTGTAGAGGTGCTGCCCGGCAGTGTGCGGATTCATATGCTGCATTATTATACTGTATAGGTGCTGCCTGGCAGTGTGCGGAATCGTATGCCGCATTATTATACTGTATAGGTGCTGCCTGGCAGTGTGCGGAATCGTATGCCGCATTATTATACTGTATAGGTGCTGCCTGGCAGTGTGCGGAATCGTATGCCGCATTATTATACTGTATAGGTGCTGCCTGGCAGTGTGCAGATTCATATGCCGCATTATTATACTGTATAGGTGCTGCCTGGCAGTGTGCGGAATCGTATGCCGCATTATTATACTGTATAGGTGCTGCCTGGCAGTGTGAGGATTCATATGCTGCATTATTATACTGTATAGGTGCTGCCTGGCAGTGTTAGGAATTCATATGCTGCATTATTATATCTGGAGAGGTCTGCCTGGCAGTGTGCGGATTCATATGCTGCATTATTATACTGTATATAGGTGCTATCCTGGCAGTGTTAGATTCATATTGCTGCATTATTATACTGGAGAGGTGCTGCCTGGCAGTGTGCGGATTCATATGCTGCATTATTATACTGTATAGGTGCTGCCTGGCAGTGTTAGGATTCTATGCTGCATTATTATATCTGTAGAGGTGCTGCCTGGCAGTGTTAGGATTCATATGCTGCATTAATTATACTGTAGAGGCGCTGCCCGGCAGTGTTAGGATTCATATGCTGCATTAATTATACTGTAGAGGCGCTGCCCGGCAGTGTGCGGATTCATATGCTGCATTATTATACTGTATAGGTGCTGCCTGGCAGTGTTAGGATTCATATGCTGCATTATTATACTGGAGAGGTGCTGCCTGGCAGTGTGCGGATTCATATGCTGCATTATTATGCTGTAGAGGTGCTGCCCGCCAGTGTGCGGATTCATATGCTGCATTACTATACTGTAGAGGTGCTGCCTGGCAGTGTGCGGATTCATATGCTGCATTATTATACTGTCGAGGTGCTGCCCGGCAGTGTGCGGATTCATATGCTGTATTATTATACTGTTAGAGGTGCTGCCCGCAGTGTGTGGATTCATATGCTGCATTAATTATACTGTAAGGTGCTGCCCGGCAGTGTGAGGATTCATATGCTGCATTATTATACTGTAGAGGTGCTGCCCGGCAGTGTGCGGATTCATATGCTGCATTAACTATACTGTAGAGGTGCTGCCCGGCAGTGTGAGGATTCATATGCTGCATTATTATACACTGTAGAAGTGCTGCCCAGCAGTGTGCGGATTCATATGCTGCATTATTATACTGTATAGGTGCTGCCCGGCAGTGTGAGGATTCATATGCTGCATTATTATACTGTAGAGGTGCTGCCCGGCAGTGTGTGGATTCATATGCTGCATTATTATACTGTAGAGGTGCTGCCCAGCAGTGTGCGGATTCATATGCTGCATTATTATACTGTAGAGGTGCTGCCTGGCAGTGTGAGGATTCATATGCTGCATTATTATACTGTATAGGTGCTTCTCGGCAGTGTGAGGATTCATATGCTGCATTATTATACTGTAGAGTTGCTGCCTGGCAGTGTGAGGATTCATATGCTGCATTATTATACTGTATAGGTGCTGCCTGGCAGTGTTAGGATTCATATGCTGCATTATTATACTGTAGAGGTGCTGCCTGGCAGTGTTAGGATTCATATGCTGCATTAATTATACTGTAGAGGCGCTGCCCGGCAGTGTTAGGATTCATATGCTGCATTAATTATACTGTAGAGGCGCTGCCCGGCAGTGTGTGGATTCATATGCTGCATTATTATGCTGTAGAGGTGCTGCCCGCCAGTGTGCGGATTCATATGCTGCATTACTATACTGTAGAGGTGCTGCCTGGCAGTGTGCGGATTCATATGCTGCATTATTATACTGTCGAGGTGCTGCCCGGCAGTGTGCGGATTCATATGCTGTATTATTATACTGTAGAGGTGCTGCCCGCAGTGTGTGGATTCATATGCTGCATTAATTATACTGTAGAGGTGCTGCCCGGCAGTGTGAGGATTCATATGCTGCATTAATTATACTGTAGAGGTGCTGCCCGGCAGTGTGCGGATTCATATGCTGCATTAACTATACTGTAGAGGTGCTGCCCGGCAGTGTGAGGATTCATATGCTGCATTATTATACTGTAGAAGTGCTGCCCAGCAGTGTGCGGATTCATATGCTGCATTATTATACTGTATAGGTGCTGCCCGGCAGTGTGAGGATTCATATGCTGCATTATTATACTGTAGAGGTGCTGCCCGGCAGTGTGTGGATTCATATGCTGCATTATTATACTGTAGAGGTGCTGCCTGGCAGTGTGAGGATTCATATGCTGCATTATTATACTGTATAGGTGCTTCTCGGCAGTGTGAGGATTCATATGCTGCATTATTATACTGTAGAGGTGCTGCCCAGCAGTGTGTGTATTCATATGCTGCATTAATTATATTGTAGAGGTGCTGCCCAGCAGTGTGCGGATTCATATGCTGCATTATTATACTGTAGAGGTGCTGCCCGGCAGTGTGCAGATTCATATGCTGCATTATTATACTGTAGAGGTGCTGCCCGTCAGTGTGCGGATTCATATGCTGCATTATTATACTGTAGAGGTGCTGCCCGGCAGTGTGCAGATTCATATGCTGCATTATTATACTGTAGAGGTGCTGCCCGGCAGTGTGTGGATTCATATGCTGCATTAATTATACTGTAGAGGTGCTGCCCGGCAGTGTGCGGATTCATATGCTGCATTATTATACTGTAGAGGTGCTGCCCGGCAGTGTGCGGATTCATATGCTGCATTATTATACTGTAGAGGTGCTGCTCGGCAGTGTGCAGAATCATATGCTGCATTGAAACCCTAAAGATTAACCCAAAAATTCCTGAAAAGTCCTAAAAAATAAATACAAAAAATGGCATATTGCTGCAGATGAAACTAAAAAATGGTTTAAGAGATATTTAATAAGTTAAAAACGCCACTATATTTTTACATTGAAAAGTAAAGTATGGAGGAAGAAAGCCTAGTTTTGTTTAAAATTAGTTAGAAACCCTAAAGATGAACCCAAAAATTCCCAAAAAATGCCCAAAAAAATCCTAAAAAATATATATAAGTAAGGAGACTTTTATTTTATTGGTAGTAAATAATATCATATCAATATCTTGTACTGTTAGCTTTTCCCTAAATGCCCAGTCTAATTAAATATTTAAAATAATATATTATTGATGTAGGAAGAAAGCACTGGAACAAGTGAAAAAAGTGACATTACGAACCGAAATGGACTCGAAACGATACGAAATCATCAATAGAACCGAAATGGACTCGAAACAATGCGATGTCCGAAATGAACCGAAACAGACCCGAAATCGTGAATAGAACGAAAATGACTTGCGATTTTACAAATTTCACGTTCATACGAAATAACGAAATTATTTTGTTTCGTATCGGAAATTATTTCGGTGGGTGTGTACTTCGTTGCCGATCCGATTCGGAACATCGGACGAATCCGAAGCACCGAATAGGTACGAAACGAAATGCACATCCCTAATTTACAGCGTGTACTTTTTTTTCCCCCCATTTTATCATCCAAACCTTTGTAGTTATACGTATATTATAAAGGGAATTCTTGTTAAAAAAAAAAGTGAAATGGGAACCTGTTACTGCATTTTTCTGAGAAAATATACAATTTTAACCAAAAAAAATGGAGAAAAAAAAAATGACCCTGCTCCCAGCGTGGAAAATTAAAATTGAGTAATGGCAGTGGTATTGCTCATTTTATAAGTAAGTGAAAAATGGACAATGCCATTGCTTAGGAACTAAAAATACCAACATTTTTATTTATTTTCGCTTTTCTTTTAGATTTTACATGGTCACTTTTTTTTTAATCAATGCAAAGACCAGACTCTGACCTGTCCATTGACGCCTCACTTGACTTTGTGAGGTGTAAAGATTAGTGACGCAGGGGTCCAAAGTACCACCCCCCAGGGATCTTTGCTGCAGTGTGGCGATTTAGGTTTTTGATGTAACAATTCGTAACAACGGATTGTGCCATCACCTTCACACTTGTTGGTGACATGAGAAATGTGATGGTGAGCTAGTTAGAAATATTTATTATTTTATTTTTAATGTTACATAAAATCTTGGTAGCATTGAAAGGGTCATGTTCTGGCCTTTCCAGTGATACCTCACATGACCTTGTAGCTGTTTTGGAGTTGGAGATACAGGGGTCCAAATACCCATCAATGCAGACATTGTTATTCTCTCTCTGGGTCTATTCTGGGGCATGGGCCTGGAGCTGCTGCTCCATCAGCCCCTATGTTAATCCGGCCCTGGCTGTGCTGCAGAATATAGATCTGCTTATGCTAGTCCCCTGCCCTAAGGCTAGGGTCAGATGAGCGCGGTTTGTACGGACTGTGCGTCTGTGCAGTACGGACGTACTTACTGACTGACGACAAGGTAGTGGCCACACAGTTAGTTTTTTTCACTGACGTATTTTTTGACTGATGTAGCAGGGAAAATAAATTACAATGAAAAAACATTCTGTCCGTCAAAAATGCTGGACGTATAAATGCAGTCCGTCTGACCATGCTCCATCACTCACACACAAAGCTATGCGGACGTTGTGGACGTGGCGCACTCTGCACATCCGTTCTAGCAGTATTACGTTCTTGCCTAAGGCTAAGGTCAGACAAAAGCATTTTTAACGTGCGTTTAACCGCACGAAATCACGGCCGTGCTAGCAGCAAATGACGTCCAATGCCGGGTAACAAACGAAGAACGGCCGCACGAAAGTTCGTCCGCGCAACGCAAGTGGCAAACGAACGCATTTTTTCTAGAACGTCAAACCGCTAGTACTGATGTACAGAGTGCGCTGCGTCCGCTAGCGGCGTGTGTGCGTGATTAGGAGACGTCAGACGCTGCACACGTCCGGCCAACATAACGTCTAGACGCAAAAAGGGTTTTATTGATGATCCGTACAAAATCACGGACGAAAATGTGCATCGTATGACGCGTATTCCGTGAAAAAATACGTCCATTCGTTCGAACGCACTTTTTCACGGACAACGCGAAAATGCGTTCGTCTGACCCTAGCCTAACCTGCGTCCGTTTGCAGTGTCCGTCAGCCCCCGCACTTCTGTGCGGACGTACTTCGTGTGTGGGGCTCCATTTAACACAATTGTATGCTATCACGGACGTACTTATGTGCGGCAACACGGACGTTAACACTGCGCTTGTCTGACCCTAGCCTTAAGGCTGCTATGTTCTTTCTCTTTGTTTATTGTATGTTCTTTGCGTCTTAAATTTTTTTTGGATTATTCACAATAAATAAAAGCTACCCCTCAGTGGCAAAATCCAGAGAAAGCCGCTACACTATCCCTATGGAATTAATATAAAACTTGGTTAGCTTTTATTAAAAACAGTAAAAAAGACAAACAAATTAACACTAATACAAATAAATGGCCCAAATAAATTAACCAGTGAAAAACCAAAATAACCTAAAAAATAAAAATCACTGGTTGATTTATTTGAATTATTGTTGATTTTAGGCTGGGGTCAGACGAGCGCACTTTTCGTGTCGTCTGACTGCACTGCTTGCTGTCCGTTGTAGCTTTTCAAAGGAGTCAATAAAGAACAATACACGAAGCAAGTGCGCACTTTTTCACACGCGCGCAACGCATATTGCAACGGCCGCGAAATGGCATTGACGTGAAAAAGCTACACGGACGTAGAGAAACCCCTGCATACAGCTTTTTTTCTCTTTTCTCAACATCAGTCAAAACAAACTGATACAATGTAACTACAATCTCATCCGTTACAAAGTGCATCCGTTACTGTGCGCAGTCAGTGCTCTCGTCTGACCCCAGCCTTACGTTTTATTAATATTAGCAAGAAAGACCCTAAATTTTATATTAATCCCATGGGGATTTTGTATCTGCTTTCTCTGGATTTTGCTAGGGAGGAGTATCTTAATTGAGTCTTCCCAGCACCTCTCGTGGCCTGAGATTGCGACCTTCTTTATCGTGGGCACATTATGTGAGCCAAGGAACTGCTCAGATAACCATGACTAAACGACCCAAATGTTCTCAATGTGGTACTTTAAATCACTCAATATGAAAAATTAATCACGGTCAAAGTCAGGGACAAGTCGATCAGGAACGCGTTCCCCTTTGACCCATATAAGGAGAAGCTTTTATCAGGTTCCACTCATATAATTCCTTATTAACCCCTTTACTACCAAATGATTTTCCAAAAACAACATTGTCAGGAACCAGTGTTTTTTTATTTTTTATTAAAACAGTAAGAAATATTTGGGCATATTCCCAGTGTATTTCTTACTGTACTAACATATCTGGCCAGTAGATGGTGCCATCTACTGCCAAATTCAGTTACAGCCAATGCAGGGAACACGAGCTGCAACTGTATCGACTGCTGAATGTCCGATGTCAGGACTTTCAGTCAGACGATTTTGAAGTTTTAGCTCTTTGCGCATTATGCCCACGAGGCTAAAACATTGGGGGCACCTTCTGCAGCCCACAAGCTTTTCATTTGAATTTCATTTGCTTTTGAGCTGCGGATCAGCAGGTCGACATATCTCGATATCGGGGCACTAGATGGTGCCTTTTAAGCCCGAGATATCTCGATCTCGATAGTGAAGGGGTTAAAGTCACTCAAAATATATGATATTAATTACAATTATCATAAAGATTCCCTAAAGCCCAGCCTACTTTTATGTTTAAACATTGATATCAAATCTGCAGGTGGAGTGGTGGCTTAAATGACATGTCAATGGTTAATTGAGGAGCAGAAATTATGGAGAGGTCCCACACTCATTTTTTTGAGGACTACACCCCTGATCAAAGTGTTATGTCTCTGTATGGCCACAGTATCATTCAAAACAATGAAACAAATATGAGTAATATAATTATCTTCTAGACAGTGTTCATTAGAGATGCACTGCTCACACGGGACCCGGAAAACTAACAGCTGCTGCTCAGCATCCGCAAGCTTTACGACGGGAATGCAGAGCTGTCAGTATACACCTGGGTATGATTCGGCATACCATGATATTGTTTATACAAGTATGACATTTCGGCTTAATCCTCAAAATATCATGTTCCTTCAAATCCCAGACGAGGTGCCAGTTCTCACAGACCGAACAGTAGATAAAGTCATGGTTAAAACAATATCTTACCTGATAGTGACGCCATTTTTTATGTTGTTTATCTATCGACACGGGACCCTATTACATTCTTAACGCAAAAACGCACGCTAAATCCGTGTGGTTTTTTGCGCGAAGCGTTAAACGTTAACGCACGAAAATCACCGCTGGAATTACATTCCTCGCGCATTTTTTCATCCGTCGGGAAATTGCGCTCATAAAACCGACGCAAAAAATGCGCGCAAAGTACCGCTGCGCGCAGAAATCAGTGAGTGCAATGTAATTTTTAACGCGAGTCCGTCAGTTTGTGCAGACTGCGCACAACAGACGTACGTTCTGACGGGAGACAGGGTAGTGGCCGTCATTTTTGACGGATCTAGTAAAAAAAAGTTCGCATCGACGTTCTCCGTTGTGAATCCGCAGTTCGGTACGGTCAGGTTGTTACAATTTGCCGTTACCACCAGCTTTTCAAAGACGTTAAAATTATGCGCGCAAACGCTGTCCGTAAAATTATGCGCGCAAATGTTGTCCGTCAAATTTTGCGCTAAGATTGTAATACCATGCGCGCACCAGCGCACAAATGCATTCGCGCTCACAATGTTAAGTATAGGATGCGCGCACTAAATTGCGCTCGCAAAGGGTTCGCGCAGGGTCACTCGCGGTAGACGTTAACGCTCATTTTGTGCGCAAACGTCGTAATACGATGTTCAGCACAAAGGGTTTTGCCCCTCGCGTTAATGCGTTTTTGCGCACGCACACAACTGTGCGCGAGGAATGTAATAGTGCCAACGGTGTTTCGAATTTTTAGTGTCTTCTTGCTTCCTTCATCAACGTAATCTCAGTTATTTGTGGTTAAAAGTACATGTTTTTCTTTAATTTCATTATTCAATTCAAGAGTTTTGACCTCGGTTTTGTTGTTTCGAGATGTCCTTGTTTACAGTCATTTTTTAAGTTCCTGGACTGGCTGTCCTTGGTTGCCGTATCCATAAAATATAATTAATGTTGGCTGTGTCAATCAGTCTACTGCTATGACAACCTGACACGATCCACTGAATTATTTACTTAACCTTTTCTTATGCTCAAGTCTTATCCTTAATACCTAATGCTCCTTAGACTCAATGAATTATTCAGTTAGGTCCTGGTGGTCTTGGTCACTCATGTCAGACAGTAGGGGTTGCCCATGGATAGGAGTTACAGACATCGCAATGTTATGTCATTATGTCAGGGCGCCTCGATGTCATTGGAACCAAGATGACTGAGGACGAGGTCAACGAGTGTCTTCACTTTGACTGTAGGGATGGGCCAGTGTAGCTGTGGTCCAACCATTCATGGACTGATCTTCTGAACATCATATAAGTAGTTAATTACAAAGTGATAATTTTCAGAGGATCCTGGAAGCACAGAGCGAACATACGGAGGTTCGTGCATTATCTAATACCTTATTGCATGTCTGTGACATCATACAGGCTGCTTAATAATGCGAGGTTAACGTTTAGACTTTTTCTCCGACATACATGAGATGTAAACAACGTTACCAGGCACAGGGAGCGCGTCTGATCTCTGCCCGCAGACGCTTTTCCATGTCACCTTATTAATATAATCCCTCTCCTATCAGATTTCTAGCCCTTGCGTCCTAAATTGGCGGTAATTGGCTGTACAGTGTTTGTCTGTGTGATGTACAGACGAGGCCTGCGCCAGCTGTATTCCTTCAGCCTAACGTCTGCCTCAATTAAGGAAAACGGGCACAGCTTGTCACACGGAAAGTCAAGCGATGAAGCCATAGGACTGTTAATTAGATTCTCAGACGTCGCAGTGTAATATTGTCGACAAGCAGCCGGGGCTTGGGCTTTCTTGCTGCTACGATATGGTTACTGGCCGCTGGATGCCAGACAAGGTGCCCACTCCTCGCTGCGTCCGGGGAATTTGGTTCCGGGCTACTATCAATGGAAAACGCTGAACGTCCCATCGCACATGACAAAGAGCTGCTCTCTATCGGGGTTCACCAAAAACAGGGGAAAAAAAGCTAAAAAGATGCCTTTTAGCTCCCATGGGAAATGTTGGGTGACAACTACCGTAAACATCAATATAGGGGTTAATCAAAGACCACCAAAATTTCAGGGGAATTGCTGTTCTCTTTCATTCAGCGCACTTCGCGATTTCAGTTCGCCGACCCTGAGGTGAATTCACTATTTACCACAGGGTCCCTGAAGTATGCCGAGTCGCCGAATGCCGCCGAACAGACTGCCGAACGCCGCATACTTCAGATCAGCCTGCCGAACACCGCCAAACTAATCGCCGAATGCCGCAAGAAAAAAAAAACAGAGCACGGCTATTTTTTAAAAGGCTTTTAAAACAATTAAAATGCATGAAAATGTGTGGAAATCGTAAAAAAAGGTCCTATAAAAAAAATAATGAAAAAAGGCCTGTTACAGGATTAAAAATAAACACCATTAAAAAAAAAAAAGATAAAACCGAATCGAAAACTTTGTCTAAAAAAATCCGGTAAAATACCTAAAAAATAAATGAATAGAAAGGCTTTTTGCTGAATCTGAAAAGAATAAATGGTTGAATAAAAAAAATTATAAAAACCGTATTTTTTTTACATTGAATCCTAGGGGATTTGCCTGTTTAAACCTGTCGAACTGAACATTTCGGTGCAGTTCGTCGTTCTCTGAATAGATTAACCATTACTTCTCTATGGGACAATTTCATTACTGCCGAAGACTGCAGAATTGCAGCGATCTGGGGTGAACTGCTCCGTAATTCGCTGTCAGTTCGCCAGTATTTGGCGAATTGACAGTTTATTATTATTATTATTATTCTTTATTTATAAAGCGCCAGCATATTCCGCAGCGCTGTACAATAAGCACAGTATAGACAGGGTTACAATACATTGAACAACATTTGACAAACAGTACAGGAGGAGATGAGGCCCTATTCCCGTAGGAACTCACAATCTGGGAGGGTTGGGGTTGGAAACAGGAGGAGAGGACTGTAAGGTGAGAGTGATTGATGGTTGCGTCAGTGAGTTGGGTGGTAGGCTTCCCTAAATAGGAACGTTTTAAGGAGCGTTTGAAGGAAGAGAAGTTAGGGGAAAGTCTGACAGTACGAGGGAGAGCGTTCCAGAGAGTGGGGGCTGCGCGTGAGAAATCCTGCAGTCTATCATGGGAAGAGGTGATGCGGGGAGAAGCTAGGCGCAGGTCACTGTTTGACCTTAGGGAGCGGGCTTAGTTTAGGTAATAGACGAACTGAAATTAAATTGTGCTGTAGGGAGAAATTCACCGTTCAGTGCAATTCGGTGGCAAGTTCGGCGCTTACAGAAAAACCCTTCATGTCTGAGACATGCAACTTGCTCACATGGAGATTTACAGCTTGACCCTGGTGTTGCAGGCAATTCGAAAGGCGTGTAATGCATCACTTGGTGTACACCATTATCATGAAGCATGCCAAGGTGGTGGAGGCAAGATAAGCATACCAACAATCATTACGTGGTGTTACCATGACTAAACACACAAATTTAGGTACATTAAGGATAAACACAAAATTCAAGGCAGGATCCACAAGGTAGAGAAAAAATATGGCAGAGCAGCGCTTCCTTCAACGGTGATCTCTCTCTATCTTCTTAAAGGTTGATGTGTACCTCAAATGAAACAAAAAAATGCCATTGCGTAGCAAGTAGGGTTCCACATGAGTAGTATAGAAAAGAGGGAATTCACTCACATTTTGCGGTGTCTCAATCAGACACTGGATATATTCAGCAACCAGTGATATTATGGGGAGCACCGGATCTCCCGTACAGCCAGCAAAGTCCTTTCGGTTCCAAACAAACGTCAGTATACAAGGAATAGGATCCACATGGCACATACCATTCAAAGGAGTCCTTCAAAAAGCCGCGCCGGCACTGATGAGACGGACCAAACCAAAAAAGCAAGGCCTAGGTATGTATGATCAACCGGGACAAACGAAAAAGGAGCATTAAAAATCAAACAGGAGGCCACAGACCGAGACATCGGATCTAGAGTGGGTATCCAGCAAGAGGTTGTCCATCAAGTATAGGAACGAGGCAATGTACACAGATGACAACCAATGGACATATGGGTGATCTGCTTTTTATGTGGAGGACTTCACACTTACCCAGGAATCAGATGTGAACCCCTTCCGAAATGAAGAGCATCCAAGCTAGGCTGCATTAGATCTAGACCTACACGTAGAGCAGTGGTTCCCAAACCTGCTCCTTGGGGCCCACTAACAGGTCAGGTTTGCCAGAAATCTGAAGCACAGCACAGGTGATATGATTTGCTGCTCTGTGATTGCAGGATTCAGTCTGCTTTTCCCCAAGAAAATCCTACATGAGGACCTGAGTCGGGAACCATTTATGTAAGAGAATGGAGAGCCTCCAGTGGTGCAGGGGCTTAACACAATGTACCAGACTGCAGGGACCAAAGGTTCAACTGTCATGCCAGCTCCTGGAGCCTGCCTGTATAAACTGTACATATTGCTGTTGTTCCTGTCTGCATCCACTCTGGGGTTAATCCCTGTGCCAGCTCCTGAGTGGGTGTGCATATAACCTGGACACACCCTTCCTTCTATGCTCTGTCATTTTTCCTTGATTCCCTGCCCATGTGAGGTTCTGAGAGCTCCCTCACCGTTGTTTGTCAGTTTTACCCACCATCCTCTGTATGAGCTTTTCTGCCAGCATTAAAGATTGAACCTTTGCGAAGAGCTCCTGTTTCCAGCTCAGTGGATCCTTGCTGCAGTGGCAACTGCATAGCCCACTATCCTGTGGGCCTAAGAGACTGCACCTGTGGCTACCTGTGTTCTGCTTTATTCCACCTTCCTGCTACCAAGGTACCTGTGCCAAGAGCTCCTGGTTCCCGCGCAGAGGATCCTGTCTGCAGTGGACTATATAGCCCACAATCCCTGGTACATAGACACTACCTGCACGCAGAGTGACTTTTCCTGTTGTATCCAGTGCTCTGTTATTTCTGTATCAGACTTGTTGCTGTGTGTTCTGAATATACACTTATTTACCAGCATAAGTTCCTGTGTCTGCTTCATCTGCTCTCCCCCAGCGCTTGGGATATTAAGGCCCTGCCATGGCTCCATCATGGCACGAGCCTGACCTCAACCTAATAATGAGTCGTTTTCCAGACATTTTAGAATTTTTTATTTCTTTATGACCATAGCATTCAGGAGATACAGATTCAGAGGACTAGCTTTGACTTCAATATGTTCCAAAACCATACAGAAGCCCAACCATGGAAGAACATCTCATAACTGGTACCTGATGTATTATTAATTTTTTATACTTCATTCAAATGGCATCAGCAGATTCTGTAGCGCTGTAAAAAAAATATGTAGAAATTGTGTGAAATTAGTCTTTTTCCTTCCGAAAAAATGTAATTAATTTTTTTTTACTTCGTCCGTCAAAATTTCTATTCCAGACACACGACCACCAGAAAAATGTAAAGAATAAAAACAATATCCAGGCCAGAGCACCTCTCCAGTAAGTGTCCTTGGGCGAGACACCTAACGGTACATACTCGCTACCACACAATATGGGCTGTGGAGTCCAGTGGTAAAAATCTCTGCTCTTCAACCATGGAGAAACAAGTTAAATACCATTCAGCACATCCTTCCAATACAACTGTGGAGAAGCAAGTCTCGACTGTACGGGAAGCGGGTTCAACCTAACCACCAGGTCACAGCTGTACAATCATGGAAAGACGACTCAATCCCACTCAGACGCCACCAGCGAGTGTCCTTGGTCAAGACACCTAACGGCAAGGACGGCGCTGCCGCTAGGCCAGCTAGGCGGGCGCCTAGAGCCCACTTAAAAAAAAGAAAAATGGCCGCGGGGCAGCCTGGGGCGGCTGCGTGCTGTAGCCAGCCCCAATACGTGCTGGCGTCGCTGCCAGCGTCAAGGAGACGGCGGTGTGGACTTGGTGCTTCCAGCTTCCTGCACAAAGTCTCCTTGACGCCAGCAGCGATGCCAGCACGTATTGGGACTGGCTACGAGGAGGTGGAGGGAGGCGGAGGTGGAGACGGAGCTGGAGCGGCAAATACCCATGTGTGAGCTGGGGCAGATATCCGTGTGTGAGCCTGGGGCAGATCTCCATGTGTGAGCCTGGGGCAGATATCCATGTGTGAGCCTGGGGCAGATCTCCATGTGTGAGCCTGGGGCAGATCTCCATGTGTGAGCCTGGGGCAAATACCCATGTGTGAGCTGGGGCAAATACCCATGTGTGAGCCTGGGGGCAGATTTCCATGTGTGAGCCTGGGGCAAATACCCATGTGTGAACCTGGGGGCAAATATCCATGTGTGAGCTGGGGCAGATATCCATGTGTGAGCTGGGGCAGATATCCATGTGTGAGCCTGGGGCAGATCTCCATGTGTGAACTGGGGCAGATATCCATGTGTGAGCTGGGGCAATATCTCCATGTGTGAGCTGGGGCAATATCTCCATGTGTTAGCTGGGGAAATATCTCCATGTGTGAGCCTGGGGCAGATATCCATGTGTGAGCCTGGGGCAGATATCCATGTGTGAGCTGGGGCAGATATCCATGTGTGAGCTGGGGCAGATATCCATGTGTTAGCTGGGGCAATATCTCCATGTGTGAGCTGGGGCTATATCTCCATGTGTGAGCTGGGGCAATATCTCCATGTGTGAGCTGGGGCAGATTTCCATGTGTTAGCTGGGGCAATATCTCCATGTGTGAGCAGGGGCTATATCTCCATGTGTGAGCAGGGGCTATATCTCCATGTGTGAGGAGGGGTTATATCTCAATGTGTGAGCTGGGGCAATATCTCCATGTGTGAGCTGGGGCAGATTTCCATGTGTTAGCTGGGGCAATATCTCCATGTGTGAGCAGGGGCTATATCTCCATGTGTGAGCAGGGGCTATATCTCCATGTGTGAGCAGGGGCTATATCTCCATGTGTGAGCAGGGGCTATATCTCCATGTGTGAGCAGGGGCTATATCTCCATGTGTGAGCTGGGGCTATATCTCCATGTGTGAGCTGGGGCAGATTTCCATGTGTTAGCTGGGGCAATATCTCCATGTGTGAGCTGGGACAATATCTCCATGTGTTAGCTGGGGCAATATCTCCATGTGTTAGCTGGGACAATATCTCCATGTGTGAGCTGGGACAATATCTCCATGTGTTAGCTGGGGCAATATCTCCATGTGTGCGCTGGGGCAATATCTCCATGTGTGAGCTGGGGCAATATCTCCATGTGTTAGCTGGGGAAATATCTCCATGTGTGAGCCTGGGGCAGATATCCATGTGTGAGCCTGGGGCAGATATCCATGTGTGAGCCTGGGGCAGATATCCATGTGTGAGCTGGGGCAGATATCCATGTGTGAGCTGGGGCAGATATCCATGTGTTAGCTGGGGCAATATCTCCATGTGTGAGCTGGGGCTATATCTCCATGTGTGAGCTGGGGCAATATCTCCATGTGTGAGCTGGGGCAGATTTCCATGTGTTAGCTGGGGCAATATCTCCATGTGTGAGCTGGGGCAATATCTCATGTGTGAGCAGGGGCTATATCTCCATGTGTGAGGAGGGGTTATATCTCCATGTGTGAGCTGGGGCAGATTTCCATGTGTTAGCTGGGGCAATATCTCATGTGTGAGCAGGGGCTATATCTCCATGTGTGAGCAGGGGCTATATCTCCATGTGTGAGCAGGGGCTATATCTCCATGTGTGAGCAGGGGCTATATCTCCTTGTGTGAGCTGGGGCTATATCTCCATGTGTGAGCTGGGGCAGATTTCCATGTGTTAGCTGGGACAATATCTCCATGTGTGAGCTGGGACAATATCTCCATGTGTGAGCTGGGGCAGATTTCCATGTGTTAGCTGGGGCAATATCTCCATGTGTGAGCTGGGACAATATCTCCATGTGTTAGCTGGGGCAATATCTCCATGTGTTAGCTGGGACAATATCTCCATGTGTGAGCTGGGACAATATCTCCATGTGTTAGCTGGGGCAATATCTCCATGTGTGCGCTGGAGGCAAATATACCCATGTAAGAGCTGGTGGCAAATATACCCATGTGAGCTTTCTTTTTTTGGGGGGATGGAAGTAGCTGGTCTTGCCTAGGGCGCAAAATAGTCTAGCCCGGCCCTGCCTAACGGTACATACTTGCCAACCACACAATGACGGCTGTGGAGTCCAGTGGTAACGTTTTGACCGTGGAGAGGAATGATAAAATCCTGTTCAGCACATCCCTCCAATACAACTGTGGAGAAGTCTCAACTTCACGAAAAGTGGGTTCAACCTAACCACCAGGTTTCTGATCTACAATCATGGAAAGCCAACTCCATCCCACTCAGAGGTCCTTGGTGAAGACACCTAAAGATATGGATGTGCCTACCTTACAAAATACATGTACATCTCATAGATTGTAAATTCCCTTGGGAACAGGGACCCCCTGAATCAGGCCGTATCATCCATGTGTGGTATTACAATGTATTAACCCCTTGTTCACTGATCTTGTAAAGCGCTGCGGAATTTGTGGCGCTATATATAATAAAGGATAATAATAATAATATATCCTCCCGTTCTGCCTACAAGTAATTTTTCAGGATACCCGACACCCCCCCCCCCATTGGACAAGTTAGACCTGGGCTGTCAAACTCAGGGCCCCCCAGATGTTTATTGCCTACAATTCCCAGAATTCTTTGAATGCAATAGATGGGCAGAGAATCATGGGAGTTGTAGTTCAGAAACATCTGGGGGGCCCGGAGTTTGAAAGCCCCGAGTTAGACAGTAACGAAACAGAATAGTCGTGTCGAGACTGTCAAACGTGTTCTTGAACGCGGACAGTCTACGGCTTAGCCACATCAGGGAGTCTGGGACTAATTGTCAGGTTCCTTGACGTTTTTCTCCAACCTTGTGCAGGACTACATATAATTTAAAATAAGAACCGAAAAGTATACCCCGTGTAATAATACACCAAGATCTGCTGTCTCTTCACACGGCGCATGTTTCATTATTCTCTGCGAGGGATTTTCATTGTGTCACGTTACACTCCCCGTTCCCATCGCGCATATCGGGACGCCTGCCAATGCGAACAAAACCCCGCCAGTAAACCAGTGGGGCGGCCATAGGTCATGTTCACGTTCATAGCATTCCGAGTGACCATTTGTTCTCAGCTCTCAATTACCGCGGATCGAAGCGCAGAATTTGACACAGACATAATTTATCGATCACAATGGGTTCTGGTGATTTAGCTGTAAATTGGCTTTAGCCAACGCCGGCTGGAAAATAATTAATGCGTGAGAAATGCAATAACATTCATTTTATTTAAAGGCCAGTGCTTCATCACGTGATGAGAAACTCAATATGCTCTGGGTCACTCTCTGGGAATTACGCCCTGGATAATTATTTATGATATAAATATTGTTCCAATGAAATCGCCCATTTGAGATCGTAAAAAAAAGCATGTAAAACAATGAAAAAACTGCATGGACAGCATAAACCCATGTAATCTTTATTTTTTAAAGGGACAGTACCACTTACATAAGCTGTAACTAGATTACTTGAGCATTGCAAATAAAACCAGCTTATAAAACACATTATTAAACACATTATAAATCACATTACAAAACACAACACCTTATAAATCACTTTATAAATCACATTATAAAACACAACACAGTATAAATCACAACGCATTAAAAATCACATTATATAACACATTATAAAACACATTATAAATCACAACGCATTATAAATCACATTATATAACACAATATATAACACGTTATAAAGCACATTATAAAACACTTTATGAAACACAACACAGTATAAATCACATTATAAAACACATTAGAAATCACAACGCATTAAAAATCACATTATATAAAACATTGTAAAACACATTTTAAATTACATTATAAAACACATTATAAATCACAACGCATTAAAAATCACATTATATAAAACATTGTAAAACACATTATAAAACACAACACAGTAAAAATAACATTATTAATCACTTTAAAAATCACATTATGAAACACATTATAAAAAACATTATAAATCACATTATAAAACACAACACATTATAAAATACATTATAAATCACATTATAAAATGCAACAAAGTATAAATCACATTATAAAACACACTATAAATGACATAAAACACATTAGAAATCACAATGCATTAAAAATCACATTATATAAAACATTGTAAAACACATTATAAAACACATTATAGATCACATTATAAAACACAACACAGTATAAATCACATTATTAATCACATAAAAATCATATTATGAAACACATTATAAAACACAACACATTATAAAATACATTATAAATCACATTATAAAACGCAGCAAAGTATAAATCACATTATAAAACACAACACAGTATAAATCACATTAAAAATCACATTACAAAAAAATTATAAAACACATTATAAAACACAACACATTATAAAATACATTATAAATCACATTATAAAATGCAACAAAGTATAAATCACATTATTAAGCACATTATAAATCACATTATAAAACACACTATAAATCATATTATAAAACACATTATAAATCACGTTATAAAACCACACGTTATGAAGCTCATTATAAATCACATTATAAAACAACACATTATACAACACATTATAAATCACATTACAAAACAACACATTATAAAACACACACTGCTGTTTTTTTCTTTGTTTGAAGTAATTGCATGTAAAAAGGAAAAATAAAGTTAGGTTTATATCTTCGGTTTCCATTTTGTGGATCTTTCCCGTGAAGCAACGGTTACCAAAATCTTAGGGCAAGTCTCACTTTACAGCTGTGGGTGGAGCCTGCAGCATAATGTCATAAGACACACCCTTGCGCTCTTACTGGCTCTTGTGTATCGCTATCGGACAGGACAAGTTAACGCTGTAGATTGTCTTTTTTTTTTTTACCTGTCTTCACATAATAAACAGCATTTATTTTGATCATACAGCTGTATCAGGGTAATTTTCTTCATGCAAAACCCATAAAATAAAATAATATTTTTCTCTATTCTGTAGACTATCAGGGTATTCAGAGAGAGGTGAAAACCTTGAGAATGGCTGGAGAAGTAAAAATTCTAGGTCAAAATAGCCAGCCCAGAAAAATTCTCCCATTTAGCTCACTATCCAAATCGGCTATTTTGACTTAGAATTTTCACTTCTCCAACCATTCTCCTGGTTTTCACCTCTCTCTGAATAACCCTGTAGGTTTTATAACGTATTTCATTTTTGAATATGCGATTGCAATATTTTCAGCATGCAAAAAGGATAGGATAAATAGTAGGCTATGGTATAAGGTTTAGACAAGGCTGCAGGGGATATGTTGTGTTGTCAGTTAAGATACAGTAGTGGGATTCCGAAACTAGTTACTGTCTCCTGTTGATACAAACATCAGTTTGGCAGCCAGGCTCATTATACTGTTTTGCTCCTTGGGCAACTGCCTAGTTGGCCTAGTGTTAACTCCATCCTGCTGAGAGGTCCTCCAGTGTTCATTGGAAGCAGGTGATTTCGGGACAGCTGAACAGTATTGTACCTTTGTGACGGTCCTTCATGACCAATTTTGTCCTTGCCTTGTGTTTTTGAGTTAAGTTTGGGAGTTTGTTAGTAGTTGTTTCATATGTGCTGCAGCTAGCAGGGTTATCCAAAGAGATCCGAATTGCTTGAGAAAGGTAACCGAACGCTGATTTTCAGTGTTCGGTTACCTTTCCTGGCCATTCGGCTATCCAGAGAGCAGGCAATTCGCCAAATCCTGGCGAATTGCCTGCACATACGGTGCCTGTTCGGTGCCTGTTCGAGGGCAGTGAAATCCCCATGAAAAAGCACTGCTTCGGCTATTCAGAGAACACAAACCAGCAGTGAAAGGTTCCCCTAATGCCCTCCATTCGGTGGTTTAATTCGGCAAATTTATTCAGGAGAATCCCATAGACTTCAATGTTAAAAATATTCCCGTTTTAATTCAATATCTAATAAACCGTTCATTATAAAATTCTGCAGCAAAAAGTCTCTTTATTCATTTATTTTTTTAGGATACTTTAACCTTTTTTAATTTTTTTTTTTTTTTTTTTTTTTTCAGTTTACTTATTTTTTTTGTAACAGCCCTCTTTATTATCATTCCCTGGACCTCCTGTGAAAATTTCAGACATTTTCGCTCAGTAGTTTCTTTGCAAACAGCGTTTCATTTTCCCAGATTCATACAAATGGTTTTGCTAATTTATTCACTGCCTCCTCTATGTCACAGCTGCTTCGGCTCTGTGTGATTCGGCTCCTTTTCGGCTCCTATTCGGCTCCTGTTCGGCTCCTGTTCGGCTTTTTCGAAGGTTAATCCAGATGTTTTTGCTTGTTTTCAGCGTGCATTCGGTTAGTTTTCGTCGGGTTTCCGGCAGCTTTTCCCTGCAATTCGGGGGCCCTGTGCTGTTTGCTGAATACACCGCAGGGTCACCGAAATGCAATCGGCAAAAGGAACCGAATTGAAGAGAACGAAAAGTCACCGAACGTGCAGTGACTTTTCGAATCTCTTTGGATAACCCTGTAGGCCTTTATTTACCGTTGTGGATATTCTTCCTGAATACGCGTGGGTCATGTCAGGCCCTGGTGCTCAACAACTTCTCATGTTTGCTACTTGTTTTTAGACATTTGCTGCTGTGATGGTGGCTGGTTCTCGCTCTGGGATAGTGCACTGGGTTTATTCCCTGCCATGCAGGAAAGAGAATATATTACCTTATCTCTTAGATTGTAAGCTCTCGAGCAGGGTCCCTCCCTCCTACTGTTCAGAGTGTGTGTGTAACATGTTTGTATACTCATTTTTATGTCTCTCCCATTGTACAGCGCTAAGGAATCTGTTGGCGCTTTATAAATGCTTGTAACTGTAACTACCTCACTGGATACATAGCTGTGTAACTATTGTTATGCAGGGATACACTGCCCTCTTGTGGTATGTATTGGTCACATCATTTCCTCTCCCACTGGATATATTCCTTTTATCTGGCAACATTGCATCCATATCAGGGGTCAAGTCCTGGGAAAAAAAGTGAGGGAACTCACCCACGAATTCCACAACCCCTATTACCTGAAGAAAATATATATATATATCACGAGTATAGCAGTACGTGGTGATCCCATTTTTATTGGGTTAACATTACATTTAAAAGACAAGCTTTCAAGAGTGTAACCTCTCCTCTTCAGATCTGGAAACTAGGATGATGTTAGTCCATCGTATTCGATGAGGACCTTGACATCTACCAGGTTGTGGGTTGTCTACGGTGTGTCCGCAGATGGCTGATGAGACCTATTCGAGCACGAAATGTTCTGCCACACGTCGAGCAGACATGTGTGGGTACCCCTGTTGCAACATTTGCAGTTCTGGCTTTGCGAAGTGCTCGCTTCTCTTGTGCTATGGTTGCTCTTCTGTCCTCAAATATCTGGCAGCCTTGGAGGATCAGCGTACGCCATGTCGATCGATCTTGTGCCAAGATTTCCCAGGAGGTGATATCAATATCCATGGACTTGAAGGAGGCTTTCAGCGTATCTTTGTATCGCTTCCTTTGTCCCCCATGCGACCGCTTTCCTTGAGACAGCTCACCGTAGAGGAGCTGTTTAGGGATGCGATGATCGGGTATCCTTGCAACATGACCTGCCCAGCGTGTCTGGGCTTTGATCAGCAGGGTGTAAACTGATGGCAGGCCTACTCTGGAAAGGACTTCTGTGTCTGGCACCTTATCCTGCCACCGGATCCTAAGAAGTCTGCGGAGGCATGTCATGTGGAAGCGATTCAGTTGCCTAGCATGCCTCCTGTATACAGTCCAAGTCTCACTGGCATACATCAGGGTAGTTAACACTGCTGCTCAGTAGACTTTGAGCTTTGTATCAAGGCTTATTCCACGGCGGTCCCATATGTTGGTCAATAGTCTGCCAAATGCAAAGCTTGCCTTCGCTACTCTGCAGTTGACCTCAATGTCAATTGTCACTGCGTGGGAAAGGGTTCTGCCTAGGTATGTAAATTGGTACATTGCTTGCAGCTTTTGTCCCTTCACTGTGATGGTGGGCTCTTGATGTTGGGCTTTCAGAGCTGGCTGCATCACCTCGGTCTTCTTTGACTGGAAACTATACTGATCAGGGAAAGGTATCACTACGTACAGGTATACTCGTGATTTTGGCAACTGGACTAACATGTTATACATATATATATATCCAGGCACAGACCCCCCAGAATAATATACACAGGCACAGACCGCACAGAATTATATACACAGCACAGACCCCCTTAAATTATATACACAGGCACAGACTCCCCAGAATTATATACAAAGACATTGGACACCCAGAATAATATACACAGCACTGAGCCCCCAGAATAATATACCCAGCACTGGACCCCAGAATAATATACACGGCACTGAGCCCCCAGAATAATATGCACAGCAATGAGTCCCCAGAATAATATACCCAGCACTGGTTATATGGATATATTTGCCCCAGCTCATGTAGATATATTTGCCCCCAGCTCACAAGGATATATTGCCCCAGCTCATATGGATATATTGCCCCCAGCTCACATGGATATATTTGCCCCAAGCTCACATGGATATATATATTGCCCCCAGCTCACATGGATATATATATTGCCCCCAGCTCACATGGATATATTTTCCCCAGCTCACATGGGTATATATTGGTACAGCTCACATGGATATATATTGCCCTCAGCTCACATATGTATATATTGCACCCCAGCTCTCATGGGTATATCTGCCCCAGCTCTATTGGGTATATTTGCCCCCTAGCTCTCATGGGTATATCTGCCCCAGCTCTCATGGGTATATCTGCCCCCCAGCTCTCATGGGTATATTTGCCCCCCCCCCAGCTCTCATGGGTATATCTGCCCCCCAGCTCTCATGGGTATATTTGCCCCCCCAGCTCTCATGGGTATATTTGACCCCCTCCAGCTCTCATGGGTATATATATGCCCCCAGCTTTCATGGGTATATCTGCCCCCAGCTCTCATGGGTATATTTGCCCCCTAGCTCTCATGGGTATATCTACCCCCCAGCTCTCATGGGTATATCTTCCCCCAGCTCTCATGGGTATATCTGCCCCCCAGCTCTCATGGGTATATCTGCCCCCCAGCTCTCATGGGTATATTTGCCCACCAGCTCTCATGGGTATATTTGCCCCCCAGTTCTTATGGGTATATTTTCCCCCCTCAGCTCTCATGGGTATATTTGCCCCCCCAGCTCTCATGGGTATATATCTGCCCCAGCTCTCATGGGTATATATATGCCCCCCAGCTCTCATGGGTATATATCTGCCCCCAGCTTTCATGGGTATATATCTGCCCCCCAGCTCTCATGGGTATATTTGCCCCCAGTTCTCATGGGTATATTTACCCCCTAGCTCTCATGGGTATATATCTGCCCCCAGCTTTCATGGGTATATATCTGCCCCCCAGCTCTCATGGGTATATTTCCCCCCCAGTTCTCATGGGTATATCTGCCCCCATCTCTCATGGGTATATTTGCCCCCTAGCTCTCATGGGTATATTTGCCCCCTAGCTCTCATGGGTATATCTGCCCCCAGCTCTCATGGGTATATTTGCCCCCCAGCTCTCATGGGTATATTTGCCCCCCAGTTCTCATGGGTATATTTGCCCCCTAGCTCTCATGGGTATATCTGCTCCTCAGCTCTCATGGGTATACTGAGCCCCCAGAATAATATGCACAGCACTGAGCCCCCAGAATAATATAAACAGCACTGAGTCCCCAGAATAATATACCCAGCACTGGTTATATGGATATATTTGCCCCAGCTCATGTAGATATATTTGCCCCCAGCTCACAAGGATATATTGCCCCCAGCTCACATGGATATATTTTCCCCAGCTCACATGGGTATATATTGCTTCCAGCTCACATGGATATATATTGCCCCCAGCTCACATATGTATATATTGTACCCCAGCTCTCATGGGTATATCTGTCCCAGCTCTCATGGGTATATATGCCCCCTAGCTCTCATGGGTATATCTGCCCCAGCTCTCATGGGTATATCTGCCCCCCAGCT
Organism: Leptobrachium leishanense; assembly: GCA_009667805.1. Lineage (NCBI taxonomy): Eukaryota > Metazoa > Chordata > Amphibia > Anura > Megophryidae > Leptobrachium > Leptobrachium leishanense. Next base: position 448,191,557 of record CM019064.1, read on the forward strand.
CTCATGGGTATATTTGCCCTCCCCAGCTCTCATGGGTATATTTGCCCCCCAGCTCTCATGGATATATATCTGCCCCCCAGCTCTCATGGGTATATTTGCCCCTAGCTCTCATGGGTATATATCTGCCCCCAGCTTTCATGGGTATATATCTGCCCCCCAGCTCTCATGGGTATATTTGCCCCCCAGTTCTCATGGGTATATCTGCCCCAGCTCTCATGGGTATATTTGCCCCCTAGCTCTCATGGGTATATTTGCCCCCTAGCTCTCATGGGTATATCTGCCCCCAGCTCTCATGGGTATATTTGCCCCCCAGCTCTCATGGATATATTTGCCCCCCAGTTCTCATGGGTATATTTGCCCCCTAGCTCTCATGGGTATATCTGCTCCTCAGCTCTCATGGGTATACTGAGCCCCCAGAATAATATGCACAGCACTGAGCCCCCAGAATAATATAAACAGCACTGAGTCCCCAGAATAATATACCCAGCAATGGTTATATGGATATATTTGCCCCAGCTCATGTAGATATATTTGCCCCCAGCTCACAAGGATATATTGCCCCAGCTCATATGGATATATTGCCCCAGCTCACATGGATATATATATCGCCCCAGCTCACATGGATATATTTTCCCCAGCTCACATGGGTATATATTGCTTCCAGCTCACATGGATATATATTGCCCCCAGCTCACATATGTATATATTGCACCCCAGCTCTCATGGGTATATCTGCCCCAGCTCTCATGGGTATATTTGCCCCCTAGCTCTCATGGGTATATCTGCTCCTCAGCTCTCATGGGTATATCTGCCCCAGCTCTCATGGGTATATTTGCCCCCTAGCTCTCATGGGTATATATGCCCCCAGCTCTCATGGGTATATTTGCCCCCCAGCTCTCATGGCTATATCTGCCCCAGCTCTCATGGGTATATTTGCCCCCAGCTCTCATGGGTATATTTGCCCCCTAGCTCTCATGTATAATTTGCCCCCCAGCTCTCATGGGTATATTTGCCCCCCAGCTCTCATGGGTATATATCTGCCCCAGCTCTCATGGGTATATCTGCCCCCCAGCTCTCATGGGTATATTGCCCCAGCTCTCATGGGTATATATCTGCCCCCCAGCTCTCATGGGTATATTTGCCCCCCAGCTCTCATGGGTATAATATCTCCCCCAGCTTTCATGGGTATATATCTGCCCCCCAGCTCTCATGGGTATATTTGCCCCCCAGTTCTCATGGGTATATCTGCCCCCAGCTCTCATGGGTATATCTGCCCCCAGCTCTCATGGGTATATTTTTCCCCCCTAGCTCTCATGGGTATATCTGCCCCCAGCTCTCATGGGTATATTTGCCCCCCAGCTCTCATGGGTATATTTGCCCCCCAGTTCTCATGGGTATATATGCCCCCCAGCTCTCATGGGTATATCTGCCCCCAGATCTCATGGGTATATTTGCCCCCAGCTCTCATGGGTATATCTGCCCCCAGATCTCATGGGTATATTTGCCCCCAGCTCTCATGGGTATATTTGCCCCCTAGCTCTCATGGGTATATTTGCCCCCCAGCTCTCATGGGTATATCTGCCCCAGCTCTCATGTGTATATTTGCCCCCAGCTCTTACCTCCTCCTTTGCTAGGGGCGTTCTTCTCCTCTCCTCACGAGGCGAGCGGCCGCTGACACAATGCAGCTAGGCCGCTCGCCGGGAACCACCTGATCAGCCGCGATCTCGCGAGAACGCGCACTGGTCAGGTGGGAGAGTCCTCCTATCCCAGGTGAGTGGCCAAGCTGCATCATGCCAGCGGCCGCTCGCCTCGTGGGGAGAGGAGAAGAACGACCCTCCCCACTGAATCCACCCCTGTGCCGCTCGCGTGTGGTCCTCCAGCCTGCTGCGATCTCGTGGCTGGCTAGTGGAACCCATGAGAAGCGGCAGGGCACGTGCCTCCCCTCACTACGCCACTGGGCTCGGGCCACAGCGGGAACCTGCGTTCCCGCAGTGTTCCCGCTGTGGGAGAAGTGCGGGTACGCCGTTCCCGCGCATTCCCGCAGGACTCGAGCCCTGATCATATGATCTATTTTCATGGTGTTATTATTTTCTACATGGGTAAATTTGGATTCTTGATGATGCAGGAGATCTGCCTTCTATCCTGATCCCGGGATCTATCCCGGCACAATAACACCACATACAATGTATATGTAACAGCAGCACTGCCCGGCACAATAACACCACATACAACATATATGTGACAGCAGCACTGCCCGGCACAATAACACCACATACAACATATATGTGACAGCAGCACTGCCCGGCACAATAACACCACATACAACATATATGTGACAGCAGCACTGCCCGGCACAATAACACCACATACAACATATATGTGACAGCAGCACTACCCAGCACAATAACACCACATACAACATACAGTTGTGTTCAAAATTATTCAACCCCCAATGCTGTAAAGGGTTTTAGGGAATTTAGTGTACATTTGTAATTGTATTCAGAATGAAATCCTACAAGGACTTTTTAAAGAACCATATGCAACTAAAATGACATCAATTGGTTTTGTAATACAGTAGTAAATGTTTCTTTTGTGAATTCTTCATTGACACAATTATTCAACCGCTTGAGGCTAGGGTCAGACTGAGGCAGTGCGAACGCGCGTGCAGCCGCACTTAATCACGGCCGCACTAGCAGCAGATGACGGGCAATGACGGCCAATATACGAAGTACGGTCGCACAAAAGTCCGCTGCGCAACGCAAGTGGAAAATGAACGCATTTTTCGAGAACGTGAAACCGCAGTACTGACGTACAGAGTGCGCTGCGTCCGCTAGCGGCGTGTGTGTGTGATTATGAGAGGTCAGACGCTGCTAATGTCCGGCCAACATAACGTCCAGACACAAAAAGTGTTTTATTGATGATCCGTACAAAATCACGGACGAAAATGCGCATAGTATGACCACTATCACGTATTCTGTGAAAAAATGCGTCCATTCGTTCGAACGCACTTTTTCACAGACAACATAAAAATGCGTTCGTCTGACCCTAGCCTAAAGACTACCACTCTGAAGAACAGAGGTTCATTCAAGTGTTTTCAATCAGGTATTGAAAACACCTGTGGATGTCACGGAGCAGCAATAAAGCATAATAAGCACCAATTAGGCAGCTTTAAAATGACTGTGATACTCAGCTCCTTCTAGACATTTACTGGTGTGGTTACAAACATGGTGAAGTCAAGAGAATGGTCCAGGAAGACAAGAGAAGAGGTGATTACTCTTCACAGGAAGGGCAATGGCTATAAGAAGATTGCAAAGATGTTAAACATACCAAGAGAGACCATAGGAAGCATCATTCGCAAATTCAAGGCAAAGGGCACTGTTGAAACGCTACCTGGTCGAGGCAGAAAGAAGATGCTGACTTCGACTGCTGTGCGCTACCTGAAGCGTAGAGTGGAGAAAAGTCCCTGTGTGACTGCTGAGGAACTGAGAAAATATTTGTCAGATGTGGGTACTGAAGTTTCAGCTCAGACAATACGGCGCACACTGCGTAATGAAGGCCTCCATGCCAGAACTCCCAGGCGCACCCCCTTGCTGTCTCCAAAGAATAAGAAGAGTTGACTGCAGTATGCCAAAAGTCATGTGGACAAACCACAGAAGTTTTGGGATAGTGTTCTGGACTGATGAAACAAAATTAGAACTGTTTGGGCCCATGGATCAATGCTATGTTTGGAGGAGGAAGAACAAGGCCTATGAAAAAAGAACACCTTGCCTACTGTGAAGCATGGCGGGGGGTCAATCATGCTTTGGGGCTGTTTTGCTTCTGCAGGTACAGGGAAGCTTCAGCGTGTGCAAGGTACCATGAATTCTTCAGTACCAGGAGATATTGGATGACAATGTGATGCAGTCCGTCACAAAACCTGAGGCTTGGAGACGTTGGACCTTTCAACAGGACAATGATCCCAAGCATACCTCCAGGTCCACTAGAGCATGGTTGCAGATTAAAGGCTGGAACATTTTGGAGTGGCCATCGCAGTCACCTGACTTAAATCCGATTGAGAACCTCTGGTGGGACTTAAAGAAAGCAGTTGCAGCGCGCAAGCCTAAGAATGTGACTGAACTGGAGGCTTTTGCCCATGACGAATGGGCGAAGATACCCGTAGATCGCTGCAAGACACTTGTGTCAAGCTATGCTTCACGTTTAAAAGCTGTTATAACTGTAAAAGGATGTTGTACTAAGTACTAAGATTGAATGTCACTTGGGGGTTGAATAAAACTGATAATGATGTGAGCACAGAAAAGACATTTGTGGTTATTTCATTATAAATGTTATGTTATATTTGTCTGACCTACACGTGCCTCTTTGATTTAATTGTAAGCAAGATGACTGAATGATCAAAATCAATGTCAAACTGGCCAAAACACTCAATTTCAGTGGGGGTTGAATAATTTTGAACACAACTGTATATGGTGTGGGACTGTTTCAGGCTGGCACAGCATGGGTTAACGAAGCTTCTCTGTGGTTTGGACTGGCACTGCAGGGGGTTAATTGATAAGATAAGGGCTGTCAGCTGTTTTTTTTTCTTCTGTCTTTGATCACTGCCAGGACGGGCTTAATCACTTATTTACAGTGAGTGTCTGCCAGCGGCAATCACCATGTGCTGAAGGGGTGGGCTCAGTCAGTAGAGATGAGCCGAACTTCGCCGAGTTCGGGTAGCATTCGAACTCGAACTTTTCAAACTTTTCAAAAGTTCGAACTCGAACACAAACTCAATACAAGTCAATGGGACTCAAAGTTCGGTTTTTAGAGTGCCCTCCAAGAGGACATATATGCTAGATATTTGCCATAAAAGGTGTATGGGGGTCCGGGTAGTGCCCTGGGGGACAGGAAACAAGGACAAAAAGTTTAAAAAAAGACGTTTTAACCCCTTCACTGCTGACGACGTGTGGGACACGTCCTCAGTTACTCCCGCTGTATGCTGTGGAGGACGTGTACCACACGTCATCAACTTTGCGGGACCCCCGGCGGAGATACTCACCTCTCTGTACGGGGTCCTGCGGCGTTCTGACTTCAGCGTCCTCAGACACTGAAGTCAAGCTCCTCCCGACGTAAATGACGTCATCGCGCCATGCGCGATGACGTCATTTCCATTCCACGCGACCCCCGGCAATGCCGGGAGATTGCCTGAAAGGGAGGGGGGGATCCGTTCGGATTCCTCTCCCTCCCGATCGGGAGGTCCCACAAAAAAAAGCCAGGCACCGCTTAAAAGGGGAGAGTCTCCCCTTTTAAGCGGTGCCTGGCTTTAAGGCTAAGGTCAGACTAACGCAGTATTAACGTGTGTTTAGCTGCGCTAAATCACGCCCGCGCTAGCAGCAAATTACGTCCAATGCCGGGCAGCATACGAAGAACAGCCGCACAAAAGTGCGGCCGCGCAACACAAGCGGCAAACGAACGCATTTTTTCGCGAACATCAAACAGCTAGTACTGACGTACAGAGTGCGCTGCGTCCGCATAGCGGCGTGTTTGTGTGATTAGGAGACGTCAGACGCTGCTAATGTCCGGCCAACATAACGTCCAGACGCAAAGAGTGTTTTATTGATAACCGTACAAAATCACAGACGAAAATGCGCATCGTATGACCGCTATCGCGTATTCCGTGAAAAAATGCGTCCATTCGTTCGAACGCACTTTTTCACAGACAACGAGAAAAATGCGTTAGGCACCGGGTCGAACTTCGGCGCCGAAGTGCGGCTTAGCTCGGGTGGGGGCCGCTATCTTGGATGGCGGCTAGACCCCCGGGTCCCCCCTCACTGCCTGACGTCCTCACGCATAGCATGAAGACGTCAGATAGCCGGGGAACCACTAGCTGCCCGGAATCCCCTGGTGGAGATAGGGGGTTCATTTGAACCCTGATATCTCCAGACCCGTGGCAGCTAGGGGGTCATGGAGGGTATCAACCGAAAGGCCTGAGCATGACCATGGTATTAAGTAAAAAAATAAAAATAAAAAAACATATTTTTTTTTGTATGTTATTTTTATTAATATTGTTCACATTTCAATTATAATGTGAACGATGCTGCACTAATGATTTTTTCATTCCACCTGAAATACATCCTCCGATGTTCTCCAGCTATGTTAAGGGCAGAATCTTGAGGATTTGGGACATGTATATACGCTCGGAGACGCTCTCCTTTGACGCCCTATATACTCAACTTTGTCTTGGCACCTGAGATTTCTTTCATTATATCCAATTGCGTCATTTTGTCTCTACGCCTGAGGTCCACGCTGCTGCTTCCTCTCTTCTCATGGTTTTTTGAAAGACTGTGTTTGCATGGATCCCAACCTTGGGGGCTGATTTCCCAGCTGTACATGCATTTAGCGAGCATGCCTTCATTTCCCACCATCACTTACAGTCAGGTCCATAAATCTTGGGACATGGACACAATTCTAACATCTTTGGCTCTATACACCACCACAATGGAGTTGGAATGAAACAAACACAATGTGCTTTAACTGCAGACTGTCAGCTTTAATTTGAGGGTATGTACATCCAACTCAGGTGAACGGTGTAGGACTTACAGCAGTTTGCAGATGTGCCTCCCACTTGTTAAGGGACCAAAAGTAATGGGACAGAATAATAATCATAAATCAAACTTTCCCTTCTTAATACTTGGTTGCAAATCCTTTGCAGTCAATCACAGCCTGAAGTCTGGAACGCATAGACCTCACCAAGACGCTGGGTTTCATCCCTGGTGATGCTCTGCCAGGCCTCTACTGCAACTGTCTTCAGTTCCTGCTTGTTCTTGGGCATTTTCCTTCAGTTTTTGTCTTCAGCAAGTTGAAAATGCATTTCAATGGGATTCAGGTAGGTGAGTGACTTGGCCATTGCATAACATTCCACTTCTGTCCCTTCAAAACTCTTTGGTTGCTTTTGCAGTAATGCTTTGGTCATTGTCCATCTGCACTGTGAAGAGCCGTCCAATGAGTTCTGCAGCATTGCTGAATTGAAGCACGATAATATTGCCCGAAACACTTCAGAATTCATCCTGCGGGCTTTTGTCAGCAGTCAACATCATCAATAAATACAGAGAACAGTTCCATTGCAGCCATAACATGGCCCACGCCAGACACTACCACCACATGCTTCACTTGATTGACGGGTGGTATGTTTAGGATTAGGGGATGGCTGAACACCCGTTTGAAGTGGAAATAGGCTGGAAGACGGCCGCCATTGTACACAGGCGGCCATCTTGTTCAGAATATTGGTTCACTTGTATATAACTAGACAGGTTTGTAGCTGAGACTAGAATGAGGTATACGTAGAAATTTAGGAATGCGTTTAGATTAGCAGAAAAGCAATTAAAGCCTTATGAAAGATCTTTGCTGTTTCTGGCATGGAGAAGTAGATATTCCAAGGTCGTTGGGCCCGTGAAAAGACGAAGGAGTATAGAAGACCGGGCCCCAGGCCATCTGAATAAACATAGCCGATAGGGAGGGAGGCACTCCCCGGAGAAAGACAGCACAAACAAATCACAGACTGTCAAACTAACGAGAAGTGTATCAATTTATAGTTATATGTGGAATGTTCTTTGTGTTCGAATTAATGATGGGAGGTATTAACCCACGTGGGGTGGAATAGAGTGTCATAGGGAGGTGGGCTAATGGGGATGTACCTAATTATGTATTTGGGGCATAAAACCTCATGTCTCTGTGTAATCGGGGCTCACTCTAAGCGATTCAATCCTGTGTGAGCACTTGTGTGACGACACAATAAACTCTTGCCTTTCCTGAAGAGACTCGTGTTTGGACAATCCTTGCTTGTGTCTGGTCCGGCGCCGTTAATGAAGTGAACCTGTCTGACTCCGGCTACATTTTCTGGGGTCTCGATAGCCGGGATAACGGGCCTTTTGCCAAGACACAGGCAACGGCTGCTGAACACAGTGCGGCGCTTGACTGCAGCAGTGCCAGAATCCCGATGGTTGGGGGCGTCCGTTGAAGGTGAGCTGACATCTGCAGGCGCCAAGCAGGATTTCCTGTACAGTGGACCTCATCTCGTCCCAAACAGACCCCCCTGACCCGGGAAAACTGGGACACCAACGAGTCTGAGGAAACAGCAAGCAGCGCCGGCGATAGGTAACGTGTCTTCTATGTTTTGTATGTCTAAAGGAAATACCGGTATCTAAGGGAAACGTCCGACTGCGATAGACGGATAAGAGGATGCGATGGCCACCATCCTATTGGCATATCTTTCCCGCCGCTGGTAGCGCTGACATTGCTAAGGAGCCAGAGTGGCTAGCGGGCGTCTGGATTCGGGGGAATTGAATGCCAATCAAAGGGTAGTTCTGTATGAGAGGGAGAAGGTAGCTGCGTGGAGTTGCATAGTTCAGTGTTTGTAAATAGAGCTTCGCCACGTGGGTAAAAGGGAAAGGAAGAGGATTTTTTTTTTCTGTGACTGGGCTAAGAGCCTGAGTCAGTGCCTAGTGTGTACGCCGTATAGTGAAAAGGGCTTATAGTAAAGCCAGCGATAGCTACAGAGATAGACAAGGAACGAGGTGCACATAGCCACAAGCAGTCAAGAGTTAGAGTTCAAATTACGGGGTATAAGGAGCCACTAAGGAGGGAATACGCCCTCGGCTAATGGAAAGAGTTGAAGTGATATATGTTCTGTATTGTGCTGAAAGTATCTGATACGGAATGTGTTGTGAATGAATTGACTTGAGTGCTGTGAGTGAACGTGCGCCTACTCGCTCCACGAGGAAGCAAATACGAGATTTGACCCAGATAATTACGGTTTCGGCTCAGGCGACTGCAGTCGGCTACTGAAGGGGGAAGCGTATGTGGATGCGGATAAATTGTTGACTGAAGTATCAGACTGTAGATTTTAACTGTTGTTGAAATAAGATATTTGTATCGCAAAAAGTATTGTTTTCAGGAGTGACAATGGGTAACGGGTCATCTAAGCCCAAGAAGGTAAAGGAGGGTGAGATGCCCCTAGAATATATGGTGCGGAATTTCGAAGCATTATATAAAAACGTATGATTATGGTGTAGAATTGACAAAAGAGAAATAAAGTAATGTGTAATGTGTAGTGTTGTTGGCCGTTATTAGTCCCAGGATGGCCAGAGCAGGGGTCAATGGACCCGGAGTTAGTACAGAAGGTACATTCCAAGTTACAGAGCAGTATGGACATCCTGAACAATACCCGTATATAGATATATGGAGATATTGCATTAAAAACCAGAGTCATTTTATAATGATAGCGGGGAGGAATAAGAAACAGGACCCCCAAAATAAGGGAGATAGAGAGGCTCCACCAGAAAAGATTGAGATGCCCGATGGGAGCATATATAAATTAATTAATATTTCACGGAGTGAGATAGTTGCGGTGCTGTATAGTTTATATGTGTGGTTCAGACTGATTTTGTCCGATTGTGTTTTTAATTGATCATTAAACTGTTCAATTAAAAGTTGAGATTGAGCGTCGTCCCTGGTGTAATAGGCCCCCTCCTTTTTCTGACAGACTGTTTGCAAGAGAGAGGAGGAGGAGGGAGCAGTTTGTTTTTCTTTGCTCTCTGAAAGGTGGAAAAAATAACCCTTTGTGTACTTGTGCAGCGTACTATGTTTAGCTAATTTTAGTGTGTGTTACAATAGAATATTTGTCTGAAGTCGGTTGAGTGCAAGATATATGTTTATATTTTGTGTTGATTATTCCGAAAGTTAAGTTTAATAAGTATGTAATAATACAATATTGCCTACTAAAATATAAAATTTATTAACAAACTAAATTGAAATATATGAAACGGTTAGAAAAATTAATTCGAGAAATAATTAAAGTAATTTTTCTTTACTGTTTTTACAAGGTATGTTTTTGTTTGATTTTTGATGGAATGATTTTTTTTTTTTTTTTTTAGTATTAAGAGTCTGTTTTGGGCTATGGGAAAATATTTCTGAGAATATTATTTACACAATGTGTATATGTATATGCCCGAATGTCCCATCCAGCTCCTGGGGCGGGATATTTTTTGCAAATTGCAAGCCCAAATTATGTTTTTTTTTTTTCGGGGGTCACGTTCAATTAAACCTGCCGGAGGGTGGCAGTTTTGTTCGGTAGTATAATCCAGCCAGCCCGCACAACCCCCAATCTGTGAAAATCGCAGTAGTTATGCCGAGGGAAGAAGAATGGCGCACGGCACCTACTCTGTCTGCCACGCTGGATCCGCACGCACTACTCCTTGGAATTCCTGAGGTGGGGGGCGGAGGACAACCCGCCCAGATTAGTTGAATTAAAGTCCGGCGCAATACCGGTGGCTCTAAGACAATATTATATCCCAAAGAAAGCCAAGCAGAATATACAAATATATTTGCAGAGATTTAAAGACTACGGTATATTGAAATTCTGCGTGTCACCGTGGAACACACCATTGTTCCAGCAAGACAACTTTTTTTTTTTTTTTTTTATTTTTCAGTGGGAGGTATCTACAATGGATGCGCGCTCAGCCAGGACCTCTTGTCCTTCCACGCTACAGTATGTTGATTAATTACACTGGTTTCCCCCACAGAAAAAGACTGTTTATCTGTCACAAAACTTTTGCTACATCTGCTAAGCCAAACAGGTTACAGAGTGTCTAAAAAAAAGAAAGCACAAATATGTAAACAGAGTGTAAAATACCTGGGATTCCAGTTAACAGGTACCAAACGTGCACTAGGGGCAGAAAGGAAAGAAGCAATGTGCCGCATACCCCAACTAAAGACCAGGAGACAAGTCCGTGAATTCCTGGGAGCTGCAGGCTTCTGCCGCCTGTGGATCCCCAACTTCGCAGAAATTGCCAAGCCGCTTCATCAAGCAACCAAGGAAAGAGAATTAGACCCCTTTCATTGGGAAGAAGAGCAAACCGCAGCGTTTCTGAAATTAAAGACTCTGCTGATGGAAGCTCCTGCGCTGGGTCTGCCAGATCATAGCAAGCCTTTCCAGCTGTTCGTACATGAATATAACCAAACAGCAACAGGAGTATTGGTCCAGACCTTTGGCTCGTGGCTGAGGCCTGTGGCCTACCTCTCCAAGCAACTCGACCCTGTGGTCTGCGGCCTACCCCCATGCCTGAAAGCAGTGGCTGCCACCGCAATGCTGATAGCAGAAGCAGACAAGCTGACCCTTGGACAAGTTCTTTATGTCAAGGTGCCCCATGCTGTCAAGGCTCTGCTGGATGTCAAAGGAGGTTACTGGTTTAGCAACAGCCGGATGACGAAGTACCAAGCCATGATGTGTGAAAATCCACGGGTTCATTTGGACCTCATCGCTACTTTAAACCCTGCTACTTTACTGCCTGACTGTGAAGAGGATCCAAATTATGAATGCCTCCAAGTCATGGAAGAAGTGTTCAGTAGCAGGCCAGATTTGAAAGACGTACCCCTAGACAAATACGATCTACAGCTATATGGCTATGGATGATGGAAGGAAGTCTCCGGCTATGCAGTAGTCTCAACAGAAGAAGTTATCAAAGCAAAGCCACTGCCAGGCCATACATCGGCACAACTAGCTGAAATAACAGCTTTAACCAGAGCCCTTGAAATTTCTGAAGGCAAAAGAGTAAATATCTATATAGATTCCAAATACGCCTTTATGACAGTCTATGCACATGGCGCACTCTACAAAGAAAGAGGCCTACTCACGTCTTCAGGACAATAAATTAAATATGCTGCAGAAATCACGGCCCTCCTGGAAGCAGTGTGGAAACCAAGTGCTGTCAGCATCATGCACTGTCGAGGCCACCAAAAAGGCCGTGATGAAATTCCAAAAGGTAACAGACGCGCGGACCAACCCGCAAAAGCAGCTGCAAAACCGCCACCACCAACAGAAGCAGAAGCTCAAGCTAAAGTACTGATCTGCAAGCAAGAGCCTCAATCTTCCATGCCAAATTACGAGTTCTATATGAATTTAAAAAAAAAATTTGAACCCCACGGCGAGTTCATTGAAATAATATTGAACAAATGGCAAGATGATTATGAACTGTTAGAACTCAATTATGATTATATCCAATGGTTTTTTTCCAACTCGAACACAAGGCCGAAATTTCTACTCTACTCCCCTAAATCCGCAAGAGACATGTCTAATGGTTAACACCTCAGAAGTTCAGCAAAGACTGCGCAGAGTCTGCAAGATGAGGCTGAAATTCTTCGGCGTAAAAATAGTGGGGAGGAGGAAGACAAAGAAATAACTGAAGTTGAACGAGCAGAAAATTGAAATTTCGCGTCACGTTTTGAAAATTTGACAATCAATTCTCACAATAATCTACGAATCACACGAATACTGCACAGTCTAGGAGAATTTATCTGGGGAAATTATGGAGAATTGGCACGATACAAACCAAAACCAGTGGTGGCTGCACTCCTACCGGCGCCACTGAGCGAATGGACATCTGTGTACTCAGAGAAAGAAAAGAAGTGGCTGACAGACGAACCCGGAGGGTATGGAGAAGATGGATGGTTCCAGATGGAGAACGGACTAATAGTCCTACCAGCAACACTGGCTCCTGAAATCGTAAGAGCACTTCACGCAAGTACCCATGGAAGAGAAATGATGGAGCAACAGTTGGAGCCACATTTCTACGTACCAGGATTGTCAGCAATCTGCAAAGCAACAGCTCAGCAGTGTGTAACATGTGCCAAGAACAACCCGAGAACAGGCCCCAAAGTTCGGGAAAAGTTGAAAGAATGAACCGTACCCTAAAGACTTTGATGTCCAAACTGTGCCAAGAGACGTCACTAGGCTGGTTGGACTTACTGCCGATAGTCCTTTTGCACATTAGGTGCAGACCAACCCCCCAATTGAAGCTACGTCCATACGAACTTATGTTTGGACAGCCAACCCCTCTGATTAATGGACTAAGGGGGGACCTTCGGGCATTGGGAGAAATTAAACTAAATGATCAGGTAGTAATGCTGGGTAAATCAATGCAGAAGTTAAATATTTGGGGGGGGATAATATACCGTATTCTCTGTATCCTTCACTGTATAAGTATTGTCCGGGTGACTCAGTATGGGTAAAAGAGTGGAAAAATGATCCACTAGGTCCAAAATGGAGAGGTTTTTTATTTTGTCCTGTTATCAACCCCTATAGCAGTAAAGGTTGCCGAGGTGGTCCCGTGGATATATCACTCCAGGGTAAAAGCAGCCGCAGCCAGTCCTGAACCAACATGGAAGGTTGTTACCAACGAGACCAACCCACTGAGGCTGAAGCTGACAAAGACCACAGCCATGAGCACCTAAATGATCCTAACCCAGATAATACAGAGGATCAACAAGTGGGTGTTTTGATGGGCACAGGTCCTGACCACCCGCCAACGGGGGATACCCACAGGGTGTTTTTTAGGGGCCGGCCCCCACCCTTGATTATCCAGAAATGTTCTTTACTTTTGAAATTCCAGTGGGGAGGGATTGGGTTTATGTGACTGTAAAAAGAATTGCCCAAGGAATTCTGACACTCGGGGCATTTGTGGTGCTGATTTTATATTTTGCTAATTTGATTTATGGACTCTCGCGTGGAGTATGCTCTAATTGTACGGGCAATGTGGGGAAAGTGGATATTTCCCATATCTGGAATGGTACGCACCCGGTGATGGAGAACCGTACCATGTGGAGACAAAAACGAGAGGCGCTATCTGGAACCAACCCAAGAGGACACTTACTTGTGCAATTCAAATATGACTATGCTAAAAAGTCTGGGCAAACTGTATGCTGGGTGTGTAGTAGACTGCACCCAGAGACAATTCATATACCATTTGCCTCTGTTCCAATGAATTTGAGTATGTTTGTATCAGGGAAAAGGCAGAATCAGTCAGTCCCGGGTACCCTATAATAGGACCAGTGTATCCACCAGAATGGTGTTTTCAACTAGGACCAGATAAAGAAACAAATAACGAGAGGGGTTATGTAACTCAAGTCAGTTCAACTGGACATTATACATTTACATATTCAAAACAGGACAAAAGGCGATTTATTTATACATACGATGCAGGCAACTCACTAGAGACCAAGAGGCGGTGATTGGGAATGTGACCAATGGGAGGCAGGGTGCAGTGGATATGATGAGACGGCTGAGACATTTTGCGATAGAGATATCAAAGGGAACACTACATTTATTGCTATTTATAGTGAAAGGAGGATACCAGGTGTGCTGTGAAAGGGTGTGTTACACATAGGTACCACCAACAATAACGGGAATGTGTTATTTGGCTAAGCTGGTCCCAATCCAGAAACTAAGGGGAGAAGACACAAACACAGACACAGAACTACACCCTAGGTACCCACTGGTGTTTGAAAGACCGAAGAGAGAATTGTTTGCGAAGATGGATCGAATATGGACATGGTTGCCAGTATGGACTGGATGGGGAGGAGAGATGATGAGGAGATTGAATAGCTATGTCAATCTGATGGATGAGATTCTGAATAGGACCAGTATGGATATCCAGCTGTTGAATCTGGAAATGCGTGAGTTATGAAAGGTGCAAATGATATATGAAATGGCGCTTGAGCAGATCAGTGCGGCCTTGAATGGATTGTGTGAAATGACAATGCACTATGAATGTTGCACCTTCATCAGAAACACTACACACGAAGTCCCAGACTATTACCAGGTAATTCAAGATCATCAGGAGAAGGTAGCACAGTTGCAGGGCACAGCCAGGAGGATTGCTGCCGAAGGCTGGAATCCGCTCCGGGGTTTGGGGCAATGGGAGAATGGTTTGGTTCCATCTTGAGATTCATCTCAAAGATTGGATCCATGATACTCATGATAGTGGTGATCTTGATCATAGGGATACTGATATACCGCATAGGGCTATGCATATGGCCACTGTGCAAGTCAGCACTGATAATTCCACAGGGTATGTTCCCAGTGAAAGAAACCCCCCTTTTTCAGTAGTTTCAGAATAGTGGAGTATAATGGCTACAAGTGCCAGGAAAAGATCCTGACACTTGAGCCAAGGGGGGAATGAAGTGGAAATAGGCTGGAAGACGGCCGCCATTGTACACAGGCGGCCATCTTGTTCAGAATATTGGTTCACTTGTATATAACTAGACAGGTTTGTAGCTGAGACTAGAATGAGGTATACGTAGAAATTTAGGAATGCGTTTAGATTAGCAGAAAAGCAATTAAATTATGAAAGATCTTTGCTGTTTCTGGCATGGAGAAGTAGATATTCCAAGGTCGTTGGGCCCGTGAAAAGACGAAGGAGTATAGAAGACCGGGCCCCAGGCCATCTGAATAAACATAGCCGATAGGGAGGGAGGCACTCCCCGGAGAAAGACAGCACAAACAAATCACAGACTGTCAAACTAACGAGAAGTGTATCAATTTATAGTTATATGTGGAATGTTCTTTGTGTTCGAATTAATGATGGGAGGTATTAACCCACGTGGGGTGGAATAGAGTGTCATAGGGAGGTGGGCTAATGGGGATGTACCTAATTATGTATTTGGGGCATAAAACCTCATGTCTCTGTGTAATCGGGGCTCACTCTAAGCGATTCAATCCTGTGTGAGCACTTGTGTGACGACACAATAAACTCTTGCCTTTCCTGAAGAGACTCGTGTTTGGACAATCCTTGCTTGTGTCTGGTCCGGCGCCGTTAATGAAGTGAACCTGTCTGACTCCGGCTACACCGTGTTCGGTTCGCATTCGAACTCGGACAATTTCAAAAGTTCGATTTCGAACTCAATGCAAGTCAATGGGACTCAAAAGTTAGATTTTTAGAGTGCCCTCCAAGAGGGCATATATGCAAGATATTTGTCATAAAAGGTGTATGGGTGTCCTGGTAGTGCCCTGGGGGACAGGAAACAAGGACAAAAAGTTTAAAAAATATATGTTGTTAAAGAACAGTGAGTTTTTCCATAAAATAAGGGTTAAAAAATAAAAAAATCCTTCCAATATCGTGCCTAGGAGGTCCCATACCTGCCCCTGAAGTGGCGATTTGTAGGATGTTATAGAAACATTGCCATCAGAGACCCACACACGACACCTTGCCACCCTTAAGGGTTAAAATGCACAGGGACTGGCTACTATGCTGTTAGATGAGGGAATGTATTATATGTATAAAGCAAGGTATATATGACAATGGATAGTCAGAGACTTTAGGGACTCAGCTTGTACGCTTTATGATAGACATTTCTAACACAATAATAATTGTATGCTCACATAGGCCCTTCGGGAGAGGTACATGACATACAGATACTGGAATATTACCTTTAAATCTAAGGAGTGTGATAAAGATTTTATTAAACCCTTTGACAAATGACGTAACATCTACATCATTAATGATTGGCTTTACAGAGCCCTGGTCCTTAAGGGGTTAAACAGCATATCAGAGAGGATCATATAGTAGAAATGAACACTTCTTAGAATTCAAAATAAGCACAGTGTTTGTTCATACATGTGCAGGAGCCCCCACCCAGTCTGCAAGCAATGTATCAAATTCTAATTGCTAATTAGAAGCACATGTTATTTCCAAACACTAATTAAACACCTGTTGTTTACGCCGTTTGAGAGCACAGGTCATTTAGAGGTGAGAATCTTTTCACCTAGACGACATTAGGTAGTTTTTTAATTCAATATCTAATAAACCGTTGCTTATAATATTCTGCAGTAAAGAGTCTCTTTATTTCTAGATTTTTTTTTAAGCATTTTTTATACTATTTTAAAAATTATTAATTTTTAGAACTCCAAACGAACAAGCCAAAAAGTTCGAAGTTCGCGAACTTGCGAACGGCCAAAGTTCGAATCGAACTCCGAACTGATCGAACCGAACAGCTCATCCCTACTTAGGATCATTCATGAGCAGTTCCTTTCCTTCTCCATACTTTTCTCTTCCTGATCGAACCGAACAGCTTATCCCTACTTAGGATCATTCATGAGCAGTTCCTTTCCTTCTCCATACTCTTCTCTTCCCATCACTCTGGTACAAGTTGATCTTGGTCTCATCTGTCCATTGGATCTTGTTCCAGAACTGTGAAGGCTTTGTTAGGTGTTGTTTGCCAAACGCTAATCTGGCCTTCCTGTTTTTGAGGCTCACCAATGGTTTACATTTTGTGGTGAACCCTCTGTATTCACTCTGGTGAAGTCTTCTCTTGATTGTTGACTTTGACACACATACACCTACCTCCTGGAGAGTGTTCTTCATCTGGCCAACTGTTGTGAAGGGTGTTTTCTTCACCAGGGAAAGAATTCTTCGGTCATCCACCACAGTTGTTTTCCGTGGTCTCCTGGGTCTTTTGGTGTTGCTGAGCTCGCCGGTGCGTTCCTTCTTTTTGAGAATGTTCCAAACAGTTCTTTTGGCCACACCTAATGTTCTTGCTATCTCTCTGATGGGTTTGTTTTGTTTCTTCTGCCTAATGATGGCTTGCTTCACTGATAGTGACAGCTCTTTGGATCTCATCTTGAGAGTTGACAGCAACAGATTCCAAATGCAAATAGCACACTTGAAATGAACTCTGGGCCTTTTATCTGCACATTGTAATTGGGGTAAAGAGGGAATATCACACACCTGGCCATGGAACAGCTGAGAAGCCAATTGTCCCATTACTTTTGGTCCCTTAACAAGTGGGAGGCACATCTGCAAACTGCTGTAAGTCCTACACCGTTCACCTGAGTTGGATGTACATACCCTCAAATTAAAGCTGACAGTCTGCAGTTAAAGCACATTGTGTTTGTTTCATTCCAACTCCATTGTGGTGGTGTATAGAGCCAAAGATGTTAGAATTGTGTCTGTCCCAATATTTCTGGACCTGACTGTATGCTGTGGCATGGGAGACAGACTTTGGCACTATCTTAGATGGCGATGATTGGTTGAATATCTGAGAGGCAGCACGTAAGGTCTCTATTTGTTACCCTACAAGAGCAGTCGATAAAGGCTTTGATGCGTTGGTATGTCACTCCTGTTCTTCAGCACAAGGTGAATCCCTTGATTCCGCACGACTTTTGGAGGGTGTGTGGTTCCAGGGGTACTCTTGGCCATATGTGGTGGTGGTGTCCTAAGATCTCTGCGTATTGGGATACAATATTGCATTAATTGACCATGTCCTTCGTTCTCATATTAAGGACTTATCTATTTGTGAAACCGGTCCCGTAGGTCTATCTCCATCATAACCGTTTATTGTTTTAAATACTGCTGGCTGCCAGAAAGGCCGTTGCGGTACAGTGGCGTTCTTCAGTCTCAAAGTACTCTAAAAAATGAAGATAAGATTGCACTCACAAATTTCTGAGCCCTCAACCAGGTCCAGGTATACGCGCTAATGGGTATTTTTCTTCCTTCACCTTCTCAGGTCCCCACACACCTTTTTAGACCTCCTGCTTCTTAATTCTCTGCTCCGCTATGGAAAGAAAGAAACTGCAAAAGGGGGGACAAAGGTCTCCCCTAGTATAATACCATCTATGTTTAAAATATATACACGCACAGGTTACCCCTATACTAAAGAAACCCTCCCTCGATCCTAACTCTCCAACTACCGTCCTGTATCCCTGCTTCCCTTTATCTCTAAGTTCTTGAAAACTAGTTTTCAACCGCCTCTCCCTGTCCTCTAATTCCCTACTTGACCCCCTGCAATCTGGCTTCCGTCCCCTACACTCAACTGAAACTGCCCTCACCAAAGTCACCAACGACCTCCTAACTGCTAAAAACCACAGCCACTATTCTATCCTCACCCTGCTTGACCTCTCAGCTGCTTTTGACACTGTAGAACACCCCCTCCTTCTACAGATTCTCTGCTCTCTCGGTCTCTGTGACACTGAGCTCTTTTGGATTGACTCTTATCTATCGAACGGGTCCTTCTGTGTGTCATTTGCTGGTAACTCCTCCTCTTCAGTGCCTTTATCAGTTGGTGTACCTCAAGGCTCTGTCCTAGGTCCTCTGCTCTTCTTTATCTACACCTCCTCCCTGGGCAAAATCATTAACAGCTTTGGCTTTAACTATCACCTCTAAACTGAAGATACTCAGAGATCTATCTCTCTACCCTGATCTCTCTCCTCCTGGCCTTTCCAAAATCACTCGTAGGCTCCTATTTGTTGATATTTTACTAACAGCAGCAAGAGAAAACTGAACAAGTGAAAAAAGACTAACATAAATTTTCCATGTCCATATAAGGTAGTGAACCAGGAAATGTGTCCTCTTTCTTGCTGCTGCAGCGGTAGAGATAAGTATTTAGCGTTTCTCTTAAAAATTTATTTAAAGTTGAATTACTGTTTCTCACTGCGTTTCTTTAGCTGTTCAGTCGTTCCGGCTTCAACCTAGGAGGACGACCGCTGGCTTTTCACTTCTTTTCAAACCCCCCCCCCCCTTCTCTGACTTTTCCTCTCAGGGTTACAGATGCGTGTCTACCTCTGCTCGCAGTTGGATCTTCCAGCTGCAGAAGGATTCGAACGTGTCAGACGGCGTTTGCTCACATTGCTGCGCTTTCCCTCGTGCCATTCCGTTTCCTCACACACTATGAGTAAAAGCCAGGCTAAGATCTGCCAACGCTCCCCCTCTCCTTCTGGGTACTCAGACACGGGTTCCGGTGTTCAGAAAAGTGAGCGAACCGAGAAAATCAGCAAACCTGCGTCACTTCCATTGACGCAGATCAGCTATTTCCCACATCCAACAAGAGGAAATCCGCGAACCTGCTGCACTGCGCATGCGCCACGACGTCACCACCTGGCTCGGAAGGCAGGGGTGTTAAAAATCAGCAAACCGGGCTACGCGCATGCGCACTGGCAATCAGCATGCACCTGATCATTAACTGTTTTACCACCGTACCGTCTCAGTGTAAAAATGTACGCTCTGCAAGACGGCGCCGTCTTGCATAACATACGTTTTTGGACTGGAAAACGGTACCGACGTCTGTTTACAGGCATGTGGAGGCATCAGTGCGCGTTTAGGCCGGTTTGCTGACTTTACACCCTTTCCTTCCGAGCCCGGCGATGACGTTGTTGCGCATGCGCAGTGCAGCAGGTTTGCTGATTTCCCCTTGCCAGATGTGACAAACAGCTGATCTCATGTGACCAGTTTGCACATTTATCCGAATACCAGACAGTGTTTTTATTGGAAAAGCCCTCTGTAGTGAAGGGGTTAATACCAGATTTTGGTAGCCAGATACAGCCTAAATTAATTTCCTGAAGCTGTTTGTTATTTATAGAGTAAAAGGATACTGTGATTATCACTCTACAACTATATAGCATATAGAACCAAGAAAACCACAGCACACCATAACAGTATGTCATAAAACAAACTTTATTGACCTTTTACATTAAAACAGCCACAATAACCAACATCTCAAGGGAATCAATTAATGCAAAATAATCTTATTCAATAAATGCTGTATACATCCATCCATACACATAAACACTGAAAGATCCGTCTTCTTATATTATCTGCAGCACTCGTGTACCCTATCAATGTTCCAATACCGAGTCTGTGCGCGGACGTGACGACATTTCCTCATTTTACTGTCAGCGAAGGACTCGAGTGTTTGCAACTCCGTTCAACCGTCACGTCCCGAGCGGTTACCCGAAAGGCACAGCGCGCAGCACAACGCGGTTTTTGATTGGCTGCCGCAGCAGGAAGCAAGACGTTGCTGGGATACCGTAGTGAAGCTTCCGTATGGCGGCTGCGGAGGGCCAGCTATGAACCCGGGAAGGAGAGAGGGGGAGCAGGCGGCGTGACAGCATGAAGAACCAGCGGAACAAGAGCGGCAGAGCGGGGTCCCGACTCCACAAAGGTAACGAGAAGACTGCTGGGGGAGAGGGCTGAGGGGGCCTGCTGTCTTATTACCCCCCCTCCCCAATAACACTAAGTTATGTGATAATCACCCAGTGAATAAGGAATCGCTGTGAAAGGAAGGGCCGGGCCATGACAGATCTGCTGCAATGTCTGCCCCATTCACTGTATTAACCCTGTAATAACCCTGTAATAACCCTGGTCTTAATAATGTCAGAGACCTGTCATGTGAGTTGTTTAGACCTCTGGACGTCCTCATTGCCCTATAGTAAGGCTGGGGTCAGACTTTAATGTAATAGAGCAGCAGGAAATGCTGTCAGAATGCTTGAATATGCTGGCAGAATGCTTGGATATGCTGGCAGAATGCTTGGTTGTGTAGGGAGAGGTATTAGCAGTAGGAAAAGGGAAGTGCTCATGCCACTGTACAGAGCACTGGTGAGACCTCACTTGGAGTACTGTGTGCAGTACTGGAGACCGTATCTCCAGAAGGATATAGACATCTTACAGAGAGTTCAGAGAAGAGCTACTGGAGTGGAATTGTAGCCGGAGTCAGACAGGTTCACTTCATTAACGGCGCCGGACCAGACACAAGCAAGGATTGTCCAAACACGAGTCTCTTCAGGAAAGGCAAGAGTTTATTGTGTCGTCACACAAGTGCTCACACAGGATTGAATCGCTTAGAGTGAGCCCCGATTACACAGAGACATGAGGTTTTATGCCCCAAATACATAATTAGGTACATCCCCATTAGCCCACCTCCCTATGACACTCTATTCCACCCACGTGGGTTAATACCTCCCATCATTAATTCGAACACAAAGAACATTCCACATATAACTATAAATTGATACACTTCTCGTTAGTTTGACAGTCTGTGATTTGTTTGTGCTGTCTTTCTCCGGGCAGTGCCTCCCTCCCTATCGGCTATGTTTATTCAGATGGCCTGGGCCCGGTCTTCTATACTCCTTCGTCTTTCCGCGGGCCCCAACGACCTTGGAATATCTACTTCTCCGTGCCAGAAACAGCAAAGATCTTTCATAAGGCTTTAATTGCTTTTCTGCTAATCTAAACGCATTCCTAAATTTCGACGTATACCTCATTCTAGTTTCAGCTACAAACCTGTCTAGTTATATACAAGTGAACCAATATTCTGAACAAGATGGCCGCCTGTGTACAATGGCGGCCGTCTTCCAGCCTATTTCCACTTCATTCCCCCCTTGGCTCAAGTGTCAGGATCTTTTCCTGGCACTTGTAGCCATTACAGAATCAGGCTGGAAGATGGTCGCTATTATGAGCCAAGCGGCCATCTTGTTCAGAATATTGGTTCTCTTGCAAATAGCTAGATAGATTTCAATAGACATTACATAGAATTACAAGTACAAATTACATAGAATTTTAGGAATGTGGTAGATTAACAGAGAAGCAATTAAACGAAGGGAAGATCCGGCCAGCTCTTGGCACGGAGAGACAGGATGACAAATGGATACTGCAAGGTCACAGAGGCCTGCAGAAAGACAAAGAGAGCGTAGAAACCAGACCATGCTTTATCTGTAACAAATAAACATAGTCTTTAGGGAGGTGGGCACGGCCCGGATTGAGTGCGGCAGCAAATCACAAACTGTCAGACTAACATGAAGTTTTCCAATTTACGGTCAATGTATGGAATGCCTTTGTACTAACAATGGGAGGTATTAACCCACGTGGGGTGGAATAAAGTGTCACCGGGAGGTGGGCTAATTGGGATGTACTTAATTATGTATTCGGGGTATAAGACCCCTGGTCGGGGGGAGAACGGGGCTCACTCTTTGCGATTCAATCCTGTGTGAGCATTTGTGTGACGACACAATAAAGTTTGCCTTTCCTGAAGAGACTCGTGTTCAGACAATCCTTGCTTGTGTCCGGTCCGGCGCCGTCCTGAAGTGAACCTTGTGATTCCGGTTACACTCCTAAAATGGTGTACGGCTTGAAGGAGAACAGTTACCAGGAAAGGCTTAATGATCTTAACATGTACAGCTTGGAAAAAAGACGAGACAGAGGAGATATGATAGAAACATTTAAATACGTAAAGGGAATCCACAAGGTAGAGGAAGGGAGTATATTTAAAAGGAAACAAAGTAGCAAAACAAGAGGACATAGTCTTAGATTAGAGGGGCAAAGGTTTAAAAGTAACATCAGGAAGCATTATTTTACTGAGCGGGTGGTGGATACATGGAACAGTCTTCCAGTTGAAGTGGTTGAGGCAAAACAGTGATTGAATTTAAGCAGGCATGGGATAGGCATAAGGCTATCCTAAACAAAAGATAAATCCAGGTAAAGTATCCATGTAATTGGGCAGACTAGATGGGCCGAAAGGTTCTTATCTGCCGACATGTTTCTATGTTTAGCCGCACTTTATTACGGCCGTGGTAGCAGCAAATGATGTCCAACGCAGGCCCACACACGAAGTACGGCCACACAAAAGTCGGGCCGTGCAACGCAAGCGGCAAACGAACGCATTTTTGCAAGAACGGCAAACCGCTAGTACTGACGTACAGAGTGCGCTGCGTCTGTATAGCGGCGTGATTAGGAGACGTCAGACGCTGCTCATGTCCGGCCAACATAACGTCCAGACACCCAAAGTTTCCTGGTTTGGATCCGTAAAAAAATCACGGCCGTAATTGCGCATCGTATGAGACTTTTTTGAGACTTCAACAGACTAGCGATCTTTCCAAATTTATTTGGAATTATCGTACAATGCCGGGACGATCTGGTACAAGTTTACATGAAAAAGATGCATCGTATAGAAAAACCGCCGTGCATCAGGGAAACAAGAAAAAGATGCTTTGTATAGTTAAACCGCCGTGCCGCAGCAGGGAAACGTGAAAAGATGCATTGTATAGTTAAACCGCCGTGCCGCAGCAGGGAAACGTGAAAAGATGCATTGTATAGTTAAACCGCCGTGCCGCAGCAGGGAAACGTGAAAAAATGCATTGTATAGTCAAATCGACGTGCGCAGGGAAACATGAGAAATATGCATTGTATAGTTAAACCACCATGCGCAGGGAAACATGAAAAAGATGCACTATATAGTTAAACCGTTGTGCGCGAAGCTCATAGGATTCGATGTAAAAAAATATATATTTTCGATTCTTATTCTTTTTTTATTCAACCGTTTATTTTTTTAATCTGCAGCAAAAAGCCTTTTTTATTTATTGAATTTTTAAAACATTTTTAGGTATTTTTCTGGATTTTTTTAGCCAACGTTTTGCGTACCGATTCCTTTAAAAAAAGACTAGGCTTTTTTCTTTCGAACACATTTTTTTTTTCTCTGCAAGGTGGCTGCGTTTAGCACCATGGGCAGGGGGTTAATCCCCCCCCCCCGCAGCCTTCGGCAAGGCTTCACCCCCCCCCCCTTGCTTCACCTGCGCTGGATGGGGGCTGCCCATCTTTTTTTCCTCTCCCTGCAGCGGTGCCGGAGCAGGGTTTGCCGCAACAGGAGACATACTTGGCTGATGAAGTCGGGACGATCGGGTATAATTAACATGGGGTGGTGATGAATTGTATAGCTAAACCACCGTACGGCAGCAGGGACATTGTCCCATAGAGAAGTGATTCAGCTCGAAAGGCGAATCTCATAGGATTCAATGTAAAATTATAGTTTCACATTTTTATTTTTTCTTTCAATCTTTTATTCCTTTCATTTGCAGCGAAAAGCCTATTTATGGAATTGGAGGTGTTTTGTGTCCTTCTTTATTTTTTTTGACAAAATTTGATCCCTTACTATTATTCTAGATAGCTATTTTTCGCCATCGAAGACCTGGAGGAGACTCTGGTTGCTGTCCCTGGTGCTGAAAGGGCTTTAATAACAAGGAGCAGGGACAGCACTGGAGTTCCCTGCATGTGTTCGGCAGCGTTCAGCTGCAGGTTTTTTTTTTTTTTTCTTCAGCTTGGCGATCTTCCCCTCGGTTGATCTGGGTCGTCCATATTCGCTTCCAGTGGACGACCCAGATCGTTCGAGATTGTTAAAAAAGTTGTCTGTCGTCGGACGGCCAAGTCATAGTAATGATAGTAATCATCTTTTTTTATTTGGCGCCAAACTTTTATGAAAGTATTTTACTTCAGCTGAATATTGTTCCAGGAAAATGTCATGAGACATTGCTTTTGACTGTCTGTGGGGGAGGGGAAATTGAAAGTTATTTTGTGATGACCAGTAATAAAGGAAATTACATGGCCTCTCCGGGCTTCCGTAGTACAGGTAATTAGATCTGTTTATTTTTGTATCTTCTAGGATCCGCTGATATTTCCCCTTCCACCAGCCTCCCGCCTCTGGTAGAAGGACAAGTGCGATGTTTCCTGAGCGTGACAGTCAGTAAAATCCTCTGGACTGTGCCTAAGCCCCCGTCCTCAGCACTCGTCAGGCTTCGCTGGTGGGGGGAGACCACAAATGGCACCATCTTCAGACCCCGGGAATCCTCGCAGACAGAACATAAAGCCATTAAAACTACAGCTCGCTATGCTGTCCGCTGTGGACCTAAACAGCTGACCTCCTACCTGACAGGTACAGTACTGAAGTATGAATATGAGTCAATCAGCACCTCTTGTCAAACCTACATAACTGACTGATATAATACCCAGACTGTGACAAAACACCTTAATGGGATCCCACGCCCTGACAGTGGTAAAAATGAAAAATCCTCATAGTCCTGGGATCCTGCACCGCGATTGGATGTTAACAGGAGCTCCCTGAATCAGAGATACAGTTTTGCAGGACTTGAAGGGAGATGAAATGCCTACTTTCTGTCATTTAATTAGTTTGAAGAGAAACAGGAGAAAATGTTACAGGTGCACTCTAATGAAATTTTACATCCTCCTTTTGCCTTTAATTAATTGGGCAGATGCTGCTGACAGCCTCTGCCTTTTTATTATCATTTTTTTTTGTGTAGATGAAAATACTCGCCTTGTCTCCCTTGACGCACGCTGCTCCTCTTTAGCTCAGTGCTTCCAAAATGCAGAAGTCCCTGCATCTAACTCAATTTGCTTACGGATGCAACTTGCGCATTGCTTGGAACCTTGGTTCTGTAGCGCCTGAGCAAATTGGTGGATTGATGCTACAACTGCAGAGCCAATCCATTTGCTCCTGTCTCCAAGAAGGCTCACTGCTGCAAGCGTTCGGAGACCGGATGATGTCAGCAGACAGAGCATGCCGATATCATCGGTGACCGACAGACACAATATGTGAATCCCGTCTGCCTGGTAACGCCTTTGTGGGCGGAGCATACTCCTCCACTTCACATGTCTCTGTCCAAAACAAGACCTGGGGGAGGCTTTTAAAAAGCTAAAGTAGTTGAGGTGTGTAGAGTATCCCTTTAACCACTTGGCTGCGGACGACACGTTCAGCGTGTTCTTGTCTTTGGTGCTTGATTGCGGACGATGCGATCGGCACGTCGTCGCAGCCTTGGCTGCTCAGCGCCCACCGTGGTGTTCTCCCGACGAGGGTTGACATCCTACATGTCAGCCCCACCTCCGGGACCTCCCACCACCCACTGACATCACGCTTGGGTGCGATGACGTCCCCGGCCTGGCCGGGAACTCCCAATGATGGAGCTACTTTCCAGTAATATCAAGTATAACCAAATTATATGTAAAAAATACCCCCCCCCCCATGCAGCACTATTGTTCACGTTTCAATTATAAAGTGAACACTGATGCTGCACGAACTTACCCTTTCATTTCCCACGTTGCCAACAAGTGTGAAGGCGATGGCACAATGCATTTTTTACGCATTGGTTCATCGAAAACCTAAGCCCGCGCAATGCTGTGTGGGGTTGCAGGAGGCACTTTTGAACACTGTGTCTCTGATTTTTACACCGCAGAAAGTCAAGTGAGACGTCATTTGAAAGATCAGAGTCTGGCCTTTACAGCGATACCAAATATGACCATGTAATGCGTGAAACTAGAAAATAAATTAAATACAAAATGTATTTTTATTTTTTTTCTCTGTTGTATTGCGGTGGCATTAAGTGCTATTACTTCTAAAGCAAACAATGCCACTGCCCTAACTCGCCTTCTCCCAAGCCAGGATCAAATGTGGAGGTCATGGTGGAAAGCATTATTACACATTGATCCATCTAAAATACAAACCGCGTCACTGCGGTGAGGAGAGTGGGGGTTCTTTGGATTCCTGTATTTCTATTCTTTACACCCACAAATTCACTTTAGGTGTCATTGGACAGGTCAGACTCTAGTCTTTATAATGATACAAACATAACCATGTAATAAATGCTTGTAACTGTAAAATGTCATTAAAAAAAAAAACCACACAAACATAAAATTATTTTATTCTTTGTTCCAAAGCGATGGCATTGTCCATTTGTCACGTATAAGATGAGCAATACCACTACCGTTACTCACCTTCTCATTTCCCACGCCGTGAGCAAGTTCAACGTTTTATACATGTCATATTATTCATAAAACACAATGCGGCAAAATACAAACTAAACGTTCTTTTTTTTTCCTTCTAGTTTTACAGGGTTATTCAGAGAGAGGTGAAAAGTTGGAGAATGGAAAATTCTAGGTCAAAATAGCCAAACCAGAAAAATTCTCCCATTTATCTCACTTTCCAAATCGGCTTTTTGACCTAAAATTTTCCATTCTCCAGTCATTCTCCTGCTTTTCACCTCTCTCTGAATAACCCTGTTAGTTAAATTTTTGCATACTTTCTCAGAAACTTTACGGTATCAGGTTCCCAATTTTTTTTTTTTTTAACAAGAATGCCCCATAGAATATATAACCACAAAGGTCTTGATGAAAAAATGTGGAAAAAAAATAAATAATTTACACGCTGTAGATAATTGAAATTTTAATGGAAATTCACATTTCTTTTACATTTTATTGTTTTGTTATAGCAGGGGTGGGCAAACTACGGGCCACATGTGGCCCGCCACCGAGTTTTTTTGCGGCCCGCCAACCAGCGGCGTTCTTCTACTGCCAAGGCGAGCGGCCGCTGACATGCAGCTTGGCCGCTCGCCTGGGATGGGAACCACCTGGCCAGCACATGATCTCGCCAGAACACGGCTGGTCAGGTGCTTCCCATCCCCGGCGAGCGGCAAAGCTGCATGTCAGCGGCCGTTCGCCTCGGGACTAGAAGAGCGCCGGCAGATGCGGAGCCTGGGGCCACAGAGGAGGTGAGAGCTGGGGGGCAAGATATACCCATGTGATCTGGGGGCACTATATACCCATGTGAGCTGGGGGCACTATATACCTATATAAGCTGGGGGCAATATATATACATATGAGCTGGGGGGGGCAATATATATACATATGAGCTGGGGGGGCAATATATATACATATGAGCTGGGGGGGCAATATATATACATATGAGCTGGGGGGGCAATATATATATATACATATGAGCTGGGGGGGCAATATATATACATATGACCAATGTTAAGCAAAGAATTAAATAAAATGGCATTGTTTGGTGAGGATGGCTTTAACGGCCAGGAATCATAAGAATGCAATATTGTTTATATGCGGCCCCCCGATAACAATAAAGTTTTCAATGTGTCCCTCCGTAGAAAATGTTTGCCCACCCCTGTGTTATAGCACTGTGGCAGGACATGACGTATACATATAATAATGATATATTATGAATCTGCTGTAAAAAGGATATAAATTTGTCCTGGTCGTATAATAAAACGTGGCTTCAAATCGCGTTTAAACATGATGAGCAAAACCGGTCAAAATGAGCTCAGCACAGAGGCGTGAAATGGCTCAGCAGCGAAGGGGTTAGATATGTGAGTATGGGAGCACATACAATGTGTCAGCAAAGTAAAATCACTAAGTTAGATGGCGAAATCTTCAAGAATAAAATACACGTACACAAAATATTTAATATACAGCACACTCTGCTTAAATATGTTCCAAGCGATATTAAAAACACATCACTTAGGATATACACTGCTCAAAAAAATAAAGGGAACATAAGACATCCTAGATCTGAATGAATGAAATATTCTTATTAAATCCTGTGCTCATTACATTGTGTAGCTGAATGTGCTGACAACAAAATCACACAAACATTATCATTGGAAATCACATTGATTAACCCATGGAGGTCTGGATTTGGAGTGACACTCAACATTAAAGTGGAAAACAACACTACAGGCTGATCCAACTTTGATGTATTGTCCTTCAAACAAGTCAAAATGAGGCTCAGTAGTGTGTGTGGCCTCCGCGTGCCTGTATGACCTCCCTACAACGCCTGGGCATGCTCCTGATGAGGTGGCGGATGGTCTCCTGAGGGATCTCCTCCCACACCTGGACTAAAGCATCCCCCAACTCCTGGACAGTCTGTGGTGCAACGTGGCGTTGGTGGATGGAGCGAGACATGATGTCCCAGATGTGCTCAATTGGATTCAGGTCTGGGGAACGGGTGGGCCAGTCCATAGCATCAATGCCTTCGTCTTGCAGGAACTGCTGACACACTCCAACCACATGAGGTCTAGCATTAGGAGGAACCCAGGGCCAACTGCACCAGCATATGGTCTCACAAGGGGTCTGAGGATCTCATCTCGGTACCTAATGGCAGTCAGGCTACCTCTGGCGAGCACATGGAGGGCTGTGCGGCCTCCTAAAGAAATGCCACCCCACACCATTACTGACCCACTGCCAAATCGGTCATGCTGGAGGATGTTGCAGGCAGAACGTTCTCCACGGCTTCTCCACACCCTGTCACGTCTGTCACATAGTTACATGTAGTTACATAGTTATATAGGCTGAAAAAAGACATGCGTCCATCGGGTTCAGCCTCTCCCACATAACCTACTGCTGTTGATCCAAAAGAAGGCAAAAAACCCAGTCTGAAATATGCAACATACTGGGAAAAAATTCCTTCTTGACCCCAGAATGGCAGTCAGATTTCTCCTTGGATCAAGAAGCTTTTACCCACATATTAAATATTATAACCCTTAATATTCTGTGTCTGCAGGAAGTCATCCAGTCGTTTTTTAAAAGTCTGTACAGACTCTGACCCAACCACCTCAACAGGCAGAGAATTCCACAGCTTTATTGTTCTCACCGTAAAATAACCCTTCCTATGCTTTAAGCTAAATTTTCTTTCTTCCAGTCTAAATGGATGACCCCTTGTCCTATGTATAGTCCTGTTTATGAATAGGTTATCAGACAATGGTTGATAATGGCCCCGTATATATTTATATAAGGTTATCAGATCCCCTCTAAGGCGCCTTTTCTCTAAACTAAACAGGTTTAAGCTTGTTAGTCTTTCCTCATAACTTAACCCTTCCATCCCCCTTATTAATTTAGTTGCACGTCTCTGCACTTTTTCTAGCGATATAATATCTTTTTTTAAGACAGGTGCCCAAAATTGCACGGCATATTCAAGGTGCGGCCTGACCATTGATTTATACAGAGGCAAAATTATGTTTTCATCCCGTGAGTGAACTCCCCTTTTAATGCATGCCAGTCCTTTGCTGGCCTTGGCGGCTGCTGTTTGACATTGCACATTGTTACTTAGTTTGAAGTCTATGATTATTCCCAAATCCTTCTCCTGCTTGGATTTCCCTAACTCCGTACCATTTAGGGTATAAATTGCTTGTGTGTTCTTCACTCCAAAGTGCATAACTTTACATTTATCTAGATTAAATTTCATCTGCCATTTAAGTGCCCAGTCCCCAATCTATCTAAATCCCTCTGCAGCGAAGTAACATCCTGCTCACATTGTATTACTTTTCCTAGTTTTGTGTCATCTGCAAACACTGATACATGACTTTCAATGCCTATCTCAAGGTCATTTATAAATAAATTGAATAGTATTGGTCCTATAACAGACCCCTGAGGGACACCACTTACCACTGGTGTCCATCTTGAAAATGTACCATTTATGACCACTCTCTGTACCCTATCTTTTAGCCAGTTTTCTATCCAAGAACAAGTGTTTTCATCTAGACCATTTTTTCTTAATTTAAATAGTAACCTTTTGTGTGGAACTGTGTCGAAAGCTTTGGCAAAATCTAAGTAAATCACATCCACTGCGACCCCCTGATCTATACTTCTACTTACTTCCTCATAGAACGTAATTCGGTTAGTCTGACATGATCTGTGTTTCATGAAACCATGCTGATTTTTGCCAATTACATTATACCTCCCAATAAATTCCTGAATACTATCCCTTAGTAACCCCTCAAATACTTTCCCAGCCACAGATGTTAAGCTCACAGGTCTATAATTCCCAGGCACAAATTTTAAACCTTTCTTAAATATAGGGACCACGTCAGCTTTTCTCCAATCCTCTGGTACTATTCCTGAAAGAAAAGAATCTTGAAAGATTAAGAACAGAGGTTTACATATTTCAACACATAGCTCTCTTAGTACTCGCGGGTGAATTCCATCTGGCCCTGGGGCTTTATTCACATTCACATTGTTTAATTTCTGCAAAACCTTGTCCTGAGTCAACCAGTCACTTTGTATTAGTAAGTTTTTATTAATGAATTGCATGTCTCCTGTTATAGGTTTCTCTTTGATAAATACTGAAGAAAAATAATCATTTAAAATTTCTGCCTTATCCTGATCTTCCGTTAACAATAGCCCTGACTCAGATTTTAGTGAACCTACATTTTCACTCTTGGGTTTTTTAGAATTTATGTACCTAAAGAATCTTTTAGGGTTGGTCTTGCTCTCTTTGGCTATTTCTTTTTCATTTTCTAGTTTAGCCCATCTAATCGCATTTTTACATGCTTTATTGGCTGCCCTATATGCTTTATAGGATGCCTCAGATTTATCAAATTTAAAAGCTTTAAATGCCTTCTTTTTATTTTTCATTTCCTTAGTTACCTTCGTACTAAGCCACATTGGTTTCAGTCTGTTTCTTTTATATTTATTAACCAGTGGAATATATTGTGACGTGTACTTTTCTAGTGTTAGTTTAAAGATATTCCACTTATCCTCAGTGTTTTTCCCGTGAAAGAGTTTCTGCCAGTCAATGACCTTGAGAGCTTCCTTTATTTTAATAAAGTTGGCCTTTTTAAAATTATGTATTTTAGCATGCCCCTTATGAATGTGTTTTTTTGAGTTTATTTAAAAAGTCAGCATATTATGGTCACTGTGTCCCAACTGTTCCTTTACATTAATATTTGAGAAAAGATCCACATTATTTGTTATAACCAGGTCCAGACAGTTATCCTCTCTAGTTGGTGTTTCTACCAGTTGTGACATGAAGGTATCATTTAAAATGTTCAGGAACCGGATTCCCTTTAATGTGCTCAGTGTGAACCTGCTTTCATCTCTGAAGAGCACAGGGCGCCAGTGGCGAAGCTGCCAATCTTGGTGTTCTCTGGCAAATGCCAAACATCCTGCACGGTGTTGGGCTGTAAGCACAACCCCCACCTGTGGACGTCGGGCCCTCCTACCACCCTCATGGAGTCTGAGCAGCCACATGCACATTTGTGGCCCGCTGGAGGTCATTTTGCAGGGCTCTGGCAGTGCTCCTCCTGTCCCTCCTTGCACAAAGGCGGAGGTAGCGGTCCTGCTGCTGGGTTGTTGCCCTCCTACGGCCTCCTCCACGTCTCCTGAGGTACTGGCCTGTCTCCTGGTAGCGCCTCCATGCTCTGGACACTACGCTGACAGACACAGCAAACCTTCTTGCCACAGCTCGCATTGATGTGCCATCCTAGATGAGCTGCACTACCTGAGCCACTTGTGTGGGTTGTAGACTCAGTCTCATGCTACCACTAGAGTGACAGCACCGCCAGCATTCAAAAGTGACCATACCATCAGCCAGGAAGCCTAGGAACTGAGAAGTGTTCTGTGGTCACCACCTGCAGAACCACTCCATTATTGGGGATGTCTTGCTACCTGCCTATGCTTCCCACCTATTTATTGTCTATTCCATTTGCACAACAGCAGCATGTGGACTTTACTGTCAATCAGTGTTGCTACTTAAGTGGAAAGTTTGATTTCACAGACGTGTGATTGACTTGGAGTTATAATGTGTTGTTTAAGTGTTCCCTTTATTTTTTTTGAGCAGTGTATTTAAAGTGATAGAGATTTGGTCACAAAAATTGTGTGTGTGTGTAATAACTAAAAGTTTGTATAAAGTAAAATCCCTACTTTTTCTGAAAAAAGTAGAATTTTAAAGCTATCCCCCCCCCCTTATCGTGTGTTAAATTTTAATATTTTGCTATAACGCCCTCTGATAGTGTCTTACTCTCTCCCTGTCACCCCGCAGATATGGGCTCCCTTGTGTTCGACATAAATACCAAACTGGATCACCTTCCAATCGGCCGTGTTCAGATCAACGGCATCTCCAGGCTGACTCTGTCACACCCAGTCCGCGGTTTTTTCACTGTCGTTTCGCCCACGTCTGAGAAACTCGGTGAGCTGCAGGTGAGGACCCCGCACTTCATCATTTATATTATAACCTGCTGCAAAAGGTTTTATTTATTATCTCTCCGTCCATAACAGTCTGCTGCAGGAATACGTTTTTTTCGATTTATTGACCTCGAGTATGTCTTTATGAATCCATTAACACAATGTTAAATGGATGCTGTGAGGGCGAATCGATCCACAATACAATAAAAGGGAAAAGATTGAGGATAAGTAAAGCGATGTGGAGTCTCCAGCGATATTTGCCAGACCGGAAAAAAAAACACTCGGCCAGTGAGATTGTCCTATAATTTTTTTATGGTGCCATAAAGCCAGACATATAGGTAGCTGTAGTTAAGTTGTCTACTTTCTGTTGTAGGAAGCTCGAACTACAACTCCCCAGAGCTCTGTGTTGTGCACCCTATAAATAGAGAACAAGCAAGCAGAGTTTCCTTCTTACTGTGCGCCTGTATCGGCCTGGGTCACTTTGCATAATGGGATGACCCTTCAGGGAATGTGTGTGTCTTAAGGATCAATGCAATATCTCATCCCTTGTTGAGATATCATAGCCGATACTTACCCCGCTTTAGTGTGGGGCTCCACTGTATATGGCCTCCATTGGCAGAGCTTAGAGAGACCCATCATTCTTCACTGGTGGCCCTTAGCGGTGACGTTGGTGTGCTGACTGACCAGCCTGCAATCAGGATGAATGGAAAGCTGCCCTGTTAGACGGCTCTTTCGCTCATGACTGTAATACACCACAGTGGCATGCCAACGGACATGAAGGAATATGTATATGTTAAATAATAATCTTTTTAATTTCCCTGTATCATATATATATATATGTATATATATGATTCAAATATACCCCTTAGCTAATAACCCCTTTTCTCAACAAACGTAGCTGCAGACCATTTTGCTGTAGAAAGTCTCAGGAGTGTGGGATGCTGTATAAACAAAACCATATTGGTTTAAAAGGGGCCCCGCTTTCAGACAAAATCTTGTAACTAAGCAGATTTTCTGCACGTGATATTTTGCTTAAATATGCAGATATGCTAAATATGGTAACAGTGTAGTTAAGCTGACCATGCTAATCATCTCTGACGTAGAATGTATGCTATTGGTCTGTATTTTTTTAAGTATCCTGTACGTCACATATGCTACATAAGTCGATGCAAGAGATAAACTCATCAGAGAGAGATGCTTGACTAAAAGGAACTTTGTTTAAGTCTCTTTTTTTTTTTTTATTTAATCTGTCGCTCGAGCTGGGTCTAAAATGCAACAGAATCCTTTGAATTACAGACTCGCCATCCTATTAAAATTAACCCCTATATATATTTTATTATGATATATATATATATATATTTTTTCTACTACAAGGAAGAACAGTGTTGTTCTTGTATGTGTATTAGTAAAAAAATATAAAAATACCATTTTGTGTATAGGGAGTAATACCCTTTCCTATAAGCGCAACTTCCAGTGAGCATGACAGGTGCACTGACAACCTGGTCCACCCTATAAATGGAAATCGCTGCAGGAGGTCTTTGTACTTTGACCCCTGCAAGAACCTACATTAAGGTGCATGGAGGGGTGTATAATAAATCTCAAGCAGAAGGAGAAATATAGATTTTATTTGGGTTAAAAATGGATGCAGCTCTCCCATAGGTTTACACTGCTTAGATTTGTAGCACTAGTTTTATTTTTTTTCTGCTCCTGTTTCTAAATCATTTCATGATGCAATTTAGGGCTATTGGGGCTGAAACAACTAATCGATAATGAAAATAGTTGTCAACTATTCTCATCGATTAAACGGTTTAGGGTTAGAGTTAAACGTTAATGACCTCAGACGCTACTTCGGAGCTGATTAGAGAAGACGCGACGCCGCTTTACTCCGTCTGATTTATTTCTTCGGTTATGTTTGACAATTTTTTATTTAGTTTACGACTGTAGCTGAACTATAGCACAAACCCTGCGGTACTGACACTGGGTGTGGGAGCTGTACCTCTGATGATTTATCCTTATTTTGAGCTGGAGTCCTGTGCCACAACCCCACCTTCCCTGCCACCTGCTCTTCGGTCTGGAGCTGCCATTCCCTCCCTATGGTCCAGTCCCTTTCATCAAACTCCCTCCCACACTCACGTAAAATCTTTTGCCCAAACCCACTCCCTCGAACACTCAGGTCAAGTCTCTTGCCCAAACTCCCTTCCTTCCACCTCCAGACCCTCCGCCTGCTCAGTTTGTGAAATTATTTTAAAGGGACACTCTACGCATTCTTATCAGGTCAGCATATTAAAGTGGTCAGGCTGCGTGGAGTTCCCGTTTTCATGGTGACATCATCATGTCTATGTAAACGCTCGTAGCAGCATACATGGGCTTCAATCTATCGTTCTGACCAGGTGCTCGCATACCTTGCATGTGAAAAGTTCACCAGATACACAATTTGAAGATGTACGTACACTACACAAATTGCATACGGAAGGGGGGGGGGGGTTTCTTAACCTAATGTTCCCTTAAACAAAAAATGTTGAATGTTTTTTTTTATCCGATTAATCGAATATGAAAATAATCGTTAGTTTCAGCCCTAAAGCCTATAGTTCCTTTTTGATTATTTTCTGTGTGTTTAACCAGTTTTAGCCAAACTTGTATATTTTTGTGGGGGTTTTAGGTGTCGGTGGTTCTGGAGCCCTTGCCTGAGGCCTATGACAGCAGCAGCTCCATACACAACACAGACGTTAGCATGGACACCGCTCTGTCTGTAGGGAAGGCTGAATGGAAGCATGAGAGTGGAGATACATTCCCACCAAGCAAGCTGTCACTACAGGCTGCAGACAGGAGGGAATCAGAGACTAGCAGAGCTTCTACACCCAGGTAAGGAAGGTCACACATAGGTGGTCACATAGCAACTTGACCCATTATTATTATTATTATTATTATTCATTATTTATAAAGCGCCAGCATATTCTGCAGCGCTGTACAATAAGCACAGTATAGACAGGGTTACAATACATTGAACAACATTTGACAAACAGTACAGGAGGAGATGAGGGCCCTATTCCGTAGGAACTCACAATCTAGGAGGGTTGGGGTTGGAAACAGGAGGAGAGGACTGTAAGGTGAGAGTGATTGATGGTTGTGTCAGTGAGTGGGTGGTAGGCTTCCCTAAATAGGAATGTTTTAAGGAAGCGTTTGAAGGAAGAGAAGTTAGGGGAAAGTCTGACAGTACGAGGGAGAACGTTCCAGAGAGTGGGGGCTGCGCGTGAGAAATCCTGCAGTCTATCATGGGAAGAGGTGATGCGGGGAGAAGCTAGGCGCAGGTCACTGTTTGACCTTAGGGAGCGGGCTGGGGTGTATTTGGTGATTAGTGAGGACAGGTAGTGGGGCGCTGAGTTAGTGAGGGTTTTGTAGGTAAGGATAAGGATTTTGAACTTAATTCTGCAGTGGATGGGGAGCCAGTGAAGGGACTCGCAGAGGGGAGCGGCAGAGACAGAGCGGCGGGTGAGGTGAATTGGCCTGGCGGAGGCGTTCAGGATGGATTGTAGGGAGGAGAGGCGGGACAGAGGGAGGCCAGATAAGAGATTATTGCAATAGTCGAGTCGGGAGATTACCAGGGCGTGTATGAGTTGTTTTGTGGTGACAACGGTAAGAAATGGACGAATTCTGGAAATATTACGCAGTTGGTATCGGCAGGAGGAGGAAAGAGACTGGATGTGGGGGATGAAGGAAAGAGCAGAGTCAAGTGTAACTCCAAGACAGGAACTTGGTTTGATGGGGAGATGGTGATACCCTCCACCATGATAGAGAAGTCAGGAGGTGGGGTGGCATTGGAGGGAGGAATAAGTAGGTGCTCAGTCTTTGACATGTTGATCTTTAGGTGGTGGGAGGCCATCCAGGAGGAGATGCCAGGTAAACAGTCACTGACTTTTGAAAGGACAGGGGGAGAGAGATCAGGGGTAGAGAGGTAGATCTGAGTGTCATCAGCGTAGAGGTGGTAATTAAAGCCAAAGCTGTTGATGATTTTGCCCAGGGAGGAGGTGTAGATGGAAAAGAGCAGAGGACCAAGGACAGAGCCATGAGGTACACCAACAGATAGAGGCAATGAAGAGGAGGAGTTACCAGCAAAGGACACACAGAAGGACCTGTTGGATAAATAGGAGTCAACCCAAGCAAGTGCAGTGTCACCGAGACCCAGAGAGTTGAGGGTCTGTAGAAGGAGGGGGTGGTCAACCGTTTCAAAAGCAGCCGAGAGGTCAAGCAGGATGAGAATAGATAGTGGCCGTGTTTTTTAGCAGTTAGGAGGTCGTTGGTGACTTTGGTGAGGGCAGTTTCAGTTGAGTGTAGGGGACGGAAGCCAGATTGCAGGGGGTCAAGTAGGGAATTGGAGGACAGGAAGAGGGAGAGGCGGTTGAAGACTAGTTTTTCTAAGAGCTTTGATGTGAAGGGAAGCAGGGATACAGGGCGGTAGTTGGATGGAGAGTTGGGGTCTAGGGATGGTTTCTTTAGTAAGGGGTAACTAGCGCGTGTTTGAAGGCGGATGGAAAGGAGCCAGTGGAGAGAGATAGGTTGAAGATGTGTGTGTGAGAGCAGGGGTGAGGGAGGAGGAGAGGGGAGGAATTAGATGTGAGGGAATGGGGTCGAGCGGCACGTGGTGAGATGTGAGGAGGACAATAAGGAATTGACTTCCTCCTCAGTGGCTGGGAGGAAGCGGCAGAGGGTGGCAGAGGGGACCTGTGGGAGTGGAGGTGGCAGATAACTATCTTGTGTTGGGATGTTGCTTCTGATAGTTAGAGTTTTACTGAGGAAGTAGTCTGCCAGGTCTTGAGCGCTGAAGGCAGCTGTGGGGGGAGGTGCAGGTGGGTAGAGGAGGGTGTTGAAGGTGGACCAGAGCCGTTTAGGGTTGGAGGACAGCGTAGCTATGAGATGAGAAGAAGGATTGTTTGGCCAAGTGGAGGGCAGAGGTGTATGACCGGAGAATAAACTTGAAGTGAACAAAATCAGCTTCAGAGCGGGATTTCCTCCAGGCACGCTCTGCGTGCGGGAGCATCTTTGCAGGTAGCGAGTCTGGAGGGTGTGCCAGGGCTGAAGCTGGCGGCGTGGGGCCTTACAGAGTCGAAGAGGAGCAAGAGTGTCTAGAGCAGAGATAAGCGTAGTGATTAGTGGCAGCATCAGGGCAGGTGAAGGATGAGGTATGAGGGAGGTGGTGAAGTAGGTTGGAGAATTGATGGGGGTCCACAGCATGTAGATTTCTGCGAGTGTGTGTGCGGGGTGGGGGAGCAGGGTGTTTAGGAAGTCCAGATAGGTTGAAAGAGAGAAGGTGGTGGTCAGAGATGGGGAAATGGCGACATTTGAACTCAGAAATGGAGCAGAGGTTGGAAAAGACCAGGTCAATAACGTGACCATCGCGGTGGGTAGGGAGGAGGGAGGATTGTGTGAGTCCAAGGGAGGACGTGAGTGAAAGAAGTTTGGAGGCAGCAGGAGCGGAAGGATCGTCAATGGGAATGTTGAAGTCCCGAGAATTAGGCATGGAAGATTAGAAGACAGGAAGTGAGAAAGCCAGGTAGCAAAGTGGTCAAAGAACTGGGAGGTTGTCCCGGTGGGCAGTAGATGACTGCCACCCTGAGAGCCAGAGGAGAGAACAGGCGGATGCAGTGTGTCTCGAAGGAGGAGAAGGAGAAGGATGGGGGTGGAGGGAGATGCTGGTAGGTGTAGGTGGGAGAGAGCAGGAGTCCGACCCCGCACCATTTCTCTCACCCGGTCTGGGGTATGGCTCAAGTGTAGACCGCCATGTGAGAGAGCAGCAACGGAGGCCGTGTCAGAGGGAGTTAGCCAGGTTTCAGTTAAAGCTAGGAGGTTGAAGGAGTTTGAAAGTAAGAGGTCATGGACGGCTGTGAGTTTGTTGCACACAGAGCGAGCGTTCCAGAGGGCGCAGGAGAAAGAGGACAGGCGCTGAGGGATTATGGGAATGAGGTTGCTGGGCTTGCAGGGAGGTGATTTATGTGCGATGGAGATAGGATGAGAGGGAAGTATTGGATGTGTTGTGGGGCCAGGGTTAGGGGATATGTCACCTGAATAGAGTAACAGCAGGAGGGTGAGAAAGAGAAGGTGGGAATGGGATTTGTGGGAGTGATTGGCAGCACGAGAGTTAGAGGGAGACCATGTTCTGAGGAAACAAAGGAGCTCATGCGAGGCCATCATGTGGGACGAGAGGAGGGAGGGAAAGATGCAGATTGTGTAGGGGTCGGTAGTAGAGGGGCAGGAGTTCCATTTAAGGAGAAAGGTAGAAGTAAAGAGCAGAAGCGTGAGAGAAAGCATAATATAGACGTGAGTTTACCAGAGTAAAAAGTGGGCCTTGCAGTTTTGCAGTTCCTTCCTCCAGTCCGGCAACTCCAAGAATCAACTCTGAACGTCCACTTAAGAATGCCACTCAACTCCAGGAATCAACTCTGAACGTCCACTTAAGAATGCCACTCAACTCCAGGAATCAACTCTGAACGTCCACTTAAGAATGCCACTCGACTCCAGGAATCAACTCTGAACGTCCACTTAAGAATGCCACTCGACTCCAGGAATCAACTCTGAACGTCCACTTAAGAATGCCACTCGACTCCAGGAATCAACTCTGAACGTCCACTTAAGAATGCCACTCGACTCCAGGAATCAACTCTGAACGTCCACTTAAGAATGCCACTCGACTCCAGGAATCAACTCTGAACGTCCACTTAAGAATGCCACTCAACTCCAGGAATCAACTCTGAACGTCCACTTAAGAATGCCACTCGACTCCAGGAATCAACTCTGAACGTCCACTTAAGAATGCCACTCGACTCCAGGAATCAACTCTGAACGTCCACTTAAGAATGCCACTCGACTCCAGGAATCAACTCTGAACGTCCACTTAAGAATGCCACTCGACTCCAGGAATCAACTCTGAACGTCCACTTAAGAATGCCACTCAACTCCAGGAATCAACTCTGAACGTCCACTTAAGAATGCCACTCAACTCCAGGAATCAACTCTGAACGTCCACTTAAGAATGCCACTCAACTCCAGGAATCAACTCTGAACGTCCACTTAAGAATGCCACTCAACTCCAGGAATCAACTCTGAACGTCCACTTAAGAATGCCACTCAACTCCAGGAATCAACTCTGAACGTCCACTTAAGAATGCCACTTGGAAATGACACTGGAGCCTGGCTCAATGGAGCCTGGTATAGTTGTTATATAGGGCGGACTGATTGCATTCAGGCAGTTAGAAGGTAAACACCTGAAGCTGGATGGGCTGTGTCAATAGGGCAGGAGATTCACATGCTAATTAGCAAAGCAAATGGTGGAGAAAAACCAAAATAAATAAAAAAACAGAAAAAAACCAAGGAAACGTTATAATGTGGGTGCCTGCGAATACTGGGTGATGGGGGTCCTACCAGCAAAAATATGCAGGGGATCAGTTGAGATGTGGGTGTCTGTGGATGATGGGTGATAATGCCTACCAGCAAAAATATGACCCATGCATCCCTTACATCCCTTACATGCCTGC
Source organism: Leptobrachium leishanense (assembly GCA_009667805.1). Taxonomy (NCBI): domain Eukaryota; kingdom Metazoa; phylum Chordata; class Amphibia; order Anura; family Megophryidae; genus Leptobrachium; species Leptobrachium leishanense. The sequence continues at coordinate 448,232,190 of CM019064.1, forward strand.
CAGCCCTTTCTGTGTCTTCATGCCATATTGGTGCCTTTCTCAGGTATTTGGCCACATTTACTTTTGAAGAAAAATTATTAAGTTTGTCCTCGTTGGAAAACAAAGCGTGTTGCATGAGTTTCCATGACTTTATAAATATAGCAGAGACTAATACAGACCACTCTGTCTATATGTTCATTAACAGAACAAACGCAAAAAAAGAGATTGTCACCTTTTTATAATAAAGCATTAACGATACAGAATAGGTTTTTATTTTTTTTTCTCCCCCCTCCCTTTTTCCAAAAACAGAGATCTCAAGTTCTGGGCCCCCCATGTATTGATGGCCTAAAATTCCCCAGAATTCTGTGCATTCAGCAGATGACTAGAGGATCATGGGAGTTGTAGTTCAGCAACAGCTGAGGGGCCAGCGTTTGAGATGCTTGTTTTTAAATGATTACTTTATAGTATTGAATTTAACATGGTTTGATGGTTTAGATGTTTTGATTCCATTTTTTTTTTCTCTTCAGCAAAAGGGACTCTTTTAATATAGATAAAAATCAGTATTGTGTTTATTTAAATTATTATTAGGGGTCTTCATTTGTAATCGGGAACAGGCTTTTTTTTTTTTTCCTCGTCACCAAAATCATTAAGGTTCATGGTTCCTTTCTTTATAGAGCCATTAGTTTGTTCCGTGCACTTTAAGCTCAATCCGTGCAATCCTCTGACTTTTTAAAGGGACATTTCGTGAATTTTTCCAATGATGCAACATTTACCAAAATCTGTACAAAGGTTTTACTTTACTGCTGTGTTTTTTTTTAACAGTTAATGAGGTGGTGGAGGGAATGTTTAGATAAGGCAGCAGGAGGTCCTTTGTTCTTCAGGCTGAGATAAGAGCTGGCAGCTGAATGAGACTAGACAGGGAGCTTAACCTCCTTGGCAGTACAATTCTGACATATTTTATATGTCAGAATCGGTACCATTTTATTCGTCCCCCGAGCCACACTCTGGCTGGATACATACCTGTCCCTGCGCTCCCCCGCTGTCACCTCCGACCGATCGTAGCATCCTACTTTCTGGTTCCCTTCTTCGGAGAAGTGAACTAGGAAGCAGGATGCCGCTATCGGCCAGAGAACAATGCAATTGCGGAGGTCAGCGAGGGAGCGCAGGGACAGGTATGTATGCAGCCTGAGTGTGGCTCGTGGTTACCACTTTCAGCAATGAAATTTAATGTTTAACCCCAAGCCACACTCGAGAAAACCGCCAGGGAGGTTAAAATACCTAATCTACCCCCCTGGTTATGTCCTTGGAATACATCCCACACAAAATAATGATGTGAGTCGATGACTGACCCATTCACTCCATTCTATGACCAAAGCCACAAAGTAAGGAGCAAGTGATGGAAAGATACAATACAAAATATCACACAATGGATGCGCCCAGTGACACATAGAGGAAAATATCACACAATGAATGTGCCCAGTGACATATATAGAGGAAAATATCACACAATGGATGCATCCAGTGACACATACAGAGGAAAATATCACACAATGGATGCACCCAGTGACACATATAGAGGAAAATATTTTCTTAACTAAACATACAAGAGAAAAACAAACACATGTAAGAAATCAGCAACATCAAATAAACACAATAAGGACATTTCTTTCTTTTTTTTGGTAGTGGCCCTTTTTAATTGAATTTTTTTTTTCTTCAGAGGCAGAGATCATTTATATTTTAAAGAAAATACAGACCCTAATAAGGTTTCCCTTAGTGGGAGCAATGATGACTTCGATAATTTTGCTACTGAGGAGATCAAGACCAGGAATCAAAACACAGCTACATCTACCGTGCAAGAGAAAATAAATACTCCGAGATCCATGTCTGCGCCGGCAGCACAAGACCTGCTTTCAGGTAAGCACGCGGTAAATGTTCATTGGTCCTAGATGAATAGAGTCAGTATTTCTTTAGTTGTTTCAGTTGTAAGCCGCGGCGTCCGTATCATTATATAAATACGGTTTTGAGGTTTTTTTAAAAATGTATTTGTATTATTTTTTTCTTGTGCATTAGCTCTCCTGGACCAAGGAAGCAAACTCCGAGATGCCATGGTGGTTTCTGCTATGAAATCTGATCCAAGCGTGGACCTGGATGTAGACCTGAGTTTTTCTTCAGACCTGAATAAAGACCTTTCCATGTTTACCCACGTCAGGTGAGTGGGAACCAGACAAGATTCCCTACAGGGCCACAAATCTGCAACAATTAAATATTTTTATTTTTTTTAAGATCATTTATTTTTATTTTATACAAAACTTTTATTTTTTATTAAGACTTCTATTTTTTTAACAAATCTCTTTATGGTTTTTTTTTTTAAAGCCCCTTTTTTATGATTTAGACACATTTTTACTACATTTATTATTGATTTTAAAGTCCTATTAGAAGAATAGGCATTTTTTCCTTTTTTTTTTTTTTTTTTTTGTTTCCGTTCGGTGGATTTCGCTGAGGTTAATTCGGTGCTTTTAGCCAAGTCTGATAAACGGTTCGGCAACTTAATTTTCAGTGCAATACGGTGAACATTCGGTGAATTTACTGTATTTTCCACAAAATGGAATGTACTGAAATTGAACTCCATTTTGGTTCTTTGTGAATGGACCCCTAATGAGTTATGTTTGATCGTAGAGCTCACTCAGACGTGCTGAACATTCACAAGTCTCCATCAAGCAAGGATATTCTACTCCCAAGAGAGTGGAGTGCAGCGCCTGAAATCGACACTCCCAGCGACACCAAGGCCATTGAACTGATCCTGGGCAGGTGGGTGTCCTCCTCGTCTACCCTGACTGCATTTTGGTCTTTGTTGTGCTTTATGGGCATGGGCTGTCATTTATTATAAGAACAGTGCTTAAGAAGGAAGTGAGGAGGTGTGGAAAACGTAAATGTATCTCCAGTCTGTACAGCAAGGACTTGACAAGTGATTTTCCAAAAAATAAAAACATTTTCAGGAACCAGTGGTTTTTTGAATATGTATTTTTTAATTAATTATACTCTAAGACATTTAAAAATTCTCCCAATGATTTTTTATTTTTATTGTGCTAACATATCTTGCCATCTACTGGGCGAATTGAGTTACAGTTGCAGTTTTTCACTGCAACAGTGTATCAGCTTGCTGAATGTCCATGTCCAACATTCAGTTTACTGATTTACAGTTTTAACTCTTAGGGCATTAAGCCCACAGGGTTAAAACTTTTGGGGGCACCTTCTGCAGCCCAAAAGCAAACAAAATTTGTTTGCAGCAAACAAATTTAATTTGGTTTTGGACTGCAGAACAGCAGATCAAGATATCTCGCTATCGGGGTACCAGATGGTGCCTTTGAACCCCGAGATATCTCGATATTGGTAGTGAAGGGCTTAATGTGTGTACGGGTAATGGGACATTTAGAATATGACAGAAGGAAAACCAAAACATTCAGGGTCATTGAAAAGGGGGGTGACGACAATCTGGGTTTAGAATGTCAATGGGGCAAGATATTGCTTCATAAATAGTGAGCCCCATCCAAAATCTTTGTCTTGGGGGCGCAAAGAAACAGGGATGACAAAGGTGGTGGCAGAGCACGAAAAGGACAGAGCGATCATGGACACAAACAGGCTGATCAGGGTAAAGTATAGTAACAGCCAAGCAGTTCTCCCAAGAAGGAGAAGATGAGGAAACCAGACGATAAACGCTCAACCAGCTGTGGATAAAGAAAAGATGAAGCAGGAAGAGGAAAGAAAAAGGAAGGGGGCAAATAGATGTGTGTCGCGGAAAAGACGAGCAAGTCTACGGCAGTGTTTCCCATCTGAAGTCCCCCTAACAGGCCAGGTTTGCAAGGATATCTAAAGCACAGGTGATATGATTTGCCGCTCAGTGATTGCAGGATTCAGCCTGCATTTTCCCAAGATAATCCTTAAAACCTGGGCACCGGAGGACCAGGGTTGGGAATTACTGGTCTAGAGGACCAGAAGGAAAGGAGATGCACAGGAAGAGACTGGAAGGGCGGCGGCCGGGAAGTCGTGTCTTGTCGCCCACCTTCAAGTCAGGAAACACTTTATTTCCTCATTGTATTAATAGATAGAAAAAATAATTGTGTTTTTTTTTCTCCTCCTCCAGCTCAGATTTGTTTCCTGATTATTATTGGGATGGAAAAGGCTCGCCCCCAGAATCCATAGCGGGAAGTGATTACTATAATGAGAGCGAGCTGAATGACCCTCGTTATGATGAGAGCCTGCTGGAGAACCTGTTCTACACCGCACCTGTAAGGAACTCGCAACTGTTTGTCTTTCTCAGTAGAACAGCAGGCGCTCTGATCTTTATAGTGTGTGTTATGTGGCTTCACTGGAGGAGAAAGGTGTGAGCTGCATTATCCCCTTAAGAACCAAGGCTTTGTGCCTTGCTGTGCATTAAGGATCAGGGAAATTTTGCATTTATTTTTCTATGTACATGTTCACCTACGATTTTCTGATTTGGCTCGCACCCTCGCATATTACCGTATTTTTCGCTCCATAAGACGCACCTGACCATAAGACGCACCTAGTTTTTAGAGGAGGAAAACAGGAAAATAAATATTCTGAAATCAAATAGTGTAATAATGGATATTGCTCCAGCTCCTCTCATGGATATACTGCCCCCCAGCTCATGGATATGCCCCCCAGCTTATGGATATGCCCCCCAGCTTATGGATATGCCCCCCAGCTTATGGATATGCCCCCCAGCTCATGGATATGCCCCCCAGCTCATGGATTTGCCCCCGCACATGGATATTGCCCCCGCACATGGATATTGCCCCAGCACATGGATATTCTGCCCCAGCTCACTCATGGATATGCCCCAGCTCACCAGCAGCTCATGGATATGCCTCAGCTCACCTGCTGCTGCTGCCGCCGCCGCCGCGTTAGGCTCCCTCTGAGCGTGCGTCCGGCGGCAGGAAACTTGGGCACTCGCCTGGGGGAGCCACGTGACCGCGAGATCGCGGTCACGTGGCTCCCCCAGGCGAGTGCCCAAGCTCCTTGCCGCCGGACGCACGCTCAGAGGGAGCCTAACGCGGCAGGTGAGCTGAGGCATGTCATGGGGCATTCGCTCCATAAGACGCACCCACTTTTCCCCCCACTTTTTGGGGGGAGAAAAGTGCGTCTTATGGAGCGAAAAATACGGTATATACCATTCTGCAAAGGACAGATCTAGCTTTTTTTATGTTCAATATATATTTATATCATTTGACATGAAAATAAATAAAAGAAATATGGTAAAATGAACTTAAATCATTTATTTCAGTTTGGAATTTGTTTTTATTTTTGATTCACATGGAATGTGGAAATACATGGAGCTCTGTTACACAAGTTGTAACGCTTGTTGACCGGCAGGGGGAGCCCTCTGCCTGTGTAATAAGCTTCCTGTCTCTAAAATGTATGAATGAACAGTATACATTGTTACACTGTAATGGATGTAGTTTCACATAAATTCACTGATTCCCTGCCAGTGGTTATATGGAAAACCACTTGGTAATGAAGGGGCTAAGAAAACGGCATCCAAAAGGAAATTGAATAAACATCCTGCTTTATCTGTGCCCTTTGAAAGACTTGTTTTATGATACTTTCCTGTTGATTTTCTTCTTTCAGAAATCAGATGGCAGCGCCAGTGATGACGATGATCCCAAAGAATCTCAGAGAAGAAAACCTCAGAAAAAGGCAGGCGAGGCCGATGTGAATCGAGCTTCCAGCAATGAAAGCGCGTCACTTGGGAATTCACGGTAAACATATTTACAAATGCAAAGATCTAAACTGTGTGTTGTGTCACTGATGGACCTAGACAATCTGTAAAACATAGGTTGGGGTCACAATAAGTGCATCCATCATAACGTTTCGATGGATTGGCTGGGAGGACCACGCAATGAAACGTGCGTACTTTTAACGCACTTTACAACGGACGTATTGCTCTCAGTTCCTCTGGATTGGACGTCCCCTTCATTTGGAGCACAACTCACTCCACTCCCGGGTTTCTTGGCAACTCAAAAGCAGAATAGATCAACATTTGGTGAAGGTTGTTGAAGCAAGATAAATGAGAAAGCAAGCGACGCTAGAACACTCACATGTAATAGAGCTGTACATTGATGTTCATCAAATTGATCTACTGTATCCACATATATTTTATCGAAGCCAATCCACAAACAATTTATCTCCTTTTATCAGTAGTATTCCCGTAACATCTGAGTCGTCATTAAAGGGGTCGGGGAAATCCGATGTTATCGCTTTGACCGTGGACCGCTTGGCACAGCTGGGTCGTATGCACGTGGCTCGAGTCGTTGTTGACACGTTGAAGCTTTGTCCAGACAACAATCAAGTCTCAGTGAGCAGGAGAAGCGGCAATGGGAAGCCTCCACGCCCGGCGGCATCTGTGAAAAGGTAAAACGCAGGATTTAGATTAGATCTGACTCAGGCGGTCACCATGTTCCTGGAGCAATTTGCTGTCAAACATAGATCAGTAACCAATGCAAAATAATATATTTTAATTCCTTGTATTTTAAGCACATATGAAAGCTTCACTTTGTTGATATGCCCCCCTCCCACCTTTTAGCTCAGTCTAAAAATGTTTCACTTCATATCCTATGTAGACAAAAAGAATGTGTAATATGAGCAAGCTGTTAGAAAGGGGCCACTCTTCTAGTTTCATGGGTTTGGCTATGGTAATTATTTGTGTTTTTGAAACAATCTTATTGGTTATAAATGTGTCCGAGTTTTAATAAAAGAGCTGGCTGGACAAAGACACGTCAGATACTTGAAGGACTAAATCTTATGTGATTGTCTTCAGTTATCTCCGCTATAGCATAGCGCTGTTTTGCGTCTTTCTTGCTTTTATGAGAAAAATAACAAGTTTTATGGGATGCATGCTTTGGTAAATATGAATAGGAATATTGATTTGATTATTTAAATACCAATATTGCATTTATCAACCTCTACTTTCTTCAAAGTGTTGTGGACATTGCAGTGTTTTTGTGTTTTGCCCCTATCGTAGGTTTTTTTTGTCTTCGTAAGTTCTGGAAGACGTAGAACCAGAGATGGGTTAATAAAAAAAATATTAATATATATATATATATATATATATAAAGTGTATTACTAGTCGTTTTGTCTTCTCTTTATTCCCAGAACATTCTTTGTGGAATTCCTCTTCCCCGTGTCTTCAAAAAGCAAAGGTGACGTAGCTTCTGCGTCTGAAATAACCCGACTGGTGTCAAGCAAGATTGTCAGCGGGTGTAAGTGATCTCAATCGCTTTTTTTATTTTCTCTCCTCGGAAATATAAGAAGTTTGGGATATGTCTTGCACTGCCATCAGCTCTACTACAATCCCTACATAGTTTCCAAAGCCTCGGACAGAGATTGTCTGTATTCTTTGTCAAACTGGTTCCTACAACCCTGTCAAAGACGAGTGAATAGTGACGCGATGATTCTCTGAGCTGATACACAGACTAAAGGGTCTGTTCTCAAAGCACCGAAATTTCATGCGGTTTGGGTTCACTTCCACGATTCCATTTCACCGAAAATATGGTGAATTCACTATTTAGCGAATGTTTACTGTATTTTGACGAAATCCGAGTCGCCGAAGCAGCTATCAGACGTCAGCAAAAAACGCTGAATAGCACCAATTTGGCATCAGCTAATTCCAGCGAACTGAAAAAAGAAAGAAAAAAGTCGTCTTTTCTCCTCATAGGAGTTTAAATCATTAATAAAGGTCCTTTTTAATAAAAAAAAAATCACAAAACTGTCTGGTACAAAATAATAAAGGGCTATATTACAAAGTTGGTGCTACCTAAGGCTAGGGTCAGATGAGCGCATTTTGTACGGACTGTGCGTCCGTGCAGTACGGACGTACTTTCTGACTGACAAGGTAGTGGCCACACAGTCCGTTTTTTTCACTGACTGATTTTTTGACTGATGTAGCAGGGAAAATAAATTACAATGAAAAAACATTCATTCTGTCCGTCAAAAATGCTGGACGTATAAATGCAGTCCATCTGACCACGCTCCATCACTCACACACAAAGCTATGCGGACGTTATGGACGTGGCGCACTCCGCACGTCCGTTCTAGCAGTATTACGTTCTTGCCTAACCTGCGTCCGTTTGCAGCGTCCGTCATGCCTCCGCACTTCTGTGCGGACGTACTTCGTGTGTGGGGCTTCATTTAACACAATTGTATGCTATCACGGACGTATTTATGTGCGGCAACATGGACGTTAACACTGCATTCGTCTGACCCTAGCCTTAACCAGGGCTGTTGTAACTTAACAGCCCCATAGACTATAATGGCTTTGATAAGTTCACAACAGCTTTGTAATATGGGCCAAAGTCTTTAAAAAAATAGTCTTAAAAATACAAACTCTTTTTTTTAAAATAAAATAAAGGGTTTTTGCAAAAAATAAAAAGTCTTTTTTTTTTAAAAAAAAGAGACTACTTTTTACATTGAAACCTATGGGATTTGCCTGTTTCAACCTTTCTATTTGAAACACAAAAAAATCAGGGCATTTTGGCACAATTTGGCATCCTGTAAATAGAAGACACGATAGTCTTCTATGGGACTATTTCGGTGCCGATGAATTGCAGCGTATTTCACGGTCAAGTCACCTGTATTTGGTGAATAGACGAATTGCCACGAAATTGCACAGGACAGTGAAATTCGCCGTTTGGGGTCAATTTAATGGTTAGTAAACAACCCCTTACAAGTGAATTCCATTTCTGATTTGTCTTTTTTTTTTTTTTTCAAATAAGTCAGCAATACAGTGGACATAGAAATTGAAAAAGAAGTCGCAGAGTATAAGTGTAAATATTAATAGCAAACAATCGAGGAAAGTCAGCAGCTTATGGAAAAGAGGCCACACAATAGCTTAAACAGAAGTACCCAGCAATATAGAACATATACGCTGTGTCGTGAGACGTCGTCGAGCTTATTCAGAAGGAGAAAAAAAAAAAGGAGGGGAGAGGGCACAGAAACCAGAGCACCCTGTCCGAAAACATGTGGTGCTCAACGGCACGTCCCTGTTCCTCCAGAGGGGTCCAGGGGGCCGAGGAGGTAAGGGCCGTGGTAGGGCCTAAAAAGATAGCGAGAGCCTAGGTGGCCACCTTAAGGCGCACCCACCACAAGTCCCTGCTCCCGGGAGGGGAAGAAAGAGGGGGAAAAAAAAAAATACCTCCACCAGCGAAAAGCTCCACTGACTAATGAGTCCGTAATGTCCAAAATAACCGTGAATGCAGTGTAACAGTAAAAGAAAAATAAGGCCAACAGATGAGGAACAATGACAGTTTCCCCCAAATAGACAAGTCACTCAATCTGGGGTGCCTTGTGGTACAGAGAAGTCATCCAAAGATTCTGCAGTTGCGCCATTTAGAGGGTCCCGTAGTAAACCCATAGCTCGCAGGTGTGTATCAGCCTCCTCGGCCGAAGAAGCCACTAGCGACCTGCCATCCTCTCGGCGGTACCCTGGGTACCCTGAGCTCCCCACTGATAACGAACGCCGTGGGTGCGAAGGAGAGTGTCGTCACAGGCCGAAAATGTCGCCTAGCAGCAAGAGTAATATAAGGAAGGTCCCGATACACAGTGATAGTTGCCCCCTCGAAGGGTATTGCAGGGGTATTCCTCACTGGCCGAAACATCGCAGAGTGATTGGATATATCTCGAAGAGTCACGATGACATCTCGAGGTGCTTCGGCGAGGGCCAAGGCCTTTCGTACCCGAATGGACATCAAAATTGGGTCCCCAGGGTTATCCGAGTTGGGGCGAATCGCTGTCATAAAGCGGGAGACCTAAGATGCTAAGTCCGGGTCCTTCACCATTTCCGTCACTCCCCGAAGCTTTACATTTTTACGCCGATGTCTGGACTCCAGCGCCACCACAGCAGACTGGAGGCCGTCCAGTTGACGTTGAATTGCTTGCAGGTGGGAAGAGCACGCAGCCTGTATCTCCTCGACCACCTTTGTGCGGGCCTGAACGTCCACCAACTGGGTCCGGGCCACCTTTATTTCAACTCCGAGGGTGCCGGTCTCCCTGCCAGGACTCCCGGGCGTCAGCTAACAGGGTGCGTATAGCCCTCTTAGTAGAAGGGAGATCCTCATCCTCCGCATCAGATGGCACCACGTGCAGGACAGGCGGGGTGGTAGTAGGAGCTGCCAGCTGTGGACCGGAGGGCTCAGTTTCAGGCAGGTCTGGGCCCGATTGCTTTCGCCCCAGACTCCCTCCCAATGAGAGACGGATGTCAGGCGCAAGGGTGTTGTCTGCGACACCGCCGCCTCTAGTTTTCTTACCCATTCCAGGGCCGAGCTTCGCTTCGTGTGTCCGTAATAACAATAGGCCTCAAAGATGGCCGCTGGTCTGCCGCTGGGGTACCTCGTGTGCGGCTTCCACCGCTCTCACAGGTCCGGAGGGGGAAGCAAACAGGCTCCGGAACGTCGCTCCTGATGGCCGGTCACGACTGAGGCAGGAAAGGAGAGGTTCTGCGGGTCCGAGTCTCCCGAAAATGCTGTTTTTACTCATCCTGACTATTTTACACTTTTAAAGTGGTAAGGATGTGAGGAGTGCTCCCACGATTTGGTAGAAAAGTTGGGTGAAGTGGAGGAGTTTCCTCCACCTCACCCACTGTCCCCAACAGCCGTGATTTAGAATTTTCTGTCTACTGGTCTCCAGATCGGTCACTGGTGACGTCAGCATGCAGAGAACACACTGATATCAGCAGCATCTGTCCAATTATTTAAGAGCAAAAAAAGGAAGCTTTGTTTTTCACAATCACTTCATCAGTGTCACTTATAAAGTAATGATTAGAAGATCTTCCCAGTGAAGAGGTCAGCAACCTTGGCTTCATGATGTTTTGGGAACTACATCTCCCAAGATGCTCAGTCACCCATTAGGCTGACTGAGCCACATGGGAAATGTAGTTCCCAAAACATCACGGAGCCAAGGTTACTGACTCCCTGTCCTAGTGGAATAGGAGAAAAGTCTACATTTTAATAAAGACTCAGAGGCGAATATTTAGCCATCCATATCTTTTTACGCCCAAGGTAGAAAATATAATAAAAAAAAAAATTATATTTATTTTCAATCTATTGAAAGCATTATGCTGTACAACTGTCATCGATATTTATAAGCTGGAGGATGATTGCAGAGGTTCCAAACTCCAAAAAACTGATATCACAAGGATTTCTTTTTTTTTTTTGTATTCAAGTGCTTCAGGTAAACCCACACGTAAGCATGACTTGTTATTAGAACCTGTGAGGATTTTTGGTTGCACCATAAATCAAATAAACCCATTCCAATGTCCCCCTTCTTGATCCAGATGTGAAGTTCCAGCAGCGGTTCGTGTTTCCTGTCCTGTTCAGCGGTCGAATGATCGAGCACTGGTGGAAAACAGACTTAATATTTAGGATTTTTTTGCGAGAAGGAACCCAGAAAAAGGTATGATTCGCTTTGCCAGAAGATTCAGGGTGTCCCTACATATATGTATGTGACGACATCTGTAGCTCTAGTGCTTTATAAGTACTTCTTCGTGTAGACCTTTTTAAATGACCTGGAGACTTGGCCACTAGCGCACAGCGGGGGTAAGAAAATCACATCTGCAGCGAACAAGCTGAGCTATGATTTTATACACAATACACAAAAACCAAGGCCCACATGCATACACACACTGCTCTACCACTCTTGCTGCCATACAACAGCATTCATACAAATATGCATTGAGCTGCGACTGACATTCCACACGATTACACTCGTATCAGTCTTTTTTTATTAATTTATAGCCTTTTCGTTTCTTCTGTATTTTCACATTAAAAGGGGCAATATTTGAGCTTTGACTCGCGCACATTTAGAGCCATTGGCTAGAGGAGGGAATGAGCTGCTGTTCATTCCTGACCTTCTTTTACAGGAAGTCTGATCAGAGCACAGTGATCTAAGCTTTCTGGGCAGGGCTAATCTCCCACACTCAGAGACTTGTCATTCAGAGGGCGGAATCATTCCTGCGGGAGAGAGAAGGACACGCGGGTCACTGTGACCCTTCAGTTTGCGTTTAATGGTACCTGTGCCATAGTGCACCTTTTAACTGTAGAGCAAATATTGAAACGCCCTTCAGGCTGTGTGTATGAAAACTATATGAATATCGTGTTTAGAAACGGCCCATCCCCAAGATATGTTATTATATGCAAATATTCTAAAATCCCCAAAAATACCAAATTCAGAACACTTTGGATAAGGGATACTCATCCTGTGCTTCCACAGTATAAAGTTCAGTTTTGCAAGTAAATCATTTAAAGGGCCAGTACCACAAAAACATGAAATGCCCGTATTGTGTTTATGTGATGTTGCTGATATCTTACATATCTTTGTTTTTCACTTGTATGTTTAGTTAAGGAAATGTTTTCCTCTAGATGTGTCACTGGGTGCATCCATTGTGTGATATTTCCCTCTATACGTGTCACTGGGCGCATCCATTGTGTGATATTTCCCTCTGTGTCACTGGGCGCATCCATTGTGTGATATTTTGTGTTGTATCTTTCCATCACTTGCTCCTCACTGTGTGGGTTTGGCCGTAGAATGGAGTGAATGGCTCAGTCACCGACTCACATCATTGTATTGTGTGGGATGTATTCCAAGGACATCACCAGGGGGTAGGTTAGAAGGCTTTAAAGCTCCCTGTCTTGTCTCATTCAGCTGCCAGCTCTTATCTCGAGTAGTCTTGGGACCAATACACCCCCTGTTGCCTTATCTAAACATTCTCTCCTCCACCTTATTAACTGGTAAATACTGTATAAGATAAACCACAGCCACAAAGTAAAAATTACCATAAGATTTTGGTAAATGTTGCATCGTGGGAAAACCTAAGTTTATTTTTCCTTTCTTGTACATGCAATTACTTCAAAAGAAAAAACCCACCAGCGTGTGTTTTATAATGTGCTTTATAATGCGGTTTTGTTTGTAATGCAGCAATCTAGTTACAGCTTGTGTAAGTGATAGTGTCCCTTTAACCATATCTCTCCTTTTATTAGTCGTTTCATTATGAATCCTCGCTCTGCTCACAGTGATGATTGAGGGTGACGGTCACATAGTAACCATTATCTCAATAATACGAAGTTGACTGATTTCCCTTTTTTTTTGCAGCCAGCTCTGATCGGATCATCCAGCTTTCCTCTACGTGACGTTCTCCTGTCTCTCAATCTGTCTGTGAGCTGCGATCTTGATGTACAATGCACTGAGCCGCAACATGAATACACAGGTTTCGGGCCATTAAAGGTATATCTGATTACAATAAGAGGATTGAATAGTTTTCTAGCTATTCGTGGAAGCCCTCTGTATGTGGCGCTTCTGATATCTCCAGCCAGGGCCCCTATTCCATTGCTGCCGCTAAAAGGCAGACTCTAAGGTAAAGAGAAATGTGCGCCTGCAGGGCTCTGCTCACAGGAGCTTACAATCTAAGGGCATTGGGTGGAGGAGAACCTGTCTTATTAGTATTCAGGGGCTCTAGCGTTTGTGTCAGAATGGTAACAGTCATGGTATGAAGCGGGCTATGAAACCTTTTAATGAGGTGAGGCGAGGGAATAGACAGGAATGTGATGCATTAATCTGAAAAAATAGTGGTTTTTGGGGGATTTCTTGCTTGTTTTAGCAGTGTGACCTGATTAAGGAAAGTACAGAAGTGACATTATCATTCCTCTTGAAATCAAAGAGTTGTTTGATCATTCCAAAGTGTCTCTTTATCATTGATTGGACCATTGTGGCCTTATTTTGTGATACCTATGTATTGGTCGAACCATACTTATCGTGTGTAATATCCCCCCCCCCCCATTCTAGCTAACTCTCCCTTTTCTGCCTTATTAAATACTCGCGCATGAAGAGCTCCTGTCAGTTTCTTGATGATGATACATGGTGTCTTTCCCTTGTGAAAGGTCTCTGTCGAAGTTGCCAGTGATAGCAAACAACTGACTTCTTCGAAGACAACCGAAGTGGCAAAGTCTACCCAGCACTCCTCAGTCAACCAGAGTTTGTCCTTGACCGAACCAGAAGCTCCTACAACTTCAAACACTGAGCCCTCTTCACCTGCCCTGTCTGTAGTGCGCGTCCCGGCAGCCCAGATCGATGACCCTCCTCGCATTGTGCCAGATGGGCCACGAGTACCTCTGATCCAGCAGCAGGCAGCCGAGGAGAGCGGGCTACTGCTGCACGTGGTGCTGATGGTTCAGGAAGGGAAGGGGCTAACTGCTACTGCCAGTGACTTCTCTGCCGCGTGCAATCCCTACCTGAACTGCAAACTCTTCTCCTCGCCCGACGCATCTCGCTCTGCCATACTGTGGGGCACTGCAAACCCTATCTTTAACTTTACACAGGTAACGGGAAGCGCTTTGCCGTATGTATGGAAGTACTCGGCCTGCTGCTTGTTGTGCTGTAAAAAAAAAAGACCTTTTATCACCAGCTGTTAGGCGTCTGTATTTATTTGAGAAGTACCAGCTCCAGGAAGGCAGAAGATGAAAGTATCATGGAATAGCTCGTGCTTCTTCTCCCAGGTTCAAATTACCGCCTTATATATAAGTTTACCATAGGGATGTGCAAAGCTTGCAACAAGAGCAGAATAAGGATTCCAGGCGTTGTGACAGCTTCTGGAGCCATTGGGCTCTAATACATTCCTTGCGCAAACGTTAACGCATGCGCAAAAACGCATTAACGCGAGGGGCAAAACCCATTGCGCAGAACGTCGTATTACAATGTCCGCGCAAAAAATGCGCGTTAACGTCTACCGCGGGTGAACCTGCGCGAACCCTGCGCGAGCGTATTGTACTTTGCGCGTCCTGTACTTAACATTGTGAGCGCAAATGCGTTCGTGTGCTGGTACGCGGATGGTATTACAATCTTAGCGCAAATTTTAACAGACAACGTTAAGGAAAATATACAGCAAAGTATAGTTACACATTCTACACATACCCAAACAATAAAACGGAGAAGTTGTGCGTGTTTTTATTATTTCTGCAGCATATATACTCAGATTGATTTTGACAGGTGCAAAAACTTAACGGGAGACAATTGTGGTTCTTAATTCTGATTGTCTGAATCGCGTGAAAAAACAGCCTGCCCACCGATTTCTGCGCGCAACGTTAATGCGCACGTGTTTTGCGTGTCTTTTTTACACGCGTTATTTTTTGACGGATAAAAAAAATGCTCTTGGATCGGAATACCAGCGTTAATATGTGCGCAAAGTGTTAAACATTAACACGCTGCGCAAGCGTTTTTGCGCAAGAAATGTAATAGAGCCCATTATGTATATCATCTATTCTGTATATCGAGGTGAATAGGGCCCTAGAACTGAACCGGGGTCTGGTCTCTAAAAGTAGTCGACTACAAAAAGAAAAATACATGGGGTCAGGTCTCTATAGGACCCGAAATAACGTCGTACAAAAATGATGCTGCAGCTGAAAAGCGTCAATCCCCTTAAGGAATCCAACATAGGCGTAACGAAATTGGTTCAATGAAATAAAAAAGACAGACCTGCAGCGCTGCTATAAAGGTGCACTCTTGCCACCACATTTACTAGCTACGAGAACACAACAATCAAACGTTTCGGGGACACAGCCACTTCCTCAGTGTGCAATGCGCTGAGAGGGCACTGCACACTGAGGAAGGGGCTGTGTCTCTGAAACGTTTGATTGTTGTGTTCTCGTTGCTAGTAAATGTGGTGGCAAGAGTGCACCTTTATAGCAGCGCTGCAGGTGTGTCTTTTTTATTTCATTGGTCTCTAAAAGTATGAGGAGGTCCCTTGAAAAATTTCTGTGACAAAAACAATACATATATATAAACAAGGTGGGTTCTGTGTTATTACAGAGCCTTGATGCAAACAAGGTGAGTAGTTGTGGACTTCTTTTGTATATCCTACCCAGAGTTCTTTGCTGCATATGGGGAATGTAGCACAAGAGCTCTGTAAGCGGTTCTCTGAATTGCTGGGATGTGTAAATGTCCTCTGCAGCTACAAAATTTTATAATATATATATATATATCTCACGAGTATAGCAGTACATAGTGATACTTTTTTATTGCAATAACGTTACATTTAAAAGAAACAAAAACAATAGACGGTGAAGGCAGAAAAAGACACCAAAAAAAAACCACCGGCCAGAATCCTTAATATCATAAAATTTTTTGTCTTTTTTCAAGTTGTCATGATCTTGTCACTTGTTTTGTGGACCTAGGATCTCTCATGTGTTTATTTTCCCGTTTTGACCATGCCATTTGACTCTCACTATTTACGACATCTAACCCCCCCACCCGTTTGCCCCTTAAGGTTCAATTCTAGGATATTGCTCAGTATAGCGTCCAGACCTGAAGAAGAGCGGTTACACTCTCGAAAGCTTGTCTTTTAAATGTAACGTTGGTCCAATAAAAAAAGGTATCACTACTCACTGCTGTACTCTGGTGATTTTAACATCTGGACTAACGCGGCCTATATATATATATATATAATTCAGATGTTGTGATCTGAAGTTTGTAAAATTCCTTCCTGATATGAATCCTTCTCTCCTTTTTAATTTTATTGCCTGGAATGGCTCCTCTTGCAGGTGGCTCCTGTTTCTCTGACAAACCAGCTCCTGACGAGGCTGAAAAACAATGTGATGATTATCGAGGTCTGGAACAAGGCGTCCAGCCCAGGCCAGGACAAGCTCCTGGGACTCGCAAAGCTTCCCCTGCATCAGTTCTACATATCATTCAGGTAATGAGCTCTGCATTCAAACCACTCAACCCGAGGATCGGCATCGCTGCCAGCAATATTAAATGTCCAGTTTCGTGTCTCCTGAGAAAGCTACAGTTACAAGTGTTTATAAAGCGCCAACAAGTTCCGTAGCGCTGTACAATGGGATGCTAGCAATTCTATTTTTCTCCATACCCTGTTGATGTCTCTTTCTTAAGATGTGGAATTCTCTGCCTGTTGAGGTGGTTGGGTCAGAGACTGTAGGCTTTTAAGCAATGACTGGATGACTTCCTGCAAAATATTAAGGGTTATAAAATAGACCCGCGGACGTACATAGTACGACAGCGGGCTCCTAACTTCCCACCCGCTGGTACTTACCTCTCTCGCTGGCTCCCACGGAGTTCTGGCAGGGAGGAAGCCTGCCCCTCTGTTTTAGAGGGGCCGGCGGGCACGATGACGTCACCACGCTGTGCCTGAATTGAAATCAAGGAAGGGGAGGGGGGGCTCCTTTGGAGCCATAGAAACATAGAAAATTGTCGGCAGACATTTATCATACGGTGATGCTTTTTGCACCGCTGGAAAGGGGAGAGCCTCCCCTTTTCAGTGGTTTATAAAGTTAACCGTTTCGCTGCCGGGTTGCGATTCGGCAAAAATCGGCGCTAAAGCGCGATTTAAACCTGGAGGTCGGATGTCAGCCAAGCCTCCAGGTCACCCTCCACCCACTGACCTCCCCACCATATGTGTGAGGATGTCAGTGGGCCAGTTAACCCCCTAGCTGCCTTATCTCCCGATCCGTGGCAGCCTGATCATGGCCTTTCCAATGATACCAAACATGACTAGGTTTGGTGTAAACAAAAAAAACAAAAAAAAGTGTTTTTTTAAAAAAAAATAAAAAAATTTGGGCTGCGGGGGGGGTTTAGTTAAATAGGACCTAGGCTGTCATCTAAAAGTAATAAGCATTAAACGGTCAGAATGAGCTCAGCGCAGATAGGTGAACTGGCTCAGCAGTGAAGGGGTCAAAAAGCAAAAACATGTAAAAATTGGGTATTTCTAATCTCGGGACAAAATTTTTAAACTATTTAGGCTAGGGTCAGACGAACGCATTTTTCGCGTTTTCTCTGAAAAAGTGCGTTCGAACGAATGGACGCATTTTTTCACGGAATACGCGATAGCGGTCATACGATGCGCCTTTTCGTCCGTGATTTTGTACGGATCATCAATAAAACACTTTTTGTGTCTGGACGTTATGTTGGCCGGACATGTGCAGCATCTGACGTCTCCCAATCACGCACACACGCCTCTAGCGGACGCAGCGCACTCTGTACATCCGTACTAGCAGTTTGACGTTCTAGAAAAAATGCGTTCGTTTGCCACTTGCGTTGCGCGGACTCACTTTCGTGTGGCCGTTCTTGGTATGTTACCCGGCATTGGACATCATTTGCTGCTAGCACGGCCGTGATTTCGTGCGTCTAAACGCACGGTAAAAATGCTTTCGTCTGACCTTAGCCTGGGTCTTTTTTGGTGGTTGTAGATTTTGGGGATTAAATTATGAAAATGTGTGGTATTTTTTTCATCATATTTCATATTTTTTTTATAGTAAATTATTCGATATGATGGAAATAATGGTATTTTTCGAAAGTCCATTTAATGGCGGGAAAAACGGTGTATAATATGTGTGGGTTGCATAAACGAGTAAGAGGAAAATTTGACCTAAACACGAACCGCGCAGAAACGTAAAAACCACAGTGGGCACTAAAGGACGGATTTGTGTAAAACCGCCCGGTCACTAAGGGGTT
Source organism: Leptobrachium leishanense (assembly GCA_009667805.1). Lineage (NCBI taxonomy): Eukaryota > Metazoa > Chordata > Amphibia > Anura > Megophryidae > Leptobrachium > Leptobrachium leishanense. The sequence goes on from CM019064.1 coordinate 448,250,694, forward strand.
AATATGTGGGTAAAAGCTTCTCGATCCAAGGAGAAATCTGACGCCATCTGGGGTCCAGAAGGATTTTTTTCCCCCGTGTGTTGCATATTGGCGAGCGCTTCAGACTTTTTTTTTTTTTTTCTTTTGGATCAAGAACAGTAGGTGATGTGTTAAAGGCTGAACCCGATGGACACATGTTTTTTTTCAGCCTATGTAACCTCAGGCTGACAATCAGTTTTTTGGTGTTAGTAAACGCTGATCCAGTCAATTTTCGTTTCCTTCTCCGCTTGCGTGTAGACATGATGAGATTCACTGCCCCAAAGTACCCAAACAGGCAATGAAATACTTGCTAGTTTCTGATCACTGGCTAAGTACAGTGATCAGCTGTACCTTTTTACCCTAAGGGGTTAATTTTCCGTAGAAATTTTCTGCCTGTTTTTATCCAGATTTTTATTGTAATCTTTAAATATAATAAAAGTTTTGAAATAAGCAATTTTACCCTAAAATGGTTAACTATTCGTTTTTTCTTCATTTGAACTTTAGTCTCGTATTCTTAGTGCAAGTTATTCCAGGGAAATTGTGGGGGGGGGGGGAGAGATTAGGTTTACCCCTTCTTTTTTTTACCCTTTGTAAATGTGTCCATGTTGATTGAGTTACGCATACACCAAATGAGAAATGGAGAAATTATTGTCAAAAAGGAGTGTGGCAAAATGAGAGAATGCTCTGCTTCCAAAATACTGTATAAAAAAAAAACTGGCATAAGGGGCTTCGAAATGGGGCGATAAAACGTTTGTTTTACTGTAGGTCCAAAAATTATAAAAATGATTAATTTGATAAATTATTTTGCTAGCGAAAAAAATGTGTGTTCTGCGTAGACAGCATTTCAGGCCCTATACAATAAGATAAAGGGGCCCTGTGAAAGTCAGGTTTGCATGTGGAGCACCCCCTCTTTAAACAAAAAAAAAAGGAAACACGCCAAAATGACTTTTTAAATTTTCATTTTGAGGCAAACAAATGTTTTTTTTAAAAAAACTGGAACAGTTTCTCTGTGTCAAATCAAAAGAAGGGGCAGATCTGTTTTGAGTTAGTGCAGCGGCATTGTCTGTTTTATATGTAAAAGCATATTTTGCCTCTGATGGAGAGAAAAATACATTCTGCATTTACTTCTTTTCCCAGTTATTTTGTTTTTACACGTTACATGGTCATGTTTGGGATCATTGTAAAGACCAGACTCTGACCTTTCCAATGACACCTCACTTAACCTTGTGTGCTGTAAAATTCAGAGATGCAGGTTCCAAAGTCCCCCTGTGTCTCCGCACTGCAGCGCCTTGGTTTAGGTTGTCGATGAAGCAATGCGTTGCATCATCAGCTCCACTCTTGCTGGCAGTGTGGGCAATGGGAAGGTGAGTTAGCGCAGCATCACTGTGCACTTTATAATTGTAAACTGAATAATAGAGCTGCGTTAGGAAAAAAGAGAAAAATAATATTTGTCTTGATATTTTATTTTTGCTCAAATCTAACCTGGTTATATTTGGTTTCATTGGAAAGATCATAATCTGGCCAAACCAATGATACCTCATATGTCCCTCTAAACCTTAGGGCTCCAGAGATACATGCGTCTAAATGATTGTAAATTAAAAAACAAACAAAAAATATATATCTATATATTATAAAAAACAGCAAAAGGATGCACTCAACCTCAAAACTAAGCGGGTGCATCTAAGACCTCAAATACAAAACACCAAGAAAGAGCACTGCATATTATTGACCACCTTCTTCCATCATTTTCTGTGGGAAAAACACTGTTTTACAAAAATGCTCAAAACACCTGACAGAGGTAAAATGATGGGGATTCAGTCCACAAAGTTCTGATCACAATTTTCTTAAGCCTGTCACAGTCGCTAATCTAGCTTGACAGAGTCCGCACTTACAGGATCCACTCACCCTGGAGCTCCCCGGCAGCTCGAGGCCTTCATACGCTGTCATGGTGAAGCACCTGTGAACAGGGAGGAGTGCACACCAAATGGGAGTTGTCAGCTCCCTATCTATAACATAAAGCAATAAGCTCCGGCGTGTCCGTTGCCCAAAAAACGGACTGCGCTTTCGCGCGCAACCAGCGTATTGCTGGCTGTGCGCGCATGCAACCGCCGAAACAGACGAATGCGTGCGCTCCCAGCGTAGTGCTGGGACGGCACGAAGTCAACCGCCGCAGCACGCTCACAGAGGCGCGCCAAAACACCTCAGACACAACACAGGCAGCGCAGACTCCGGACCCCACTGAAGCTCTTGCAGAACCCGGCAGCGTCAAACTAACAAAAAATAAACACCGTGCACAGAGCCCCCACCGCGAACGGCAACTCCACCACACCCGGCCAAAAAAAGCATAAAACAGTTGTGCCCCCCACCAAAAAAACCGAGCACAGAGCCCCCACCGCGGACGCCAACTTTTCCGCACCCGGCCACAAAAAAAAAATACACAGTTGTGCCCCCTCAAAACAACAATAACAAACCACCGAGCACAGAACCCCCACCGCGAACGGCAAACCCACCGTACCCGCCCACAAAAAAACAAAACAGTTGTGCCACCCCACCCCAAAACACCACTGAGTCCCCAAAGCTCTGACCACCTCCACCACAGAGCCCACATAGCTCAGAGGGCCAAACCACTCAGACCCTGCTCCAAATAAATTATATATAAAAAAAAAACTTTGTCCCCTACCAAAATAAGAGCCTGCAAAGCTCACAACACCCCCACCACTCAGCGCACAGAGCTTGGGGGGCCAACGTAATATAGAGCCCCTGCAGCTCTCAGCCACCACCACAAAATGCCAGGACACAAAAAAACACACTGTCCAACATCACACCTGATTTAAAATAAAATTGTTTGCCCGAACTCTGCGTCCCTTCTACACAGGGAACACCTCGCCCAGTCAAAAAACCTTCAAAAACCACAGTCGGGCAAGAAAAAAAATTAAAAAACCCGAAATAATAATAATAAAAAAAAAACCCTTGGCCCACCACTGCACCAGCAATCAGCGCCACCTGCTCTGAGCCCACCACAGAGCGTCCGAACAATCACAATTCCCGGAGAGAATCACACAAAATAAATAAATAAAAAACACAATCACACAAAAAAAAATGGATTTCCCACTAGCATCTGTCGGTAAAAGGAGACGAAATGACACAGAAAGTAGCACACGACATGCTCAAGTATTGACACCTACCTCTGAACGAAAAACCGTTTTCATTCCTAGAATTGATTTAGCCCCAAGTAACACCGAACTTCCATTTGTTTTACGAAGGAGACAATTTCCTGTTAAATTGGCATTTGCAATGACTATTAACAAATCCCAAGGACAAACCTTGGACAGAGTTGGCATCTATTTACCAGAGCCCGTCTTCAGCCATGGACAACTATATGTTGCATTCTCTCGAGTCAAGAGCTCTGCGGACGTTCAAATCAGTCATCGATGGACGTGAACAAGGCTACATATTACCAGGGACTGATGCATGCTTCACTAAAAATGTTGTATTCAAAGAAATTTATTCAAAATAGTCACTAAAAATATTTAACTTTTCTTGACGCGGCTGTGTTTTCCTTTCCACCAACATTCATGCGCACCACACTTATCAATAGACTGCCCTCTGGGCAGGCTTTACACCTAGTATATACATAAAATGCAAAACAGCAAAAGGATGCACTAAACCTCAAAACTAAGCGGGTGCATCTAAGACATCAAATACAGAACACCAAGAAAGCGCACTGCATTTTATTGACCACGTTCTTCCATCATTTTTTTTTCACAGAAAATGATGGAAGAAGGTGTTCAATAATATGGAGTGCTCTTTCTTGGTGTTTTGTGTGTGTGTGTATATGTGTATATATAATATACCCCCTTGTGGCAGGCGCCTGTAGGCACATGCCTACTCTGCCTAGTTATAAATCCGGCCCTGATGGTGACTAAAAGCTGTTTGGGTTTTTTTTGGAAGAGAGGTGTGTTAAAGGACAATAAAAACTGCCCATAGATTCGAAGTAAAATGTGGTTTAATTTACACTTTGTGCGCATGGACAGAAGGCGAATGTATATGTTCCTTTCTCATGCAGTGACTCCAAGATTTGCCGGCTGCTTCTCCAAGCTCAGTATCCTGTTGTGGCCGTGGATGGCTTTGTGCCTGTGACTGATGTGTTCACCGGCATTGAACGAGGCAAGATCAAGGTTCTGTTGGCCATGGGATCGGGAGACCAAGCAATCGCGTTGCAGCGCTTAAAGCATGAGGATGGGAAAAGCGAAGCTCAGCTTCCGCGGCCTGCACATTTCCTGGATCCACCTCAGGCTGCTGTCCAGGTATTTCTCCAAGCAGCCATACCTAAGCTAGGCCCAAGAGCCGCTGCAGTTCCCATACACAAGATGTTTAGACGTGGCAGCAATTGACAATATTGGAAAGCCAACGGAGCGTCAATGTGGGATTTTGTTACCAAAATTACATTGTAGCGCTTCTCTCCCATCCTCAGAGCAGACTGAAGCCTGAAGCAGGATTCTATAGCAAACAGCCGAAGCTCATCCAGGAAAATTGGGTGTAGCTGCTACATTATGTGTAGTCTGTAACTGCCAAACACCCCACAGGACTGACAGGCTTCAGTACAGGCAGCTCAACTCCTTAGACCTCCTGCCATTATAAATGATACCACAGCGTGAGAGAGGATTTAAAGCTGGAATCTCAAACTCCGGTCCCCCCCAGATGTCTCTGAACTACAACTCCCATGATTCTCTGGCCATCGTTTGCATCCAAAAATTCTGGGAATTGTAGGCCAACAACATCTGGGGACCTGGAGTTTGAGATCCCTGACTTCAAGGAACAGGCTGAATGTGAGCCACATTTTTATGCATGCTAGATAACACCAAGGAAGGGGTTTCACGGGATATGTAGCTGATCGCTCTGCATTAGTTTCATTGGGGGCTGTAGTTCATGCAGCTTTTATTTTTAGTTGATGATGCTCAAGATGACGTTTAATTTGGTGCACACCACTTGATGGTGTGAATGATCCAGAGCCAGTGTTCTGACAAAAGAAGCTACCCTGGAGATAACGCTCCCAGCGTCAGCCAGCATCAACAACACTGGTCACATGATAGGCGGCTTGGCCGCAGGATGCAGTTTCATTGGTGGGTCAATGAAACTGACGGGCCGCCCACATACTCTCCCTCTGCGACCTCACACAAAGAGGAAGGGATGCACCTATCCTTTCCCAGCTCCTCTCCACCCTCTGGCAGCCACACAGAGGCACTATAGATCAGGGAAGGAAGCTGCTCTTCTCCCCGTCTCTCCCTCCCTGCAACCTGGTGGGGAGAAGAGCATTGCAGGAGGCACAGGAGTATTTGAACTGCTGCACCTCTGTCCCTGGGCATCACGCATTGTTTGTCAAGGTGTCATTGGAAAGGGTGATGTCAGCCCTTTCCAATGACATCCAACATGACCATATATAGTGTAATATAAAAAACTGAAACTCAACTTTTTTATACAACGGGTTCACACTGAGTATTACTTAATTTCCCCTTCATTTTTATGGCATTTTATGGGTTAATGAGGAGGCTACGTGCTGCACTGTGTTTTAATCCCAATGTTTTCCCCTGGTTTTGTGGCCTTTTTGGAGTTAATGGGCATTCTACATGCCGCACTGGGTATTAATTTACATTTTTTCCTGCCTCGTTGTGTGAGGTCGCAGAGGGAGGGAATGTGGACGACCTGTCAGTTTCATTGACCCACCAATGACAGTGAGTCCATTTGACCGAGCCTCCCATCACCAGGTGGGTGGTCCGTCCGTTACAGTGACCCACCAATGAAACCGCATCCTGTGGCCGAGCCTCCTATCATGTGACTGGTGTTGATGACGCGGGTAGCTTTTTTTTTTTTTTTGTCTGTCAGATCACCGGCATCACTCTCCATGCTCAGTACAGTTTAAATTCACGCTCCCCTATGAATTGCATCCTCTGTCCATTTAAGTTGCATTTCTATGGCCTTATCCTGGTCCAGATTTGACGCGCACCCAACTTTACTTTTCTGTAACGCTTTTATCCCGTATATCTCCTAATGAGTCCAAAGGTCATTGTTTCATTATTCGACTCAGCGCTCAGATGGGTTAAGCTTTATTAACACACAATGACAGTTGCTGTTTTACATCCAAAATTTTGTCCATGTTAATGCTGATTGTCAACCAAAATTTACTCATACCCCTCCCCCACATATTAATGACCTAAATCAACTCCCAGAATTCTTTTGAATGTAATGGATGGCCAGGGAATCATGGGAAACATCGGGGGGGGGCAGTCTTCGTTCGACTTCCCTTCTATAGAGTCTCCCTTATCTGTTTTTAGGTTTGGGTTTTTTCTCTCATGTTGCTTGGAAACCGAATGAATTAAATGCAATTTTTACAGGCTGGAGAAAATAGCATTTCATCAAATAAAAAAAATTAGGTTTGGCTAATAATTTTCTGGTGTTTGGGGGTGTGTGTTATTTATTTTTTTGGGGGGTTTTTTGTGTGTGTAATATTTGCTTTTTTCCTCACAGACACTCCGTCCACAGGAAGGCACGACTGACCATGTCTTTGAAGTCCACGTGGAGAATGTTAAAGGCCTCACGCCTCTGCAGTCCACAGTATGGGGAGAAGCGGATTGCTTTGTGCAGTACTATTTCCCCACGTGCCCGTCAAACCTGACAGGAGCGGAGCTGCCAGAGAGCGGTATGATGGGCTGTTACTCCATTCTGTAGCCTCTAAGGATGGGGTCAGGCGAGCACACAATGCCACACGCTGTAGCACGCGCACGAATTGTGCGCTACTGCGGACATGCTGAAAGCTTCCCCGTCAAATGTTTTAACGCTACAATGCATGTTCGACAGGGCTGCAAAGCGCGATCCTCTATAGGAGGATCGAGCCTTGCAGTGCTGAGCGCACTAACTGCACTCAGCGAGGTGGCCAGACGGGCGTCGAGTGGAAGAAACGTCCACTCTCACGGGCGTTCTTTCCGGTCTAAAAAACGCTTGTCTGACCCCCCCGGCCTTAGACTTATTTTCCAGTTTCCTGCAAACGCCACTGGCTATGACAGACACGTCATGGCTAAATGAAATTAAGGGGCTATTATCTTATAAAGTTAATTAAAATTAAATCACCCCCCACGACGAAAATAAAGTACAGCTACGTACAGATACTGTCACACGGGCCCCTGGCAGATGCCAGAGAATGCCCTTTATAACGTTCATTATTAAGCCCTTGAGGCAGGTTTGTGGTCTGTTGCATTATGTCAGATCCAGCCCACATAGAGCTATACTCAGGAACAAGAACGATAGTGCAGAAGACTGACACAAGGGGGAACCCTGTACTGGGTAAGATTTCTGAACTAAAGCAGATTACAGGACTGAGGGTAAACATAATATTGACCAGAGTATGCAAACACACAGAATCCCTAAGTCATGACTGAAGTCCTTTCTAGTTGGCCTCTAAAACTACCTATACTTTGTTGCTGATGAAAATAACATAAACCAGGAAATAGGAAATACACAGGTATACACTAATACAGATTCCAGGGAACAGATAGGAAAATAATCTTGAACGAAGCAAAAGTCATACACGGGTGGTTGCAGAAATACAGATACAGGGGACAGACAAGAGAATAACCTGAAACCGAACCAAATCTTACACAGGGAATTGCAGAAATACAGATTCAGGGCACAGACGAGAATAATCCAAAGCCAAGCCAGGTCATACACGATATATATCGAAAAGCACTGTACAGGTTACAGACCGGAGAACAAAACAGGAAGCAAAGCCAGGTCATACACGATATCCGATACAGGTGACAGAATGTCAATCCAAGATGCAGGTTCTCAATAGTTGAAGACCTATCCATCCTGACCCAGGGAGCAAGTGCACTGCTGGCCCTATATATAGGGCTGAGCAGGTCATGTGACCGCAGACTATCAGCCCATGTGAGATGGTCTGCAGACAGCCTAAAAATCCACCAAGTTGATGAGCTCCGCCCTCACCACCAGGGGGCATAGCAGAAATGTGACAGATACTTATGCCAAATTCTTGCCATCTTCCTGGAGAACATACGATTACATCCCATTTCATCATAATGGTTGGTTATTAGACACAAAAGTCTAGATCAGGGCGGTCAAACTCACACCCCCCAGATGTAGGCATCAACAATTCCCCGAATTCCTTCAATGCAAAAGATGGCCAGGGAATCATGGAAGTTGTACTTTAGAAACCTCAGTGGAATAAAAAATGCCCACGGATCTACATGCACGCGCATTTTAACGCCATTGGTGCACCGCTTGTCTTGTGACACCAACAGGCCAATGGTGTCAATCACATGTGCCCTTACAGATGGATGCGCGCATGTGCATCATTACGGCGCACCCACCTTTTTCAGTTTCGCTTTCGATAGCGGACCTTGGATCTATTTATATCCGGACCTGTGGCGGCTCAGGTTGGTCGGTCTTCTTTCTCCTATGATTCATACCCTTATTTGATGGGCCTCTTTTCCTGATCAAGCCGGCGCACTGAATCGGCGAAACACGTCCGAGTTCTCCTTTTGGTTCTAATCGAGCCTTTAATAGCAACTTCAATATCTTCTTCCTATGATGCTGATTGATTTGACTGTTTTTCATGATCTGCTCTAGTAGCATCCTACGATTAACTCCGCGACAGTTACAAGCAGCGCTTCCCTTGTCTCTGTAAGGTGCGGGCTTTTGTGCTATCCCCTCTTTAATCTTGCTGGGTATACATTTAGATACAGTCATCCTTCTTTCCTATTGACGTGGTCCCACGAAGGGCCGTTTCCTACTTTACCTGGAGGCTTCTGTGCTATAGGGCATTTGGATACTGCTTTATTGAAATTTATCCCAGCATTGGCCAGACTTTATTATCCGTGTCCGTCCTCTTTATTTTCTTCTATTATATCTTTTTCATACACGTTGGGTTTGAGTTTTGTTGATTGCGCTTGAATTCTTTGTTTGCTCCTTTTTGTGCTTTTACGCCTGCGCGCTCTTGATGGGTTTGTATCCCTCCCTGCTCTTCTACAGTGCGGACCCTCCCTTATTTGTTCATCAATAAAAGTTACGTTTTAATCCTCGTATCCTCACCTAGGCCTTTTGTTTCCACTATCGTTTAGAAACATCTGCCACAGTTTGACAGCCCTGGTCTAAATCCTAATCTATCCCTTAATGACAAGCTGCAAAGGGGAAAAGACTGTGCGAGCCTTTTTCCTGTTTGCGGCTCATCATTAACGCTTTATTTCAGCCGAGGCCACTGTATCAACAGCTCGAGGTGCGATGCTTTTCAGGGGCTGATGGATACTTTCAGTGCTGCTGTAGATGTGGGCTTCTGGAGTCCATAGGACTTCATGCAGCTCAGAAAGACTCTGACAAGCTCGCATGTTCAGGCTTAGGGAGGAGCTGCAGGATGAGGCGCTGAAGAACACTGAGAACTATTTGTTCCCTGGTTTCTGCTGCTTGTGGCCAGAGGAAGCGGCAGATAAAGCATAATCCCTGAACACCATCTTTTGAAAGCTTGTGTATATATATATATATATATATTTTCTTCTCCTAGGTGCTAATGAACGACTCCAGTGCAAAGTATAGCACCCGTTCATTTACAGTAAGCTGCAAGCAGAGCTCTCAGCAGGGTTGTGATCCAGTTGGAGCTGCAAGCAGAGCTCTCAGCAGGGTTGTGATCCAGTAGGAGCTGCAAGCAGAGCTCTCAGCAGGGTTGTGATCCAGTAGGAGCTGCAAGCAGAGCTCTCAGCAGGGTTGTGATCCAGTTGGAGCTGCAAGCAGAGCTCTCAGCAGGGTTGTGATCCAGTAGGAGCTGCAAGCAGAGCTCTCAGCAGGGTTGTGATCCAGTAGGAGCTGCAAGCAGAGCTCTCAGCAGGGTTGTGATCCAGTAGGAGCTGCAAGCAGAGCTCTCAGCAGGGTTGTGATCCAGTAGGAGCTGCAAGCAGAGCTCTCAGCAGGGTTGTGATCCAGTAGGAGCTGCAAGCAGAGCTCTCAGCAGGGTTGTGATCCAGTAGGAGCTGTTAGACATATCCGCTCCCTCTCTTGGCTTATCGTCTGTGTTGTGATTTAGTCCAAGTTTGACTTCTTGTGTCGCGCAATGTGTAAATATTTGCAGTCCCTGGTAAGGCCGGAGATGTCAGGGTGTTGGTAGCTGGAAGTAGGTCTAGAAAGCAATTCTCACACATTGGGAAGTGAGATCTATCTATGCGTTAATACTTTGACCAGTCACAGTCACAAACCTCCATCATGGCTCACGCCGTGCGGCTCTCCTGTGCCAAGTCTCTCTAGGTTGTGCAATCCCACTTTGTGCTAAAAGTCCCCCACTCTTTATTTCACACGGCAGGTATTACTCTGAAGCCGGTCCGCACAGCCACCACGTTGTGTATGCCAGATCCCATCTTCAACGACCGGCAGAGCCACTCTTTGGCGGCTCCAGCAGACACCCCAGTGCAGCGGCTACTGCTCAGTGCTTTCTCCATCAAGGGTTTATCCGGAGGAGGAGGCATGTGCTTTGAAATCTGGTGCCGGTAAGAAAAGGGATCACCTGTTGCTCAAATCTCTATAGAGGTATTTTTATTAGGATATTAACCTCCACCCAGCCCTTAGAACACGCACCTCATATATTCCCTCCGACCTCTCGTCTATTCCTTCCGACCTCTCGTCTATTCCCTCTGACCTCTCGTATATTCCCTCCGACCTCTCGTATATTCCCTCTGACCTCTCGTATATTCCCTCTGACCTCTCGTATATTCCCTCTGACCTCTCGTATATTCCCTCTGACCTCTCGTATGTTCTCCCTCTGACCTCTGGTATGTTCCCTCCGACCTCTGGTATGTTCCCTCCGACCTCTGGTGTGTTCCCTCCGACCTCTGGTATGTTCCCTCCGACCTCTGGTATGTTCCCTCCGACCTCTGGTATGTTCCCTCCGACCTCTGGTATGTTCCTTCCGACCTCTCGTATGTTCCCTCCGACCTCTGGTATGTTCCCTCTGACCTCTGGTATGTTCCCTCCGACCTCTGGTATGTTCCCTCCGACCTCTGGTATGTTCCCTCCGACCTCTGGTATGTTCCCTCCGACCTCTGGTATGTTCCCTCCGACCTCTGGTATGTTCCCTCCGACCTCTGGTATGTTCCTCCGACCTCTGGTATGTTCCCTCCGACCTCTGGTATGTTCCCTCCGACCTCTGGTATGTTCCCTCCGACCTCTGGTATGTTGCCGCCGACCTCTCGTATGTTGCCGCCGACCTCTCGTATGTTGCCGCCGACCTCTCGTATGTTGCCTCCGACCTCTCGTATGTTGCCTGCGACCTCTCGTATGTTCCCTCCGACCTCTGGTATGTTCCCTCCGACCTCTGGTATGTTCCCTCCGACCTCTGGTATGTTCCCTCCGACCTCTGGTATGTTCCCTCCGACCTCTGGTATGTTCCCGACCTCTCGTATGTTCCGCCGACCTCTCGTATGTTGCCGCCGACCTCTCGTATGTTGCCTCCGACCTCTCGTATGTTGCGCCGACCTCTCGTATGTTGCCTCCGACCTCTCGTATGTTGCCTCCGACCTCTCGTATGTTGCCTCCGACCTCTCGTATGTTACCTCCGACCTCTCGTATGTTACCTCCGACCTCTCGTATGTTGCCTCCGACCTCTCGTATGTTGCCTCCGACCTCTCGTATGTTGCCTCCGACCTCTCGTATGTTGCCTCCGACCTCTCGTATGTTGCCTCCGACCTCTCGTATGTTGCCTCCGACCTCTCGTATTTGCCTCCGACCTCTCGTATGTTGCCTCCGACCTCTCGTATGTTGCCTCCGACCTCTCGTATGTTGCCTCCGACCTCTCGTATGTTGCCTCCGACCTCTCGTATGTTGCCTCCGACCTCTCGTATGTTGCCTCCGACCTCTCGTATGTTGCCTCCGACCTCTCGTATGTTGCCTCCGACCTCTCGTATGTTGCCTCCGACCTCTCGTATGTTGCCTCCGACCTCTCGTATGTTGCCTCCGACCTCTCGTATGTTGCCTCCGACCTCTCGTATGTTGCCTCCGACCTCTCGTATGTTGCCTCCGACCTCTCGTATGTTGCCTCCGACCTCTCGTATGTTGCCTCCGACCTCTCGTATGTTGCCTCCGACCTCTCGTATGTTGCCTCCGACCTCTCGTATGTTGCCTCCGACCTCTCGTATGTTGCCTCCGACCTCTCGTATGTTGCCTCCGACCTCTCGTATGTTGCCTCCGACCTCTCGTATGTTGCCTCCGACCTCTCGTATGTTGCCTCCGACCTCTCGTATGTTCCTCCGACCTCTCGTATGTTGCCTCCGACCTCTCGTATGTTCCTCCGACCTCTCGTATGTTGCCTCCGACCTCTCGTATGTTCCCTCCGACCTCTCGTATGTTCCCGCCGACCTCTCGTATGTTGCCGCCGACCTCTCGTATGTTGCCGCCGACCTCTCGTATGTTGCCGCCGACCTCTCGTATGTTGCCTCCGACCTCTCGTATGTTGCCTCCGACCTCTCGTATGTTACCTCCGACCTCTCGTATGTTGCCTCCGACCTCTCGTATGTTGCCTCCGACCTCTCGTATGTTGCCTCCGACCTCTCGTATGTTGCCTCCGACCTCTCGTATGTTGCCTCCGACCTCTCGTATGTTGCCTCCGACCTCTCGTATGTTGCCTCGACCTCTCGTATGTTGCCTCCGACCTCTCGTATGTTGCCTCCGACCTCTCGTATGTTGCCTCCGACCTCTCGTATGTTGCCTCCGACCTCTCGTATGTTGCCTCCGACCTCTCGTATGTTGCCTCCGACCTCTCGTATGTTGCCTCCGACCTCTCGTATGTTGCCTCCGACCTCTCGTATGTTGCCTCCGACCTCTCGTATGTTGCCTCCGACCTCTCGTATGTTGCCTCCGACCTCTCGTATGTTGCCCCGACCTCTCGTATGTTGCCTCCGACCTCTCGTATGTTGCCTCCGACCTCTCGTATGTTGCCTCCGACCTCTCGTATGTTGCCTCCGACCTCTCGTATGTTGCCTCCGACCTCTCGTATGTTGCCTCCGACCTCTCGTATGTTGCCTCCGACCTCTCGTATGTTCCCTCCGACCTCTCGTATGTTCCCGCCGACCTCTCGTATGTTGCCGCCGACCTCTCGTATGTTGCCGCCGACCTCTCGTATGTTGCCGCCGACCTCTCGTATGTTGCCTCCGACCTCTCGTATGTTGCCTCCGACCTCTCGTATGTTACCTCCGACCTCTCGTATGTTGCCTCCGACCTCTCGTATGTTGCCTCCGACCTCTCGTATGTTGCCTCCGACCTCTCGTATGTTGCCTCCGACCTCTCGTATGTTGCCTCCGACCTCTCGTATGTTGCCTCCGACCTCTCGTATGTTGCCTCCGACCTCTCGTATGTTGCCTCCGACCTCTCGTATGTTGCCTCCGACCTCTCGTATGTTGCCTCCGACCTCTCGTATGTTGCCTCCGACCTCTCGTATGTTGCCTCCGACCTCTCGTATGTTGCCTCCGACCTCTCGTATGTTGCCTCCGACCTCTCGTATGTTGCCTCCGACCTCTCGTATGTTGCCTCCGACCTCTCGTATGTTGCCTCCGACCTCTCGTATGTTGCCTCCGACCTCTCGTATGTTGCCTCCGACCTCTCGTATGTTGCCTCCGACCTCTCGTATGTTGCCTCCGACCTCTCGTATGTTGCCTCCGACCTCTCGTATGTTGCCTCCGACCTCTCGTATGTTGCCTCCGACCTCTCGTATGTTGCCTCCGACCTCTCGTATGTTGCCTCCGACCTCTCGTATGTTGCCTCCGACCTCTCGTATGTTGCCTCCGACCTCTCGTATGTTGCCTCCGACCTCTCGTATGTTGCCTCCGACCTCTCGTATGTTGCCTCCGACCTCTCGTATGTTCCCTCCGACCTCTCGTATGTTCCCTCCGACCTCTCGTATGTTCCCTCCGACCTCTCGTATGTTCCCTCCGACCTCTCGTATACCCCATCCAACCCCTCGTATACCCCCTCCGGCCTGCAATATACTCCTATATGACCTTCTTCAAGTTGCAAATGTTACCAAAACACAGAAGACAATGTAAGTAGAGCACAATCTGCCTTCCTTTACTTGACATGTTGTGGCATCCTCTAATGCTAATGTCCTCACATCCCGTGATGTTCTGTTTTTGCAGGTACTATTACCCCAACGTCAGAGATCAGATGGTAGCCAAAGGGCTTCTACCTTTGTCACGGCTGTGTGCCATGGTAACCATGCAGCACCGAGAAGAAGTGGGGATCCAAGCATTCAGTCTACCGCTTATTCCAGTGAGCCAGAACCCAGCAGACCGTCACCCTCAGTCCTCAGGTAATCCGGGTTTACCAAAACTTCAGCAACTCTCTGCCTTAACACAACATAGCCATATGGTGTGACCACATGCAAAGCTGGTTGTTAGGAAAATGTATATGTACTTGAGACCTCCTTATGTGTTTTCACCGATGTATTGCTGGGGTGCCCGTGTCTGTATTGCTGTATAATCAATTTAGTTTTTACCAGCGCACTGTGCTTTTACGGCTAACCGTCCTCTGGGTCCGTAGGACGTCTAACACGTCTTCTGTAATCGTCCGACAAATCCCACAACACAGAGGAGATTCCACTGCCTCCAACTTCCATCGGACGACTTTGTGTGACTACATCAGACTAGCGATCTTTCCCATTTGAATGGGATTTGTTGGGCGAAGTCGTATGACCTGGTACAGCAAACATGAATTAATGCCTTGATTTTCGGTGATTCAGTTCGACAGGATTAAACCGGTGAATCCCATAGGATTCAATGTAAAATAAATATATTTTTGTTTATTTTTATTAAACCGTTTATTCTTTTCATTTTCAGCAGAACGTCTTTTTACTCTAACAGACCTTTTTATTCTTTTTTTAAAGAACCTTTTTTTATTATTTAGACACATTTTAATTTTTTTATAAATGTTTAAGCACCTTTTAGGCTAGGGTCAGACTGAGGCAGTGCGAACGCGCGTTCTGGCGCACATAATCACGGCCGCACTAGCAGCAGATGACGGGCAATGACAGCCAATATACGAAGTACGGTCGCACAAAAGTCCGGCTGCACAACGCAAGTGGAAAATGAACGCATTTTTTCGAGAACGTTAAACCGCTGGTACTGACGTACAGAGTGCGCTGCGGCCGCATAGCAGCGTGTGTGCGTGATTAGGAGATGTCAGACGCTGCTAGTGTGCGGCCAACATAACGTTCAAACTTTTCACGCCATCGTCATGAAATACGTCCAGAATTGCGCATCGTCTGACCACTTAAGCGTATTCCGTGAAAAAATGCGTGCGCACGCATCGACGTACATTTTGACGGTGGCCGCAGAAAATGCGCTCATCTGTCCCTAGCCTTAGAAGAATGGCAGAGTTCCTTTTTTTTTTTTTTCTTTCCCTTCTGCAGTCCAGCAGTGTTTTTTTTTTTTTTTTTCTGTATTTAGGCGGCATTCGACACTCTGTCTGTTGGTCGACCTGGGGCGTCTATAGTCGCTTCCAGTGCACGACACAGGTCATACGATAAAGTTGTCCGTAGTCTGACGACCAAGTCGGTCATCCGACTGCAGACCCAGTGGACGGCCAGCCTTATTCTTTGTATGAAGGTTTTTTTTTCGCATTGTATTTGGCACCATATCCCTTTTAGTTGAGAGTAGATCTGTGGATCCGCATTGTGGCTTTTGGTTAGAAATCCAGTAATGTGTTACGTGTTGATGTAATGCAGTTGATATTTGGTTTATACTGCGTTCCTTTTCTGCTGGAAAACCGCGTGGGCTTCATCTCTGCTACAAGGTAAATCTTGATTATATTCTGCTGTATTATTTCTGTAAGCTTTTCATGCGTAACTCTGCTTGCGTTTACTCCAGAGTCCTGATGACTCCATCGAGCGAGCTTGGCAGAACCAGCAGATTTTCCTAATGTAATGTTGGAAGGTCTTGGGTTTTCTTTTGACAGTTTTTATTGTGCATGCATCGTCGGAGGCAGAAGTATGACATCCGTTTTTCAGTGAACAAGTATCACGCAAAGCATGGAACAGAATGATGTCTGCATTAACAATGAAATAATAATTTACACCTATTTTTCCATTTTCGCGTAATGAGTTAACTGTAAAGTAGGAAGAACTAGAGATGTGCACGGCTGAAAAGTTTATTTCGAAATAATTTCATTTTCGGAACTTCGTTTCGTTTGGTATCTCGTATCACTAAAAAAAAAAACCACATTCGGGGTTATTCAGAGAGCACCGTAATGTCGCCGACATTTCGTTGCTCTCTCATTCCCCGCACTTCAGGGAATCAAAGTTCCTCACCCTGCGGTGAATTCAGCACTCACCACAGGGTCCCCAGAGTGCAGGGAAAACCTGCCGAAAACCCACAGAAACCGCCACACAAACCACGCCGAACACGCCAGAAAAAGCCGACAAGCCGCCGATCACAGCGCAGAGCAGCTGCCGAAAAAAGCTGACAACCTGGGTAAAAAGATAAACCGTACGCTCTAAAGTTTCTAAATTGAATTGCAAAAAAGATACTGAACGAAAATGTCTGGAATTTACATATAAAATCCAATGAATGATAATGAAAAGGGCTGTTACAGAAAAAAAAACTTATTTTTTATTTTTTTATTTTTTTTTTAACCTAGAAGATCCTAAAAAAAATCTGTGTGCAGTACTGGAGACCGTATCTCCAGAAGGATATAGACATCTTCGAGAGAGTTCAGAGAAGGGCTACTAAAACGGTGTACGGCTTGAAGGAGAAAAGTTACCAGGAAAGGGTTAATGATCTTAACATGTACAGCTTGGAAAAAAGACGAGACAGAGGCGATATGATAGAAACATTTAAATACACAAAGGGAATCCACAAGGTAGAGGAAGGGAGTATATTTAAAAGGAAACAAAGTAGCAAAACAAGAGGACATAGTCTTAGATTAGAGGGGCAAAGGTTTAAAAGTAACATCAGGAAGCATTATTTTACTGAGAGGGTGGTGGATACATGGAACAGTCTTCCAGTAGAAGTGGTAGAGGCCAAAACAGTAATTGAATTTAAGCAGGCATGGGATAGGCATAAGGCTATCCTAAACAAAAGATAAATCCAGGTAAAGTATCCATGTAATTGGGCAGACTAGATGGGCCGATAGGTTCTTATCTGCCGACATTTTTCTATGCTTCTATGAATGAAACCACAGAACAGCAGGGCACTTCGGCAACTTTTCTCTGCTGTTCGGTGTTCTCTGAATAGCTGAAGCATTGCTTCTCTATTGGGGATTTCACTGCCCTCGAACAGGCACCGTACGTGCAGGCAATTCGCCAAAATTTCGGAAGTACTTCCATAATACGTATTAACGAATTTTCAAACGAATTGCGATTCATTATGAAACGAATACACACCACTGCAAAGAACCATTAACCACTTGACTGCTAAGGACGCACTCAGCGCGTCCTGGCAAGTGCTCCTCCTGTACTATGGACGCGCTCAGTGCATCCTAGCACAGGAGGCAGCAATCGGCCGGGATTCCCCCCTGGTGCGGGCTGACATCTTGGATGTCAGCTTGGCACTCTGGGACCCCGGCGGGGACGATAGATGTCATCGTGCTGGCGCGATGACATCTATTTCAGGTGCCCCCCCCGCAAGTGCGGAGGAGGTGCCTGAAAGGGAGGGGGGAGGTCCTTAGGACCTCTCTCCCTCCCGATCAGCCTGCCCTTCCAAACGGTGCCTGGCTTTAACTTCTTGGGGCTGGATCACAAGTCGGCGCCGGATCGCTATCCTCTCCCGGAGCTGGCCGACATCTTGGATGACGGCCAAGCTTCCGGGAACTCCCCCTGAAGACTGGCATAATCGTGCATAGCACGATGACGTGAGTTCTGGAGTTAATCCCTAGCTGCCACCAATGGTGGAGATAGAGGGTTCATTTGAACCCCCTATCTCCTGATTCGTGGCAACTAGGGGTTAATGTTTGGTATTTTTGGATCGGCCAGAGCATGGCCTTTCCAACGATATCAAACGTGACCATGTAAAAAGTTGTAAAAAAAAAATATCAAAATAAACAGTTTTTTTTTTGTTTTTGTTTTGTTAATGCAGCAATATTGTTCCCATTTCAATTGTAATGCGAACAATGATGCTGCAGTATGGGGTGCAGTTGTTAAATATGGCGTAATTTTCCCCCCATAAAAATGTAACGAGACCCAATTAAATTTTTTCTTTAACAAGCGCACCCCATAGAAAATATAACCGCAAACGCTCACATGTTAAAATGTGGAGAAAAAAAAAAACTTGACATGACTTATACATATAATAATGATATATTATGAATCTGCCGAGTCTGCCGGAAAGAATGATATATAATATGTCTGGGTCATATAATAAAATAAGGCTTCAAAACGCGTTTAAACATGATGAGCGAAACCGGTAAAAATGACCTCAGCACAGAGGTGTGAAGTGCCTCAGCAGCGAAAGGGTTAATACAAAACGTGAAGAAACAAAGAGTAGCCGTATAGCATTAAATAAAGGAGAGTAAGAAAGTAAAGTAAAAATAGAACAAACGAACAAATGACCTGGTTTGGGGTTGTCCGTGCAAAAGGTTTTGTGGTTGTAAATGGCTGGGAAGCCTCATCCTCAGCCCACCTTGGATGTGATTATTAATCCGGAAGCCTAAATCTCTGCGGAGTACCAGGCAATATATTGAAGAGCGGATTGGATGGTAATCTGCATGGCCGGCTCTAGGGACAGGAGGTACCAATGCATTTCTTAATCTGGAGCTCCTTATTAACCGAGGTGTGGAGACAATCCATGCGAGAAAGATCGTTTAATTTGGTGTAAAAAAAGAGAACGTGGGATCGGAGCTGGTTGGTTCCAGGTGTGGAGTTTGGTTTAGCATATGCTGCGACTACAGAAAGGATTTTTTTGGTATTTTAAATCGTATGGATGGGGTTGGCCCTAATATTAGGAATTCCGGCGTTAACTCGAGAGATAGTTTGGTGATAGTAAGAATATGGGACGGGACTGATGACCAGAAAGTTTGGACCACAGAGCAGCTCCAGAAACAATGATATATACCAGCGTTGTTCTCCGTGCACTTAAAACACGATGGAGTAGATTTCCATTCCATTTGATACAATCGGCGTGGTCAAAGTCTTTGTTTTAATAAAGACTCAGCGGCGAATACTTGCATTATTCTCTCTTTACTCAAAATCTCGCAGCAAAGAAAGAAAACGTATACCCATAGAAAAAGTAACAACAGCATAGTATCGAGGCAGACCTCTCAATGCTCCCTGTTGCAGCTGCAGTGAACTTCAGCTAGTCAGAGAAGGAAATTCCAACTCCGGCAGGTAAAACAACAGCAGACAACACTGAAAAGAGACACCACCATTATTCTTTTTTTTTTTTAAAAAAAAGGGAACCCGCGCGTATTATTGCAATCATAAAGCTTGTTCTGTTGTTTTTAACACCAAGAAATATACTTCTGTGATTTTAAAGGGCTTCTGTCATGGGCAAAACTAATTTTTCTCATTTGACACAGCTGCCTCTATTTATATAGAGTATTTTTTTTTTCCTCCACTGGCTTATATAATGTAAAAAACAGAGATCTTCAATTTTTTTGAGCTCTGCCACGTGACTGCGGCATGCCGCATTGAGGGGGACGTCTGTGAGCAGAGAGCCCGCCTACGGAACCGCCCTCTGCCCACTGTGAGTGCTGTGCTGTCTCCCTGTCACCGTCTGAGTGACAGCCAGCCCACTGAGCATGCAGGGAGCAGTCCTGAATGAATCTCTGCACGCTGTGCTCACCCACTCCCCCCCAGAAAAAAGGGGAGGTATTTACAACGGACAAAACGCTGCCCCGTGTAAGGGGAGAAGTGCCCTGTCACATGGGCAGAAGTAGTTTTGCCCACAACAGGTGCACTTTAATGAGGTGATCTCTGTAGAGCTCTGATGGTAAAGGAGATGATGAGATTTCCACACCGCAGTCTGTAAGGAAAACATGAGATGTGGGAGATAAATAATGTGAGATCTGACCCCCTGTATTCGCTCAGAGTATTTTATTCCCATTTAAGCGACGTGATGCTGTACACGTCAGGGCATTGACCGTTTTGTGCCCTGTTACTGATGGGAAATTGTCTTGTATTCAGGGCTGCTGAATGTGAACGTGACTTACAGACGCACAGTCAGAAATGCCATTGGGATGCTGGCCACGAGGATGGCGTCCGTCTCTGTACAGATACACAGAGCCTCTGGTCTACAGGCGGCTGCCAGGTACGGTGGGTTATGCTCTAGTGTTGCCAGGTACGGTGGGTTATTCCCCAGATGTTTCTGAACTACACCTCCCTTGATTCTCTGGTCATTTATTGCATTTGAAGAATCCTGTAGGCAATAAACATCTGGGGCCAGAGTTTGAGAATCCTGTGTTTAAAATGTAAAACAAAAATCTGAAATAAGACGCGCTGTGGGAAGGAATAGAGAAGATGCCAGTGGATCCTAAAGGGATTCGCTGTTAAAAATTAGACTTCCACTTTTTTCCCCCTTAAATTATTGGGCAGGTCCTGCTCACTGCCTCTACCCGATCTATTTTTTAATTATTTTTCCCAATTTTTTTTTTTAGTGATTTTACTCACCTTTTATCCCTCGCCGCGCGTTGCTCCTCCTCCACAGAAGTTTTTCCACGCAATTTGTGCTGCTACAGAACTTGCATAGCTTAGGAACCGCAAATTGTGCAGAGCATCGGGACTGGAGCACTTTCCAAACGCAAGTTCAGTAGCACACAAAAAAGTAGTCAGCCCCCAAATATGTGCCACCACCAGTGTACCAATGCCAAACCAGATCTTTAGAGGTTTCCCCCAAACCAATGTAACAACAGATATGGATATACGTATCTGGTGGCAATAGCGGTCGCTTCTTGGTATTCAGGTGGTTCTCATGGTATGTATCGTAAATGTCCAATATGGATTATATAAAAAGAAACACAAAATGCATATAATAGTGCAGGGTGTATAAGCAATAGTGGAATAGATGACAATAAACTGTTCCACTCACAAGTAGAGAGCCCCGTCACTGGCTCTGAGTGGTTGCAAGCATCTGGGTCCTTTGTCTTCTTTATGGTTTTGAAGGAGACCCACTCCCTTCAAAATCAATGTTTTCTTTCACTCATCGGATATGGAAGAAAGCATAAAAACAGAAACCTTCTTATGCAGGTCCGCCAATATATATATAATTAATATAGTTCTAGTATCAACTCACATTGGGTGGAGCTTATAGCCAAGCTCTAGGTGGTAATGCCAGTGGATTTATTGAGTGGGTTAAATCCACGAAAACCTCCAGATGAATTCCAAAACAAAAGGGACCAAATTCTTCTTTATAAAAGAAAAATCTTTAATCTAAAATGTAACATAATGAAAATTATGTACTAAATAAAATTAAAAATGCTCTGTAAATCGCCAGAACGCGTTTCGCCATGTAATAAGGCTTCTTCAGCTGGTTTACAGAGATCACATCAAATCTTGCATATATATAGCCCCTTAATTGGGGTTAAAAAGTCCCATGTGTTCGGAATTAAAGAAAGTCCATTGGCGTGCGTTCCACGCCTCTGTCGGCCAACTCCCGTTGTGCGCCGCCATCTTGCGCATGCGCAATAGTAATGTATGCGTTCCATGCGTTTCAATTGGTGTTTCCGGTATTCTTCATTGCTTTAATGGACGCGGAACGACTTTTGTGCGGAGATAGCAGAATGTATAAATAGAACATGATCCCCTGCAGAATACCACACATTGAAGGGATATCAATAACTTTTGACTACAGATGTTGATAGATCGAATGAACAGACTCCCTCTTGGTGCACTTTTTATAATTATAGCGAGCATATCACATATGCATCCGAATTGAATAATAATAAAGGAGTCGTGTAGATAATAAATTGTGACAGTAGGAAGATTGTAGATGGAATTACCCATTTCTATGGAGAACATGGAGGATTGAAAAATGTTAATGTAAGGTATAGTTATATGTTACGTGCAAAGTATATTGTGTACCGAATGTGTAGGTGGCATAAATCTATAAGGGAAAGATTCAGTAGCGCCTCTGCAGAACGATGGATCGGAGCTGCACGCGCATGCACAGATCTGATCCATCGCTGCCTCTCTGGGAACGCTCGCTACAGCGATTGGTCTTAGAGGGTGACGTCGGCCTCTCTCTGTGTGTGTGACCGATCTGGTGACCAGCACCCAGGAAATTAGAAAATCCCGGCTGCTGGTGACACTGGGTGGGGCTATAAGCAATAGCTCCAGATTGGGGAAGGGGGGGACACTCTTCACATCCTGACCACGTTAAAACTATAAAGCGGTGAGGATGAGCAGAGCGTCCCTTTTAATGTAACATTTTGCTGCTTTCACAAAACGATTTTAATTCATGACTCGGAGGCTCCTATTTTGCATCTCTTTCTTAGCATTTATTAAACAGCAGCATAGAAAAACTTTAACAGAAACTAGCTCCTCCCTTCCCACAGTCCATTGCAACAAGCACCCTCCCCTGCCTATAAACAGGTTCTTCCCGCCAAAATGATCCTCTTTCTTAGCTGCTCGTGACCAGATAAGTACTCTGCGCAGCGCTCCTCAATCTGGTCGATATTTGGTCCCGGCGTCCCGGTTATAACACGGGCGCCGGCCGAGTATCGGCTCTTGCGCTTCGCCCATGTATTCTCACAACCGCTGGTTACGACGCGATTTTACACTACGGCCGGATCTACTTCCTCTCGCGGCGGCCCACGTGATCGGCGCGTCGCGCGCTGGAGCTCATTCGGCCGTTTTGCCTGCACGAGGTTAGTCACGTTACAATGCCTGCAAAGGGGAAGCGAAAATCACCTCCTCCCTCGGTGGAGTCAGAATGCTCGGGGGACAGCGATGCCGATCAGGTCACTCATTCCCCCACGGGAGACCCGGCCCCCCCTTCCCTGCCTTTATCCTCCGATATACAGGCCTCCATTGCCTCGGCAGTTAAAGCAGAAGTAGCTCACCTATCCTCCAGCTTCTCCAGCTCCCTCCTAGAGGTCCTGACAGCCGTCCAGGCTTTACAAAAACCTGCCATACCCGCATCCCCGGGCTCTAGCCCTGCGGAGGGCATGTCTTCCAGCCCGGCAGTAGTTTTGCCCCCCGATGGGGTGGGCAAAAAGTCAGTGCAGAAGACAAAGCACTTGACTCGAGGGGCTGGCATCCCTGCAGTACTGCCACCACCTGATGTAACACCCCCTCGTAAAAGGGCACTAGTTACCCAAACACCAGCAGCTACTGCTGTTAAAAGACCCAAACAGGTGGATAAATCCCCTCCAGAGGAGGTGGATGGTGAGGACGAAGAGTCCCACTCGGATGATCCCGATGGTCTGTCGGCCGGGGATGATGAGGTGGTGCTCCACGCTCCCTATGACGAAATATTCGATATGAGGGACACGGTGACCTATGCCCCTACTGGGGATAAGGGGATAATTTGTGACCCGCAAGGGGACCCTCTATTCTACCCTGAGGATCTATCTCACCCCCGATCCTCTGCCTGGTCACCAAGGCCCCACGTGGAGAAGTGGCTGGACGACCGCATGCGGCGTCCGTTAGACAAGGCCACGCGAGACAGGATGCGAGCTGAATGCCCACGTCCCACCACTATGGGAAAGACCTGTCTGACTCCCTTAGTGGACAAAGACTTTCAGAAGTACGTCACCCATCATGGCTGGTCTGCCAAAGCAGGCATCGACCAAGCGTTTAAAAAATGCCAAGATCGTCTCCTAGACACCGTAGGCCCCTTAATAAAATTGTTTGACATTGCAGAAGGGGCCAAGGCCCAAGGAGACACCCTGGACCCCTCCATGGTGAGAGGCTGGCTCCAACGCTCCATCTGCTTTTTAGCTAACGCAAATTCCGCCCTCTCGGCTGAGAGACGCAGATCTATTCTGCTTAAAGTGGACAACCAACTAACAGAGAAGGCCGACTCTGATCTCGGCAGTGAAGCCCAAGGGCTATTATTTGGCGAAAAATTCGTCCGAGACCTGGGCAAATACGCCAATACATTCACCTCCCTAGACAAGGTCTCGACCTCCATGAAAAAGGTGTTCAAAGGACGTGTTTTTGGCAAGGCCGGTAGAGCTAGGGGAAACTTTACGGCCGCCCGGGACCGGGTACCAACACGGCCCAATCCTTCTCCACTCCCACTGCCCCGCAAACGCACAGCAGTGAAACACCGTATTACAACACGGGATTCTTCCCCTCGCGTACCCGCGGCTGGCGCGGTAGAGGCTTCCGTGGCTCCCGAGGGTCCTTCAACTCCCGTCGCCCACCAGGTAAGACTCCAGTTGCGCTCGCAGACTTTACCACGGGTGGGGGGACGCATTGCACGCTTTCTTTCCAAATGGAAAACCCTGACGGTGGACCCCTGGGTCCTACAAACAGTCACAGGCTTCCGCCTAGACTTCGAATCCGTTCCACAACAAATGACCCTTCCTACACCCCTCCGATTCTCCTCAGAATGCTCCACGATGGTGGACGAGGAGGTTCGGAGCCTTGCTCGGAAGGGTGCTATAGAACGAGTTCAATCACTCACACTAGGGTTTGTGAGCAATCTGTTCCTAGTGGCCAAGAAAGGCGGGGGTTCCCGGCCAGTCATAAATCTAAAGGAACTAAACTCCTTCATAGTGTATCGCCACTTCAAAATGGAAGGCATGAAAGACCTTCCTCCCCTTCTCCTGCCGGGGGATTGGCTAGCGAAGGTGGACCTAAAGGACGCCTATCTATCCGTTCCCGTGACAACCGAACACAGAGACTTCCTGCAGTTTCATTGGCAGGGGGAGCTCTGGCGGTTCTCCAGTCTTCCCTTCGGGCTCTCCTCAGCACCTTGGTGCTTTACCAAGCTGCTGAGGCCGGTGATGGCGAATTTGCGAGAACGAGGTGTTCGCCTCATCGTCTACCTAGACGACATCCTGCTCCTGGCATCCACGAAAGGGTTACTTTCTCTGCACTTGCAGTGGACCCTCTCCCTACTGCAGGAACTGGGTTTCGTGGTGAACACGGAGAAATCGGTTCTACAACCGACCTTGCGGCTGGAATTCTTGGGCCTAATAGTGGATTCAACATCCATGCGCCTCACTCTTCCAGCCGACAAGCTTTGCACAATAGAGAAAGAGGCACGCTCTCTTCTGAGAGACGTCCCTTGTTCCCTGAGAGCTCTTGCTCGCATGGTAGGCCTCCTCTCGGCCACCAGGCTGGCAATACCCCCCGCTCCCCTGCACTATCGAGCCCTCCAACGCCTGATGGCCCG
The DNA here is from genome assembly GCA_009667805.1 of Leptobrachium leishanense. Classification (NCBI taxonomy): domain Eukaryota; kingdom Metazoa; phylum Chordata; class Amphibia; order Anura; family Megophryidae; genus Leptobrachium; species Leptobrachium leishanense. Next base: position 448,276,025 of record CM019064.1, read on the forward strand.
TTTCCTCCGGGAGGGAGTACCTTATTCTGGGATGATAACCCTCTCGGACGAAGCGCGACACGATCTCACGTGGTGGATGACGGACCTCCGGTCCTGGAACGGGAAAGCGATCCTTCCGGCCCCTCCTTGCCTCACAATAGAGTCGGATGCTTGCCGCTCCGGTTGGGGAGCTCGCTGCGGCTCTCTGGAGACAGGGGGCGGTTGGTCGGCGGAAGAGACTCTCCTCCACATCAATTGCCTCGAGCTGCTTGCAGGCTTGTTTGCAATCCAGTGCTTCGCCAAGGAACTCCGGGATTGTACCATCCTCCTGCGCATGGACAATTTCCCGGCGGTTCGCAACATCAACGCCCTGGGGGGGCCCAGGTCCCCCATGCTCACACTGCTAGCTCAGCGGTTTTGGGCACATTGCTTCACGTCGGGACTCGCAATCCAAGCACAGTTCCTCCCAGGTCTCGACAATGTGGTAGCGGATTGGAACTCCAGACACACGCTAGATTCGGGCGATTGGAGGCTGCTACCCGCAGTCTTCGCTCGTCTTTCGAATCTCTGGGGTCCGTTCACGACCGATCTGTTCGCCTCGCGTCTGAACCGCCAACTTCCGAAGTTCTACAGCTGGCGTCCAGACCCCGAGGCGAGCGCAACGGATGCGTTCCTACAACCTTGGTCCCGGGGACGGCTCTACGCCTTCCCCCCTTTCGCCTTGGTGGCTCGCACCCTCGCCAGGGTCCGGTCACAAACAGCGACCCTGATCGTAGTGGCGCCCCTCTGGCGGGGCCAACCTTGGTTTCCAGCCCTCCTGGAGATGGCCATAGATCGACCAAGGGTGTTGCCTTGCCCTCCGGATCTCATCACGGATCCGGACGGCAAACCACACCCCCTTATCACGTCTCACTGTCCGTTGACTGCATGGTTGGTGTCCGGGGACCCGGCTTTGTCGTTGGGGTTTCGGAACGCACTGACGCCTTACTCCAACGCGCATGGGCTCCCGGTACCCGAGCAGTCTACGGCACGGCTTGGTCCCGGTGGATTCGCTGGTGTATGGATGGGGGTCTGGATTCCATTTCAGCCCCTGTGACGGCCGTGCTAGATTTCCTCACGGATCTCTTCGAACGGGGATTGGCGTACCGTACGGTTAATTCGTTTCGCTCGGCGATTTCGGCAGGCCACCTCGGTTTCCAAGGGGTCCCGGCGGGACGTCACCCCTTGGTCTGTCGGTTACTGCGCGCCATTCGCTTATCGCGTCCCCCGCGCCCCCGATATTCTTCCATATGGGACGTATCCATGGTCCTTAACTTCCTATCGGCGTGGCCAGATAATGACGATCTATCCCTACGCCAACTGTCCGCAAAATTAGTGATGTTGTTTTGCTTGCTTTCATGTAAACGGGTTAGCGACGTTCGCGCACTGGATTTTGGGGCACGCTCCTTTCTACACGATGGGGTACGCTTCGATGTCTCGCGCCGTACAAAAACGGCCATTACCTCAGTTTTCTACCCTGGGTTACCTGATCGCCCGCGGCTTTGCCCGGTTCGCTGCCTACGCGCTTACGAGACTCGCACGGCTGCTTGGCGCCCTCTGGACATTGCGCCTTTATTTCTCTCCTACGTGGTTCCCCACCGCCCGGTGTCATCCACTTCGCTAGGCCGATGGGTGCGTTGGGTGATGGCCTCGGCCGGTGTGGACGTCTCCACGTTTGGTGCGCATTCTACGCGCAGCGCCATGGCTTCCTCAGCGGTGCTGTCAGGCTGCCGGTTAGAGGATCTCATGAGAGCGGCGGACTGGTCCAGGGAGTCGACCTTCCGGACGTTCTATTTGAAGCCTGTCGATCATTGGTCGGCTGCGGTCCTAGACAGGCTTTGAATATGCAAAATAGGAGCCTCCGAGTCATGAATTAAAATTGATAATTTTCCTAAGTATGACGGGAAGTTAGAATTTTAAGAAAGACTCGGAGGCGAGTATTTTCCCGCCCGGTCCCGCCCTGGGTTTTTTTCTGTTAAGCGGCTTGGGCGTAGGCTCGCCGGTTCATGGTTTCTTATTATCCCTCTTCTTCCCACAGCCTCCTGATTTTCTCCAGTTTCGATTGGACGGTTGCCTCGTTGTTTGGTTCTTCTGCCCATTGGATGATGACTCACACGCAAGAAAGAGGATCATTTTGGCGGGAAGAACCTGTTTATAGGCAGGGGAGGGTGCTTGTTGCAATGGACTGTGGGAAGGGAGGAGCTAGTTTCTGTTAAAGTTTTTCTATGCTGCTGTTTAATAAATGCTAAGAAAGAGATGCAAAATACTCGCCTCCGAGTCTTTCTTAAAATTCTAACTTCCCGTCATACTTAGGAAAATTATCAATTAATGTGCGACATGAACAAAAACTAGTAAAGGAGAGCAAAAAAATGAAACGGTGTGCAGATATGTACAAATTAATCCCACTGACACATTTTTTTTTCCCTTCTCCTCTTTCAGGGCAGTTGCAATGCACGACCCATCATTTCAATACAGCGCAGATGTCGGGGTTAATGCCTACATCACGATCCATCCGTCTTTCTTGCCGGAAGCAGAGAGGCGCATCACGCGTACAGTGGCTCGCACCTTCTACCCAGAGTTTGACCATCATTCAGAGTTCCCCTGCAGCCTGGTTATCCAGAGGAGCAGTGGAGAGGCGTCCAGCCTGGCCGAGATTATGAACTTCTCTGAAATCATGTTTTATGTCTTTCATCAGAGTGTAGTGTCAGGTGAGGATCGACTGATTTGTTGCAGAGTCCGTCGCAATGTCTGCTCAGACTGTTGCAGAGTCCGGAAACGTCTTCTTAGATTGTTGCATAGTCCGTCAGAAACGTCTGCCGGCATCGCTGCAGAGTCCGCCGGCACGTCTGCCGGCATCGCTGCAGAGTCCGCCGGCACGTCTGCCGGCATCGCTGCAGAGTCCGCCGGCACGTCTGCCGGCATCGCTGCAGAGTCCGCCGGCACGTCTGCCGGCATCGCTGCAGAGTCCGCCGGCACGTCTGCCGGCATCGCTGCAGAGTCCGCCGGCACGTCTGCCGGCATCGCTGCAGAGTCCGCCGGCACGTCTGCCGGCATCGCTGCAGAGTCCGCCGGCATGTCTGCCGGCATCGCTGCAGAGTCCGCCGGCATGTCTGCCGGCATCGCTGCAGAGTCCGCCGGCATGTCTGCCGGCATCGCTGCAGAGTCCGCCGGCATGTCTGCCGGCATCGCTGCAGAGTCCGCCGGCATGTCTGCGGCATCGCTGCAGAGTCCGCCGGCACGTCTGCCGCATCGCTGCAGAGTCCGCCGGCACGTCTGCCGGCATCGCTGCAGAGTCCGCCGGCACGTCTGCCGGCATCGCTGCAGAGTCCGCCGGCACGTCTGCCGGCATCGCTGCAGAGTCCGCCGGCACGTCTGCCGGCATCGCTGCAGAGTCCGCCGGCACGTCTGCCGGCATCGCTGCAGAGTCCGCCGGCACGTCTGCCGGCATCGCTGCAGAGTCCGCCGGCACGTCTGCCGGCATCGCTGCAGAGTTGCCACAGTTTTCTTGAAGTCTGATTACATTATATTTTTTCTATAATTTATCTTTTCCATGGTTTGTGACGTTCACAGATCCTGCGAGCAGATCCCAGCCAGCCCGGGACCACCAGCTGGGTGTGGTGAGAATCCCAGCTAAAGAGCTCCTTGCCAAGCGTTCAGGTAACGGAGTGATGGATTACACATGTATTTATATGTATATATTTAATTATTTACAAGTATCGGTAAACCAAAATTATGAGGCTATGACACCAGGACGTTGAATGGGATATTGTCACGGTTGGGGCCTAGCCAGGAGTGTGGGTGTGAGCCTAACGTGCAGTGACTCAAAACTCATACAGGGTAACAAAGCAGGGTTTATTCTATAAAGAAAGATATGAACAGACAAGACTAGAACAGAACTAAAGCACATAAACAGAATATACACAAACCGGAACAAAAGCACAACGGTAACCACAGGAATATAAAGCCTGATAATAGAAGGGGCAATGGAGGAACAGACTAGAACAGAGCTGCCGAAAGGAGGCTGAGGTAATAGGAGGGCTGGGAGTAGCGAGAGTGGGACCAGAATCTAGAAAGGGCAAGAGAAGCTAATAGACATAGAGGGAAACCTAATAGAACACAGGAAGGGCAGACTCTGAATAAACAATAATACAAGAAACCAATAAAACAGATCTATATAACTCTGACAACGGTATAGCAAGGGATCAGGCAATAGAATAGTAATACAAGCAGGGGTCTAATCAGGACACAGGCAAACAGGATGGTCAGATGCTAAGCAAGGGGCCTGGTACACATGGGATCAATATAACCTGGAACAGGGATAACCAGGAGCAAAGGAGGGTACTGGTGCTGATGAACAAAGCAGAGGGTAACCGTGGAATGACAGGAAAACCTGAGGGATACAGGCCAGAGCTCAATGGAGAACAGTCTGCACTCAACCAGGACTACAAATGAGGAGGCAATGTCTGAAGGTGTTGCTTCCTTTTAAGCACAGTTCATTAGTCCAAAGTGCAGTCAGGTGACGCTCCAGGGCTTGAACATTAGGGCTGAAACAACTAATCTATTAATCAACAACTAATCGATGATTAATATAGTTGTCAACTATTTCCATTATCGAATAATCGGTGTCGATTAATCATCCTGTGTACATCACACACTGTTTAGAGTCAGACGGAGTTAAACGTAAATAACCTCAGCTTCGCAGCTGATTGGAGAAGACGCGCCGCTGCTTTGCTAGGTATGATTTAGTTCTAGGGTTATGTCAGACACAACCAGTTTGTTTTTATTCCGTTTACAGCAGTAGTAGAACTATAACACAAACAATAGGATACTGTCCCTGGGTGAAGGAGCTGTATGCCTGTGTTTTATCCTTACTTGAAGCGTGAGTCCTGTGCCACCACCCCACCCTCCCTTTCACACCCTCTTTGGTCGGGAACTGCCATACCCTCCCTTTGGTCTGGTCCCTTTTCCCAAACTCACTCCCACACTCAGATTCGGTCTTTTGTCCATACCCACTCCCTCTCAAACTCAGGTCAAGTCAGTTGAGCAAAGTCACTCCCTTCCTCCTCCAGTCCCTCCTCCCACTCAGTTTGTTCACAAAATTATTTAAAAGGGACAGTCTACGCACCCTGACCACTTTAACTTATTAACCCCGATTTCATGCTGACATCATCATCAATGACCAAGTGCTTGTAGCCACGTTCATTTGAGAAAGCAAACCTAGGCTTAAGCTGCGCATGCAGCATCAATCCATCCCTCTGACCAAGCACTCGCATACCTTGTGTGAAAAGTACGCACGATACGCAATTTGCGTATATGTACGTACGAAAGTTACGTACACTACGCAAATTGCTTATGAAAAAGGGGGAGGGGTTGTGGTTATTTTTTTACATAAAATTCCTTTTAAGTAAACAAATAAAAAAAAAATCTATTTTTTTTTTAAAAAAAAAAAATTATCCAATCGATTATGAGAATAATCGTCAGTTGCAGCCCTATTGAACATAGGAATGTCCTGGAACCTGCATACCCCTGCAGGATGTTACTGGCAACAGGACTCAAGGGGGCACCAGGGGCTCAGAACGTCACAGATATGGTGTTCCCTGGCTGCAGGAAAATGTATCTGTATGTTTGGTTTGTCTTTTTTTTCTTCCTGTCTGTGGGGGTGCATTATCCGCTTAGAATATCCCTTTAATACTGGGTTCTGCAGAATGGGTCAACTCCAGGCTTTAGAGGACCTGGCAGGCAGGTTATTCAAATCCCGTCTGCCTGGTGGCACATGTGAAGTGGAGGAGTTTCCTCTGCACACTTAAGATTTCCAGGCAGACGTGACAGGAGGAAGGTGAGGGGGGCTCACCTTGCAGCCTGACCTCTTTCAAAAGCTATAGTGGTCAGGATGTGCAGATTGTCCCTTTTAATTAACATTTCACATGTGACTCAATCTTCTCAGAGCTGGCCGTCTAGGTACCTTGTAACAAATTAATGACATTAGTAATTAGACAACCCCCAACCAGGCGCTTGTGATGTCAGCAGCCAGCCCGTGGTGTCCTCATATGACCTGTTTTATCTCCCAGCACTCCAATATACAGTAGGTAAGAAGTGATTACCATAAAAACCCTTTGCTGTAGATTATTTACCTTACGTTCATCACCTCTAATCTGCTTCATTTTTAGGAGTCAGTGGCTGGTACCCCATAACCATAGAAGAGGACTCCAAGCTCACTGATGCTCCATCCATCCTACAAACCATTGTTGGAGGCATGGAGCTTTCCATTGGCTTTTCCCAACACTCGGACAGAGAGCGGGTCCTAGAAGTTGCTCGAGGCCTTGGATGGAGCAGAATTGAAGATGCTCGTGAAGCCATTGCGCCCAGAGACGATGAGTTCCAGGTAAAGGAAGACCTGGTTACCCTGTCCATCACGATCCCAAAGATCTGGCTTCCGGTGCCCTGCCTGCTGCTGGCCGGCCATAAGCACATCCAGAGGAGCACTCACTGTTACCTGAGGTATAAATTCTACGATAAAGAATCCGTCTGCTCTTCCCTTGTGCGGCCAAAGCTCTCGGAAGACGGGCAGCAGGCCATGGTGGTTTTTGAGCAGACCCGAAGTGTGGAGCTTTTGAAGCACCAGACGCTGATCTGGTACCTGAGGGAGGAAAGACTGGAAATACAGGTCTGGCGATCCTACGGAAAAGACACAAGCGGACAAAGGCCTCAAGATACTGATCGTCTCCTTGGCTGTGCTTACGTGGACCTTGGCGCACTTTCGGAGAACACCTCTCGAACTCTTACTGTCAGTGGTAAGTGCAGGAACTTCAGAGCAGGGTTTGAGATCTTTCCTTTCTCCTAGATCACTGTCAACCAAACTCAATCCCTTTCTACCCAAGATACTCACCCACCAGTTATCCATCCTGTGACATTTAAAGGGTCATTCTAGATCAGGTGACCTCAACCTGGATCCTCGATGTTTCGGGACTGCATTTCCCATGATGCTCAGCCAATCTAATGAGTAGCTGAGCATCATGGAAGACTTATTTCAAAACATCTGGAGGGCCGTGGTCACTGATCCATGTTCTAGTGAAAAAAGTACATGAATTGGGCAATTTGACCTGATTGACCCAAGGACATGTGCGTTTAAATTCCCATTAAGGCGGCCCATTATGGTGCAGTGCAGTGCAGTGCAGTGGAAATACACCAGATCCATTTTTTTACTGCTATGTGCATTCTGTGTTTCTTAGCCCCTTTGTGAGTGTGAAACACCCTCTCCTCAGGCCATTCGATATAAACAAAAGAATACGTTTTTTCATTATCATCATCATCATTTATATAGCACCAACCGTTCCCGCAGCGCTGTACAATAACAAGATACCGATAAACGGACATAGGATGGAAACACTAAGTATAGAGGGCCCTGCTCATAGGAGTTTACAGTCTAGAGGGATTGGGGTTGAGGAAGACTAGGAGTTTTACTGGACGGCAGGATCATTGGTGCCAGTGGTTCAGGAATGGTGGGGCCATAGAAGCAGCTTCAATCATGTGTGAGTATGTAAGCAGGGGATGAGTTGCGTCAGTGATGTGGTACGCTAATCTGAAGAGATGGGTTTTGAGGGATTTCTTGAAGGCCTGAAGATCAGGGAGAGTTTCATAGGGCAAGGCAAGTCATTCCACAGGACCGGTGCTGCCCTTGAGAAGTCTTGGAGGCGAGAGTTGGCCGTGCGCGTGTAGACAGATTACAAGAGGAGATCGCCTGCTGACCGGAGTTGTCTAGATGGGACATGCTTGCGGAGTAAAGGAGACATGTAGGGAGGGGTTGAGTTATTGAGCGATTTGAACGTGAGCGTCAGTATTTCAAACTGTATCCTGAAATGTACAGGAAGCCAATGGAGGGACCGGCAGGGGGGGAGGTGCGCCTGGTGAGAACAATAAGCCTGGCGTCTGCATTCATTACAGATTGCAAAGGGGCGATATGTGCATTGGGGAGGCCAATAAGGAGCGAGTTGCAGAAATCAAGCCGTGTTTGAGAATCCCTTTTCCGAACTTTTTCTCTGTACGGACAGAACGTTACCAGTGGAAAAATCCATCCCTGACCTCTTGTGATGGGGACAAAATGATTAAAGATCATGCTGAAAATAAAATTTTTACCTCCAAATTTCTTTAAATGTTTTTTGGCGTCTTACACGCTGTATTTTAATCTTGCTGCCTTTGCAATGTCTGCTTGGCCGCCTCCAACCATTATAATAATACCGCTTAAATCAAAACGACCAGTGGTGCAACTGCTAAAATAGTACTGCTCGTTATACAGTTTGTTTTGTCCTTTTTGTTTGTCATTGCAAACCACGTGCTTCGCTTTACCCTTCAATAACGCAGCCTGCATGACATTTTTCTGTGCTGCTTCTCATTGTGACCTCTCCTGGTCTCCTTTCCTGTGCTGCCCCCTAAAATTGAAGAATTTTCCTATTTCCATGATGAAAGTTCTAATTTTAATAAGGACTCGGAGGCGAGTATTTTGCCATCTCTTTCTTTACTTTATTTATAGCAGCAAAGGTTTAACAGTATGAAAAAACAAAAACTTCCCCAACAACAGGGGGTAAACACGCCCACACCCTCTCCCAGTCTGTCAACTTAGTCCCGCCCAGAGATAGGCTCCTCCTCTTTCTTTAGAGGCCAGAAGTCAGAATCTCCAGGACGAAACGGAGCTACCCGACGGGGAGACGAAGAAGCCAAAGACGGCCGGGCGTGGGGAAACCATGAAAAACGCCGTCAAGGCATGCCGATCAGCGAGAGGCTGGAATAGAAGAAAAGAAACACGGGCAGAGGTTAAAACCGAGCCATCAGCAATTGCAACGCAAGGCGCAGTCAAAGAACACAAAACCAGTCCCAGTAAAACCCTTTATTCAGGAACATGCTCGTAGAAGCGGCGTAGATTACAACGCAAGGCGCAGGCGCGTGCAGTAAATAAGACACAGACAACCAGAGGAAGCTTTAATGAACAGTCGATAGGGAGGTAACCAAAAAGGGGGGGGAAATACTCGCCTCCGAGTCCTTATTAAAATTAGAACTTTCTGTCATGGAAATAGGAAAATTCCTCAATTTTATCCCTGGACTCGGAGGCTCCTATTTTGCCAATTCAAAGCTGGGCAACAACAGTCTCCGTCCAGTGTCTCCGAGGACGTACATAGAAAAGACGAGCAGTAGATTCCCTCGACCAGTCCGCGGACCGCATGACGTCCTCCAGGCGACAGCCAGCCGCCACCGCTGAGGAAACCATGGCGGCCCGGACCGAGTGGGCCCCATAGGAGGCGGTATCGACCCCCGCCAGCTCCAGCAACCAGCGCACCCATCGAGCCAAGGTCGCCGAGGCCACTGGGCGATGCGGGGCACGGAAGGACAGGAACAGGGGGGAAACGGACCCAGTCCGAAAGCCCACAAGGCGGCTCTCATAGAGCCTGAGACATCTAACCGGGCACAACAAAGGACGGTCCGGGTAGGGTGGAAAAAACACAGACGAAATAGAGGTCTTAGTACGTCTAGACACATCAAAAGTGACGCCGTCCGGGCCAAAGGAACGCGAAGGGTAATCCAGGGCCCGAACATCACCCACACGTTTACAAGAGAGTAAACAGAAAAGCATCACCAGTTTCGCCGACAACTGCCGTAGGGACAGATCCCCGTTATCCGGCCAGGCCTCCAGGAAACTTAACACCCGGGAAACATCCCACGTGGAGGAATACCGAGGAAGGGGTGGTCGTTCGATGCGAGCTCCCCGCAACAGACGGCAGACCAGAGGGTGTTGTCCTAGAGCCACTCCGGCGAAACCAACATGACCCGCGGACATGGCCGATCGGTACACGTTCAGGGTGCGAAAAGCCAGTCCAGAGTCGAACAGAGACGTCAGAAAGTCCAATGCCGAATTCAGAGATGCAGAAACGGGATCTTGATGCCGTCCCATACACCAGTCAGCCCATCTGCCCCAGGCAGATCCATACGCACTCCGGGTGCCGGGGGCCCATGCTTGTAACAGAAGTTCCCCATTCCGGATCGAAATCTCTTGGCTTTGCCAGGCAAACCGGAAACCAGCCATGCCAGAAGATCCAGAGTGCCGTCCGCCATCAGAGGGTGGGGTGCATCCGCTGCGTCCCGAAGGAGGTCCGGCCGGCGGGGTAACAACCTGGGGACATCGATCGCGAGTTCCAGGAGGGTTGGGAACCAGGGTTGAGTCGTCCAAAAGGGAGTAATCAGGACCAGTGTTGCTCCCTGTGTCCTGAGTTGACCCAACGTCCGAGCAATCAGGGGGAAAGGCATAATGACGGGACTCGGACCAATCCTGCAGGAAGGCATCCACTGCCAGAGCGTCCGGATCCGGTCTCCAGCTGAAGAACTCCCGTAGCTGGGCATTCAATCTCGAGGCAAACGGATCCCAGCGGAGAGGACCCCATAGTGAGTGAAGTTGATCGAACACTGAAGACGGTATCCGCCAGTCGCCCGAATCCGACAGGTGACGAGAATTCCAGTCGGCGATTCGATTGGAGAGGCCCGGGATGAACTGGGCTTGAACCCAGAGATCGTGTCGAAGGCAGTACACCCAGAAGTCGGAAGCCATGAGCGACAGATTCCGATGGCGTTGATATAACGCACTGCCGGGAAGTTGTCCAGACGAAGGAGGATCGAGCGATGTGGGGAGATCCGTGTGAAACAGCGTATGGCGAAGAATCCCGCCAGCAGCTCCAGGACGTTGATGTGTCGGGTCTATTCCGTGGGAGACCATCGTCCCCCTGTCTCCGCACTGTCGCAGTGGGCACCCCATCCGAGGCCGCTGGCATCGGAGTCTATGGTGAGAGTCGGGGGAGGAGGAAACCGGTGTTTGCCGTTCCAAGACGTCATCTGGGAGTGCCACCACGTCAGATCCGCTCAGGCGTCTTCCGTCAGGGACACCATATCCGAGTAATCCGAACCCGCTCGGAGGGAACGGGCCTTCAGGCGTTGGAGGGCCCGATAGTGTAGGGGAGCTGGTACGATCGCCAGACGTGCAGACGCCAGAAGACCTACTACCCTGGCCAAAATCCTCAGAGTAGGCGCTGAGTGTCGGAGGAGAGAGGAAGTTTCCTTGCGGATGTTCCGAATCTTGGAGGGAGGCAGGAACAATAATAGGTCGTGGGAATCCAGGAGAAAACCCAAGAATTCGATGCGGTGTGTTGGAGACAGTAGGGACTTTCCCGCATTGATCAAGAAACCCAGTTCTTGCAGGAGGGAGATCGTCCATTGAAGGTGCATCAGAAGTGTGTCCCTGGACTCGGACATCAGGAGGATGCCGTCCAGGTATATAATCATGCGGACCCCTCTGGTTCGCAGGGAAGCGACCACCGGCTTCAGTAGCTTCGTGAAGCACCATGGTGCTGAAGAGAGGCCGAACGGGAGGCACGTGAACCACCACACCCGATCTTGCCAGATGAACCTGAGCAAGTCCCTGTGGGCCAAGCAGACCGGTACCGTCAGGTAGGCATCCTTCAGGTCCAGTTTGACCAACCAATCGTCCTTCCGGAGGACGTGGCGTAACGTGTGAATACCTTCCATCTTGAAATGGCGGTAAACGACCGATAGGTTCAACTGTTTCAAGTTGATGACTGGGCGGAAACCTCCGCCTTTTTTGGCGACCAAAAACAAAGTGCTGAGAAAACCGTCCATGTGGACGAGTGGGCGGGTTCGATCGCCCCTTTGGACAACAGGTCCCGAATCTCCATCTGCACCAGTAAATCGTGCGCGAAGTGGAGCGGCGCGGGGGGTTGTGTCTGTGTAGGTGTGTCCACAAAGTCTATAGAGAAACCCCGTATCGTGGCCAGGACCCACGCATCGGTAGTGAGGCGCGACCACGCGTGCGCAAAGTCGGTCAGCCGACCCCCAACCCGTACCCCTGACGAAAGGATATCTGATAGGTGCTCATCTGAGGGTCTTCTATAGGAGGATCTGCCTCCTCTGTAGGCGTTTCCGCGCCATGGTCTGGCTCTGGATGGAATCGTGAGCCGGAACTGGGGTTGTCGGCAGCATAGCGGGTGGAGTTGAAGGCGAGGCTGGAGGTACGGGAGTAACCCGCTCGGCCGGTAGAGCGACCCCTGCCCCTGCCGGCCCTGTGGGAGACCCGTCCTGGGAATACTCTTTTCATCGTGGCCTCGGCCTTGTCCAGCATAGAGAAAGACCCCACATATGTGTTGAGCTTCTTAGCAAATGGGTCGCCAAAGAGTTGGCCTTCCGCTTTGGCACCCAAATCGGTAGTGGCCATGTGGGTCAGGTTTGTATCCATTTTTAATAGGATAGTCTTTCTGCACTCTGATGCTAATGCAGCGTTCGCGTTACCTAGCAGACAAAGGGAGCGCTGCAGCCATTCCTCAATTTCTGAGGGATCCAGTTGGAGCTCCGTTAATTTAGCGTGGTTAACGATGTCTTTTACTAAAGGGCCAGCCGTGTCAAGCAATTTGTCTTGGCATGTCTTTATGGCAAAATCTATGCCTTTCTTAGCCGACCAACCTTTGTTGGCGACGAACTGCTGGAAGGCTTCATCCACCTCGGGGGTGATACATGTTTTACCAGCAGTGGTGGGCCGAGGGCATTCTGCCCGCAGGTTCAGTCTAGTTCCCTTGTCAAGAGGGCAGCGCATAACGCTGTCGAACCAGCGTTCGATATGGGGTTGGGGGGTCCAAGCGGTAGAGCTTGGATGGGAAATCTCACGGTGATTAAACATGGGATTTCCCGCTGGGTCGTAGATCGTATCCCCAACCTGCATAGGGGGTGGCTCCACCAGAAGGTCCTCATCATGGACCGGGGCGTATAATGTAATGGAGTCATCTCCGTCATCGCCCTCAGGATCGCCTTTCCCTGAACTTGTCCCTCTTGGGACGAGACTCCAGGGTGATGCCTTGGGTCTCTTGTTCTCTGCCGCATTGGGTGCCCCGTGCTTCCTCCATGGAGCGCCTGAAGGTGTAGTGCATGACTGCTACAGCCGCAGACATGGACTCGGTAATGGAGGAGCGGAGGGAGGCCTCGAGGGCCGCAAATTTCGCTGAGGAACTAGAGCGTTTGTGCTTTTTAGGTAAAGGAGGGGTATTCCCCTCAGGGGCAGCCGCTCTGTGCATGGAGCTACTCTCCGATCCAGAGCCCCGGGAGGGAGAGTGAAACGCGCTGCGGTGGGAGTCAGACATCGCTGTACCTTGCCGAGTTGATATGCTTCGCTCAGTAAATGGCGGCCAGCGCGAGGGAAGTGGGCCTGGTGTAACGCGTCGTGTGGAGGAAGCGCGCCTCGAGCGGGAAGCCCGCGAAACTGAGGCAGATGCACGCAGTTGAGCAGGGAAAATGTCCCGAACGAACGTGAATACGTCCGAGCGGGGTGAAACACAGTGCGCCAGTGCCGGGTCAGACGCAGGGACCTAGTTGGTCTCCTGGTAAGACCCGGTGGGGAGCGCTGACCCCCGCGGCTAACACCGGAGGGTAGCGGCGTCCCAAGTTACAACAGTGTGATTATCCAAAAACCATTAAGTGTAAAATAACAATAAATAAGTATGAAATTACAGGAGAAATATACAAAAACAACTTATCTGTCTGAAGAGCAGCAAAGAAAGAGGAGGAGCCTATCTCTGGACGGGACTAAGTTGACAGACTGGGAGAGGCGTGTTTACCCCTGTTGTTGGAAGTTTTTGTTTTTTCATACTGTTAAACCTTTGCTGCTATAAATAAAGTAAAGAAAGAGATGACAAAATAGGAGCCTCCGAGTCCTGGGATAAAAATAAAATTTAAACAGACTTACAAAAAGGTATTATCAGAGCTGCCTTACACCTCTAAAATCTAATGGGGGGGGGGGGTTCTCTAGTGTTATAAATCCACCTTGTGGAACAATGCCCTAGCATTACAAATGAAACACCTTTGTTGCAAATGAATTTGGTCCCCATAACATGCCCCCCCCCCCAAAGCTTTAACGCCATGGACATGATACCTGAAGTGCTAACACTCTTCAATCCCAGCTGGGGAATGTCTGTATCGGACTCTTCTCCAGCTTACATCGTTACATAGGCTGAAAAAAGACACGCGTCCATCGGGTTCAGCCTCTCCCACATCACCTACTGCTGTTGATCCTAAATAAGGCAAAAACCTCAGTCTGAAGCGCTCGCCAATATGCAACACACTGGGGAGTAATCCCTTCTTGACCCCACATGGTGTCAGATTTCTCCTTGGATCAAGAAGCTTTTACCCACATATTAAATATTAGAACTGTCACAGACCTCGCTCGTCTGCCTGTCCTGGCTCTCCAGACACCCCCTTACCAAGATCAGCCCGGCCGCTTAGTTGCTCAGAAGGCAGTGCCTCGAGCAGCCTGATCTGTAGCTTCAGACCGGCTTGGTCTGATCCTCTGCCCTGGATCCTTTTCAATGAATAACCAGATGGCCGCTACGTGCCTTCTGAGTAGGGGATGTAAGAGTACCCCGAAAGAGACACCAGACAGGCTGTATGTTCAATCAGGAATAACTAACTTTTATTGAAAACCACCAGAATTTATGTGGTCAAACAGAGGTCATTTGCATATACCAAACCCCCTTAGAAACCACTGGGGGACCTAATTACACTGAAACATAATCAACTTCTTGGAATGTGAACTCTTAATTACATTAGGTCAGATTAGACCGTTCCAGTAAACATTACTTGGCATTCAGTTATCACACACCATTTACATAATCCGTTTTCCCTATAAATCAGATTGGGACAGTGTTTGACTGACAAGGCAGACTCAGGACTCCTCAAACATGCAAACAGATAAATAGACGAAGAGAATAGCCTTCTTGCATAATCACACATTCAACATAAACATTCTACACTAAAGAGGGCATTTAACCTCAGGCCTGCAACTTCAAAACACATCTCCAAGTTCACATACAGTAAAGGTACATCACACTAAAACCAAGCATTTTACAGTACATTAAACACCTCACAATATAAACGAGCATAAAGTCTGTTTCTTTTTGGGATTCTGCCATGTAAATAAACAGTCATGGTGGTTGAAGCGGGGAGCGTTATGTCAGTTCCATGACAATAACTCTTAAACTCCCTGGCAGTGTTCCCGAGTGTGTCTCGGGGTTAAATTTCACCGCTGAGAGCGGTAACCCCGAGACACACTCGGGCTGCATACATCACTTCTCCGTGCGCTCCCTCGCTGATCTCTGCAGTCTCCTCCGGCGATCGCAGCGTTTTACTTGCTGGATTCCTTCTCGCGAGGTGGAAACCAGGAAGTAATGAGGTCGCGGTCGCCGGAGGAGGCAGCTGGGGACATCGAGGGAGCGCAGGGAGAGGTGATGTATCCAGCGGCATCCCGAGTGTTACTTGGGGTTAATGCTTCCAGCATAGGAATTTAACCCCGAGCCACACTCGGGATGCCGCTGGGGGGGCAAAAAAAAAATACCGCTTTTAGACGCGGTTTTTCACAAAAAGTAGACCGCCAGGGAGGTTAACATTCTGTTTTTGCAGGAAGTCATCCAGTCGTTGCTTAAAAGTCTGTTCCATCTCTGACCCAACCACCTCAACAGGCAGAGAATTCCACAGCTTTATTGTTCTCACCGTAAAATAACCCTTTCTCCTCAGCTGATACTAGTCCTGCAGTAAC
Source organism: Leptobrachium leishanense (assembly GCA_009667805.1). Classification (NCBI taxonomy): domain Eukaryota; kingdom Metazoa; phylum Chordata; class Amphibia; order Anura; family Megophryidae; genus Leptobrachium; species Leptobrachium leishanense. The sequence goes on from CM019064.1 coordinate 448,291,671, forward strand.
TCCTTTTGGCCACCAGATGTCGACGTCTCCCTGCCAAATAGGCCATTACAGTAAGGAATACACTGGGAATATTCCCAAATATTTCTTACTGTATAATTAATGAATAATGATCTACAAAAAAAATCACTTGGAAGTGAAGGGGTTAAGGACAAAAAAGGAAGGGTGGGGGGTAAAATTTCAATAGGGAGCCCCTTTTAAAGTGGCTTTTCTTATATGTACAAAATGATGTGGGACTGCGTCCCCTTCTCGTGTTTTCACGCATGAGCCGGACAGAACGTATTTGTGGCAAACTCTTAAATATATATATATTTTTTAAAACCACAACAAAAATAACAAGTACCAAGTTTTATGGATAGAAAGTGTGAGAAGTCCAGTCCTGGTCACCAGGTTCTGGAAACCTGTCTCCATTTACACCTGTCATGACCCAGAGAAAGCAGCAGGTGTAATTCCATGCAGGTCAGTGAAGCCCATTATGGACGGTTTGTACGCAGGCGCAGATGGGACCTGACACTTACTGCTCTCTTTATGTTAACAGGGGTTTACCCGCTTTTCAAACGCAATGTGTCCAACCTTTGGGGAGCTGCGGTGCGGGTCCACCTGGCACTGAGTTCGGCGTATCACCCGTCCGTGCATGAAAAGAGGTCGAGCTGCTCAGATGACGTCAGCGAAGAAGAGGAAACGGATGATGTCTCCCGGGAGCAGGACGAAGGAACACCCGACAATTCAGTGAAGTGTCACAAGGAAACCACCTCTCCCGAGGTCCCGATGAGGGGTCCAGGCAGCCCTTCCACCGATGGAAACTTGGAGAAGACATTTGCTGTCAATGTCGTGATTGAGAGGGCCATGCATCTAAGCCTTAAAGGTAATAAGATGTTTTATGTTCGTGCAGAATTGTTCCAGGACACATTCGTAAAGTGGAGCCGGTGTTCCGTCGAAGAATGCCAGAGTGTCGGATAGTGCAAGCAATGCTCTGCGCATGCGCCGGTGCCGCTACGTCACGCTAGCTGATCTGTTAATCAGTGGCCGATCAGCTGAAATCCGTGACGTAGGTGGAAATCATCCACAAGGGAATCCACAGGCACGAGCACACAAAGCCGTCGGATAATGCCTCACACATTCTGCGCATGCGAGTGCCGACGCAGCAAACTAGAAAAAAAGTTTGTTAGTGTTTTTTTCTCAAGCTTAATTTAATTAACAAACTTTTTCTAGTCTGCGGCGTTGGCATGCGCAAGGCATTATCCGACGGCTTTGTGTGCTCGTGCCTGGGGATTCCCTTGTCGCGCTTGCAGAATCCGACGCTTGTGGCCGATTTTCGCCTACGTCACAGATTCCAGCTGATCGACCTCTGATTGACATAGCGGAACTGGTGCATGCACAGAGCGTCGCTTGCACTATCCGACGCCCTGGCATTCTTCGACGGAACATCTGCAGCGCAGGAACCAGTGACAAATCGCCTGATAATCGTGATAATCTGTACCACTGGCGCCACCCGGTGGTGATAACACAATACAACCTCAATAAAATGCAAGTAAAAAACCGTTTAAATTGGATAAAACGTTAGTAAAATAAGTCTTATCCTGTGTGTGTCAGGTTGATAAACGTCTTTGTGGTATGTGCAGATATTAGAATGCATCATAAAAGTCTGAAACGGTCTTGTTTTTTGTGGAATCAGCTGCCTCTCCAGACCACTCGGTGGTATATCCCTTTCCCACCTTATAAGTCAATGTAGAGGTAAGATGTGCTGGAGTTGGCACTTCTTTTCCTATTGATCACCTATCAGCCTCAGTCAACTCCTCGGCAAACGAAAACATCCAGGACCTGGGATAGGTGCAAAAAAGACAGACTTTATAATAAAGTAAAAAATATTAACAGTACTTACAGAAACACCAACTGAGGAAGCTATATGAGCGAAACACGTTTTTGTACTGTTTATATTTGTACTTTACTATTAAATAAAATCTTTTTTTTTGCACCTATCCCGGGTCCTGGATGTTTTCATTCGCCGAGGAGGTGGCAGAGGCTGATGAGTGATCCGGTGCACCTTATGAAGTCTCCGGCTGCCTGATTGATGAGGCACCAGTAAATGTGAGTACAACATTGTTTTCCCTTATTTGCACTCCTTGCCATGTGATATTGCTCTATGTGAGTGGTTTTGTTTTGAGGGCTACGGAGGAGGTTAACCCCACAAGGAACCTCGTTTGAGCCCCGGAGCACACCATAAGGAGTCACCGATAGGATATGAAGCGCCAACTCCAGCACATCTTACACTTATCTCCTGATAATGTCTCCAAGTGTAGAACTGAAAACCAGGATTTCTGCTCAGTTCTGTTAAGCAGGGATCTTGAACGGTTACCCTCTCAAATGTTTACCGCCTCCAATTCCGGAATTCTCTGATTGCAATTGGTGGCCAGAGAATCATGGGAGTTGTAGTTCCGAACTATCTGTGGGACCAGAGTGTGAGATCTCTGCAGTAAATCATTCTTTTCTTGACTTCTTACAAAGCCTAACACATCTTGCTATACACAGATTAAACGCAGGGGGTATCGCACACGGCTGCGATCGCTCCCACATATGTTTGCTCTGGTCTTTCACTGCTCTCCCGCCGTAGCTGTATCATATAGTGACTATGTAGCGCTTCTCCCCTTACCTCCAGCATCGTTTACATACCCAGATGTTCAAACTCTAGAGCAGGTTCAGCAACAGTGACCCTCCCAAATGTTTTGGAACTAAAACTCCCAGGAGACTCATCCAACCTAATGAGTGGCTGAGCATCATGGCAGATGTAGTTCCAAAAAATCTGGATGCCGTGGTTGCTGACTCCTGCTGTCTAGGAAGGCTGATGGTTATTGTTTTGTCTGCAATACATTTTCCATTCTGTTTAAATACATTGTTACATAGTCTGAAAAAAGGTGTGCGTCCATCAGCCTCTCACACATCACCTACTGCTGTTGATCCAAAAGAAACAAAAAAAAAACAGTCTGAAGCGCTCACCAATATGCAACACACTGGGAAAAAATCCCTTCTTGCCCCCAGATGGCGTCACATTTCTCCTTGGATCAAGAAGCTTTTACCCACATATTAAATATCTAGATTGTGAGTTCCTACGGGAATAGGGCCTCATCTCCTCCTGTACTGTTTATCAAATGTTGTTCAATGTATTGTAACCCTGTCTATGCTGTGCTTATTGTACAGCGCTGCGGAATATGCTGGCGCTTTATAAATAAAGAATAATAATAACCCTTAATATTCTGTGCCTGCAGGAAGTCATCCAGTCATTGCTTAAAAGTCTGTACAGTCTCTGACCCAACCACCTCAACAGGCAGAGAATTCCAAATAATATCTGTTGTTTTGTTTTTTATTGTTTTGTAAAGATTAAACACGTTACAGAAAGCAGAGATACAGCTGTAGTTTCTCTTCTGCATAAATCTCAATTTTGTTTATTTTCCCCGCAACCCCTCACTCTCATCTTCAGGACTTTTCCCGACCTGCCCCCTATCTATAGAACTCCCTCTCTCGTAACATTTAACGCTCCCCGTGCCGCTAGTCTTTCAAGAAGTCTCGAAAAACTCATTACTCTAGAGTGTTTCTCAACTCGTATCCTCAGGACCCACTAACGGGCCAGGTTTGTGGGATATCCGAAGCACAGCACAGGTGATCTAATTAGGTGCTCAGTGATTGCAAAATTCAGTCTGCATTTCCCCAAGGTGATCTGCAAAATCTGGCCTGTAGTGGGTCCTGAGGACTGAAGTCGAGAGGCCTGTCACTCAATCCATAATCCCGCATTGTACCTTTCCTGATCTATCTCCCACACAGCCCCCATTACTTCTCATACTGTGCTATTTACCCTCTCCTCTTAGATTGTAAGCTCTTTGGGGCAGGCTTCCCCTTTCCTTTTGTTCTCTATGCATCAAAGTCTGATAATTCTAGGTTTGTTTTTCCGACGCGTTGTACAGCTCTACGGGATATGTTGATGCTTTAGGAATAAATATTAGCTGTACTGCGTTACTCCTTAGGCTGGCTGTCCACTGGATCTGTAGTTGGACGACCGACTTGGCCATTCGACTACAGACAACTTTTTTTGATCGATCTGGGTTGTCCGTCCACTGCTATCGACAATGGACGACCCAGATTGACAACCGACGTGAAAGAAAAAAAAAAACTCTTCCGAAGACCCGAAGGAAAATCTGGCTGCTGTCCCTGGTGCTGAAAGTGCTTATTAAAGAGCTTTCAGCACCAGGGACAGCAACCAGAGTCTCCTTCAGGTCTTTGGCAACGTTCGGCTGCATTTTCTTTTTTTTTTTTTTTTTTTCACAGTTCGACTTTTTTAAAAAAAAAAAAAAAAAAAAATCTGGAATCATAAATTTCATCGAAATATTCAATAAATAAAACGGCATTTTGCTGAAAATGAAAATAATAAACAGTTGAGTAAAAGATAAATGAAAGTATTTTTTAACATTGATTCCTTTGGGATTCGCCTGTCCACCTGAATCCCTTCTCTATGGGACAATTTCCCTGACGCCGCACGGAGGTTTAACTATACAATTCCTCTTTTTTTTAATGTTTTCTGTACCAGGTTGCCCGACTTCGGGCCGCATTACAATCTTGACGCTAAAATCCTCGCGCAAAGTGAAAATCTTTGCACTAAGCGTTAAAGTTAACACGCGCAAATCACTGTTGGAATTACAATCTTAGCGCGGCCCCACATCTGCCGATCAATAGCGCATGTGCGCGTAACGCTAACAGGACGCGCCCGAATGCACACGTAGTATCGCCGCGCTGTTTTTCACGATTCTGCCAATCAAAATTAAGTACCACACCTATCTCACGCTAATAAATAGCGTCTGTCAGAGTCAATCGGAGACGAGTTCTGCGTCTGTGACGCAAAATGAGCACATTTGCCGCAGCAATTATACATGCACCCACATCATCCATTGTATTGGTTTGGTATGATTTGAATGGGTCACTGTGCTTTGGTGCATTCCTTTTTATGGGCTTGGATATTTGGGTTCGGCCAGGTTGTTCAGATTTGCCGTTAACACCAGCTTTTAGGAGTTGCTAAAATTATCCGAATAACGTCCATGCGGTAATTACCGCGAAATAGATTGTAATACCTTACTCATCCGAGCGCACATTTGGCTTACAATGTTAAATATAGGACACGCAAAGTACAGTAGGTTCGCGCAGGTTCACACGCGGTACACGATTCCGCGCGGTCGTAGCGCTGAGTATGTAATTCGGAAGTCGCCGAAAAATGATTTTACCCCACGCGTTAAAAATTACTTATGCCAGCGCTAACGTTGGCGTCAAGATTGTAATGTGGCCCCTCGTCTGTCAAATCCCAATCACATGGGAAAGATTTCCATAGTTTGTTGTAGCCACACGAAGTCGTCTGATGGAGGTCGGAGGCCGTGGAGGAGGGTTTATTCTTCTCTGTTGTGGGATCAGTTGGACCGCTAAGGACGATCGCACAAATCCGGTTCCAGTGGACGGGCAGCCTTATTCTTACGTTTAACTTTCCGCATTATTTGTGTCGAAGTAATGTCTGCGTCACGATTTCACCCCAAGGTGCGCATTCAGTGATTTAATAAAGAGGAATGCGCGGAGTTAATCAATATGCAAGCTGCCTCCCCAAATCGCTCTTTTTGTGTGTTGCAGGGAGTCCTCTGACGGAGCGAGTGGTGGCTTCACCCAGTTGCTGCGTCTCCTTTCCCGTGGCAGGAAGCGTCTCCGCTATCACTAGCCCCGTGATTGAGCACACCGATGCCCCTGTATGGGATTTCCAGCACCAGGCACGGTAAGTCACAGCGACTTGGCCGATTCAAGCATAAAGCATTAGTGACGGTATCTGCAACCTCTGCACTGACCACATGTCCCATTACTCCCAGCTAGCCTACAGAGCGGCTGTGCATTGTGGGAATTGTAGTTCTATAACACCTCGGATGCCAGGGCTGCTGATACGTGCAGTAACGGAGGCCATGAAAGGGATTTTCGATTAAAAATCGAGTTCCCTAGTTTTGCCATTGAACCCAGAGGTCCCTGAAGCGTCTATGCAACTTGCATAGCGTAGAAACCACAAATTGTGCACAACAACGGGACTTGCACACTTTACAAACGCAAGTTCCATGGTGCCTGCGCAGACCGATGAATTGGAGCTGCCCGCGCATGCACAAATCTGGCTGGTCCATCGGCTGCGTCTCTAAGACCACTCTCTGTCGCGGGTGACGACGGCCGCTCTGTGTGTGTGAGATCACTTGTGGCCAATCTGGTGACCGGCAACCAGGAAATTCTAAATCCCGTCTGCTGGTGACACTGGGTGGAGAGGAGGAAAACCCCTCTGCTTCACCAAACATTTTCTACAGATTGGGGCGGGGGGGTGCACTCCTCACATCCTGACCACTTTAAAAGGCTGAAGGACAAGAGACGTCACCGTGAGCTGCATGCGGTGCAACTAATGTCCTTCACATCATAGCCCCCCCCCCCCAACATTGCCATTTAAACCTACTGCCAAACCGATTACTGTTAAACCTCACGGCCAATCAGAGAGCTTCTAGGAGCCAGGAGATATTATGTACACAGGTTTCCGTTAAATAATGCAGAAGGTTAGTACCACATGTAAAGCTGTGGGAGTCCATGGCTTCTGGATTTGTATGAGATCACTTTGATCCTTTTTCATTCCAAAAATACTAAAACTAACGAAAAGAAGAATCCAACGTGACACGCAACACTGTGTGTGACACAATACAAAAATCAAAGCATTCAATGCTGTCTTTCTTTCTTCCCAGCCTGCCCTACGAGCTTCTCCTGGACGCGCGGCAAGCCCTGGTCTTCAAAGTGTGGCATAAAACCGGTAAATCTGATTCTTGTCCATTGTGTGTCCTATGCGTGAGTTTGTGTGTGCTGTGTGATCTCTGAAAAATCCAGTAAACACGACGTACCGTGATATGACCTCTCCTGAATGAGTTAATCACCGCACAACAAAAGCGTTTGTCTTCCACGAAAGACAAATCTAGCACGACCGACCGTCATAATACATTAAAGAACATTCATGGGTGTGACTGGAGGAACAAAAACCCCGTGCGTTACAAGCCTGGCTGTGGGAGGATTAAGAGATTGTCAGGGGAATGACGGTGCATCCCGAGCTGTGCATCACACACAAACATGTATGTATATAATGAGAAATTGCAAACATCATTTGCAATCAACAGCCACAACTACAGTCTCTGCACTCTGAAGTGCCGCCCGCCCCATCCACCCTCCCACCCAGTCCTAGGCCCAAACTTATTCATTCCCCTCCACCTGTAGCCACTTTATTCTAATCAACCTGTGGCTTGCTATTCTCTCTCTAGCCACCAGATCCACACTCCCCTGCTCCCCTTCTGTTTCACTAACCCTGTCCTTTAGATTGTAAGCTCACGGGATGTCTGCCTGAGCACTTGTGTAAAGTGCTGTATCAGTAGGACAATTGTCCTAAGGGCAGGCCCATCTGTTCCTTATGTGTTCTAGTATGCCTCATGTCTGCACTCCCCCATTGTACAGCGCTGCGGAATATGCTGGCGCTTTATAAATACAGAATAATAATAATCATTTGCATGTCTTACCCAGAGTTCCGTGCTGCATGTGGGGTGTGTAGGGCATGAGCTCTGTGAAGCAGGTCTCTGAATTGCTGGGATGTGTAAATGACTTCTGCAATAATACACTTTATTATATTTATATATATATTAAGGATGCACCGATACAACTTTTTTATGTATGAGTACTGATACTTTTTTTTTTATTAGGTACTCCTCATTACTGAGTACTGATACTTTTATTTAATGTCATGTGATTGCTTTCCAATAAGAACAGAATATATATATATATACATATGCATACACACACACACTTAGGTCCATATACTGTATATATTCGCAAGGACGCAAAGCCAGTAAAACATGACTTTTAGGTTATCCACATAAAACAGGATCAGCATTTCAGCTCTCTCTGAGAGATATATATATATATATATATATATCTTGGGCCATATTACATACTTGTGTGAGTGTTAACGTTAGCTGCGGTTGCCCTAGCGCGGGCGCACCATATTACATTCCGAACACTAATGGGTTAAATTATCCCGTCATTCGGATCTTGCACTTTTCAGCGCGAGGTTACTGTACTTTGTGCTTCCTATGCTTAACATTGGGAGCGCAAAGAGTTAATCAGCGTTAGGATTACAAAGCCCTAATGCTAATTACCGTCCGGCTGCAGGTACTGGAAAGTTACTCACAGCTAGGAGCTGGTGTCCAGTGATACGGCTAGGAGCTGGTGTCCGGTGATACGGCTAGGAGCTGGTGTCCGGTGATACGGCTAGGAGCTGGTGTCCGGTGATACGGCTAGGAGCTGGTGTCCGGTGATACGGCTAGTAGCTGGTGTCCAGTGATACAGCTAGGAGCTGGTGTCCGGTGATACGGCTAGGAGCTGGTGTCCGGTGATACGGCTAGGAGCTGGTGTCCAGTGATACGGCTAGTAGCTGGTGTCCAGTGATACGGCTAGGAGCTGGTGTCCGGTGATACGGCTAGGAGCTGGTGTCCAGTGATACGGCTAGGAGCTGGTGTCCGGTGATACGGCTAGGAGCTGGTGTCCGGTGATACGGCTAGGAGCTGGTGTCCGTGATACGGCTAGGAGCTGGTGTCCAGTGATACGGCTAGGAGCTGGTGTCCAGTGATACGGCTAGGAGCTGGTGTCCAGTGATACGGCTAGGAGCTGGTGTCCAGTGATACGGCTAGGAGCTGGTGTCCAGTGATACGGCTAGGAAGCTGGTGTCCAGTGATACGGCTAGAAGCTGGTGTCCAGTGATACGGCTAGGAGCTGGTGCCCAGTGATTCGGCTAGGGGGACTGTTTTTCACGCGATTCAGCCAAACCGGATTAAGAACCACAATTGTCTCACGTTAAGTTTTTGCGCCTGTCAAAATCAATCTGCGCATATATGCAAAGATTGTAATAGGGCCCTTCTTGTATCGAGCATTTTGGATACTCATGCTATTATTATTATCCTTGTTTCTATAGCGCCAACAGTGTCCGCAGTGCTTTACAATGGCCAAAGGGAGCGATATACAAATAATAGGGACGGAGACGAGAGGTGTATAGAGCAGTTACATGGTTATCATATGGAATCCCGCTGAGACGCGTTCATAAGGATACTGACTGTCAGGGAATGTGCGTATGAGAGCTGTATGTTTTTATAGCTGTATATATTATTGTGCCCGTTTTATCTGATGGAAAACATGGTGATCCTGACTCTGTGTTTCCGTAGATGTGGAGCGGGTCCTGGGATTCGCGCCTGTGGACCTGTCTCCGCTCCTCTCTGGTTTCCAGTCAGTCTGCGGCTGGTACAACATAGGGGACTTCACTGGGCAGTGCCAGGGGCAAATTAAAGTGTCCATCACACCTCTGGAGAGCATCGCACATCTAAAAGAGGAAAGACGAGCGAGGAACCAGGCGAACGCGCACGCTGAGGTTTGTAATTATCTCTAAAAAGAACTAAAAACTATATATACATTTTATACAGAATTTTTAATCCTTTTGTCCCCATCACAGCATGATCTGGGGGGATTTTACACTTCTGGAATCATCAACACTCAAATATTTATAAGATTTCAGAATTTTGGTTAAGGGATACTCAAATTGCGTGTCAGTGTGTGTGTCTGTGTCAGGCAGGCAGTCAGCATGGTATTATGGATCTGGCTGTTATAAATGTCCTGTTTCTGTACCCACGTGATGCTCTAGATCAGTGGTTCCCAAACCTGTCCTCAGGTCCCCCCAACAGGTCAGGTTTGCAGGATATGTGAAGCACAGCACAGCACAGGTGAGATGATTTGCTGTTCAGCGATTGCAGGATTCAGTCTGCATTTCCACAAGGTGATTCTTGAAACCTGTCCTGTTAGGGGGACCTGAGGACCAGGGATGGGAAACACTGCTTTATATAATTTTTTTCTTTTCCTTTTCTCGCACGCCTCACCTCAGGCGCCTCACCTCAGGCGCCTCACCTCAGGCGCCTCACCTCAGGCGCCTCACCCCCTCGCACCTCACCCCCTCGCACCTCACCCCCTCGCACCTCACCCCCTCGCACCTCACCCCTTCGCACCTCACCCCTTCGCATCTCACCCCTTCGCATCTCACCCCTTCGCATCTCACCCCCTCGCATCTCACCCCCTCGCACCTCACCCCCTCGCACCTCATCTCATCTCACCTCTCGCACCTCACCTCACCCCTTTGTCACTCTCTACACTGGCTCCTGTTTCCTTTTAGAATCCAATTTAAAATACTGGTGGTCACATACAAAGCTCTCCATAACCACGCCGCTGCCTACATCTCTCTTATTAACAGGTATATCCCATCCTGACCTATACGCTCGACCAATGATCTGATGCTATCAGTTCCTCGTACCTGCATCCCCCAACTCCCGCCTTCAGGGCTGTTCCCGAGCTGCCCCCTTTCTACTGAACTCCCTACCCCGCAACATTAGACTCTCCCCATCTCTCCAGTCCTTCAAGAAGTCTCTGAAAGCACATTACTTTAGAGAAGCCTATTGGCTCACTCCATAATCTCCCACTTTACATTTCTAGCTCCATCTTCCCCCCCCATGCTCCCCGATACTTCACATACTCTGCAATTACCTTCACCTGTGTCACCCCTTTCCTCTTAGATTGTGAGCTCTCGAGCAGGGTCCTCTCTCCTACTGTTCTGTGTGGGTAACGTGTATGTATATTTGTTATTCTGTCTCTCCCATTGTACAGCGCTACAGAACTTGTTAGCGCTTTATAAATACTTGTAACTGATATGGCAGTCTGCTCCGAGCAGACAGCCGAGTCCCGGGCTTGATATTCTACCATACGGTGTTACCCTTTACTGCATAGGAGAAATTCCTAGAGTTCCCATCACAGACCGTATAATATCGATTGTAAACCCCCCCCCCCCCTTATGTCAGCATAGCCAGATTATATCAGCATAGCCAGATTATGTCATCATTACCAGATTATGTCAGATGCACTTGCATAACTTCTAGTCTGGGCCGTGAAATCTCACGTGCAGATTAATGTACCTTTTCTTTTTTGCAGGTCACGTCTCACGGATCGTTCCTGTTTCAGCCACATCTGGTCAGTGACACCTTCTCCAGCTACAGTATACACCGTCCTGAAGGTCTGGGCAGCGCCCCTATCCTAAAAGAGGGGATTCAGGAGCCTCGCAGGTGCGGTGCTTATAGCTTTCGGATGTATGTTAAATGGATTGTATTTCTTGCACATTTATATTTAGGAGGTTTATTTATTTATTTATTGTTGTCTTTAAATACAAATCCGTATAAATGTAATCTCGTGCATCGAGAGCTGGGATAAGTAAGGGGTTTAGGCCTAATCTGGAGTGATTCTGACTAGGGATGAGCCGAACACCCCCGTGTTCGGTTCGCACTCGAACAATTTAAAAAGTTCGAACTCAAACACGAACCGAACTCAATGCAAGTCAATGGGACTCAAAAGTTTGATTTTTAGAGTGCCCTGGAAGAGGGCATATATGCAAGATATTTGGCATAAAAGGTGTATGGGTGTCCAGGTAGTGCCCTGGGGGACAGGAAACAAGGACAAAAAGTTACCAAAAAAAACGGTTTTAAAGGAACAGTGAGTTTTCGGCCGATTTCCAGTTTGGTTCGTTTCGGCTCGTTTTCCGTATCGACTTTTTTTCGTGATTTCGGAAATTTTCGTGTTTTTCGGAACGTCTGTTCTCCTCTTTTCAATTAGTGTCTATTCGTTTTGACGTAAACTAATGGTTTATTGGTTTGTTTTTCGGATCCGATATTTTCTGCCGATACGATAATTCTGCCGATTCAAAGATCTTTTTTTTCTGATGAATATGCATTGCACAACTTTATTTAATCATATTAAAATGGTATGAAAGGAACAAAACGATTTAAAAAACGCAAAAATTACAGAACCCAAATGGTCTGACTTTAAAAATAAAAACCAGAACAAAAGGTTTTTAAAACGGAAAAAAAGTTGTTCAAAATTATCTGAAACGGGGGAAAAAAAAAGAACAAATAAAATGATTTTAAAACAAACAAAGAAAAAAAATTTGCTGCTTGCGTTGCGCGGCCGAACTTTTGTGCGGCCATACTTCGTATATTGCCCGTCATTGGCTGCTACTACGGCCGTAATAAAGTGTGGCTGCACGCGCGTTCGCCTGACCCCAGCCTTATGCAGGCTTTGGATGAAAGTAACAATAGGTGCTTTAAAATTGGGCCTTTAGTGTCGGCAACAGTGCCGTCACACAGTAACCCCTCTGAGGTGTTGTGGAAGAGTGCAGGGTTGGACCTTGCGGTCAAATATTAAAAAGATATGAATCTGGTAATATAGGCGTCAGTGGCAGTGCACCCAAATATTACTGCGCTATAGTGTATGGCAGGATGGAAGCGCACCAGCAGTAACAAGCAGCAGAATATACCAGACAGGGGCACAGAGCGAGAGTAGTTGTTATAACAAAACCAGCTCAACAACGTTCAGGCACTAGTACTGCGCTACTGTATATGGTGAGAATTGACGCACACCAGTCCCAGCGGCTCTGCGTCACCACGCCGCACCCTGCCCCCGATCACTCACCTCTGCACCGGGTACCGCCGGAGCTGCTGGCATTCGGCCAGCTGGCGACACCATGCGTCCGGGACCCCCCCCCCGATCGCCACCCGGGGCCCTGGATGTCACAATATTACAATCCAAACGCAAACGGGTTAAGTAACCAAATTTGTAAGAAGAATAATTAATGCAGCACATGAATCCTCACACTGCCGGGCAGCACCTCTACAGTTTGTGGATCCAGGAATCAGGTGAGTATTATAAAGCAAAAAAAAGGTTTTATTTTATGTTGCTGGGGACATTTAAAAATGTCCTCGGATTTTATTTTTTTTAAAATGTTTTATCCCATAGGCTTCAATTTTAAAATTATTCCCGTTTTAATCCAATATCTAATAAACCGTTCCTTATAATATTCTGCAGTAAAAAGTCTCTTTATTTATATATATTTTTTTTAAAAAATTTTTAAGTATTTTTTATCCTTTTTTTTTTTTTTTTTTTTTTTAAAAAAAATCGAACTCGAACCGAACACACGGAAATGTTCATAGTTTGCGAACTTTCGAACGGCCAATGTTCGAATCGAACTCCGAACCGAACAGCTCATCCCTAATTCTGACCTCTCAGTACCGGGCTCAGCCCTCGATGCTCTCATTTTCACCCGACTGCTGCAATTTACTGGAAGCCGGCAGCATGTCATGTCCAAAGGATTGGAGAGGGAGCCCGGTACTGGATTCCAGGTGACTTTTAAAATGATCTAAAGGGTTAAAATAGGATGGGGGTTTGGCGAGCCTCGGCAGGGGTTAATGTTTAAGGGCTACTGTATATGGTGGTCATCCTGACCACATTATTGCTTTTTACCCTGGTTGGGTGAAGCGAAGGAGTTTCCTCCACACCACCCTGCATCACCACAGCCGGGATATTGAATTTCCTGGCTGCTGGTCACTAGTGATGTCACACACAGAGCGTGTGCCGACGTCACCCTCTAACACCAATCTCTGTAGCGAGCGTTCTCAGAGAGGCAGTGATGGATCAGATCTGTGCATGCGCGTGCAGCTCCATCCATCGCTCTGCACAGGCGCAAAGGTACCACGTACATAAAGTGTCCGTAGCGCTGCGCATATTGCGGTTTCTACACAAGTTGCGTGTAGTTGCACAGAAAAGCTTCAGGGACTCTGACGTCCGTCTGGCCACCTCACTGAGTGCAGTTAGTGCACTCAGCGCTGCAAGGCTCGATCCTCCTATGGAGGATCGCACTTTGTAGCCCCGTTGAACGCGCGTCATAGCACTTCGACGGGGAGGCTTTCAGCACATCCGCTGTAGCGCTCGCAATTCGTGCATGCGCTCCAACGTGTGGCAGGCCCCGTCGAAACGTCACAAAGCTGCGGTGGGCGTAGGAAGGCACGTCAGTACGGACGCACAAGTCGGAAGCAGAGCTCCGCAGACTTGTTTTAGAAAGTAAGGTATTTAATGATGTAAATAAAGAAACATACCACAGGATTGGCCGTGATTGTTCTCATAAACCTCCTTTTGTCAGTGCCAGGGTGTGTAATCGCAAACTCCTTTTTTTTTTGTGTCGTTTTGTTTAGTTTGCGTGTTAATCTGTTCTTGGTTTGTGTTGGTCAGGAGCGATGATATGTCCGGGCTTCCTCCCCTGCGTCACGAGGAGCACATGAATAACGTGCGGCGGTTCCACGAGTCCCTGCAGCAGGCCGAACGCAACTCGCACTGCGCCGGACACCTGGATTTACTCAGCCAGTCCTCCCGCTCCTCCATGCTGGACTCGCTCAGGTGGGGAGACATTCCATCAATCTAGCCACATTTATGGCACCCTGACCATGTGACGGGCCCAAACCAGCCCTGCTTAGAGCCATCCTTTATATTGAGCATAATGTTACAGCATCGAATGTCACCGATACGGACTATAAATCTTAATGTGTCAGGTGTGAATCGCAACATTTTCAGCCTGTAAAGGGGAATCCTCAAAGGCTTGTTAGGGAAAGCATAGGAATATTGCCATTTGTACATGCGGCTGCTCATACCGGCATCACAGTATACTTCGCTCTGCCTTTTAATTTGGCCTTAAAAATTTTCTTTAAAGGGACAAAACCACGAACATAACCTGTAACTAGATTATTCGAGCATTACAAATAAAACTGCCATATAAAACACATTATAAACACATTATAAAACACATGCTACTGGTTTTTTTTTCTTCTTTGAAGTATGCATAAAAGGAAAAATTAAGTTAGGTTTTTATCTCCCGTTTCCATTTTGTGCATTTTTCCCATGATGCAACACTTACAAAAATATTAGCAAAAGTCTTCCTTTACAGCTTTGATATAGAAAAAACAGTAGGGAAATGACAATGGGGTGGGGAAGGAATGTTTAGGTAAGGCTGCAGGGAATCTATTGTTTTGTCTAGGCTACTCGAGATAAGAGATGGTAGCCCAATGAGTTCTGATAGTTGACTACTTTTTACTCCCGGTGATGCTCATTGTATACATATTGCACAATGCAATCCTTATGAGTCAGATTTTGGACGTCTGACCCATTCGCTCCATTCTGTGGCCAAAGCCACACATCGTGGAGCAAGGGATAGAAAGATACTGTGGGGGGGGGAGGCAGTTTACAACTCCTAATATCACACAATGGATGCACCCAGTGACGCATAGAGGGAAATATCACACAATGGATGCGTCCAGTGACACATAGAGGGAAATATCACACAATGGATGCACCCAGTGACACACATAGAGGGAAATATCACACAATGGATGCGCCCAGTGACACATATAGAGGGAAATATCACACAATGGATGCACCCAGTGACACATATACAGGAAAATATCACACAATGGATGCACCCAGTGACACATAGAGGAAAATATCACACAGTGGATGCACCCAGTGACCCATATAGAGGGAAATATCACACAATGGATGCGCCCAGTGACACATATAGAGGGAAATATCACACAATGGATGCACCCAGTGACACATATAGAGGAAAATATTACACAATGGACGCACCCAGTGACACATATAGAGGGAAATATCACACAATGGATGCGCCCAGTGACACATATAGAGGACAATATCACACAATGGATGCACCCAGTGACACATATACAGGAAAATATCACACAATGGATGCACCCAGTGACACATAGAGGGAAATATCACACAATGGATGCACCCAGTGACACATATAGAGGAAAATATCACACAATGGATGCACCCAGTGACACATATAGAGGAAAATATTTTCTTAACTAAACATACAAGAGAAAAATAAACACATGTACGATATCAGCAACATCAAATAAACCCAATAAGGACATTGCATTTTTTTGGTGGTACTGGCCCTTTAACCATATATAGATGTATCCCCCAGGATAATAGCCTTTCTAGCTGCACTGTATCCCCCAGGATCCCTGGGATTGCCTTCCTAGCTGCACTGTATCCCCCAGGATCCCTGGGATTGCCTTTCTAGCTGCACTGTATCCCCCCAGGATACCTGGGATTGCCTTTCTAGCTGCACTGTATCTCCCAGGATCCCTGGGATTGGCTTTCTAGCTGCACTGTGTCCCCCAGGATCCCTGGGATTGCCTTTCTAGCTGCACTGTATCCCCCAGGATCCCTGGGATTGCCTTTCTAGCTGCACTGTATCCCCCAGGATCCCTGGGATTGGCTTTCTAGCTGCACTGTATCCCCCAGGATCCCTGGGATTGCCTTTCTAGCTGCACTGTATCCCCCAGGATCCCTGGGATTGCCTTTCTAGCTGCACTGTATCCCCCAGGATCCCTGGGATTGCCTTTCTAGCTGCACTGTATCCCCCAGGATCCCTGGGATTGGCTTTCTAGCTGCACTGTATCCCCCAGGATCCCTGGGATTGCTTTCTAGCTGCACTGTATCCCCCAGGATCCCTGGGATTGGCTTTCTAGCTGCACTGTATCCCCCAGGATCCCTGGGATTGGCTTTCTAGCTGCACTGTATCCCCCAGGATCCCTGGGATTGGCTTTCTAGCTGCACTGTATCCCCCAGGATCCCTGGGATTGGCTTTCTAGCTGCACTGTATCCCCCAGGATCCCTGGGATTGGCTTTCTAGCTGCACTGTATCCCCCAGGATCCCTGGGATTGGCTTTCTAGCTGCACTGTATCCCCCAGGATCCCTGGGATTGGCTTTCTAGCTGCACAGGACATGTTACTTTATATTCTTGCTAGCTGGATCGATGCGTCCTCAGAATGTGATAGGTTTCATGTGTATATGTATGCTTTACTGCAGGAAAAATCTGAGTGAACTTGACGATATTGAAAAATACTTCAAGCAAAAACTGTACCGATCCCTCTCGAGTCGAGGAGCACAGGACGTCCCTTCATTTCAATCCAGAGAGGCTGAGGAAAAGCATCATGACCCCCGGCCTGATCAGGAGGAGACAGACACCCAGCTGCTGCTGAAAAAATCCAGCGTGTTGGTTTCCCAAGTCAGCAGCCTCATTACAGGTAAGAATAAATGCTCTCCAGCAGGTCCTGAATCTGAATCAAGGAGGTACATCTCCTGCAGAACACTGCCAGCGACTCTGGAATACACTGTGAGCCTGCTGCAAAAAGGGAGACGGCAAGTTAAAAAAAAAAAGTGCCTGCAGATTTTACTCGTGGTCTCCCTTTTAGCGTGCCCAGCCCCGAAACGAAGCACAGCGAGAAGTGCACAGCCGTATCTGGTCCTGGAGTCCATAGGACACCATTAAGCCCTGCACCTCCTGACCACAAGCTCTTCCTGAGCTCGGACTCGCAAGACTAGGAGCTATTGTCTCACTTTGTGTCTCTGTCAGTGTCTTTCTCAATGTCTGAGTGTCTCACTCTGCTCCTGCGTGTCTCTGTCAGTGTCTTTCTCAATGTCTGCGTGTCTCTGTCAGTGTCTTTCTCAATGTCTGCGTGTCTCTGTCAGTGTCTTTCTCAATGTCTGCGTGTCTCTGTCAGAGTCTTTCTCAATGTCTGCGTGTCTCACTGTCTGTGTGTCTCTGTCAGTGTCTTTCTCAATGTCTGAGTGTCTCACTGTCTGTGTGTCTCTGTCAGTGTCTTTCTCAATGTCTGAGTGTCTCACTGTCTGTGTGTCTCTGTCAGTGTCTTTCTCAATGTCTGAGTGTCTCACTCTGAGAAAGACACTGACAGAGACACGCAGGAGCAATGTCTGCGTGTCTCTCAGTGTCTTTCTCAATGTCTGCGTGTCTCACTGTCTGCGTTTCTCTGTCAGTGTCTGTCTCAATGTCTGCGTTTCTCTGTCAGTGTCTTTCTCAATGCCTCTGTGTCTGTCAGTGTCTTTCTCAATGTCTGCGTGTCTCTCACTGTCTGTGTGTCTCTGCCAGTGTCTTTCTCAATGCCGGTGTGTCTGTCGGTTTCTTTCTCAATGCCTGTGTGTCTCTCACGGTCTGTGTGTCTCTGCCATTGTCTTTTTCATTGTGTAAGTCTTTGTTAGTGTATGTGTTTGTCGTAATCTTTGTCATGCTGTGTGTCAGTATCCGTGCATGCTCCCTGTCATCGTTTGCCTGTGTCTGTCATTTTTTTGTGTGTCTTTGCCAGAGTCTGCATTAGTCTGTTAGTGTTTGCGCTCTCTGGTTATACATATAAAGAGGAAAGTGTTTTTATTGCATTTATTAGAATGTCTATTTAATTTTTCGGTCTTTAGTTATTATTTCACTTTGTGAACTTCTTAACAAGCTTTTTAATTTCTGTTAGATCTTCAGCAATTTCCCAAAGCCGCACGAGCCTCCTCCAGTACAAACGGAGAAAGCCCTAATATTCTGCACCTAAGCACGGACGCTGCAGAGCTCCTTCATTGTGCTCTTGGTAAAGATGATGGCTTTACATATCACAAACACTCACCGCTCATTGAAGGTCCAGCCCACCATGGATCCTCTCCATCTCTCTCTCCTGGAACTTCACCAATTCCTCAGGGAGAACTAAGTGATCTGTGCGGCGCCGAGATGAATGAGGTGACCGAGCATGAAGTCCTCTCAGACGACCATCTCCATGGAGAGCTAGATGAACCAGAGAATGAGTGCGTCAGCGATGAGGAATTTGAGGAGGGAGACTTAATCGAGCCAAGGACTCTCAATGAAATCACCACCATGACTGACAGAACCAGCCCTTGGTCCAGCATGTTATCAGACTCCGACCCCGAGGAGCACCCCATTAATAGCGATAACGATGGACAGAATCACGACCGAAAGATGTCTGAGCCTTTATCTTCATTCCACCACATAGAGGGACAGCGTGTCTCTGGGGCTCTGCTAGAATACGAGGAAGATCACATCGAATCCCTAATCAATGGCAAAACATCTTCTGATATTGATGAAGAATCCACATTTACAGAAATAATGGGGCTCCCTTCACCAAGGCTGCAGAGAGCAGGGAGGGAACTGGTGGAAGAACCGGACAAAAACGAGGTCAAAGAGGAAGCACACGGCTTCCTAGTGCCGCACACATACCCCACTAATTCCTCAACGGGGAGCAGCCGTGACTCAGGGAACATCCCACCTGATCGCACAGGTTACCCTGAGGCTGAGCACCCTGTAACCCAGCAGTCAGAAGATGTTGATTCTGATGGCTCCTCAGTACCTTCATCTTTATGTCGGAGCACTAGTCCATCTGATGAGAGCGCTACGGAGCTTCCAAACGTGACGTCAGAAACAGACGTCGAGTCCAGCCACCTCCTGTATCCTTTACTTGGTTTGATGTCTTCTGATTCTTGACAACCCTCTGTCTGCCTGCCTCTCTGTCTGCCTGCCTCTCTGTCTGCCTGCCTCTCTGTCTGCCTGCCTCTCTGTCTGCCTGCCTCTCTGTCTGCCTGCCTCTCTGTCTGCCTGCCTCTCTGCCTCTCTGTCTGCCTGCCTCTCTGCCTGCCTGCCTCTCTGCCTCTCTGCCTGCCTGCCTCTCTGCCTGCCTGCCTCTCTGCCTGCTGCCTCTCTGCCTTCCTCTCTGCCTGCCTCTCTGCCTGCCTCTCCATCTGCCTCTCTCTCTCTCCGTCTGCCTCTCTCTCTCTCCGTCTGCCTCTCTCTCTCTCCGTCTGCCTCTCTCTCTCTCCGTCTGCCTCTCTCTCTCTCTCTCCGTCTGCCTCTCTCTCTCTCTCCGTCTGCCTCTCTCTCTCTCTCCGTCTTCTGCCTCTCTCTCTCTCTCGTCTGCCTCTCTCTCTCTCTCCGTCTGCCTCTCTCTCTCTCTCCGTCTGCCTCTCTCTCTCTCTCCGTCTGCCTCTCTCTCTCTCTCCGTCTGCCTCTCTCTCTCTCTCCGTCTGCCTCTCTCTCTCTCTCCGTCTGCCTCTCTCTCTCTCCGTCTGCCTCTCTCTCTCTCTCCGTCTGCCTCTCTCTCTCTCTTCCGTCTGCCTCTCTCTCTCTCTCCGTCTTGCCTCTCTCTCTCTCTCCGTCTGCCCTCTCTCTCTCTCTCCGTCTGCCCTCTCTCTCTCTCTCCGTCTGCTCTCTCTCTCTCTCGTCTGCCTCTCTCTCTCTCTCCGTCTGCCTCTCTCTCTCCGTCTGCCTCTCTCTCTCCGTCTGCCTCTCTCTCTCCGTCTGCCTCTCTCTCTCCGTCTGCCTCTCTCTCTCCGTCTGCCTCTCTCTCTCGCTACGTCTGCCTCTCTCTCTCGCTACGTCTGCCTCTCTCTCTCGCTACGTCTGCCTCTCTCTCTCTCTCGCTACGTCTGCCTCTCTCTCTCTCTCTCTCGTCTGCCTCTCTCTCTCTCTCTCTGTCTGCCTCTCTCTCTCTCTCTCCTGTCTGCCTCTCTCTCTCTCTCTCCGTCTGCCTCTCTCTCTCTCTCTCGCTACGTCTGCCTCTCTCTCTCTCTTCTCCGTCTGCCTCTCTCTCTCTCTCTCTGTCTGCCTCTCTCTCTCTCTCTGTCTGCCTCTCTCTCTCTCTGTCTGCCTCTCTCTCTCTCCTCTCTCTCTCTCTCTCTCTCTCTCTCCGTCTGCTCTCTCTCTCTCTCTCTGTCTGCCTCTCTCTCTCTCTCTCTCCGTCTGCCTCTCTCTCTCTCTCCGTCTGCCTCTCTCTCTCTCTCTCTCTCCGTCTGCCTCTCTCTCTCTCTCCTCTGTCTGCCTCTCTCTCTCTCCGTCTGCCTCTCTCTCTCCGTCTGCCTCTCTCTCTCTCCGTCTGCCTCTCTCTCTCTCTCCGTCTGCCTCTCTCTCTCTCCGTCTGCCTCTCTCTCTCTCCGTCTGCCTCTCTCTCTCTCCGTCTGCCTCTCTCTCTCTCCGTCTGCCTCTCTCTCTCCGTCTGCCTCTCTCCCCTCTCTCTCTCTCTCCTCTCTCTCTCCGTCTGCCTCTCTCTCTCGCTACGTCTGCCTCTCTCTCTCTCGCTACGTCTGCCTCTCTCTCTCTCTCGCTACGGTCTGCCTCTCTCTCTCTCTCTCTGTCTGCCTCTCTCTCTCTCTCTCTCTGTCTGCCTCTCTCTCTCTCTCTCGCGTCTGTCGCTCTCTCTCTCTCTCTCTCTCCGTCTCCTCTCTCTCTCTCTCTCTCCTGTCTGCCTCTCTCTTCTCTCTCCGTCTGCCTCTCTCTCTCTCTCTCTCTCTGTCTGCTCTCTCTCTCTCTCTCTCTCTCGTCCGCTGCCTCTCTCTCTCTCTCTCCGTTCTGCCTCTCTCTCTCCTCTCTCCTCTCTCCGTCTGCCTCTCTCTTCTCGTCTCACTTCTCTGCCTCTCTCTCTCTCTCACGTCTGCCTCTCTCTCTCCG
Organism: Leptobrachium leishanense; assembly: GCA_009667805.1. Classification (NCBI taxonomy): domain Eukaryota; kingdom Metazoa; phylum Chordata; class Amphibia; order Anura; family Megophryidae; genus Leptobrachium; species Leptobrachium leishanense. Next base: position 448,312,976 of record CM019064.1, read on the forward strand.
TCTGCCTCTCTCTCTCCGTCTGCCTCTCTCTCTCCGTCTGCCTCCTCTCTCTCTCTCTCTCTCTCGTTGTCTGCTCTCTCTCTCTCCGTCTGCCTTCTCTCTCTCTCTCCGTCTGCCTCTCTCTCTCTCCTCTCTCTCGCTCTGCCTCTCTCTCTCTCTCTCTCTCCGTCTGCCTCTCTCCTCTCCTCTCTCTCTCTCGGCTCTGCCTCTCTCTCTCTCTTCTCCCTCTCTGCCGTCTCTCTCCTCTCTCTCTCCTGTCTGCCTCTTCTCTCTCTCTGTCTGCCCCTCTCTCTCTCTCTCCGTCTCCTGCCTCTTCTCTCTCTCCGTCTGCCTCTCTCTCTCTCTCCGTCTGCCTTCTCTCTCTCCTCTCTGCCTCTCTCTTCTCTCCGTCTGCCTCTCTCTCTCTCTCCGTCTCTCTCTCTCTCTCTTCCGTCTGCCTCTCTCTCTCTCTTCTCTCTCTCTCACCTTCTGCCTCTCTCTCTCTCTCACCGTCTGCCTCTCTCTCACGTCTGCCTCTCTCTCTCTCCGTCTGCCTCTCTCTTCTCCGTCTGCCTCTCTCTCGTCTGCCTCTCTCTCCGTCTGCCTCTCTCTCGTCTGCCTCCTCTCTCTCCGTCTGCCTCTCTCTCCGTCTGCCTCTCTCTCCGTCTGCCTCTCTCTCTCTCCGTCTGTCTGCCTCTCTCTCTCTCTCTGTCTGTCTGCCTCTCTCTCTCTATCCGTCTGTCTGCCTCTCTCTCTGTCTGTCTGCCTCTCTCTCTCTCCGTCTGCCTCTCTCTCTCTCTCTCTCTCCGTCTGCCTCTCTCTCTCTCTCTCTCTGTCTGCCTCTCTCTCTCTCTCTCTCTCTCTCCGTCTGCCTCTCTCTCTCTCTCTCTCCGTCTGCCTCTCTCTCTCTCTCTCTCCGTCTCCTCTCTCTCTCTCTCTCTCTCTCTTCTCTCTCTCTCTCCGTCTGCCTCTCTCTCTCTCTCACCTTCTGCCTCTCTCTCTCTCTCACCGTCTGCCTCTCTCTCACGTCTGCCTCTCTCTCACGTCTGCCTCTCTCTCACGTCTGCCTCTCTCTCACGTCTGCCTCTCTCTCACGTCTGCCTCTCTCTCACGTCTGCCTCTCTCTCACGTCTGCCTCTCTCTCACGTCTGCCTCTCTCTCACGTCTGCCTCTCTCTCCGTCTGCCTCTCTCTCCGTCTGCCTCTCTCTCCGTCTGCCTCTCTCTCCGTCTGCCTCTCTCTCCGTCTGCCTCTCTCTCTCCGTCTGCCTCTCTCTCTCCGTCTGCCTCTCTCTCTCCGTCTGCCTCTCTCTCTCCGTCTGTCTGCCTCTCTCTCTCTATCTGTCTGTCTGCCTCTCTCTCTCTATCCGTCTGTCTGCCTCTCTCTCTCTATCCGTCTGTCTGCCTCTCTCTCTCTGTCTGTCTGCCTCTCTCTCTCCGTCTGTCTGCCTCTCTCTCTCTCTATCTGTCTGTCTGCCTCTCTCTCTCTATCCGTCTGTCTGCCTCTCTCTCTCTATCCGTCTGTCTGCCTCTCTCTCTGTCTGTCTGCCTCTCTCTCTCCGTCTGTCTGTCTGTCTGTGTCTCTCTCTCTCTCCCTCTCCCTCTCCTCTCCCCCCCCCCGTCTCTCTCTCTCTGTCTGTCTGTCCATCGGTCTGCCTGTCCTTCTGCTATTATTATCATTTAAATGGCGCCAACAGTGTCTGCAGCTCTCTTAAAGGATTGTGGACAAACAAACTTAGGACACAGAGACGTGAGATGCAGAGGGTCCTGCTCCCAGGAGCTTACGATCTATAGGAAGTGGGGTGGTGGGGAAGAAGAGGAGTTACTAGTGGTCAGGATCGATCATACTAGCAGGTGTTTAGAAATGGTGACGGCATGGCAGTAACACAAGCTATGAACAAAGTCTAAAGCAGTTTTTGTTGCAAGTGGTAATAAATCTTTGATTTTGAGTTTCCCAGCTGCCAGTCACCAGATCTGTCACTAATAATGTCCCGCATCAGACCTCTCCCAACAGGGGACGTCCCGAGACAAGAATCCGACGGTCTGGTTCAGTGCGTGCAGCTCCAATCCACCGTTCCGCCCAAGCTCTATGGAACAAAAATACACATGTTCTACACAATGCACGATTAGTGCAGCGTACACGACGCAGTTTGTAGAAGTACGCAGATTGCGTCAAAAAAGCTGCAGGGACTTGTGCATTTTGGAAGCTCTGAGATAAAGGGCACAAGCGTCACCGCTAAGGGAGCAAAGGTGAGTATTGACAGCTAAAAGAAAATCTAATCCAGCAGCATCTGCCCTTTTATATCAGATTATTAAGGGTAAAATAAGGGGGGGGGGGGTTCACTACAGCTCCCTTTTAACCCTAAATGCTCCTTATTGCTGCAAGTAATATGCGCTGGGTGTGCGCACCGGATACACAAACGTGCAGTCTTTAGTGGTAGTAACAGGGATCACATTTGATTTTCGGGGGCGTCACACCCTCATACAGTTTCTCCAGAAAACACCTTCCCTTCTAGAAAGAAAAAAAATGCACCCGGTCCAGTTTCCTCCTAAAATCTGAATTGGCGGCGGATGATCCTGTGCCTGTGTTTAAATTGTTACTTTGTATTGTTTTGCTGCTTAACATTGTCTGCTTAGATCGGATCCTCTCCTCGTCCCAAATTTCTTCCTACCACCCCAGCACTTAGAAGCTTCGATGAGGTTGCTGAGCTTGTCTCCTGCTCTCCCGCGCAGCGTACCCCAGGAGGAGGTAAGAGACGTGCTTCTAGACGCCCACCTTATGTTAATGGGCGATCACCAACAAACTATCCCAACATCAACAATCGGAGCGCGGCCGACGTGTTGCAGCTACATTTCCCATTTTAATGGTGCCAAATCTTGTAAGGTGACGTGACAGGCTGGTATGCCGTGAATGACGTCCGGTGATGTGAGAGTTTGCCATGTGATGGCAGAAGAGGCGTGTGTGTAACAGGACAGTGACACAATGTGCTTATAATGGATCCAAGGCACAAAGGGGGGATGTTTTATTGAATAGAACATTAAATAGACACAGCATCTTTTATACACCTTTTTAGATGATGACACACACTGCCCAGCCAAAAAAAGTCACCACTGAAATGTAACTCAGGTGCTCGCCTTCCATTGGATAATTACTGCAGTGATTAATATGTTTCAGCATAAAAGGAGGTCATGTGACTCCCTGAATATACTGAATGAGCAGGTTTTCCCATCAATGGGTTTTTTCTCCCCTGATGGCACAGCGGCATATTCCAAGATGGCAATGCCAGGATTCATCGGGCTCAAATTGTGCAAGAGTGGTTCAGGGAGCATGAGACATAATTTTCACACATGGATTGGCCACCGCACAGTCCAGACCTTAACCCCATTGAGGTTAATCTTTGGGATAATGTGCTGGAGAAGACTTTACGCAGCGCCACGACTCTCCCATCATCAATACAAGATCTTGGCCACAAACTAATGCCACACTGGACGTGAATAAATGCCTTGATATTGCATGAGCTTATCCACACGATGCCGCGGCGAATGCGTGCCGCGATCACAGCAAAAGGTGACACAACCAAATATTACAGTGTGACTTTTTTTTTTTGGAAACACCCCCCCCCCCCTCCCCCAGGTATCAGACAGCACATCTTCTGCAGCAGCTCTTTCTTTTCGCTTGGTTATTAAACTTAGACCCGAGGCTAGAGAACATTATATTTACTGTCAATCAATCCCTTGGATTTCGGTAAAACAAGCCGCCTCCTAGTTCAATAGGGCACGCTATTTGTAACTGGAGCTGTTAGTGAAAATGTATTTTAACTCCGGCAAAGAGAATAACAATGCTCTTAAAGGGCCGGTACCACCAAAAAGTGAAATGTCCTTATTGTGTTTATTTGATGTTGCTGATATCTTACATGTGTTTGTTTTTCTCTTGTTTGTTTAGATAAGGAAATATTTACCTCTATTTGTCACTGGGTGCATCCATTGTGTGATATTTTCCTCTATATGTGTCACTGGGCACATCCATTGTGTGATATTTTCCTCTATATGTGTCACTGGGTGCATCCATTGTGTGATATTTTCCTCTATATGTGTCACTGGGCACATCCATTGTGTGATATTTTCCTCTATATGTGTCACTGGGCGCATCCATTGTGTGATATTTTCCTCTATATGTGTCACTGGGCCATCCATTGTGTGATATTTTCCTCTATATGTGTCACTGGGCCATCCATTGTGTGATATTTTCCTCTATATGTGTCACTGGGTGCATCCATTGTGTGATATTTTCCTCTATATGTGTCACTGGGCGCATCCATTGTGTGATATTTTCCTCTATATGTGTCACTGGGCGCATCCATTGTGTGATATCTTGTGTTGTATCTTTCCAGCACTTGCTCCTCACTGTGTGGCTTTGGCCATAGAATGGAGTGAATGGGTCAGTCACCGACTCACATCATTGTATTGTGTGCGATGTATTCAGAGGACATCACCGGGGGGGGTGATAAATACTGTATATGATAAAACACAGAAGTAAAGTAAAACGAGTGTACAGGTTTTGGTAAATGCTGCCTAATGGGTAAAACCACAAGATGGAAACAGGTGATAAAGACCTAACTCTCTTTTTCCTTTTTACATGCAGTTACTTCAAACAATAATGTGTTTTATAATGTGTTTTTATTTGTAATGCACAGTAATCGAGTTACAGTTTGTGTTTGTGGTAGTGTTTCTTTAAGCTCATGTTCTGGCGAGCACGAGATGAACGTTTCCCACAGCATCACACAAACTGATTGGCCGTGTGCCGTGTCACTGTTTTATGACATAAGAGGAGCTGAGCTCTCCGTCATGGTTTGCTCCGTTATGTCTGACGTCTAAGACCAATCATTGTCAGAGTGATAGCCAACGGATCAGATCTGTGCATGCGAGTGCATCTCCGATCCATCGCTCTGCGCAGGCGCTATGGAACAAGTCCCGTATCACTGCGCAATCTGCGGTTCATACGCTACACAAACTGCACAGATAAACTTCAGGGGCTTCCGGATTCGGAGATCTGTGAGCTGAAGAGGAGGAGCTGCGCGCGGCAAGGGACGAAAAGGGAGTAAAATCACCAGAAATAATTTAAAAAAAAATTGTGATGGAGCTGTCAGCAGGATCTGTCCAATAAGAGCGGAAAAGGGAGCTCTGTGTTTTAATGGCGAATCCCTTTAAATATTTACAGATCTAATTTATCTTCAATACATTCTGTTCACCTGTTTATATCTATGAGATCTATGTACACACAGAGGATACACCATGGGATACAACATTAACCCCTCCTGACCAACTCAACACTCCCCTCTCCCGTTTAACCCTTTATATTCCTTTAAAATCTCCCCTGAATCCAGCGCTGGTCTCCCTCTGGTCTCTGCAGGACATGACATGGTTTCTGCTCAGCTTGTCATGTGACTGCAGGTGGGGCTGAACTCTCCTGCCAATCCAGTGGCTCTCCATGCAGGAAGGCTTGATCCCATTGGACGAGGCTGGTATCTGTTGAACTCCAAGTCCAGGAAACCTTAGCTGGGGGTCTAGGTGGGACTAAGCCCCTGCATCTGGATGGCTGACTCAGCCCTCTGAGCTGCCCCTCAGAGGGAGCAGGGGGGGTGCACAGCATTGTGTCCACTCAGATAAGATTGAGTGCTCACACTGCATAGAGTGTCACTTTAACCCCTTAAGGACCAATAACGGAACTGTTCCATCATAAATGCGTTGACTTTAAAGACCTTTGGTCCATCCGGGATTAAGCTAATAACGTATCACAGTGGCCTGACAATCTATGTGATGATCTGACTCTCCAGCAGCCCGGTGCTTGTTTGTCTCATAGGCCACAAAGGTCCTGCACATGGAGCCTCTGCTGCTGACTCGCCAGCATGTCTTAGGTGTTGTTGCCTGCTGGTCCTCTAGAGGGAGCAACATGACATCAGATGTCGCCATCCCTGCGTTACAGTTTTCTACAAGGTGAGCATAAAGTCTGGCTCCTCTTGCTTTTGTTCCAAATCCTTCCTCCACGGGAGAAAAAAAAATCCCTTAACCTGTGCAGCCTGTCACCAATGAACACATGGGGAGTATTCACTAAACTGTGACTTGCTGGAGGATTCCATACTAAGCGAGCTAAAGGAATCCAGATTTATTTAAAGGGACACTAACATAAAATGAACTAGATTACTTGTGCATTACAAATAAAACCAAATTATAAAACCCCTTATAAAGCACGTTATAAAAAACATTATAAAGCACATAACAAAACACGCTGCTGGTTTTGTCTTCGTTTGAAGTAATTGCCTGTAAAAAGGAAAAATAAAGGTTAGGTTTTTTTTATCTCCCAGTTTCCATTTTGTGGATTGCCCCATAATGCAACATTTACCAAAATCTGTGCAAAACACTTTACTGCTGTGGTTTATCTTCTACAGTATTGAAGAGGCAATGGGGTAAAGGAGCAAATATTTAGGCTGCGGGGGGTCTATTGTGTTGTGTTGGGTCTAGAGAAGAGCTGGCAGCTAAATGAGATCTGATAGAGGGCTTACAACATGTATTTACACCCCCCCCTCCATAACGATGTCCTTTGAATACATCCCACACAATACAATGATGTGAGTCGGTGACTGAACCATTCACTCCATTCTATGACCAAAACAACACAGTGAGGAGCAAGTGATGGAAAGATACAACACAAAATATCACACAATGGATGCACCCAGTGACACATATATAGGAAAATATCACACAATGGATGCGCCCAGTGACACATATAGAAAAATATCACACAATGGATGCAGCCAGTGACACATATAGAGGAAAATATCACAATGGATGCGCCCAGTGACACATATAGGAAAATATCACAATGGATGCGCCCAGTGACACCTATAGAGGAAAATATCACACAATGGATGCGCCCAGTGACACACATAGAGGAAAATATCACACAATGGATGCGCCCAGTGACACATATAGGAAAATATCACACAATGGATGCGCCCAGTGACACATATAGGAAAATATCACAATGGATGCGCCCAGTGACACATATAGAGGAAAATATCACACAATGGATGCGCCCAGTGACACATATAGGAAAATATCACACAATGGATGCGCCCAGTGACACATATAGGAAAATATCACAATGGATGCGCCCAGTGACACATATAGAGGAAAATATCACACAATGGATGCGCCCAGTGACACATATAGGAAAATATCACACAATGGATGCGCCCAGTGACACATATAGGAAAATATCACAATGGATGCGCCCAGTGACACATATAGAGGAAAATATCACACAATGGATGCGCCCAGTGACACATATAGAGGGAAATATTTTCTTAACTAAACATACAAGAGAAAAACAATCACATGTAAGATATCAACAACATCAAATAAACACAATAAGAACGTTTCATTTTTTGGTGGTACCGGCCCTTTAAATATTTTCAAATTCAGCTAGTCTGCTCTAAACGTTCCAGTTTGCATATACAGGCATTTCTGGGTCGTCCTCTGGGAACGCGCGTTTGCAAAGCCATACCCCTCATCATACACCGATCCTTTGCCACAGGCATTTTATTAGATATAATGAAGATACAGATTTAGTTGTTTTTGTTATTAACCAGAGGGAAAAAAAATCCGGAAACTCTTCCAGGACCGCGCGTAACAAAACCGACCCGCCACCCGGGGTGACATTTAGTTTTGACCGCATGGGGCTGGACAGCGAGTCCTGGAATCCTCTTTCCATGACGCCTGCCGGTGCCCCGTGTGAGTCTATGGGCCGCACAGCTGTCATGTGCCCGGGCATTAATGTGCGTTATGACGGTGGGTGCACGCCCCCGTGTTAGCAGATGGCAGCGTCCCGGGCTTGCGCTGGCTCAGGGCTGTTTCTGTGTCCAGGAATGCGGTAAACACGTGTGATATTCAGGGAGCTGACACTCAAAACATGTGGCAGACTGTAAAGCCTCACCGCTTATTAACCCCGCAGGGCCTGTCCGTTCTTAGTATCGTAAACATGTTTTTTTATGTCTATTGTTTCCGTCACACAATGTGAACCTCGCTCCGTGCTGCGGCAGCGCCCACTGCCCTTTGCCTTCTCTTATGGAAAGTAAAAAGGTATTCTTTCCAGTTTTTGGGTCATGAAACTAACCTGAATCCAACCAATCAGGAGCTTGGCACTTTATTGGGCAGAGGGCGAGAGACGTCCAGTGCTGCCAGATCGGCAATATTTTCCTGGACACATAGAATTTATTCATGCTGATGGGCAGTGCATGTTAAATGCCACCCCGCAGCATGTATAATCCATAAACTAAGAAATCATAGAGGAATTCCAGGTGACCTGCCTTGATTTACTTCCGGCAGCATATGAATTATACATGTTGCAGGGCAGCACTTTTCCCTGTGCTCTCCCTCTGGAGGAAATAGTAATATGTGTCCAGAAAAACATGGCCGACCTGGCAACCTTAGAGACGCCCCTGATACTATTTTTTGAGTCGTTGCTGTCAGACAGAGATTAAACCACCATCTCGGAGTGTTCTACCACGTATTTTGTTTTTTTTCTATTGGTTATTCAGAAAGAAGCGAAATTTCGGCACTTTCTAGTTCGGCGCTGTTCGCCTATTCCATTTCGCCGGACCCTGCGGTGAATTCACGATTCACCGCAGGGTCACCGAAGTGCGCTGAAGACCGCCGAACTGCAGAGAAAAAAAAGTAACCGCGCTATTCCTCAAACCGGTGTTTAAACCAATAAAAATGCATTAAAATGTGTCTAAATAATAATAAAGATCTGTAACAGAATAAAAAAATACTTTTAAAAAAAATTGGGATTCATAAATTTCGTCTAATGTAAATGAGGTTTTTTGCTGTAAATAAAAAGAATAAACGGTTTGATTAAAAAGATGAATAAAAATATTAGCTTTTTTTTTTCATTCAAACATTTATTCTTTGCATTTCCAGCAAAAAGCCATGTTATTTATTTACATTTAAGAATTGTTTTTTGTTTTTCTTGCCCCATTGAAGGCTAACGTGTCTTTAAACAGGCGAATTCGATAGGATTCAATGTAAAGAAATATTATGCCTCTTTTAAACCTGTCGAACTCAATCACTGAAAATCAGGGCATTTCACTGGCATTTCAGAGTTCTGTGAGTAGAAGACACGATAGGCTTTTATGGGGCAAGAAAAACAACAAACCATTCTAAAAATATAAATAAATAAAAAGGCTTTTTGCTGAAAATAAAAAGAATAAATGGTAGAATAAAAAAATAATAAACCGATACTATTGTTTGCATTAAATCCTACAGGATTCGCCTGTTTAAACCTGTCAAAGTGAATTACTGAAAAATCAGGCTATTTCACTGACCTTTCGGTGCAGTTCGGCGTTCTGTGAATAAATTAACTATTACTTCTCTATCAGGGTTATTCAGAGAGAGCCGATCTGGCCCCGAAATGTAACCGGACACTGAAATTCAGCGAACGGTGACATTTCGGGGCTATTCAGAGAGCAGGCAGTTTGCCAAATTTTGGCAAATTGCCTGCGCATAAGGTGCCTGTTCGGCGGCAGTGAAATCCCCTATAGTGAAGCAATGGTTAATCTATTCAGACGCCGAACAGCAGAGAAATGTCAGTGAAGTGCCCTGCTGTTCGGTGTTTTCGTTCGGCAGGTTTATTCGGGAGAATCCCATAGGCTTCAATGTTAAAAATATTCGCATTTTTATTCAATATCTAATAAACCGTTTATTATTTTATTCTGCAGCAAAAAGTCTCTTTTTTTTTGGGGGGGGATTTTTATTGTCAATTTTTTTTTTTTAATCGTTTTTTTCATTTTTCTGTAATAGCCCTTTTTATTATCATTCATTGGATTTTATGTGTAAATTCCAGACATTTTCGTTCTGTTTTACTGTGTTGGGAACCTGACGCGTTCCGCTTCTGTTTTACTGTGTTGGGAACCTGACGTGTTCCGCTTCTGTTTTACTGTGTTGGGAACCTGACGTGTTCCGCTTCTGTTTTACTGTGTTGGGAACCTGACGCGTTCCGCTTCTGTTTTACTGTGTTGGGAACCTGACGCGTTTTGCTTCTGTTTTACTGTGTTGGGAACCTGACGTGTTCCGCTTCTGTTTTACTGTGTTGGGAACCTGACGTGTTCCGCTTCTGTTTTACTGTGTTGGGAACCTGACGCGTTCCGCTTCTGTTTTACTGTGTTGGGAACCTGACGCGTTTTGCTTCTGTTTTACTGTGTTGGGAACCTGACGCGTTCCGCTTCTGTTTTACTGTGTTGGGAACCTGACGCGTTCCGCTTCTGTTTTACTGTGTTGGGAACCTGACGCGTTTTGCTTCTGTTTTACTGTGTTGGGAACCTGACGCGTTCCGCTTCTGTTTTACTGTATTGGGATCCTGACGCGTTCCGCTTCTGTTTTACTGTGTTGGGAACCTAACGCGTTCCGCTTCTGTTTTACTGTGTTGGGAACCGGACGCGTTCCGCTTCTGTTTTACTGTATTGGGATCCTGACGCGTTCCGCTTCTGTTTTACTGTGTTGGGAACCTGACGCGTTCTGCTTCTGTTTTACTGTATTGGGATCCTGATGCGTTCCGCTTCTGTTTTACTGTACTGGGAACCTGACGAGCTCCGCTTCACTGTGTTGGGAACCTGATGCGCTCCGCTTCTGTTTTACTGTACTGGGAACCTGACGCGTTCCGCTTCTGTTTTACTGTGTTGGGAACCTGATGCGCTCCGCTTCCGTTTTACTGTATTGGGAACCTGACGCGTTCCGCTTCCGTTTTACTGTGTTGGGAACCTGACGCGTTCTGCTTCTGTTTTACTGTATTGGGAACCTGACAGGTCTATGTTTTTACCAAATGGAGTTTTTCTTAAATAGATTTTATTTTGGAGGAGCTTGGGCAGTGCCGCGACATCCCTAGGGTCATGTAATCCGTGTGTCTTCCACTTATGACAGGTTTATTATACGGACCTTAAGGAGCAGGACCTGCAGCAGCGAGGGGGAGGGGCTGGGATGTCAGGGGGAGCATGGGACGCTTTCGATTGGATATTGGTGATGGCCCTGGGGATTGCGAATCCAGTGGATGATCGATTGCCGGGATATGACACTCACGTGTCTCCATATTTAACAATGAGGGGTTTGGGGGGGGCTGTATTCCGCGTTTGTGCCTGCGCTCCATTGTAAGGGCTGTAATACATGTTTTTCCTTTAACCATTTGTTAATCGCTGATAGAGTGTGAGCTATTGCAGCCATTCACATGTCTGAATGTTTCCTATGTGTCCACGTCCACTCCCAGCGATGTCAGAGCCTCCTAATTCAGCCTTTTGCATGAATTTGCTTTACTTTTCATAGACATTTGCACATTTTCTGCAGTCTCCGAGCACTTCATAACCACCTTCCGTCTGCAACATTGCCCTGTGTATAGAGGGGCATCCTACAGCCTCCATATCATATCCCGTGTATAGAGGGACATCATACAGCCTCTATATCACATCCCGTGTATAAAGGGGCATCATACAGTCTCCACGTCACATCCCGTGTATAAAGGGGCATCATACAGCCTCCACGTCACATCCCGTGTATAAAGGGGCATCATACAGCCTCTATATCACATCCCGTGTATAAAGGGGCATCATACAGTCTCCACGTCACATCCCGTGTATAAAGGGGCATCATACAGCCTCCACGTCACATCCCGTGTATAAAGGGGCATCATACAGCCTCTATATCACATCCCGTGTATAAAGGGGCATCATACAGTCTCCACGTCACATCCCGTGTATAAAGGGGCATCATACAGTCTCCACGTCACATCCCGTGTATAAAGGGGCATCATACAGCCTCCATATCATATCCCATGTATAGAGGGGCATCATACAGCCTCCACGTCACATCCCGTGTATAAAGGGGCATCATACAGCCTCTATATCACATCCCGTGTATAAAGGGGCATCATACAGTCTCCACGTCACATCCCGTGTATAAAGGGGCATCATACAGCCTCCACGTCATATCCCGTGTATAAAGGGGCATCATACCGTCTCCACGTCACATCCCGTGTATAAAGGGGCATCATACAGCCTCCATATCATATCCCATGTATAGAGGGGCATCATACAGCCTCCACGTCACATCCCGTGTATAAAGGGGCATCATACAGTCTCCACGTCACATCCCGTGTATAAAGGGGCATCATACAGCCTCTATATCACATCCCGTGTATAAAGGGGCATCATACAGCCTCTATATCACATCCCGTGTATAAAGGGGCATCATACAGCCTCCTCGTCACATTCCGTGGATAAGTTTGCTGGTTCCACCTTATTTCCTGCCTTCTTTCAGAGAGTGCAAGCTCTTGGGTCTTGTTGGCAGCCGTGAACTTGCTGTGCCTCCCTGTAACACTTGTTTTGCAGACACATCATGTTCCTGCAGATTGTTCTCAGATGTGAGGAGCGAGTGGAACTGCGTACAAAGTTCATTGGAAGAGATAAACGGGAGCTGGTTCAGTCTGGCTGAATGTTGCTGATTAATCCGGAGGCTGAAATTAGCTCAGCGCTCCCGGGAATATTACCTAACGGCTGCTCCTACTGTACCACCAGCAGTGTGTGTGAATGCCTTGTGAGCCGGGCACAGGGGGCACAGACTGGCTGCGTCATCCCTTACATGCTCATAGCAAAGAGACAAGGTTTATGGGATGAGGGCTCTGGCATCTCGGCACTGCAACACCTATCATCCTTTTTATTTAACGGCTCAGTTTCTCTGACACCAGGAGATGGAAATTACCATTACCACCGTGTATAGTGTTTGGGCACATTCTCACTATTTCTCATAGGTCTTGATGCCGGTGATTTTTTCCATATATTTATGTGGTGCCAATATACAGGTACATTATAACTTAATGGTGCCCAGGTCAGGTCTTCCTATATTTACCCAGTGCCAGGGTAGTATATATAAGCGGTGATCAGTTCCAGGTATGTGATATCTATGCGGTGCTTAGGTCAGGGTATGTGATATCTATGCTGTACCCAGGTCAGGGTATGTGATATCTATGCGATGCTTAGGTCAGGGTATGTGATATCTATGCTGTACCCAGGTCAGGGTATGTGATATCTATGCGATGCTTAGGTCAGGGTATGTGATATCTATGTGGTGCTCAGGTCAGGGTATGTGATATCTATGCTGTACCCAGGTCAGGGTATGTGATATCTATGCGATGCTTAGGTCAGGGTATGTGATATCTATGCTGTACCCAGGTCAGGGTATGTGATATCTATGCGATGCTTAGGTCAGGGTATGTGATATCTATGTGGTGCTCAGGTCAGGGTATGTGATATCTATGCTGTACCCAGGTCAGGGTATGTGATATCTATGCGATGCTTAGGTCAGGGTATGTGATATCTATGCTGTACCCAGGTCAGGGTATGTGATATCTATGCGATGCTTAGGTCAGGGTATGTGATACCCTGACCTGGGTACAGCATAGATATCACATACCCCTTACCTAAGCATCGCATAGATATCACATACCCTGACCTGGGTACAGCATAGATATCACATACCCTGACCTGGGTACAGCATAGATATCACATACCCTGACCTAAGCACCACATAGATATCACATACCCTGACCTAAGCATCGCATAGATATCACATACCCTGACCTGGGTACAGCATAGATATGTGATATCTATGCGGTGCTTAGGTCAGGGTATGTGATATCTATGCGATGCTTAGGTCAGGGTATGTGATATCTATGCGATGCTTAGGTCAGGGTATGTGATATCTATGCTGTACCCAGGTCAGGGTATGTGATATCTATGCGGTGCTCAGGTCAGGGTATGTGATATCTATGTGGTGCTCAGGTCAGGGTATGTGATATCTATGTGGTGCTCAGGTCAGGGTATGTGATATTTATGTGGTGCTCAGGTCAGGGTATGTGATATTTATGTGGTGCTCAGATCAGGGTATGTGATATTTATGTGGTGCTCAGGTCAGGGTATGTGATATTTATGTGGTGCTCAGGTCAGGGTATGTGATATTTATGTGGTGCTCAGGTCAGGGTATGTGATATCTATGCGCAGCCCAGGTCAGGGTATGTCATATGTACGCGCGGCCCAGGTCAGGGTATGTCATATCTTCGCGGTGGTCAGGGTACGTCGTATGTGCATAGTGCTCAGGTCAGGGTACGTCATATGTACGCCTAGCCCTGGTCAGGGTACGTCATATGTACGCCTAGCCCTGGTCAGGGTACGTCATATCTAGGTGTGGCCCAGGTCAGGGTATGTCATATCTAGGTGTGGCCCAGGTCAGGGTATGTCATATCTAGGTGTGGCCCAGGTCAGGGTATGTCATATCTAGGTGTGGCCCAGGTCAGGGTAAGTCATATCTAGGCGTGGCCCAGGTCAGGGTACGTCATATCTAGGCGTGGCTCAGGTCAGGGTACGTCATATGTACGCCTAGCCCTGGTCAGGGTATGTCATATCTAGGCGTGGCCCAGGTCAGGGTACGTCATATCTAGGCGTGGCCCAGGTCAGGGTACGTCATATCTAGGCGTGGCCCAGGTCAGGGTACGTCATATCTAGGCGTGGCCCAGGTCAGGGTACGTCATATCTAGGCGTGGCCCGGGTCAGGGTACGTCATATCTAGGCGTGGCCCAGGTCAGGGTACGTCATATCTAGGCGTGGCCCAGGTCAGGGTACGTCATATCTAGGCGTGGCCCAGGTCAGGGTACGTTAAAGGTATGTGATGCTCGCGATTATCTAAAACATATTTCTAGAGCCGGGATTTTGCATTTCCTGCCATATTGACTCTCCCATTCATCACTATTTGAGGCATTAACCAACTGCCCCTGCATAGTTTCTAAGAGTCACAGAATGCTCTGAGCAGTGTCAGGTCGGACGTCCTGAATCCTCTCTTTATGGCCTCTGTGTGTGTTGTGTTTGTTACAAGAACATTATCCCTTCTGAAATGCACCAAAAAACTACTTTTTTTTCCAGCGCCAACGACCCCACAAATGGGAAAATCCCCGCCCACCACCATGTGACGCGGTATAAATACCGTATAAAACCCCCTTCAGGCTGTGTATCAGGTGTGTGTGAAACACAGTGTCATGTTTAGACTTGGCTCTCCTAGATCTCTCATTATTATATGCAAATATTCCAAAATCCCCAAAAGTCCAAAATCCAGAACATTTCTGACCCCATATCTATATACTGTATATATATCTCAGAAAAGCAACACTCAACCTACGCTTAGCATAACAAGCGTGTGCTGCTCAAGACAAAAATTACAACACACCAGGAGAGCCACAACTCATACAGTATCTGACAGAAGTGAGATATTTTATTGTATCTTTTCATGTGACAATATTGAAGAAAAGACACTTTGTTACAATGTAAAGCAGTGAGTGCGCAGCTTGTGTAACAGTGTAACTTTACTGTCCCTCACAATAAATCAACACACACAGCCATTAATGTCTAAACCACTGCCAACACAAGGGACTACACCCCTAAGAGAAAATCTCCAAATTGGGCCCAATTAGCCATTTTCCCTCCCTGGTGTCATGTGACTCGTTAGTGTTAAAAGGTCTCAGGTGTGAATGGGGAGCAGGTGTGTTAAATTTGGTGTTATCGCTCTCACTCTCATACTGGTCACTGGAAGTTCAACATGGCACCTCATGGCAAAGAACTCTGAGGATCTAAAAAAAAGAATTGCTGCTCTACATAAAGATGGCCGAGGCTACAAGAAGATTGTCAAGACCCTGAAACTGAGCTGCAGCACGGTGGCCAAGACCGTGAAACTGAGCTGCAGCACGGTGACCAAGACCCTGAAACTGAGCTGCAGCA
Source organism: Leptobrachium leishanense (assembly GCA_009667805.1). NCBI lineage: Eukaryota > Metazoa > Chordata > Amphibia > Anura > Megophryidae > Leptobrachium > Leptobrachium leishanense. The sequence goes on from CM019064.1 coordinate 448,328,816, forward strand.
CGATGACCAAGACCCTGAAACTGAGCTGCAGCACGATGACCAAGACCCTGAAACTGAGCTGCAGCACGGTGGCCAAGACCCTGAAACTGAGCTGCAGCACGGTGACCAAGACCCTGAAACTGAGCTGCAGCACGATGACCAAGACCCTGAAACTGAGCTGCAGCACGGTGGCCAAGACCCTGAAACTGAGCTGCAGCACGGTGACCAAGACCCTGAAACTGAGCTGCAGCACGGCGGCCAAGACCCTGAAACTGAGCTGCAGCACGGTGGCCAAGACCCTGAAACTGAGCTGCAGCACGGTGGCCGAGACCCTGAAACTGAGCTGCAGCACGGCGACCGAGACCCTGAAACTGAGCTGCAGCACAGTGACCAAGACCCTGAAACTGAGCCGCAGCACGGCGACCAAGACCCTGAAACTGAGCTGCAGCACGGCGACCAAGACCGTGAAACTGAGCTGCAGCACGGCGACCAAGACCCTGAAACTGAGCTGCAGCACGGTGGCCAAGACCCTGAAACTGAGCTGCAGCACGGTGGCCAAGACCCTGAAACTGAACTGCAGCACGGTGGCCAAGACCCTGAAACTGAGCTGCAGCACGGTGACCAAGACCCTGAAACTGAGCTGCAGCACGGCGGCCAAGACCCTGAAACTGAGCTGCAGCACGGTGGCCAAGACCCTGAAACTGAGCTGCAGCACGGCGGCCAAGACCCTGAAACTGAGCTGCAGCACGGTGACCAAGACCCTGAAACTGAGCTGCAGCACGGCGGCCAAGACCCTGAAACTGAGCTGCAGCACGGTGACCAAGACCCTGAAACTGAGCTGCAGCATGGCGGCCAAGACCCTGAAACTGAACTGCAGCACGGTGGCCAAGACCCTGAAACTGAGCTGCAGCACGGTGGCCAAGACCTGAAACTGAGCTGCAGCACGGCGACCGAGACCCTGAAACTGAGCTGCAGCACGGCGGCCAAGACCCTGAAACTGAGCTGCAGCACGGTGACCAAGACCCTGAAACTGAGCTGCAGCATGGCGGCCAAGACCCTGAAACTGAACTGCAGCACGGTGACCAAGACCCTGAAACTGAGCTGCAGCACGGTGGCCAAGACCCTGAAACTGAGCTGCAGCACGGTGACCAAGACCCTGAAACTGAGCTGCAGCACGGTGAACTTCATGACCAAGAGGGTTAAGGCAGTGCTGGAAAATAATGGCAGCCACACAAAATATTGACACTGGGCCCAATTTGGAGATTTTCTCTTAGGGGTGCAGTCACTTGTGTTGGCAGTGGTTTAGACCTTAATGGCTGTGTGTGTTGATTTATTGTGAGGGACAGTAAAGTTACACTGTTACACAAGCTGTGCACTCACTGCTTTACATTGTAACAAAGTGTCATTTCTTCAACGCTGTCACATGAAAAGATAAAGGGTATATTACAATCTTCGTGTGAAAATCTTTGCACCAAGTGTTAAACTTTTGCAAGCGCAATTCACCGCTGGTGTTACAATCCACACTGCTTTTTTCATCCGCCGATTAATTGCGCATGCAAGCAGGACACGGCCAAAGGCTTGCGCAGTACCGTCGCGCGCAAAAATCAGTCTGCGAACAGTTTTTTTTCTCGCAATTCAGCCAATCAGAATTAAAAAACGCAATTATCTCTCGTTAAGTTATTGCGCCTGTCACAGTCAATCTTTAATAAAACCACACACAACCTCTCCATTTTATTGTGTGGGTATGTGTAGAATGTGTAACTATACTTTGCTGTGGTTTTTTTTGGGGCTGGTGTATTTGGTTTCGGCAGGTTGATAGAATTTGCCATTAACACCAGCTTTCAGGAGTTGCTAAAATTATGCGCGCAAAGGCTGTGCGTTACAAACTGCGCATAGATTGTAACACCATCCGTGTACCAGCGCACAAACGCATTTGCGCTCACAATAGTATAGGATGTGCGAAGTACAGTAGGTTCACCCACGGTAGATGATTGTGCGCTGTTGTTGCGCTGACAATGCAATACGGGATTCGGCGCAAATGGTTTTACCCCTTGCGTTAATGGTGTTTTGCGCCGGTGCAAACGTTTGCGTGAAAACAGTCGTCTCACTGGGTGACAGGTGAGGCCTTGTCGCTGGGAGCAGGCGGCTGCGATGTGCTGCTCGGTGTGATTAGTGATGTGAGATATTAGTTATCACACACCCCCCCCCCCCCCCCTGCCGTTTATCGCTCGCTGTCTCAATTCACCGGAAGAAACCCGCACTTCCTGTCATATTTCTGGAAAGCCATTTCCCCAGGCGTTATCTTGTCAGCGTCTGCCGTTCCTGCGTCATCATACCCCGAGCACTTGCTGTTGATTTAACACTTGATTTATCACCAAACGGTGAAGCAATCACCTGCACTGCAATACCATAACCCTGGGAATACACTGGGGCTGACAGGGAGGGGGGTGGATAGTGTATGTAAGATATGGGGTGCAGTGTTGGTCCCCTCCCGGTACACTAACCATTGCTTTTTTATTTATTTTTTACTTAATTTTTAAAAAAAAAAAAAAAAAAACATTGAAAGAATGGGACAAGTACGGTGAAACCAAGGTTTCTGCCAATGTTGTCTGCAGTAGCTCTCAACACAGGTGTAAAGGGCCACTACCACAAAAAAATGCCCTTATTGTGTTTATTTGATGTTTCTGATATCTTATATGTGTTTGTTTTTCTCTTGTATGTTTAGTGAAGAAAATATTTTCCTCTAATATGTATCACTGGGTGCATCCATTGTGTGATATTTTCCTCTATGTGTTACTGGGCGCATCCATTGTGTGATATTTTCCTCTATATGTGTCACTGGGTGCATCCATTGTGTGATATTTTCCTCTATATGTATCACTGGGTGCATCCATTGTGTGATATTTTCCTCTATATGTGTCACTGGGTGCATCCATTGTGTGATATTTTCCTCTATATGTATCACTGGGTGCATCCATCGTGTGATATTTTCCTCTATATGTGTCACTGGGTGCGTCCATTGTGTGATATTTTCCTCTAGATGTGTCACTGGACGCATCCATTGTGTGATATTTTGTGTTGTATCTTTCCATTACTTGCTCCTCACTGTGTGGCTTTGGCCATAGAATGGAGTGAATGGGTCAGTCACCGACTCACATCATTGTATTGTGTGGGATGTATTCAAAGGACATCACCAGGGGATAGATTATAAGGCTTTAAAGCTCCCTGTCATATCTCATTCAGCTGCCAGATCTTATCTCCGCTACCCCGGAAAATAATAGATCTGCTGCCGCCTTATCTAAACATTCTCTTCTCCATCTCATTAAACTGTTAATTGCTGTAGATTGGATAAATCTCAGCAGTAAAGTAAAACTTTTGCACAGATTTTTGTAAATGTTGCATCATGGGGAAAAAATCCACAAAATGGAAAGATTTTTTTTAAAAAAAAAACTAACGTTTGAAGTAATTGCACGTAAAAAGGGGGAAAAAAAGCAGCAGTATGTGTTTTATAATGGGGGTTATTAAAAGAGCACTGACGTTTCGGTGCTCTTTCGTTCGGCGCACTCTGGTGTGATTCAAGTTCACCGAGCCTGTGGTGAATTCAGTATTCTCCGCAGGGTACCTGAAGGGTTCTGCCAAATGCAGCCGACGATCCACCGAACACACCACCGAAAAAAAGTGGATCATCTGCTGAACAGGGGTAAAAAAAAAAAATGCAATATTTAAAAGGCAATTTAAAAAAAAAAAATGCATGGAAATAATAAATAAGGTCCTATGAGTAATAATAAAACTGTCTGTCACAGAATTAAAAAAGCCATTTTAAAAAACTTGAGTAAAAAATTACGCCGAAAATTTCCTTTTAGGCTGGGGTCAGACCAGCGCACTTTTAACGTGCGTTCTGGCGCACATAATTACGGCCGCACTAGCAGCAGATGACGGGCAATGACGGCCAATATACGAAGTACGGTCGCACGAAAGTCCGGCTGCGCAACGCAAGTAGAAAACTAACGCATTTTTTCGAGAACGCTGAACTGCTAGTACGGACGTACAGAGTGCGCAGCTGCGGCATAGCGGCGTGTTTGCGTGATTAGGAGATGTCAGACGCTGCTAATGTCCAGCCTACATAACGTCCAGACGCAAAAAGAGTTTTATTGACGATCCGAAAGAAATCACGCACGAAAAATGCGCATCGTATGACCGTTTTCGCGCATTCCGTGGAAAAATACGTCGATTCATTCGGACGCACTTTTTTACGTTCGCGTGTAAAAATGCTTTCGTTTGACCCTAGCCTTAAGCCTGTTGAATGAAAGCACCGAAAATCAGGGCATTTCACTGACATTTCTCTGCTGTTCGGTGTCTGTGAATAGATTAACCATTGCTTCTCTATGGGCCGATTTCGCTGCTGGCGATATGAGGCGAATTGCACCGTATTACGTGGCATTTCACCAATATTTGCCGAACTGCCTGCTTTCTGAATAGCTGAATTGCCACGAAATTGCGCCGTGTGGGGAAATTCACTGTTCGGTGCAATTCGGTGGCAAATTCAGCGCTCTCTGAATAACCCATAATGTGTTTTATTTGTATTGCACAAGCAATCTAGTTACAGCTTATGTACGTGGTAGTGCCCCTTTAAATGTGATTTCCTCTTTAGTTTCTGCCGTGGTGATTTAACCGTAGTTTGCATTGTGGTGTCGGTCGGCGTTGCCCAGCGTTGCTTGTTATTGGTGGTCTATGGAGGTCACTGCTGTAGATTTCAGTAATAAACTCTCCTCAATCGTTACTTTCACCAGTGCTGCAAACATCGGTAAATGCAAACCTCGCTCCTATGCTGGTACGGGGCCATCGCTCGCGTGCCGCCGGACCCTCGTTACGCCGCCACTTCTCCTGTGGATCTTTCGGTAAATGGAGGGGAGCTGCACTTTATGCTTTTTACAGGAGAATAGCGCTGTTATTGTTTCCAGGAACGCCGCCTGCCGGATTTTTCCTTTCTGGATCGCCGAAGTTTACTGTAGCTGAAACAACATTGAACGTCTGCACTTTTTGAATTACCCCCACACCAGGGGTGTCCCGACCTCGATTTTTTATTTTTTTTCTTTTCAGCCCCTGATTCAATCAGAGTTGTGCGGTATTCGGGATCGGTCGGTACAGAGCCAGATGACCCACAGGCAATGCTAATGGAAATCTCTGGGGCCACAACAGAAGGTGTGGGTGGGTAAGTGGTCCGGGAGGGTAAGTGGTCAGCTGGGCGGGAGGGTAAGTGGTCAGCTGGGCGGGAGGGTAAGTGGTCAGCTGGGCGGGAGGGTAAGTGGTCAGCTGGGCAGGAGGGTAAGTGGTCAGCTGGGCAGGAGGGTAAGTGGTCAGCTGGGCGGGAGGGTAAGTGGTCAGCTGGTCCCTGAGGAGGGTTGAGTTGAGCTGTGTGCACCATGCCATGGCCAGAAGGCACTGGATCCATAGTAATATGTTGAGTGTGGTGACATACATAGCATTAATTTTTACAGCAAAAGGGTTTTTCTGTCCATTGAAAACCCCCACTTTGAAGCTGGCCAGTTGGGGAACTGCGTATTTGTCAGCTATTTTACAATATTGCATTTGTTGGCAAAAGTGTTTGTGGCACATTGGCGAGATTATGGGTTTTTTTTGGACATATTAAGCGGTTTTATGGAGGGTGGGGGCTTCACCTGGTGCCATCTTTGCGGGCGCACAGGATTGCTAAGCCGTATCTAGGAGTTCCTGTAATTATAATGGGCGATAACATTTTCCTATTTTCTCACAGAAACTCTTTTTCGATTTGGTTGCGATTAGTGAATCCTGCTTTTATAGCTTACAGTCTACAATAGATGATGGCAGGGGCAGAATTAGCAGGAATACCACGGCACCCAGGCCCTACAGTCTGTGGGGGGGGGCACAATGGGCTGGGGCCTTGCCTAGGCTCTTCCACTGGATGAAGAGGAATCCAGTCCCCCCCCCTTTTGAAGAAAAAAAAAATAGGAAAGGTAACAAGTATATAGTTTTTAACAATATAAATTATGTTAATATAATACATTTTACATTTAACTTAATTGTATTTAAATAAATATTAGTTTAATATTTTATTTTAGACTTATTTAGGAGTTTTACGAACTCTGTGATACGCTCATACACACCGCACATTACTGTGAGCTTTATTGCTGTGGAGCTCTGTGATACGCTCATACACACCGCACATTACTGTGAGCTTTATTGCTGTGGAGCTCTGTGATACGCTCATACACACTACGTTACTGTGAGCTTTATTGCTGTGGAGCTCTGTGATACGCTCATACACACCACGTTACTGTGAGCTTTATTGCTGTGGAGCTCTGTGATACGCTCATACACACCATGTTACTGTGAGTTTTATTGCTGTGGAGCTCTGTGATACGCTCATACACACCACGTTACTGTGAGCTTTATTGCTGTGGAGCTCTGATACGCTCATACACACCACACATTACTGTGAGTGTTATTGCTGTGAAGCTCTGTGATACACACTCATACACACAACACATTACTATGAGTTTTTTTTGCTGTGGAGTTCTTTGAGATATACTAGCGCACATTACATTAAGAATGGGATGGACCGAAGCAGTCATAGTGAACCTGGGGGAAAAAAAGGGGACACCGATTGTGTGGAGTCAACATTGTGGACCTGGAGGGGTCCAGTGCATGGTGATGGGGGACAAAATAGTTTTTTTCCTAGAGTGGGGGTGGGGGGGCCGTCATGGATTCCCGCACCGGGGCCCTGAGGTTTCTAGTTAAGCCTCTGGCACATAGCATCCCGGCAATAAGCTGCCGGCCTGGCGGGAGCTCTTACCAGTCAATGCCCCCAGCCGTGCCGCTCAGCGAGTGAAGCACAGGGAGCATAACTTTAACTCTGGCATCAGATTGGCTCAAAAGAGCGGATACCCGAAAAATGCAGAGATCCAATCCTAGGGAGCGTACCATGACATCGCTACCCTGCATAGCTTGTTCTGCTTTTTTCTGTCTCCTCAAGCAGTTATGTAATAGAAGTGATGCCTAAGGTCATTTAGGAAAGATTAGAAGAAAATCCCTGTGTCATTAAAAAAAAAAAAATCATTCGGATGGATCAGCTGTATCAGTCCTTATCAGCCACGCGATAAAAACATTATATCTACATTAACCCATTCACTACATGCACGTTTTGTTGAAAAAATATAATCCTGGCATTCATTTGAAACCTAAGATGTGTAGGTAACACCTAAACATGGGGTAAAAATGCCAATTCTACACACAGATTGTTATTTGGAGATGGTCAAAGATTAAACTAATGGAATTTTTCTTATCTGTTACCTAAATATTACTGGGATGAAAGGTTCTAAACTCTAGATAGCGTCCCTTATCTGGCACAATGTCACATGGGGTCTGCATTATCCGCATACAGGCAGAAATGGCCTTTGTGTCAGTAAATGTGCTGCAGACAGATAATAAAATGGTGAGATCTCCGGTTTATGGGGGTTTCTAGTGATTAGAATGAGATTATTAGCAATGCATTATCTGTATGTGCTGCATAATGCCTGTGTATGGCAATTACAGCGACACCTTGTATCTGTATGTGCTGCATAATGCCTGTGTATGGCAATTACAGTAACACCTTGTATCTCTATGTGCCGCATAATGCCTGTGTATGGCAATTACAGCAACACCTTGTATCTGTATGTGCTGCATAATGTCTGTGTATGGCAATTACAGCAACACCTTGTATCTGTATGTGCTGCATAATGCCTGTGTATGGCAATTACAGCAACACCTTGTATCTGTATGTGCTGCATAATGCCTGTGTATGGCAATTACAGCAACACCTTGTATCTGTAGGTGCTGCATAATGCCTGTGTATGGCAATTACAGCAACACCTTGTATCTGTGCTGTACAGAGATTTACATTCATTATAACCCCTGAATCTCATCCCTGTACAGCAGCGACTGACCCCACAGCTCGCCCTGTATTCTGCCCTCTCTCTGGCTGCCGGAATGCTGCAGTAAAGTGAAATAATTACAGGTGAAACATCAGAGATTCTACAATATATGCAATTATTTGCAAAGTGTTCTCATATTCTGCAGTATTGTACAATGGGTATTTTTCCTTTTTTTTTCTGATTTTGGAATTCTTCTGACACAGCAGTCGGCACCCTTGGTCCTCCAGATTTTTTTCAAACTGCAGTTCCCATGCTCCTCGGCCATTTGTTGGCTTGGCTCAGCCTCATGGGTGATGTAGTTCTAAAACGTCTAGAGGACAAAGTAGGGTCGCCAGGTCGGCCATGTTTTCCTGGACACAGGTTACTTTTTCATGCAGAAGGGGAGCACGGGGAAAAGTGCTGCCCTGCAACCTGTATAATTCATATGCTGCAGGACGGAAATCAAGGTAGGTCACCTTTGATTTCTTATCTGCAGTGTATGGATTATACATGCTGCGGGGTGGCATTTTTCATGCACTGCCAATGAGCCTGAATAAATTATGTGTCCAGGAAAACATGGCCGATCTGGCAACCCTAGAGCCCAGGTTGCTGACTCGTGTTGTAAAAGGTGAGTGCATGTTGTCTTGCTGGCCTCCTGGAGACGGGCAGAGACTCGTTCCCTCTATTTCTATGTAATCCATTAACCCTCGTGCACCTGTCAGACACATACTGTGTATTCTGTGGCTTTGCACCTGCTGACCTGCCTGAGAGCTTTATCCAGGTCTGCGCTGATAGCGGCTGCAGCCCCCGTCCTGTATCTGGTGGGAAGCTGTCTGTGCATCCTGAGATTCCTCCTGGGAAATCACTCCGCAGACCTTGGCTTTATCCAAAATATCTGGACTTTCAAAATAGCCTAAACACACACACACACAAAGGACGGGCTATGACATCCCTGTCTCCGCGCCCTCCACGTACCGGTGCTTGCACAGCAGGCGCCCCCCCAACCCAGGAACATGTGTTTCTGGAAGAACGCCGGATAAGGCTAAGGTCAGACGAAAGCATTTTTAACGTGCGTTTAACTGCACAAAATCACGGCCGTGCTAGCAGCAAATGACGTCCAATGCCGGGGAACATACGAAGAACGGCCGCACGAAAGGTCGTCCGCGCAACGCAAGTGGCAAACGAACGCATTTTTTCTAGAACGTCAAACCGCTACTACTGACGTACAGAGTGCGCAGCGTCCGCATAGCGGCGTGTGTGTGTGATTAGGAGACGTCAGACACTGCTAATGTCCGGCCAACATAACGTCCAGACGCAAAAAGGGTTTTATTGATGATCCGTACAAAATCACGGACGAAAATGCGCATCGTATGACCGGTATCGCGTATTCCGGGAAAAATGCGTCCATTCGTTCGAACGCACTTTTTCACGGACGACGCGAAAAATGCGTTCGTCTGACCCTAGCCTAAGACAGGATCTTCATCAGGCCGAGATAAAAATGATCATTTGGTTCTACATGCCTTTAATCCTGCTGTATGCAGCTTCCCCTCATCTTCCTGTAATAACTGTACTTTAAAAATAAACTGGGGCAGGTTTTCATGACCAAGCGATCATAAACTGCCAATTCCCTTCTATTATTTTTTTTTTCTTCCCTCGGATGACTTTCCTTTTTTTTTTTTTTTGCTAAATTGCTAAAAAGGGTAAAATCTCAGCATTTCTCGCATCACTTCTGCTTTGCCTATATTTTACATGATTATTCTATGTGCCAGCCTGACTATTCAGATGTAAGAACCAATATCGACACATATTGCGGACTTTTACGTTATGTCTTATTGATACATTGTTGCATTTACAGCATTAGGGAAATCCGATCCTTGAGATCTCTGCCTTTTTTTGGGGTATTGGCCCAAAAAAAGTCTCGCTCTGTAATGTATGGTTGTGTCCCCTTTTGCTGTGATCGCGTCACGCATTCGTCGCGGCATTGTGTCGATAAGCTCATGCGATGTCACAGCATTTATTGGCGTCCAGAGTGGCATTAATTTGTGGCCAAGATCTTGTAATGATGATGGGAGAGTCGCGGCGCTGCGTAAAGTCTTCTCCAGCACATTATCCCAAAGATTAACCTCAATGGGGTTAAGGTCTGGACTGTGCGGTGGCCAATCCATGTGTGAAAATGATGTCTCATGCTCCCTCAACCACTCTTGCACAATTTGAGCCCGATGAATCCTGGCATTGCCATCTTGGAATATGCCCGCTGTGCCATCAGGGGACAAAAAACCCATTGATGGGAAAACCTGCTCATTCAGTGTATTCAGGGAGTCACATGACCTCATTTTATGCTGAAACATATTAATCACTGCAGTAATTATCCAATGGAAGGCAAACACCTATCAGCATAGTTACATCCAGGTGGGGACTTTATATATATAATTTATTTTTATTGTTTTTTCCTTTGGCTGGGCATTGTATATACATTTAATTTTTCTCTTCTTTTGATATTCTTAATCCCTTTTAGATTATAATATGCAAATCCTGATTCTGCCGATTTCTCATGTCTTCGCTGACTGTGATTATTAATGAGAACCAAAGTTTTATTCAATAAGAGCCAAATTGCACCGAACAGTGAATTTCCCCGTACGGTGCAATTTCATGGCCATTTCACTATTCAGAAAGCCTGCGATCCGTCAAATATTGGTGAATTGCTAGCAAAATAAGGTGCATTTCGCCACAATTCGACGGCAGTGAAATCCCCCATAGAGAAGCAATGATTAATCTATTCAGAGACACCGAACAGCAGTGAAATGCCCTGATTTTTGCTGCCTCAGTTCAACAGGTTTAAACAGGCGAATCCCGTAGGATTCAATGTAGAAATATTTATTCTGTAACTGATCTTTTTTTTTTTTTACCTTTGTTATTATTTTTACTGTTGTAAACGCCTTTTTTTTAAATATATAATTTTTTTTACCCCCCCGTCCGTCAGCAGCGTTCGGTGGATCGTCGGCGAATCGCTTCCGCACACTTCAGGAACCCTGTGGTGAATGCTGAGTTCACCGCAGGGCTGGCAAACTGAACTTGCCGAAGTGCAGCGAAATTTCAATGCTCTCTTACCAACCCCTAAAGAGGGTGTGTGAGGGTCCTTTGGACGAGCGGCTGCACTAGTGTCCTGCTCTACGGTGGGGCCGCTCAGGTCTCACAAGGTTTTAGCTTGTGCCGTTACAGGGATGAATGCTCCATATGCAAATCAGCCTGCTCTCACCCAATGAGGGCGGCCAGTACTGATTGCCAAGGACGTCATCCCTGCATGAGAGATGCAGCAACCCCCGACGATCGCCTCGGCCTTGTTACGTCTCGTCAGGCGGGTATAGCTGACACCCCTCTAGGCACCTCTTTGATTATTAAACCTCAGGACGTATCATCATACAGTGTTTTCTTTCTCCTCCTACAGGATGAAGACACAACTCGGATCACAAAGAGGATTCCCGTGCGAAGGCATCCACGCCAGAAGCCCAGGATCTCGCCCACCGATCTCCCGAAAGAAGAGACCTCCCGCATCGCCAGAATATTCGCCACACAGTTTTCCAAACCTAAGTAGGGCTCACCTGTCCCCAGCATTAAACCTGCGCTCGATCCTCTGCTCCCGGCCTCAGAGTCGGGATTTCTGTGTATGTAGCCGGGGTTTGTGCACATAGAAACCGTAATAAAGGCGAAAGGATGCTCTGGTCTCCGGGCAGGAAATCGACAGCTTCATGAGCATCATGGGAAATCGAATTCACCAATACCAAAATAACCGTACTGGGAATGTCTCCTCCTGTGCTTGTCTTCAAGCTCAACCTAAATGACACAGTGGGGGTTATTCACTAAACGCCGTTGTTGTAACCACGTTAAACCCTGGCGATCCCAATAGGGAAAATTAAAGACCGGCAGCAGGGGGAGCTTCGGCAACGAATCTTCTCCTGCTGTTCTTTGGTGATTCCGAGAGGGAAAAATCTAAGTTTAATGTGGTCGCAGAAAGGGCAATATTCGTCCTTTTTTGCAGTGACGCTAAACAACAGCATTTTGTGATCAACCCTCGCTGCATCGCCTGAAAATTAACCCCTGCGCTTTCCCAGGACGTGGCTAGCGATGGGGCCGACACTCTGAGAGCCACCGTCCTTCCTCCTCCTGAGATAATGTCTTGGACTTTGATATATTTATATAAAGTATTTTTGTATTTAAATTATTTTAACATTTTCTCGTTTGGAGACTGAACTCTTTTACTGAACTTTAATAACTTCACATTGATTAAAATCCTGTAACGTCAACCTTTTTCTTTATTATTTGAATGTGCTGTACAAAAAAAATAATCTTCAATATGAAGCCCAGGGGCCAGTGGAGCTGCGGTTCCGGCCTACGTTTCCACAGGCCCAACGGACGCGCGTCGGAAAGAGATTCGCTGATACGGTTACTGAAAAGGTGGGATACTAAAATGTTTTAGTCAGCGTTTTAAACTCTGGTCGTAGCACTGTCGCTTTGCTTCAGGGATGAGGAGTGGGTGAGATCCCGGTACTCACGTCATGGACCTCATAGTCCACAATAGAATTGTAAAAGCGAGACATCGCTGCTACAGATCAATTTATTTTGGGGAACGAATCCATACAACAGATACAAACCTTACGATAAAGATGAAACGCACTAAACTCTACAGCCGGGGTCGGCATACTTGGCCTCCAAATGTTTTGGAGCTACCTTTCCCATGAGGCTCAGTCTGTCTGAGTGACTGAGCATCATGGGAGTTGTAGTTTGACATCATCTGGAGGGCCACAGTTGCTGACCTCTGCTGTGTGGTGAGACGTCCAATGGGGCCAGTTTCACCAACGTTTTGTTCATAGAAATGACTCAAAGGGGGAAAGTGCTAATGGTTTAGATCACCTGGCGTTTCTCCCTGTAACTATAAGGCAATGTGCAGTGATTAGATTCCTGCCCGTCTGTAACCAGTGCTGCCAGGCTTATCTTTCATGCCCGATGCCCCGCACATACGTCCCCTTTCTTGGCTGACGCTCCACACATACGTCTCCCTTGTGCCAGGCTGATCTTTCTTGCCCGACGCTCCACACATACGTCTCCCTTCTGCCAGGCTTATCTTTCTTGCCCGACGCTCCTCACATTCCTTCTCCACCTCTGCCAGGCTTATCTTTGTCTCCCTACGCTCCGCACATACGTCCCCCTTCTGCCAGGCTTATCGTTCTCACCCGACGCTCCTCACATTCCTTCTCAACCTCTGCCAGGCTTATCTTTCTCACCCTACACTCCTCACCTTCCCCTTCTGCCAGGCTTTTCTTTCTTGCCCTGCACTCTTTACATACCTACTCCTCTGCCAGGCTTATCTTTCTCACCCAATGTTCCTCACATTCCTCCTCTCCTTCTGCCAGGCTTACTTTTCTCACCCAACGCTCCTCACATTCCTTCTCAACCTCTGCCAGGCTTATCTTTCTCACCCGATGATCCCCACATACCCCCCCCCTCTACCAGGCTTATCTTTCTCCTCTAGATTGTAAACGTCTGTGAGCCGAACCCTCTGCTCCTCTAGATTGTAAACTCTTGTGAGCCGGGCCCTCTGCTCCTCTAGATTGTAAGCTCCTGTGAGCCGGGCCCTCTGCTCCTCTAGATCATAAGCTCCTGTGAGCCGAACCCTCTGCTCCTCTAGATTGTAAACTCCTGTGACCCGAGCCCTCTGCTCCTCTAGATTGTAAGCTCCTGTGAGCCGGGCCCTCTGCTCCTCTAGATCATAAGCTCCTGTGAGCCGGACCCTCTGCTCCTCTAGATCATAAACTCCTGTGAGCCGGACCCTCTGCTCCTCTAGATTGTAAGCTCCTGTGAGCCGGGCCCTCTGCTCCTCTAGATCATAAGCTCCTGTGAGCCGGACCCTCTGCTCCTCTAGATTGTAAACTCCTGTGACCCGAGCCCTCTGCTCCTCTAGATTGTAAGCTCCTGTGAGCCGGGCCCTCTGCTCCTCTAGATCATAAGCTCTTGTGAGCCGAGCCCTCTGCTCCTCTAGATTGTAAGCTCCTGTGAGCAGGACCCTCTGCTCCTCTAGATTGTAAGCTCCTGTGAGCCGGGCTCTCTGCTCCTCTAGATTGTAAGCTCCTGTGAGCCGGACCCTCTGCTCCTCTAGATCATAACCTCCTGTGAGCCGGACCCTCTGCTCCTCTAGATTGTAAACTCTTGTGAGCCGGACCCTCTGCTCCTCTAGATTGTAAGCTCCTGTGAGCAGGACCCTCTGCTCCTCTAGATTGTAAGCTCCTGTGAGCAGAACCCTCTGCTCCTCTAGATTGTAAGCTCCTGTGAGCCGGGCTCTCTGCTCCTCTAGATTGTAAGCTCCTGTGAGCCAGACCCTCTGCTCCTCTAGATTGTAAACTCCTGTGAGCCCGGACCCTCTGCTCCTCTAGATCATAAACTCCTGTGAGCCGGACCCTCTGCTCCTCTAGATTGTAAACTCTTGTGAGCCGGACCCTCTGCTCCTCTAGATTGTAAGCTCCTGTGAGCCGGACCCTCTGCTCCTCTAGATTGTAAACTCCTGTGAGCCCGGACCCTCTGCTCCTCTAGATTGTAAACTCCTGTGAGCCCGGACCCTCTGCTCCTCTAGATCATAAACTCCTGTGAGCCGGACCCTCTGCTCCTCTAGATTGTAAACTCTTGTGAGCCGGACCCTCTGCTCCTCTAGATTGTAAGCTCCTGTGAGCCGGACCCTCTGCTCCTCTAGATTGTAAACTCTAGAGGAGCAGAGGGTCCGTCTCACAAGAGTTTACAATCTAGAGGAGCAGAGGGTCCGGCTCACAGGAGCTTACAATCTAGAGGAGCAGAGGGTCCGGCTCACAAGAGTTTACAATCTAGAGGAGCAGAGGGTCCGGCTCACAAGAGTTTATGATCTAGAGGAGCAGAGGGTCTGGCTCACAAGATTGTAAGCTCTTGTGAGCCGGACCCTCTGCTCCTCTAGATTGTAAGCTCTTGTGAGCCGGACCCTCTGCTCCTCTAGATTGTAAACTCCTGTGAGCCGGACCCTCTGCTCCTCTAGATTGTAAGCTCTTGTGAGCCGGACCCTCTGCTCCTCTAGATTGTAAACTCTTGTGAGCCGGACCCTCTGCTCCTCTAGATTGTAAACTCCTGTGAGCCCGGACCCTCTGCTCCTCTAGATTGTAAACTCCTGTGAGCCCGGACCCTCTGCTCCTCTAGATTGTAAACTCCTGTGAGCCCGGACCCTCTGCTCCTCTAGATTGTAAACTCCTGTGAGCCGGACCCTCTGCTCCTCTAGATTGTAAGCTCTTGTGAGCCGGACCCTCTGCTCCTCTAGATTGTAAACTCTTGTGAGCCCGGACCCTCTGCTCCTCTAGATTGTAAACTCCTGTGAGCCGGACCCTCTGCTCCTCTAGATTGTAAATTCTTGTGAGCCCGGACCCTCTGCTCCTCTAGATTGTAAACTCCTGTGAGCCGGACCCTCTGCTCCTCTTTTCTCTGAATCCTAAACCTGTAATTCCCCCATCCTTATTGTAATGCGCTGCAGGAATTGCACTTTATAAATGGCCTTAATAATACTGTGTTTGAGAACAAAAACCTTGTGAAGGGCGTTGTTAAATTTTTGTTCTTGACCTGTGTTTTCTTGTCCTCGCTGCGCTATGTTAATGGATGCTCCAATGCCGCCAGCATCGAGCAACAGGACGGACAGCTATTCTCCAGGGACTTTTCAGTACATGTTCATGATTGATTGTGTGTGCAGTGGTTTTGTTTTTCAAACCTGCTTTTACAGTGAACGACAAGTTATTCTTATAGGCTAGGGTCAGACGAATGCATTTTTCGCGTCGTCCGTAAAAAGTGCGTCCTAACACATTGACGTATTTTTTCACGGAAGACGCGATAGCGGTCATACGATGCGCAATTTCAGCCGTGATTTTTTTACCGATCCAAACCAGGAAACTTTTTGCGTCTGGACGTTATGTTGGCCGGACATGACCAACGCCCGACGTCTCTTAATCACGCACACACGCCGCTAGCGGATGCTGCGCACTCTGTACGTCAGTACTAGCGGTTAGATGTTCTTGCAAAAATGCGTTAGTTTGCCGCTTGAGTTACGCGGCTGAACTTTCGTGCGGCCGTACTTCGTGTGTTGGCCTGCGTTGGACGTCATTTGCTGCTACTACGGCCGTCATAAAGTGCAGCTAAACGCGCGTTTGCACTGCGTTCGTCTGACCCCAGCCTTAAAGGGACACTCTACTCATCCTGACCCCCCCCCCCCACTGCCCCAGTCTGGAGTAAATGCTGGGTTAAGCTGCAGAGTACCCCCCGCCCCATCGTCACCAGCAGCCAGGAATTTTAATTTCCCGGCTGCCTGTTACCAGATCGGTCACTAGATCGGTCACCCTCTGAGACCAAACGCTGTAGCATTCTCAGAGAGGCAGCGATGGATCAGATCTGTGCATGCGCATGCAGCTCCGATCAATCGCTCTGCGCAGGCGCTACGGAACATGAGTATGTAATGTGTGTGAGTCCCGCAGCTCTGCCCAGTTTGCGCTTCCAACACTACACGAGTTTTATAGGAGTGCAGAAACTCTTCGAGGACATCTGGGTTCGAGAGTCCATGCGCTGAAGTGGAGGAGCAGCGCACAGCGAGGGACAAAAGGTGAGTAAAATATTTGGGCAGAGGCTGTCGTCAGGATCTGCCCATTCTATCATTAATAAAGTGTCCCTTGTCCAGAGTAAGAGACTGAAGGAGCCTTTCCTGCAGTACGATACAATGTATTAAGGGCGAACAATGTTGCAGGAGGAACAATGAGAACCAGATATTGCAACGGAAAGCCGCCTGAAATCCAGAAAATAAAAGCTCAGCATGACTGTGCAAGTCTTCCCTGACGGCTGCTTTTCATTATTGCCCATGTGCTCGTGTAGGGTATGCCGAATCTCATCCTACACTAGAGCAGGGGCTCGGCAACCGTGGCCCTCTAGATGTTTTGGAACTTCATCACCCATGATGCTCAGCTACTCAGCAGACTGACTGAGACTCTTGGGAACTCCAGTTCCAAAACATCTGGAGGGCCAAGGTTGCCAACCCATGGACTACTAGATGGACACTTGACTGGTTTTGGAATGGGTTGTCCAAGAAGCTTCTATGTTTGGTCAGAGACCTTTTAAATATGCAGGGTTATTCAAAGAGATCCGAATGTCTGTCGAAAGGGAACCGAATGCTGAAAATCCGCGTTCAGTTACCTTTCCTGGCCATTCGGCTATTCAGAGAGCAGGCAATATGCCAAATCCTGGCGAATTGCCTGCACATACGGTGCCTGTTCGGTGCCTGTTCGAGGGCAGTGAATCCCCATAGAGAAGCAATGCTTCGTCTATTCAGAGAACACAAACCAGCAGTGAAAAGTTGCCGAATTGCCCTGCCATTTGGTGGCTTCATTCGACAGGTTTATTCAGGCGAATCCCATAGGCTTCAATGTTAAAAATATTCCCGTTTTAATTCAATATCTAATAAACCGTTCATTATAAAATTCTGCAGTAAAAGTCTCTTTATGGATTTTTTAGCATATTTTAAGCATTTTTTGGGTTGTTTTGTGTTTTTTTTCCAAAGAAATTCCGATATTTTTTTTCTAACTTTACTTATTTTTTCTGTAACAGCCCTTTTTATTATCATTCCTTGGATTTTATATGTAAATTTCAGACATTTTCACTCAGTAGTTTCTTTGCAAACAGCGTTTCACTTTTCAAACATTCAAGCGTACTGTTTTGCCAATTTATTCACTCCATTCGTCTGCGGTGTCGGCTTTTACTGGCGGCTTCTCTGCCCAGTGATCGGCGGCTGCTCGGGTTTCTCTGCCGTTTTCGGCGTGGTTAATCCAGATGTTTTTGCGGGTTTTTGGTGTACCTTCGGTGAGTTTTCAGCGGGTTTGCCGGTGACTTTTCACTGCACTTCGGGGACCCTGTGGTGCTTGCTGAATACACCGCAGGGTCGCCGAAATGGGATCGCCGAATCATGCCGAATTGAAGAGAACGAAAAGTCACCGAACGTGCAATGACTTTTCGATTCTCTTTGAAATACCCTGATAGAGTTGTTTCTCCACTACTACAGTAGAAGACGGAACCACCAACTATGATTGCACAAGACACACTCCCTATGGAAACCACTGGATGACCTCCAATGCCAAGTGCAGGCCGCGCTCCGAATGCTGCCGCGCTGCGATGGGTATAACTGCATACCATGGAGGAGCGCTAGAATGCTATAGAATTTGGTGCAGGTGGATATAGTCACTGTTTGCTCAGTTCTGTTTGTTCTTTCGTCCTCCTGACGCAACGCTGTCTGTACAAAGGCGGCCGAATGATATAGGATCCATAGGAAGAGCCGCCCGGCCTTAGTGGAGGACTTTCCGTAAACATGTTTTCTTGTTAAGGACCGAGGCCCCACCTGGCCTGCTGCAAACATCCAGAGGCACACACCTCCCTGACCGAGCCTCCTGATTGGCCGACTAGAGGCCAGGGGGTTATTTGGGACACAGCCGAATCACTTCCTCCTGCCCATAGGCTCTAGGTAACATACAGTTGTGTTCAAAATTATTCAACCCCCAATGCTGTAAAGGGTTTTAGGGAATTTAGTGTACATTTGTAATTGTATTCAGAATGAAATCCTACAAGGACTTTTTAAAGAACCATATGCAACTAAAATGACATCAATTGGTTTTGTAATACAGTAGTAAATGTTTCTTTTGTGAATTCTTCATTGACACAATTATTCAACCCCTTAAAGACTAGCACTCTGAAGAACAGAGGTTCATTCAAGTGTTTTCAATCAGGTATTGAAAACACCTGTGGATGTCACGGAGCAGCAATAAAGCATAATAAGCACCAATTAGGCAGCTTTAAAATGACTGTGATACTCAGCTCCTTCTAGACATTTACTGGTGTGGTTACAAACATGGTGAAGTCAAGAGAATGGTCCAGGAAGACAAGAGAAGAGGTGATTACTCGTCACAGGAAGGGCAATGGCTATAAGAAGATTGCAAAGATGTTAAACATACCAAGAGAGACCATAGGAAGCATCATTCGCAAATTCAAGGCAAAGGGCACTGTTGAAACGCTACCTGGTCATGGCAGAAAGAAGATGCTGACTTCGACTGCTGTGCGCTACCTGAAGCGTAGAGTGGAGAAAAGTCCCCGTGTGACTGCTGAGGAACTGAGAAAAGATTTGTCAGATGTGGGTACTGAAGTTTCAGCTCAGACAATACGGCGCACACTGCGTAATGAAGGCCTCCATGCCAGAACTCCCAGGCGCACCCCCTTGCTGTCTCCAAAGAATAAGAAGAGTCGACTGCAGTATGCCAAAAGTCATGTGGACAAACCACAGAAGTTTTGGGATAGTGTTCTGTGGACTGATGAAACAAAATTAGAACTGTTTGGGCCCATGGATCAACGCTATGTTTGGAGGCGGAAGAACAAGGCCTATGAAGAAAAGAACACCTTGCCTACTGTGAAGCATGGCGGGGGGTCAATCATGCTTTGGGGCTGTTTTGCTTCTGCAGGTACAGGGAAGCTTCAGCGTGTGCAAGGTACCATGAATTCTCTTCAGTACCAGGAGATATTGGATGACAATGTGATGCAGTCCGTCACAAACCTGAGGCTTGGGAGACGTTGGACCTTTCAACAGGACAATGATCCCAAGCATACCTCCAAGTCCACTAGAGCATGGTTGCAGATTAAAGGCTGGAACATTTTGGAGTGGCCATCGCAGTCACCTGACTTAAATCCGATTGAGAACCTCTGGTGGGACTTAAAGAAAGCAGTTGCAGTGCGCAAGCCTAAGAATGTGACTGAACTGGAGGCTTTTGCCCATGACGAATGGGCGAAGATACCCGTAGATCGCTGCAAGACACTTGTGTCAAGCTATGCTTCACATTTAAAAGCTGTTATAACTGTAAAAGGATGTTGTACTAAGTACTAAGATTGAATGTCACTTGGGGGTTGAATAAAACTGATAATGATGTGAGCACAGAAAAGACATTTGTGGTTATTTCATTATAAATGTTATGTTATATTTGTCTGACCTACACGTGCCTCTTTGATTTAATTGTAAGCAAGATGACTGAATGATCAAAATCAATGTCAAACTGGCCAAAACACTCAATTTCAGTGGGGGTTGAATAATTTTGAACACAACTGTACATGTGTCCCCCGTAAGCTTTAATTAACTGGGGGCGTAATAATTCCTCGGGAACATAGTACACGTTTTCGCGTACGTCTCGCTTTTCGTGCAGATCATTTTACAGCCGTTACTCTTGTAGTAATTCTTAGAATTTTTGATTTTCTTGTCAATTTGCAGGATCGGGGTCTACTGGCGTCCCAAGACAGAGGCTCCATGTCTCCATCCTCCACGTATCCAAAGGGGTTCCGCAACAGCAACATGGACCAAGGTCTTCTAGTGGGATTCCTCTAGGGTTGTCAGATCGGCCATGTTTCCCCGAACCCATAGTTATTGCTCTTTCACCCAAAGAGGAGGATGGGGGCTGGGATGCAGTGTTGCCCTGCATCATGTAGAATTCATAGCCAGTTCCCTAATTAATGCAGTCCACGTGGGATACTTTACCGCTGCATATGGAATCTGCATCTTACAGCAGTATCTGGCCATCCCAGAGGTTGATGGCCTACATTTTCCAGAATTCTTTGAATGCAATAAATGGGCAGAGCATCATGGGAGTTGCAGTTCAGAAACATCTGGGGGGGTCTGCATTTGAGATGGGTTGCATTTTTCAAGCAGGGCCCTTCAGCATGAATAAATATGTGTCAAGGAAAACCTGGCGGATCTGGCAACCCTACGTTCATCATGTAGTCAAGTCAACCTTGGTTGTCCGGTCCCCCAACAGGCCAGGTTTGCAGGATATCTGAAGCGCAGCACCGGTGATATGATTCGCTGCTCAGTGATTGCAAGACTCTGATGCATTTCCCCAAGGTGATCCTTAAAACCTGTCCTGTTAGGGCAGGGTTTCTCAACTCCAGTCCTCGGGACCCACTCCAGGCCAGATTTTGCAGATCACCTTGGGGGAAATGCAGGCTGAATCCTGCAATCACTGAGCAGCAAATCATATCACCTGTGCTGCGCTTCACATATCCTGCAAACCAGGCCTGTTAGTGGGTCCTGAGGATACGAGTTGAGAAACACTGTGTTAGGGGGACCTGAGGACCAGGGTTGCGAACCACTGATGTAGTCAAACACAGAGCACCAGACAACGTTACGCTGCGCTCCATGCCGGCGAATGATCCAAATGTACAGCGCACTCCCAGAATCCACACAGCACCCCCAAATGTACAGCGCACTCCCAGAATCCACACGGCACCCCCAAATGTACAGCGCACTCCCACAATCCACACGGCACCCCCAAATATACAGCGCACTCCCAGAATCCACACGGCACCCCCAAATGTACAGCGCACTCCCAGAATGCACACGGCACCCCCAAATGTACAGCGCACTCCCAGAATACACACGGCACCCCCAAATGTACAGCGCACTCCCAGAATCCACACGGCACCCCCAAATGTACAGCACCCCCAAATGTACAGCGCACTCCCAGAATCCACACGGCACCCCCAAATGTACAGCGCACTCCCAGAATCCACACGGCACCCCCAAATGTACAGCGCACTCCCAGAATCCACACGGCACCCCCAAATGTACAGCGCACTCCCAGAATCCACACGGCACCCCCAAATGTACAGCGCACTCCCAGAATCCACACGGCACCCCCAAATGTACAGCGCACTCCCAGAATCCACACGGCACCCCTAAATGTACAGCAGATTGCACAGTAATGTTTCCAGTGTTTTGGTACATTCTGGGCTGTTCTGAGTCGCTTTATTCCGTTCTTTTCAGTCATTACACACAGGAGGCCATCGCTGCCACTCATAGACACTGGGTGCAGGCCTGTCTGGCCAATTGGGCCGGGGGGCTGGAGGGAGGCCTGGTGTGGAACATGCTGCGCCCTGACACACAAAGGATTGTTTACAGGTTGTCAAGAGGGAAACCTGAGCCGCTGCTACCAAAGACAAACTCAAAGCCATCAACATCGACTGCGCCTGACACAGCATGGAGGAGTGACAGGACCTTCATATCGCCCTGTCCTCCTCACACACTCCATGTTCATGTAGGAAAGCGTCTGCAGGCCTGTCTGAGGGATTACACACCAAGGCCTCCAGAAGGCGCGTGCCCGCCAAGCGCCAAGTGCCCCTGTTTAGGAGGGACTGGTTTTATTTTGGACACAAATCCCTCTCTTATCCCATTTTATAGGAGCTCCTCCATATATTCAGGGTGTGCGGGTGTCTTTTTAGGGGTCCCTCCATATATTCAGGGTGTGCGGGTGTATTTTTAGGGACTCCTCCATATATTCAGGGTGTGTGGGTGTCTTTTTAGGGGTTCCTCCATATATTCAGGGTGTGCGGGTGTCTTTTTAGGGGCTCCTCCATATATTCAGGGTGTGCGGGTGTCTTTTTAGGGGCTCTCCATATATTCAGGGTGTGCGGGTGTCTTTTTAGGGGTCCCTCATATATTCAGGGTGTGCGGGTGTATTTTTAGGGGTCCCTCCATATATTCAGGGTGTGCGGGTGTATTTTTAGGGGCTCCTCCATATATTCAGGGTGTGCGGGTGTCTTTTTAGGGGCTCCTCCATATATTCAGGGTGTGCGGGTGTCTTTTTAGGGGTTCCTCCATATATTCAGGGTGTGCGGGTGTCTTTTTAGGGGCTCCTCCATATATTCAGGGTGTGCGGGTGTCTTTTTAGGGGCTCCTCCATATATTCAGGGTGTGCGGGTGTCTTTTTAGGGGTCCCTCATATATTCAGGGTGTGCGGGTGTATTTTTAGGGGTCCCTCCATATATTCAGGGTGTGCGGGTGTATTTTTAGGGGCTCCTCCATATATTCAGGGTGTGCGGGTGTCTTTTTAGGGGCTCCTCCATATATTCAGGGTGTGCGGGTGTCTTTTTAGGGGCTCCTCCATATATTCAGGGTGTGCGGGTGTATTTTTAGGAGCTCCTCCATATATTCAGGGTGTGCGGGTGTCTTTTTAGGGGCTCCTCCATATATTCAGGGTGTGCGGGTGTCTTTTTAGGGGCTCCTCCATATATTCAGGGTGTGCGGGTGTCTTTTTAGGGGCTCCTCCATATATTCAGGGTGTGGGGGTGTCTTTTTTGGGGCTCCTCCATATATTCAGGGTGTGCGGGTGTATTTTTAGGGCCTCCTCCATATATTCAGGGTGTGCGGGTGTATAACAGAGCTGCGCAGCAATAAAACTCCCAGCAATGAGTCTGTAAAGTATATTACATGATATCAGAGATCGCTCGCTGTCAGACGCTTTGCTGTTGTTCTAAGTGACATGTTGTTTAGGTGGTGAAGTGGCTGTAAAGTCTGGGAGTGGCCTTTTCTCTGGCTCCGCCTCCCGCGACACTCCTTAAAACGTGAGCGTCCCTCTGTAACGTCTGAAATGTTGATCGATGCACGCCGGTTATAACCGGAGAGGTCTGCAGACCCTCCATTGGCTGTGCAGGTTCCCCTGGTTGGGGCACATTGTGGCCCCCGGGGGGAGGAGTTATTCGTCGGATAACGCCCGGTTCAGGGTTATGAATAACGACGCTGGCTGCGTTCCCTCTGATTTTCTGAGAGCTGATATCTGATGCGCTTTTTATGTAACGCTCATCCTTCCAGTGACGTCCTTGATGCTTAACCCCTGCAGCGCTGCGTTCCAGCTCGTGTACTTCCAGTGAAAGCTCAGATTTAGTGGAAAGGCGGTGTGTCCTGCGTCATTTCCCTCGATGCTGTCGCCCTGTGTGTTAACGCCACCTCTGACCTACAAGGGGTGTCCTGGAGTGGGGAGCCGCGCGGTCAAGTGATCCTTGTTTTGATCCTGGCCGGGGATAAGGTGTCCGGGTATAAATACCCCGCGGTGCCAGCTCGCTCCAATAACACTGGATGCGACTGGATCTCCCGGAACCTGGGGCGGATAAAGCTGGGGGTCTCTCTATACACAGGCTGGACAGGTAGGGGCGTCCAACGCCACGTGTGACATATAGAACAGCCAAAGCGACACTAATCAAAATATAATAAAAAAAAACTCACTAAAAATAAATATTTTCCCTAAAAAATTAATTTCTCTGCCTGGATTCATTGAGGAGAACTGATACAAATCTAAAAATATATATATATCTCCACATCTCTTTACGTCCCGCTGCACCAGGTATCTCCGGATGCTTTCCTCATGCTCCTCTGCGCTCCAGGATTAACCCCTGAAGGACCGAGGCTTTTTAGGCCCAGAGTAATTTTGCCTTTTTCCTTTTTGCTCTTTACATGTTCACCGCTTTCCTATTTATAGCACCCCCACATATTATACGCCACTTTTTTTTTACTCATGTTCAATATATGTTTATATCTAATCATTTTACTTAAAAACAATCAAGAAGAAACGATCAAAGAAATGTTTAAAAAAAAAAATCCCCGCGGTTTAAGGCTAGGGTCAAACGAAAGCATTTTTCCCCGCGAACGTAAAAAAGTGCGTCCGAACGAATTGACGTATTTTTTCACGGAATTCGCGAAAACGGTCATACGACGCGCATTTTCGGGCGTGATATTTTACGGATCGTCAATAAAACACTTTTTGCGTCTGGACGTTATGTTGGTCGGACATTAGCAGCGTCTGACATCTCCTAATCACGCACACACGCCGCTATGCCGCAGCTGCTCACTCTGTACGTCCGTACTAGCGGTTCGGCGTTCTCGAAAAAATGCGTTCGTTTTCCACTTGCGTTGCGCGGCCGGACTTTCGTGCGACCGTACTTCGTATATTGGCCGTCATTGCCCGGCATTTGCTGCTAGTGCGGCCGTGATTAAGTGCGCCAGAACGCACGTTAAAAGTGCGCTGGTCTGATCCCAGCCTGAGATATAATAATTTGTGCGCACATGGTAAAAACGGCTCAGAACGGGGGTTTCAGTGCATGGGGGTTCCACGCTGTTGCTAGAAGCGTTGCACTGCACATAGACCATCATGTGGTCCTTAAATGGTTAAACCTGTATGTGCAATTCTTTTCCTTGTAATTAATATTTTATTTTATATTTATTATGACACACGGAACTGTGTGGATCCACAAACTTGTATTTGGCTCCTAACTGGGTTGCACGTTCCTCCTGATGAAGTATAATGCACTATATCATCTGCAAGTATCAGGATGCACTCTGGGTCTTGTAAGAATAAAGACATAACTTTTACAAGGCGCCGAATGCATCCTGATACTTGCAGTATATATATATATAGATCAGCACTTTGGTGCTAAATAATATCGAATTCACTATTATTACTTCAATCGCTGTAGCAGGAAATGTTAAGTTTGATTTTTAGTCCCGGAGTGCCGCCACATTTATATATATATATATATATAGAGAGAGACAAGTGAGAGGCACCGGGCACGGTTGAAAATAAAGCAAAAGTGCATGACGTCCCGGAAATAATTGTGTGTGTGTATAAACAAGAGCCATCACTCGAGAGTCTTAGTAAATAAAAATACATTTATTGGTGCATATTTACAGGACCTGTCCAAAGCTCCTGCTGTGCGCTGAAACGTTGACTGTGTAAATATGTATCAATAAATTTGTTGTTTCATTTTACAAAGACCCTAGAGTGCTAGCTCTTCTGTGTGTGTGTGTGTGTGTGTATATATATATATATACACACAATTATTTGAGACACTAGAGTGCTAGCTCTTCTGTGTGTGTGTGTGTATATATATATATACACACAATTATTTAAGACCCTAGAGTGCTAGCTCTTCTGTGTGTGTGTGTGTGTATATATATATATATACACACAATTATTTGAGACACTAGAGTGCTAGCTCTTCTGTGTGTGTGTGTGTATGTATATATATATATACACACAATTATTTAAGACCCTAGAGTGCTAGCTCTTCTGTGTGTGTGTGTGTGTATATATATATACACACACAATTATTTAAGACACTAGAGTGCTAGCTCTTCTCTGTGTGTGTGTGTGTATATATATATATATACACACACAATTATTTAAGACACTAGAGTGCTAGCTCTTCTCTGTGTGTGTGTGTATATATATATATACACACACAATTATTTGAGACACTAGAGTGCTAGCTCTTCTCTGTGTGTGTGTGTATATATATATATATACACACACAATTATTTAAGACACTAGAGTGCTAGCTCTTCTGTGTGTGTGTGTGTGTATATATACTGTATATAATCAATCAAAGAATTGCCAGCACTCCAGGATTTTCCAAAAGAATTGCAAAAATTTATTGATCCATGTGCTTATAAAATCAACGTTTCGGTCCCAATCTGAGATCTTCTTCAGGAAAAGAACATAACCTTATGGTTATGTTATGGTTATGTTCTTGTCCTGAAGAAGGTCTCAGATTGGGACCGAAACGTTGATTTTATAAGCACATGGATCAGTACATTTTTGCAATTCTTTTGGAAAACCCTGGAGTGCTGGCGATTCTTTAAATTGATTCTACATCTCTGAGGCCACCGTTGAGTACCGGTTACGTGGATACAAGGGTTAACCGTGCGTGCAGACCATAATGATACATGTGTGTGTGTGTATATATATATATTGTGACAGACCGCCTGGCACACCGACTGTGTGCCTCTGTCAAACTCGAGCTTTCTCCAAGCTGGACCCTGACATCCAGAATCCTTAGCCCAAAACCTTCCTAAAATCACCAGGCACGACCAGTGCTTTAGAGTGAAAAACAAGACTGACTATTTAATTTAAAACACACAGCTGTGAACAGTTGAGGGACCATCCCCCTTCATGAACACATTACAGATAATATCAACAGATCCAGTAACAGGACAACATAAATCCTGGATTCCCTGGGCAATCCTTTTTGGCAAACCCCAGGTATCACCTCGTCCATAGTCAGTAGGAAGGAGGCTAGCCTCCAGGCTGCTCCAACTGCCCCAGTGATGGTGGAGTCTGTCACACTAATATATATATATACACACATACACAATTATTTAAGACCCTACAGCAGTGTTGGCGAACCTTGAGACCACAGACAGTAGGGTTGCCAGATCAGCCATGTTTTCCTGGAGGCATATTGCTAATTTATGCAGGGGGAGAGCTTGCGGAAGGATTGACCCTGTAACATGCATAATTCATACGCTGCAAGAAAGAAATCCGTTACCTAGTCAAGGCAGGTCACCTGGGATTCCTTTATGAAAATCTTACTTGTAGCGTATGGATTATACATGCTGCGGGGTGGCATTTTTCTGCACTGCCCATCAGCATGAATAAATTATATGTGTGCAGGAAAACATGGCCGATCCGGCGACCCTATCCAAGAGGCTTTCAGCTTGTTAGGCATCGAGGAAGATGTAGTTCCGAAACATCTGGGGTGTCAAGGTTCACCGTCAATGTCCTAGAGTGCTAGCTCTTGTTCATGTTTATAATTTCGTTTGGCTGAGCACCGGGATTATATATTCTTACGGCGTCCGTGAGTGCAGGAGTCTCATCGATTTAATATTTTTATACGTGTATATATATATATATATATGTGTAAATTTTAAATTGTATAGGACTAGTATATGTTATAAAATGTTTCATTATTTGCTTTCGTATTAAACCGTTTCGTGTTTCCGGATTCCGCCCTGTTTAGTTAATAACCCCTGCAGCCAAATAAATATGTATATGGTGCCAAAGTCGCCGTGACTCACCGGTTAATGAACAGATTCGCCGGCGGCTTCTTTTACGGTTGCTTTTCTTACATATGATACAAATGGGTTAATTTCTGTTTAATTAAAGAATTTCCCTAATTCAGTAAATGTCTTTTTTATTTTACTTTTAATGAAATAAGTGGCGATTAAGGGGCTGTACCGAGAATTCAGGGGTTAATAAATCTCCTGCGGGGGGGTTTGTCCCCATTTCTTACAAAGTTTTGCCTTTATCCAGATTCTGTGCTACAGAGAGTCATTTTTTATGGAGAAACCTAGAAAATGGTTTAATGGGAATTCTTTCAAGGTGTGTTTTTTTCAGGGAATAACCCAGTGAACGGGGCATTTCCCAGCCCTGAGCATTTCCCAGCCCTGAGCATTTCCCAGCCCTGACCATTTCCCGGGTGTATTTACTGACTTTCTGCTAACCTGATCTTTATCAGGACTGTGCAAAGGCCTAACCGTCGCCCTCTGAGACCTGAAAAAGAGACGGGAGATTTTTTTTAACACATGAATCGTGGCTGTCAAACTCCGGCCCGCAACATGTTCATTGCCTACAATTCCCAGAACACATTGAATGCAGTAGATGACCAGAGAATCATGGGAATTGTAGTTCAGCCTCACCTGCGATGGATGGAGTTTGACAGCCCTGACATAGAAGGTGCCTCGGCACTAGTCGGTGGGTCCTTTAAATCAGAATAAACGCTGACGGCAGAGGGTTTTATCGCCCGACGCGGGGATGGGTTGCCATTTATTCCGCCTGAAAATAACTTTGCATTCGGTTTCTAAAGACTAATACAATGTGAAGTGAGGAAGATTCACGTCCCATCGTATACAGGACTGCCATGTGAAATCTTCTCTCCCCTCTCTCTCTCTCCCCTCCCTCTCTCTCTCTCCTCTCTCTCCCCCTCTCTCTCTCTCCCCCCCCTCCTCTCTCTCTCCCTCTCTCTCTCCCCTCCCCCTCTCTCTCCCCCCCTCTCTCTCCCCTCCCTCTCTCTCCCCCTCTCTCTCTTCTCCTCTCTCTCTCTCTCCTCTCTCTCCCCCCTCTCTCTCTCTCCTCTCTCCCCTCCCTCTCTCTCTCCCCTCCCCCTCTCTCTCCCCTCCCTCTCTCTCTCCTCTCTCTCTCTCCCCTCCCCCTCTCTCTCCCCTCCCTCTCCTCTCTCCTCTCTCTCCCCCTCTCTCTCCCCTCCTCTCTCTCTCTCCTCTCTCTCCCCCTCTCTTCTCACCTCCCTCTCTCTCTCTCCTCTCTCTCCCCTCCCTCTCTCTCCCCTCCCTCTCCTCTCTCCCCTCCCCCTCTCTCTCCCCTCCTCTCTCTCTCCTCTCTCTCCCCCTCTCTCTCTCTCTTCCCTCTCTCTCTCTCTCTCTTCTCTCTCTCTCCCCCTCTCTCTCTCTCTCTCTCCTCTCTCTCCCCCTCTCTCTCTCTCCTCTCTCTCTCTTCCCCTCTCTCTCTCTCCCTTCTCTCTCTCCCCCCTCTCCTCCTCTCTCCCCCCTCTCTCTTCCCTCTCTCTCTCCCCCCTCTCTCCCCCTCTCTCCCCCTCTCTCTCTCTCTCTCTCTCTCTCCCCTCTCTCTCCCTCCTCTCCTCTCTCTCTCTCTCCCCTCCCTCTCTCCCTCCTCTCTCTCTCCTCCCCTCTCTCCCTCCTCTCTCTCTCTCCTCCCCTCTCTCCCCCCTCTCCTCTCTCTCTCCTCTCTCCTCTCACACACTCTCTCTCTCTCCCCCCACTCTCTCTCTCTCTCCTCTCTCTCTCTCCCCCCTCTCTCCCCCCCTCTCTCCCTCTCTCTCTCTCTCTCCCTCTCTCCCCTCTCTTCTCCTCTCTCTCCTCTCTCCTCTCACACACTCTCTCTCTCTCTCTCCCCCACTCTCTCTCTCTTCCTCTCTCTCTCTCTCCCCCCACTCTCTCTCTCTCTCTCTCTCCCCCCACTCTCTCTCTCCCCCACTCTCTCTTTCCCTTTTCTCCCTCCTTTTCATCCTGTCCGCCTTTTCGCCTCATCCCCCGCCTTTCTCTCCCACTCTCTCCCTTTCTCATCTGTATGTGTACAGTGTGAGGAGGTTTGGGGTGAAAGGGGCTTATTTGCAGATTAAAGGACCTGATTTGTGGTTCAGAGTGAGAGGGGCTGATTTGGGGGTGATAGGGAAGGACATGTATATGTGTGTGACGCGTGTGTCTGCGCGTATACCCGCCACCAGAAAAAATATTTTGCTATGCGTTGTTAGTGTTCGGGTTTGGCTTCAAGAAAAGGTGGCAGCTCTACCCCTTACTGAACCCCTGGTCGCCCCTTTCCCTCAGCTGCCCAGTTCCATAAACTAATTAAAAATAAACCTTTTTGCCTCGTTTTCTTCTTGCCTTATTTTACAGGGAGCGGGTTAAATCCGTGGTGGATATACTGTGTTTCCCGGTGGGAGGGTGTTCGCTCTGCCCCTCTACCTGGTGCAGACCATACTAATCACTCCCTCAGTGATCAACCACAGTGCTTCTACCAGCCCCGGATGCTGCGGCCCACCGGGAAATTTCCTGGGATCCCAATTTTGTAACGGTCCGGGCTCCCTTGAGCCACTGGGCCCCTGATCATATCATGAGCTGTCACCCCCGATGGCTGCCCTGATCGCATATAACTGTGTGTACAAGTTTAACCGCACTCCCAGCACATTTGTACACCCTGTCCCATGTTAATAAGTCATTTTGGGGACATTGCAATGTATTAACACCTCATCAACAGGTCCCTGCGCACCGCAAGGATAATATGGTCATAAATTCCAATATGGCGGCTGCAAATCTGTCTTTAATCCGGGGCCGATGAGGTGACGGCGGCATCCTAATCATACTGCTGAACATATCGTCTGGTGGTGGATACTTTGTGTCCTCGGCCTTTGTTTGTTGAACAAGTGTTATTGTTCTTGTCTGTGCTGTGCGGTAATGTTATCCCACGTATCCTCGCTCAGAAACTGTTCCCATAACAATATAAGTGGACGTGGGTCTTATCCGCCCTCGTAAATGTTCTTTTTAGTTGTTGCTACATGAACCAAGGCCCTGGTGTTAACAGACTGCAAGTCCCATCATGATGAAGCTGCCATTTAACGAGGCTGATCACCTGCCAACTAATGGATTTCCTAACTATATACTGTAGGATTCTCTCTCTAGAAAGATTGTTGTATCTCATTTGTGAGTAACTTAAAAGCAGAGGATGCATGTGAACTATATTTTAAATGTAATTTCCGGAATGTGATGCAGTCTTTTATTTTTTCCCTTATTTAATGTACAGATTTTGATATTATTCTATTTTGTTAAATGTAAACTCTTTGAAGAAACAAAAATATTTTAAAAAAGATTATATGGGAACATTTTCCAAGTACTTGTTGATTTATTTACATGTCTGATTCTCTTGAATGGGGTCGAAGAACTATGCCCACCTCCCCCTTTTTGGCATAAATGGATATTGCTACAAATTTTGGTTCGTTGGCTTGTGCTTGGTTGGATTGTTGGTTTGTGCTTGGATGGTTGGTTTGTGCTTGGTTGATTAGTTGGTTTGCGCTTGGTTGGATGGTTGGTTGCTTTGTGCTTGGTTGGTTCGTTGGTTTGTGGTTGGTTGGATGGTTAATTAATTTGTGCTTGGTTCATTGATTTGTGCTTGCTTGGTTGGTTGGTTGATTGGTGCTTGTTTGGTTCGTTGGTTTGTGGTTGGATGGTTGGTTGATTTGTGCTTGGCTGGTTTCTGGTTGGATGGTTGGTTGATTTGTGCTTGGTTGGTTAGTTGGTTTGTACTTGGTTGGATGGTTGGTTGATTTGTGCTTGGTTGGTTAGTTGGTTTGTACTTGGTTGGATGGTTGGATGATTTGTGCTTGGTTGGCTAGTTGGTTTGTACTTGGTTGGATGGTTGGTTGATTGGTGCTTGGTTGGTTCGTTGGTTTGTGGTTGGATGGTTGGTTGATTTTGTGCTTGGTTGGATGGTTGGTCGATTTGTGGTTGGTTTCTTGGGTTGTGTTTGGTTTGTGCTTGTTGGTTAGTTTGTGCTTGGTTGGATGGTTGGTTTGTGCTTGGTTGGATGGTTGGTTTGTGCTTGGTTGGATGGTTGGTTTGTGCTTGGTTGGATGGTTGGTTTGTGCTTAGTTGGTTCGTTGGTTTGTGCTTGGTTGAATGGTTGATTTTGCTTGGTTGAATGGTTGGTTGATTTGTGCTTGGTTGGATTGTTGGTTTGTGCTTGGTTGGATTGTTGGTTTGTGCTTGGTTGGATGGTTGGTTGATTGGTGCTTGTTGGTTCGTTGGTTTGTGGTTGGATGGTTGGTCGATTTGTGGTTGGTTTCTTGGGTTGTGTTTGGTTTGTGCTTGTTGGATGGTTGGTTGGATGGTTTCTTGATTTGCATTTGGATTTTCTCTGTCTCTTGAGTCAGCAGCAGTGTGATACAGGGAAGGCTGAATCTCGTGGATTTGTGACATTTTTCACCCATTATCTCAATGTAACGGTGCTGACTACGCGCCGACTTAAGGGTCTATTCACAAAGCACCAAAATTGCGTCAAAATTACAAAAACTCCTTTAATAAATAATACAAAGGTCTGTTAAAAAAAATCTTAAATAAAAATTTCTAAAAAATAAAAAGAATTTGTGCAAAAAAATTAAAAGAATTAACGGTCTTTAAAAAACAATTAAGAGATTTTTTTTTACTTGCACTGTATTTCGCTGTTAATTCACCTGTTTTTGCCGAATTGACCGCTTAGTGAATAGAATAATTTCACCATGGTGCCATTTGGGGCCAATTTGGAGGTTAGTGAATAACCTCTTTAGAGACAGGTTGGGTTGCGTGTTGGCCGGTTGTCAGAGGGCTTGGCCGGTTGTCAGTCTCAAGCGGGAATCGGTTGCCTTGCTGACTGGGCCATCTATCCTGCTGCTTTCTCATGTTCCCATTGATTTCCAGGACTCTTCATCCCATTCCATAGAAGCCAAGACGCCGAGGAGAAGACGTCCAGGGTATCCATAGCTCCCAGGTTAAATTAAGATATAAACAAGTGTCCCCTTTGCCCCACATTTAAGATACGTCGCTGACCCTGGTTACCCTCCGTGCTCAGTACACGAGCTGCTAGAACGTCCTGGCAGCACTGCCGGTGGTATCGTCTCCTGGAGTCGGTAAACTAGTCAGTAATTGGGAGACTACACTGAATAAGTGCGTCACGAGCCGTAACCGTCAGCGCCTCTCTATTACAAGTGAGACACTTTGTGACGGGCAACGGCGTGAATCGTAGTAATTGGGACCTGCTGGCACTTACTGGCTGCACTGCCGGTGGTATCGTCTCCTGGAGTCCATAGGATCCCATGAAGACCAGAGGGAGCCCTCCAGGAGATCACGCATGATTGATCTTGCAGGGCCGACGGAAGGACACCGGGCGAGTACTAAGTGGTCCCAGTTTCCTTCTTTTTCTGTGATGAGGAGGAGGAAGATCGCACTGGCCGCAGCAGCGTGGTGTCAGAGGTGAGGATAGCTGTCCTCTAGGCTCTCGGAAGCTGGAGTTTTTCATAAGTGCTGCCTCTATGCGAGACTAACAAGCGGCCTTGGAGTCGCTCATTATTCTCTGTCTGTCGGCAAATTAGCGCTTCCTGTACAAAGCATACAAAGCAGGTGTCAAGCTGAGGGATATCACGCGGAAACGCAGTTCCTCCACTATTTTTGCATAGGGAACTGAGTTCCCATTGGTCCCACACACTATAAAGCTTCTATGCAGGTGTTTAATCATATTTTTTCTTATGATGTCGCAAATAAATATGAATTATCATATATTTTCGCTAAAATATATATATTTATATAGATATATCAGATCTCCGTGTGTTTGTGTTCAGAGCTAGCCATGGGGTTTGCAGCCTCCCAAAGTTTTGGAACTACATTTCCCATGATGCGCAGCCACTCATGAGGTTGACTGAGCATCATGGGAAATGTATTTCCGAAGCATCTGGAGGGTCGAGGTTGCAGAACCCTGGTCATTGATTGCTTCAGTTTATTTTTCCAGTGATTGAGGCTTCTCCTCATTACCAGTACCCTCAGCCGGCTCTGTATTGTAAAGCAATGCGCTGTATAAATGATGATGACGATGGTGCTGGCTTGGGGTGGGGATGTGAGAGTGACAGATGCCTATCTATAACATTTTTTTCACATTTTTAAGAGCAGAAATCAACAAACGCTTGCCCACGGAGCTTACAATCTAATTTACTGTAAATGGTATAAAAAGCTGGATTATGTAGAGAAGTGAAGATGCCCATTCTCATGGGGACCTTAATAATATCCCATTGTTTCCCATCTAGGTGACGGGCTGAGCAGAGAGCTGTGATATAGAAGGAAGATGGTTGGACTTAAGCCTACAGACGTCCCTCCCACACCCATGGTGAAATTAATCAGTGCTGGCACTGCGGCCTGTATCGCCGACCTGTGCACCTTCCCGCTGGACACTGCCAAAGTCCGACTGCAGGTAACAGCAGCATCACCGGCCGGGGACACAAGCCAGAAATCTGGGCTAGGGTTATTTACATGGTTAGGGTTAGGGTTATTATCAGGGTTATTTCAGAGTTAGTGTTTCTTTCGGGTTAGGGTTATTTTTGGGGTTAGGGTTATTTCAGAGTTAGTGTTTCTTTCGGGTTAGGGTTTATTTCAGAGTTAGTGTTTCTTTCGGGTTAGGGTTTATTTCAGAGATAGTGTTTCTTTCGGGTTAGGGTTTATTTCAGAGTTAGTGTTTCTTTCGGGTTAGGGTTTATTTCAGAGTTAGTGTTTCTTTCGGGTTAGGGTTATTTTCGGGGTTAGGGTTATTTCAGAGTTAGTGTTTCTGTCGGTTAGGGTTATTTCAGAGTTAGTGTTTCTTTCGGGTTAGGGTTTATTTCAGAGTTAGTGTTTCTTTCGGGTTAGGGTTTGTTTCAGAGTTAGTGTTTCTTTCGGGTTAGGGTTTATTTCAGAGTTAGTGTTTCTTTCGGGTTAGGGTTTATTTCAGAGTTAGTGTTTCTTTCGGGTTTGGGTTTGTTTCAGAGTTAGTGTTTCTTTCGGGTTAGGGTTTATTTCAGAGTTAGTGTTTCTTTCGGGTTAGGGTTTATTTCAGAGTTAGTGTTTCTTTCGGGTTAGAGTTTATTTCAGAGTTAGTGTTTCTTTCGGGTTAGGGTTTATTTCAGAGTTAGTGTTTCTTTCGGGTTAGGGTTTATTTCAGAGTTAGTGTTTCTTTCGGGTTAGGGTTTACTTCAGCGTTAATGTTACTTTCAGGGTGTGAGTTCCTTTCAGGAGTAGGGTTAACCCTAAACATAACCAGAAAATTCTTAGGTTAACTCTAACCCTGAAAGTAACCCTAAACCGAGCACAAATACTAACCCTAACAATAAAACTAACCCTTACCTTAATACCCTTGTAGGGATTGTACGAGGATATTCTGGTCATGCTCAGAACCTGTTTTTATTCACAGTCGCGTTTATATGCACTTTATTTGTTGATAAAAGCCTAAAAGAAGGACCACAGTTGTTTAGGGTTGGAGGACAGAGTAGATATGAGAGATGAGAAGAAGGCTTGTTTGGCCAAGTGGAGGGCAGAGGTGTATGACCCAGAATAAACTTGAAGTGAACAAAATCAGCTTCAGAGCGGGATTTCCTCCAGGCACGCTCTGCAGTGCAGGAGCATCTTTGCAGGTAGCGTGTCTGGAGGGTGTACCAGGGCTGAAGCTGGCGGCGTGGGGCCTTACAGAGCCTTGGAGGAGCGCGCGTGTCTAGAGCAGAGATAAGGACGCTTTTCTAGTGGTCAGTGGCAGCGTCAGTGAAGGTTGAGGTGTGTGGGAGATGTTGAAGTAGATTGGAGAATTGATGGGGATCCACAGCATGTAGATTCCTGCGAGTGTGTGTGCGGGACGGGGGGAGCTGGGAGTTCGGGTGGTCCAGGTAGGTTGAAGGAGAGATGGTGGTGATCGGAGATAGGGAAAAGGTGACTGAGAAACGGAGAAGAGGTTGGAAAAAACAAGGTCAATAGAGCAACCTTCACGATGAGTAGGGAGAAGGGAGGATTGCGTTAAGTCCAAGGGAGGACGTGAGGGAAAGAGGTTCTGAGGCAGCTGGAGCAGAAGGATCATCAATGGGAATGTTGAAGTCCCCGAGAATTAGTCATTGATGGTTAGAAGAAAGAAAGTGGGAAAGCCAGGTAGCAACGTTTCTTTGCATTTGTTACGCTCATTATTTTCTTCCTTCCTGCACCTTTTTAATTTATTTTTCTTTACCTGCATCTTGTCAGTGATCTCCTCTCTGTAAATTTTCACTTTTAGACGCACCCCTCCACTTTTCTCACATTACCTGTATATAACAGCTAAATCCCCCAATCAACACGTTAATATTCAATATTAAAGGATTTATTTGTTATCATTAAACAGCTGGAGCGCGTGGCGTAAGAATTCCGGGTTATTCACCAGTTTAGTTTCGGTGTTTATTAATATCGGTGAGTCTCGGCTGACCTCGGCGATTCCATTTCGTTTAAAATTCGGTGCATTCACTATTTATTGAATGTTCACCAATAATTGCACCAAAAACTGAGTTGCTGAAGCAGTTATCGGATGTCGGGTGAAAACTGGCGAATTGGCCTCAGTGAATTGCACCGAACTGAGGAAAAAAATAGGAAGTCTCCCATTCTCCTAATAGGAGTTTAAATCAATAAAAATGTATAAAAAATGTGTCTAAATAATAAAAAAGGTCCTATAAAAAAATAATAAAAAGGTCTGTTAAAAAATTACAAAAAAAAGTCTTTAAAAAGAAAAAAAAAAAGCCTTTTAAAAAATAAAAATAATACAAAAATGTTTGTTAAAAAAATGCAAAAAAGTCTTTTAAATTTTTTTGGGGAAAGTGTTTTAAGAAGAAAAAAAATGTTTTTAATAAAAAAAGGTCTTTAAAAAATACAATAAGGTCTTTTAAAAATTTTGAAAAAAAAAGGATTTTGAAAAAAAAAAAAAAATGTATTTTAAAAATTACAAAAGGTTATTTTTAAAAAATACAAAACTAACCCAATTGAAAATGCTCAATAGATATTATTTAAAAAAACACAAAAAAGTCTTTTAAATGTTTTTTGAAAAAAGTATTTTAAGAAAAACAAAAATGCATTTAAAAAAATGAAAATAATGAAAAAAGGTCTTTAAAAAATACAATAAGGTCTTTTAAAGATTTTTTTTAAAAAAAGGATTCTAAAACTGAAAAACAAAAATGTATTTTAAAAATTACAAAAGGTTATTTTTAAAAAATACAAAACTAACCCAATTGAAAATGCTCAATAAATATTATTTAAAAAAACACAAAAAAGTCTTTTAAATGTTTTTTGAAAAAAGTATTTTAAGAAAAACAAAAATGCATTTAAAAAAATGAAAATAATGAAAAAAGGTCTTTAAAAAAATACAATAAGGTCTTTTAAAGATTTTTTTAAAAAAAGGATTCTAAAACTGAAAAACAAAAATGTATTTTAAAAATTACAAAAAGTTATTTTAAAAAGAATACAAAACCGTATTGAAAATGCTCAATAAATATCATTTGAAAAAATACAAAAATGGTTTTATAAAAAAATAAAAGTTATAAACGATCTTTAAAAAAAAACATTTATTCCATTGAAACCTATGGGATTCGCCTGTTTAACCTTGTTGAATTGAAGCGCCGAAGATCAGGTCATTTCGCCTCAATTTCGGTGCAATTTGGTGTTCGGTGAATAGACGAATCGTTAGTTCTCTATGGGTAATTTTGGTGCCGCCGAATTGTAGCAAAATGCACCATATTTCACCTGTATTTGTCGAACTGACAGCTGAATACACAGCTTGAAAATTCCGGGAGAGAAGCAGACATTGCCGCGCTGACGCTTTCCGTGGAGCAAAGTGCGCTGGAGATAAACCTTCCTGTTAATTCAGTGATCTGTGTGTAATGCGTTTAAACATAAATCATGGCCAGATTGCGACAAGATCATCATCATCACATCATCACAGTGTGTGTACTCGACTCCATGAAAGCTTGAGATTCATATTGAACGCTCACGTAAAAGTCAGCCAAGGGAAGGGGTCAAGTCGAGCAGGAAGACCAGGGAAGGTAGTTCCACCATTATTTTATTAGAGGGAACGTAGTCCCTATTCGTCTGACTGAATACAAACCTTTAGTAATGTTCTATTCAGACTCCGTTGTATAAGAATTCCTGTATTTGCGGAAATTGCGGGTATTTTCATGGATTGTGTACATGGGGAAAGCACAGTAATGACAATGTATCCATGATTTGTTGTTGTTTTTTGGTTGTGACCAGATCCAAGGAGAGAGCCTGCCCGAGAGCAACGTCAGGATCGTCCAGTACAAAGGTGTATACGGAACCATAACCACCATGGTGAAGATGGAAGGGGCGTCCAGCCTCTATAACGGGCTGGTGGCCGGCCTCCAGCGTCAGATGAGCTTCGCTTCCATTCGGATCGGGCTGTACGATTCCGTCAAGCAGTTTTACTGCCGGCAGTCAGAGAGTGAGTGGGTCGGGAGGATATTGTAATATTACATGCACGGTGTTGCATCGTTCCGTAGGGATAGAGGACACGTAGATATTCAAGATCATCGGGTTCCATCTTTCCGATCATTGTCGCCGCTGCTGATCCAAATCAAGATGGGAAAAAATATAACCCTCTGCGTTTCCAAAGCCTGAGAAGTGAAGTCTGTTAACGCGACATGTGCGCGACAAAAAAATGCTCAGACCGGCTCAGCGAATTGCTGCATCCAAATAGTTTCAGATTCAGAAGAATTTGGAAATTGCCATTTCTGACCGAATCCAAAAATATTAGACAGATCCAATCAGAAATTCCAGAGGCGTACATATCTTTTACCCCTATACCACCCTCTATACACCCCTCTTTTCTTCCTCTATACCCCAAAACCAGAATTCTTGTTAGAGTTAGGGTTTCTACTATTTCTTCTTGTTTTACAATTAGGGTTACTTTTAGAGCTAGGGTTAGGGCTACTTATAGGATTAGGGTTACTGTTAGCGCTAGGGTTATGGTTACTTTTCGGGTTAGGGTTACTTTTAGAGATAGGGTTACTTTTAGAGCTAGGGTTAGGGTTACTTTTAGAGCTAGGGTTACTTTTAGGATTAGGGTTACTGTTAGAGCTAGGGGTAGGGTTACTTTTAGGATTAGGGTTACTTTTAGAGCTAAAGTTAGGGTTACTTTTAGAAAGAGGGTTACTGTTAGAGCTAGGGTTAGGGTTACTTTTAGGATTAGGGTTACTTTTAGAGCTAGGGTTAGGGTTACTTTTAGAAATAGGGTTACTGTTAGAGCTAGAGTTAGGGTTACTTTTAGGATTAGGGTTACTTTTAGAAATAGGGTTAGGGTTACTTTTAGGATTAGGGTTACTTTTAGAGCTAGGGTTAGGGTTACTTTTAGGATTAGGGTTACTTTTAGAGCTAGGGTTAGGGTTACTTTTAGGATTAGGGTTACTGTTAGAGCTAGGGGTAGGGTTACTGTTAGAGCTAGGGGTAGGATTACTTTTAGGATTAGGGTTACTTTTAGAGCTAAGGTTAGGGTTACTTTTAGAAATAGGGTTACTGTTAGAGCTAGAGTTCGGGTTACTTTTAGGATTAGGGTTACTTTTAGAGCTAGGGTAAGAAGTTGAATTACTGTTATAGCTAGGGTTAGGGTTACTTTTATGGTTAGGTTTAGAACTAGTGTTACTTTTAGAGATACTATTTCTTCTTGTTTCAGGGTTACAGTTACATTTATGGTTAGGGCTAGAATTAGTGTTGCATTTAGGGTTAGGGTTACTATTTAGAAACAAAGAAACATAGAAAAATGTCGGCAGATAAGAACCTTTCGGCCCATCTAGTCTGCCCAATTACATGGATACTTTACCTGGATTTATCTTTGCCTATATGGGCCTTATGCCTATCCCATGCCTGCTTAAATTCAATCACTGTTTTGGCCTCTACCACTTCTACTGGAAGACTGTTCCATGTATCCACCACCCTCTCAGTAAAATAATGCTTCCTGATGTTACTTTTAAACCTTTGCCCCTCTAATCTAAGACTATGTCCTCTTGTTTTGCTACTTGTTTCCTTATAAATATACTCCCTTCCTCTACCTTGTGGATTCCCTTTACGTATTTAAATGTTTCTATCATATCTCCTCTGTCTCGTCTTTTTTCCAAGCTGTACATGTTAAGATCATTAAGCCTTTCCTGGTAACTTTTCTCCTTCAAGCCGTACACCATTTTAGTAGCCCTTCTCTGAACTCTCTCTAAGGTGTCTATATCCTTCTGGAGATACGGTCTCCAGTACTGCACACAGTACTCCAAGTGAGGTCTCACCAGTGCTCTGTACAGTGGCATGAGCACTTCCCTTTTCCTACTGCTAATACCTCTCCCTACACAACCAAGCATTCTGCCAGCATTTCCAAGCATTCTGCCAGCATTTCCTGCTGCTCTATTACCTTGACTACTTACCCTTAGATCCTCTGAAATAATAACCCCTAAATCCCAACCCTCAGATGTATCAAATATTCTATATTCAGCCCTTGGGTTTTTACGTCCCAGGTGCATTATCTTGCACTTATCCACATTAGAACTCAATTGCCACAGCTCCCACCATTTTTTTAGTTTACCTAAATCATTTGTCATTTGGCTGATCCCTCCAGGAACGTCAACCCTGTTGCAAATCTTTGTGTCATCAGCAAAAAGACATACTTTTCCATTAATACCTTCTGCAATATCACTAATAAAAATATTAAATAGAATGGGTCCAAGTACTGACCCTGAGGTACCCCACTGGTAACAAGACCTTGCGCTGAATAAACTCCATTTACCACAACCCTCTGTTGCCTGTCACTCAGCCACTGCCTAATCCAGTCAACAATATTGGAATCCAAGCTCAAAGATTGCAATTTATTGATAAGCCTTCTATGCGGAACAGTATCAAAAGCCTTACTGAAATCTAAATAAGCAATGTCTACTGCACCACCTGTGTCTATTATTTTTGTTACCCAATCAAAAAATCAATAAGATTAGTTTGGCATGATCTCCCTGAGGTAAACCCATGTTGTTTCTGATCCTGTAATCTATGTGTTTTTAGATGTTCAACAATCCTTTCCTTTAACATGGTTCCCATTAATTTCCCCACTACTGACGTAAGACTAACTGGCCTATAGTTCCCCGATTCCTCCCTACTACCCTTCTTGTAAATGGGCACAACATTTGCTAATTTCCAGTCTTCTGGGACGACTCCCGTTAACAAGGATTGGTTAAATAAATCTGTTAACGGTTTTGCTATTACATCACTGAGCTCTTTTAATAATTTAGGGTGGATCCCATCAGGCCCCATTGACTTATTTGTCTTTACTTTAGACAGCTGCTGTAGAACCTCCTCCTCTGTAAACTGATATGTAATTGTCTCGTTAGTGTTCTCTCCTAACTGAGGTCCCTTTCCTTCCTTTTCTTCAGCAAAGACTGAACAAAAATATTCATTGAGGCAGTCAGTGAGACTTTTATCCTCTTCTACATACCTTCCTTCCTTTGTTTTTAATCTTGTTTTTCTACTTGTTTTATGGTTAGGGTTACTTTTATGTTTTGGCCTAGAATTTGTGTTACTGTTAGGGTTAGGGTTACTATTTCTGCTTGATTAAGGGTTAGGGTAGAGGTTATGCAATATTTTTTTAATCCTCTGAATCGTTCCGATTAAATTCGGTCATTGTATGTTTGACGCAGTTTGATCTGTTTGGCGTCTCATTGTTTTGGCGATTCAGTGGAATTTCAGATGCTTCCGAATCGCCGGATTATATTCTGTCTGAACCAAATTTCGCCAGTCTACTGTTGACCCAGGTCTATGCTTCTTGCCTTCCAGATTCCGGGATCATATGTAGACTCCTGGCTGGCTGCACGACGGGTGCCTTGGCCGTCACATTTGCCCAGCCGACTGACGTGGTGAAGGTGCGATTCCAGGCACATATCAAAGTCACAGATGGTGACAGACGATATAATGGGACGGTGGATGCCTACAAGACCATTGCGAAAGAGGAGGGCCTGAAAGGACTCTGGAAAGGTGGGATATCACTAGTGAAAACAGGGCAATCCTACAGAGAAATGAGAGGAACCGGCATTTGGGTTCCACTGGTTTCCATGGTATAGATTGCATTTTGCAAAAGAAGACTCGTCGTGGCCCAAATATCAAGTAAAATGATCCAAAACCTTCACGTTTCACTGTATTTACAAACCATGGACCCATATATGGCGCCGCCGCTCATTAGGCAGACGTTCCTGGATGTTTATCATGAATCAGATGTAAAAGTCATCGGGTTCTTTATTTTGGTTGATAAACCTTTAATTTGTTCACAAATGGTGGCAGGTGATCATCATGAAAGTGCTGGAAGGTGATACCAGGTATAGGAGTCCGCGTGTTCTCATGCGGAGTCCTGTGTGTCTGCGTGTTCTCATGCGGAGTCCTGTGTGTCCGCGTGTTCTCATGCGGAGTCCTGTGTGTCCGCGTGTTCTCTTGCGGAGTCCTGTGTGTCCGCGTGTTCTCATGCGGAGTCCTGTGTGTCCGCGTGTTCTCATGCGGAGTCCTGTGTGTCCGCGTGTTTTCATGCGGAGTCCTGTGTGTCCTCATGCGGAGTCCTGTGTGTCCGCGTGTTCTCATGCGGAGTCCTGTGTGTCCGCGTGTTCTCATGCGGAGTCCTGTGTGTCCGCGTGTTCTCATGCGGAGTCCTGTGTGTCCGCGTGTTCTCATGCGGAGTCCCGTGTGTCCGCGTGTTCTCATGCGGAGTCCCGTGTGTCCGCGTGTTTTCATGCCCCTGATACAGTTATCCTCTATTACCGACTTATCTTAAGTGGTGGAAAGTAAAACAAGGCTCCAGGGTACTTAACGTAATGTGTTTAAACATAAATCATGGCACGATTGAGCAGAGATCACCGCACTTTATGTGCTCAGCTCTATAAAAGCGTGTGATGCACAGTGGAGGGTCAGGGGTCAAGTCCTAAAAAAAAAAAAGCAAGTTTGGGAAGATTTCTGCTCCCCAATTAAAGGGACACGACCAAAAACATAAGCTGTAACTAGATCACTATGAGGGTTATCCAAAGAGATCCGAATGGCTGGAGAAAGGGAACCGAACGCTGAAAATCAGCATACAGTTTCCATTCCTGGCCATTCGGCTATTCAGAGAGCAGGCAGTTCGCAAAATCCTGACGAATTGCCTGCACATACGGTGCCTGTTCGGTGCCTGTTCGAGGCAGTGAATCCCCATAGAGAAGCAATGCTTAGTCTATTCAGAGAACACAAACCAGCAGTGAAAAGTTGCCGAAATGCCCTGCTGTTCAGTGGTTTCATTCGGCAGGTTTATTCAGGAGAATCCCATAGGCTTCAATGTTAAAAATATTCCCGTTTTTATTCAATATCTAATAAACTGTTTTTTATAATATTCTGCAGTAAAAAGATTTTTTATTTTTAGATTTATTTAGGACCTTTTAAGCATTTTTCGGGATTTTTTTGAAAAAAATATTTCCGTTTTTTTTCTTTTTTTTTTAACTTATTTTTTTCTGTAACAGCCTTTTTATTATCATTCATTGGATTTTATATGTAAATTTCAGACATTTTCACTCAGTAGTTTCTTTGCAAACAGCGTTTCACTTTCACACATTCATACAAACTGTTTTTCTAATTTATTCACTTCACTCTGTCTGCAGTGTCGGCTTTTTCCGGCGGCTTCGCTGAGTGTGATCGGAGATGGGATCGGCAAAAAGAACAAAAAGTCACCGAACGTGCGGTGACTTTTCGATTCTCTTTGAATTACCCTGTATATTACAAAAACCACATCATAAAGCACATTTTGAAGCACTTTATGAAACACATTATAAACCAAATTATAAAACACATTATAAAGCACAATAAAAAATACATTATAAGCAGCATCATAAAACACATTATAAAGCACATTGTGAAACACATTATAAAACAATAAAGCACATGATAAAGCACATTATAAAACATTGTAAAACGCATTATAAAAACACATTATAAAACGCATTACAAACTGCATTTTAAAGCACATTATAAAGCACATTATAAAACACATTATAAAAACACATCATAAAACACATTATAAAAACACATCATAAACTGCATCATAAAGCACATTATGAAACACCTTATAAAACACATTCTGCTGATTTTTAATTCTTTGAAGTAATTACATGTAAAAAGGAACAATAGAGTTAGGTTTTTATCTCCTGTTTCTATTATGTGGCTTTTTCCCATGATGCAACATTTACCAAAATCTCCTGGCAAGTCTCACTTTACAGCTGTGTTATAGGATAAAACAGTATGAAGAGGCAATGGGGTGGAGGAGATAATGGTTAGACAAGGCTACAGGGGATCTATTGTGTTCTCCAGGCTACCTGAGATTAGAGAAGGAAGCTAAATGAGCTCTGATATGGGCTAACAACTCTCAATCGTACCCCTTAGTGTTGTTATTTACAAACATCCTACACAAATCAATTCAATAGGTCCATTCTATGGCCAAAGCCACACAGTGAAGAGCAAGTGATGGGAAGATACTTGGGGGGGGGGGCAGTTCACAACACAACATATCACACAATGGATGCATCCAGTGACACATATAGAGGAAAATATCACACAATGGATGCGCCCAGTGACACATATAGAGGAAAATATCACACAATGGATGCACCCAGTGACACATATAGAGGAAAATATCACACAATGGATGCACCCAGTGACACATATAGAGGAAAATATCACACAATGGATGCACCCAGTGACGCATATAGAGGAAAATATCACACAATGGATGCACCTAGTGACACATATAGAGGAAAATATCACACAATGGATGCACCCAGTGACACATATAGAGGAAAATATTTTCTAAACTAAACATACACGAGAAAAACAAAGCACATGTAAAATATCAGCAACATCAAATAAACACAATAAGGACATTGCATTATTTGGTGGTACTGGCCCTTTAATAAAGCCATCTCTCAACAGACCACCCACACTCTCATTTCATATCAATATGTTTATATAAGGCTGAATTTTATGGAAAGCACGCAATAAAGAATATTTTAGGGATGCACCGAAATTATTGGCTGAAAATGGTGCTTTCTGTCAAAAGAAAAATCGTCGGAAAATCAGTCATCTGAACCTCGGCCTAGAGACCTGCTCGAGCCGGGGGCTCGCCTGAGCCTGGAGGCTGATCGTGCAGGGGGCTTTTCATTTCGGTGCATCACTATAATATGTATTATGATTTAACATGGAAAACTATGAATAAATACCTATACAAAAGCTTTATAGTGCGTG
The DNA here is from genome assembly GCA_009667805.1 of Leptobrachium leishanense. Classification (NCBI taxonomy): domain Eukaryota; kingdom Metazoa; phylum Chordata; class Amphibia; order Anura; family Megophryidae; genus Leptobrachium; species Leptobrachium leishanense. Next base: position 448,373,765 of record CM019064.1, read on the forward strand.
GGACCAATGGGAACTCTGTTCCTCCTGCTAAAATAAAGCAGGCACTGCGTTCCCATGCTTTACTGCTCGACCTGACCCCTGAGTCCGGTGCAATAAATATATGCATCGATAAATAAAGCACTTACTATTTATTCCAATAGATTCAAACCATTTGTGTCTTTCACCAGATATAAAACATTTTCTGGAGAGATATTGTATCACTGGGAGGAAGCAAGGGACACTCTCTCTGGAGCTGCTCTGTCAAACTCCGGCCCCCCCAAATGCTGACGCCTACAATTCCCAGAATTCTTTCAATGACACAGATGGCCAGGGATGAATCATGGGAGTTGTTGTTCAGTGACACCTGGGGGGGGGGGCCCAGAGTCTGACAGCCCCGACACGAAGATTAATTTTGGTGCCTTTTTAGGGTGAAAGTGTGAGATCATTCAATACAAGTTCACTTTGTATTTTTACATTATGAATATTTAACAGAACCAAGATTGGTCAAGGTTGCCGACCCCTATTCTGAGATGATCGCAGGTTCCTTGACTGGTTAAGGAGACCTTCCTTCACCCAGGCCACCAGTTGTAGCCTATCCAGGACAGTATGTAGGCCCGTTTGGTGTTGGAGTCTTGGGGGCCCTTCACGAACTCTCTTGGAGATCATTGCAGTTAGCGTCATCTTTTTTGGCTCAGTTATGTAATCCTTGGGTTCCCCATCCTGCAGGACATAAAGTCGATCAAAGTCCTCCTGGGACTATCTATGAACTCCACTTGCCCTGATCGATCCTGGATCTCTGCCAGGTTGATCTGATAAGCTCCGTGTAAGAGATATCGCCGTCTGACCTCTGTGCGTCTCTAACACTGCAATTCACAAATATGGATGTTCTCTTCACTGCCTGTGGACCCACTGCCTCCATGATCCTCATCCATGATCCTCATCCATGAGGCGTTTTACAATCGCTATCAGCCTTACTCTGGGGTTGCTGTCCTGTAGTGCTGGGCTCCCAGAATAAGGCTAGGGTCAGACTGAGGCAGTGCGAACGCGCGTGCAGCCGCACTTAATCACGGCCGTGCTAGCAGCAGATGCCGGGCAATGACGGCCAATATACGAAGTACGGTCGCACAAAAGTGCGGCCGCGCAACGCAAGCGGCAAACAAACGCATTTTTTCGAGAACGTGAAACCCCTAGTACTGACGCACTGAGTGCGCTGCGTCCGCTAGCGGCGTGTGTGTGTGATTAGGAGACGTCAGACGCTGCTAATGTCCGGCCAACATAACGTCCAGACACAAAGTGTTTTATTGATGATCCGTACAAAATCACGCACGAAAATGCGCATCGTATGACCACTATCACGTATTCTGTGAAAAAATAAGTCCATTCGTTCAAACGCACTTTTTCACGGACAACGTGAAAAATGCGTTAGTCTGACCCTAGCCTCAGGGGGATCGCTTGACACCAAATGTAATGGGGACACACCACTGGTCTGTATCATGCATATGGCCCAGATTCAACCCAAGATTATGTCCTTCCCTTCTCTGATATGGAGCCAGTGAAGGAGGAAGGACTGCAACTCCTATCACTAGAACTCCTCAAGGGATCTGCAGCAGTAACCACCTTCAAACTGTCCAACCGACATCGCCTGGCAGTGAAGTCACACAGAGGTAGAGAAGTCCCATAGAATAGACCCCAAAAATAGTCCCTACCAGCCTAGCTCTTCATGGACTGCGAAAAGGAATACATTTTCAGGAGAGTATGTCTCTCTCCTCACTTTTTCTCTCTCCTGCTTTCTCTCTCCCCCTCTCCTCACTTTCTCCCTCTCCTCACTTTCTCCCTCTCCTCACTTTCTCCCTCTCCTCACTTTCTCCCTCTCCTCACTTTCTCTCTCCCCTCCTCCTCTCCTCACTCTTCTCTCTCCCCCTCCTCACTTTCTCTCTCCCCCTCTCCTCACTTTCTCTCTCTCCCCCTCTCCTCACTTTCTCTCTCCCCCTCTCCTCACTTTCTCTCTCCCCCTCTCCGTCACTTTCTTCCCTCTCTCACCTTCTCACTTCTCCTCTCCTCACTCTTTCTCCCTCCTCCTCACTTCTCCCCTCCCCTCACTTTCTCCCTCTCCTCACTTTCTCCCTCTCCTCACTTTCTCCCTCTCCTCACTTTCTCTCTCCCCCTCTCCTCACTTCTCTCCCCTCCCCTCACTTTCTCCCTCTCCTCACTTTCTCCCTCTCCTCACTTTCTCCCTCCCCTCACTTTCTCCCTCCCCTCACTTTCTCCCTCTCCTCACTTTCTCCCTCTCCTCACTTTCTCTCTCCCCCTCTCCTCACTTTCTCTCTCTCCTCTCCTCACTTTCTCCCTCTCTCCCTCCCTCTTTCTCTCTCCCTCTCCTCACTTTCTCTCTCTCCTCTCCTCACTCTCTCTCTCCTCTCCTCACTTTCTCTCTCCTCTCTCTCACTTTCTTTCTCTCCTCTCCTCACTTTCTCTCTCTCCCTCTCCTCACTTTCTCTCTCTCCTCTCCTCACTTTCTCTCTCTCCCTCTCCTCACTTTCTCTCTCTCCTCTCCTCACTTTCTTCTCTCCCTCTCCTCACTTTCTCCTCTCCTCACTTTCTCTCTCTCCCTCTCCTCACTTTCTCTCTCCCCCTCTCCTCACTTCTCTCTCCCCCTCTCCTCACTTTCTCCCTCTCCTCACTTTCTCCCTCTCCTCACTTTCTCCCTCTCCTCACTTTCTCCCTCTCCTCACTTTCTCCCTCTCCTCACTTTCTCTCTCCCCCTCTCCTCACTTTCTCCCTCTCCTCACTTTCTCCCTCTCCTCACTTTCTCCCTCTCCTCACTTTCTCCCTCTCCTCACTTTCCCTCTCCTCACTTTCTCTCTCTCACTTTCTCTCTCCCCCTCTCCTCACTTTCTCCTCTCCTCACTTTCTCCCTCTCCTCACTTTCTCCTCTCCTCACTTTCTCCCTCTCCTCACTTTCTCCCTCTCCTCACTTTTCTCTCTCCCTCTCCTCACTTTCTCCCTCTCCTCACTTTCTCCCTCTCCTCACTTTCTCCCTCTCCTCACTTTCTCCCTCTCCTCACTTTCTCCCTCTCCTCACTTTCTCTCTCTCCTCTCCTCACTTTCTCTCTCTCCCTCTCCTCACTTTCTCTCTCTCCCTCTCCTCACTTTCTCTCTCTCCCTCTCCTCACTTTCTCTCTCTCCCTCTCCTCACTCTCTCTCTCTACCTCTCCTCACTTTCTCTCTCTCCCTCTTTCTCTCTCTCCTCTCCTCACTTTCTCTCTCTCCCTCTCCTCACTTTCTCTCTCTCTCCTCTCCTCACTTTCTCTCTCTCCCTCTCCTCACTTTCTCTCTCTCCCTCTCCTCACTCTCTCTCTCTACCTCTCCTCACTTTCTCTCTCTCCCTCTTCTCTCTCTCCCTCTCCTCACTTTCTCTCTCCCTCTCTTCACTTTCTCCCTCTCCTCACTCTCTCTCCTCTCCTCACTTTCTCTCTCTACCTCTCCTCACTTTCTCTCTCTCCCTCTTTCTCTCTCTCCTCTCCTCACTTTCTCTCTCTCCCTCTTTCTCTCTCTCCCTCTCCTCACTTTCTCTCTCTCCTCTCCTCACTTTCTCCCTCTCTCCCTCTTTCTCTCTCTCCTCTCCTCACTTTCTCTCTCTCCTCTCCTCACTTTCTCTCTCTCCTCTCCTCACTTTCTCTCTCTCCTCTCCTCACTTTCTTTCTCTCCCTCTCCTCACTTTCTCTCTCTCCCTCTCCTCACTTTCTCTCTCTCCTCTCCTCACTTTCTCTCTCTCCTCTCCTCACTTTCTTTCTCTCCCTCTCCTCACTTTCTCTCTCTCCTCTCCTCACTTTCTTTCTCTCCCTCTCCTCACTTTCTCCCTCTCCTCACTTTCTCTCTCTCCCTCTCCTCACTTTCTCTCTCCCCTCTCCTCACTTTCTCCCTCTCCTCACTTTCTCCCTCTCCTCACTTTCTCCCTCTCCTCACTTTCTCCCTCTCCTCACTTTCTCTCTCCCCCTCTCCTCACTTTCTCCCTCTCCTCACTTTCTCCCTCTCCTCACTTTCTCCCTCTCCTCACTTTCTCTCTCTCCTCTCCTCACTTTCTCTCTCTCCCTCTCCTCACTTCTCTCTCTCCCTCTCCTCACTTTCTCTCTCTCCCTCTCCTCACTTTCTCTCTCTCCCTCTCCTCACTCTCTCTCTCTACCTCTCCTCACTTTCTCTCTCTCCCTCTTTCTCTCTCTCCTCTCCTCACTTTCTCTCTCTCCCTCTCCTCACTTTCTCTCTCTCCCTCTCCTCACTTTCTCTCTCTCCCTCTCCTCACTTTCTCTCTCTCCCTCTCCTCACTCTCTCTCTCTACCTCTCCTCACTTTCTCTCTCTCCCTCTTTCTCTCTCTCTCTCTCCTCACTTTCTCTCTCTCCCCCCTCCCTTTCCTCACTTTCTCCTCTCCTCTCCTCTCTCCTCTCCTCACTTTCTCTCTCTACCTCTCCTCACTTTCTCTCTCTCCCTCTTTCTCTCTCTCCTCTCCTCACACTTCTCTCTCTCCCTCTTTCTCTCTCTCCCTCTCCTCACTTTTCTCTCCCCTCTCCTCACTTTCTCTCTCTCCCTCTCCTCACTTTCTCTCTCTCTCTCTCCTCACTCTCTCTCCTCTCCTCACTTTCTCTCTCCTCACTTTCTCTCTCTACCTCTCCTCACTTTCTCTCTCTCCCTCTTTCTCTCTCTCCTCTCCTCACTTTCTCTCTCTCCCTCTTTCTCTCTCTCCTCTCCTCACTTTCTCTCTCTCCCTCTCCTCACTCTCTCTCCTCTCCTCACTTTCTCTCTCCTCACTTTCTCTCTACCTCTCCTCACTTTCTCTCTCTCTACCTCTCCTCACTTTCTCTCTCTCCCTCTTTCTCTCTCTCCTCTCCTCACTTTCTCTCTCTCCCTCTTTCTCTCTCTCCCTCTCCTCACTTTCTCTCTCTCCCTCTCCTCACTTTCTCTCTCTCCCTCTCCTCACTTTCTCTCTCTCCCTCTCCTCACTCTCTCTCCCTCTCCTCACTCTCTCTCCTCTCCTCACTTTCTCTCTCCTCACTTTCTCTCTCTACCTCTCCTCACTTTCTCTCTCTCCCTCTCCTCACTTTCTCTCTCTCTCCCTCTCCTCACTCTCTCTCCTCTCCTCACTTTCTCTCTCCTCACTTTCTCTCTCTACCTCTCCTCACTTTCTCTCTCTCCCTCTTTCTCTCTCTCCTCTCCTCACTTTCTCTCTCTCCCTCTTTCTCTCTCTCCTCTCACTTTCTCTCTCTCTCCCTCTTTCTCTCTCTCCTCTCCTCACTTTCTCTCTCTCCCTCTCCTCACTTTCTCTCTCTCCTCTCCTCACTTTCTCCCTCTCCCTCTCCTCACTTTCTCTCTCTCCTCTCCTCACTTTCTCCCTCTCCCTCTCCTCACTTTCTCCCTCTCCCTCTCCTCACTTTCTCTCTCTCCCTCTCCACACTTTCTCTCTCTCCCTCTCTCTCCTCACCTTATCTCTCTTTTATCTCTCGTCTCTCCTCTCTCTCTTCTTGTCTCCCTCCTTCTCTATCCACTCTCTCTCCTTCTCTTTCTCTCCTGCTCTCTCACCTTCTTTCTCTCTCTCCTTCGCTCACCGTTTGTCTCTCTCCCTCGCCTTCTCTTTCACATTCTCCTTCTCTCACCTTTTCTCTCTCTCTTCTATCTATCACTGTCTCTCTCGCCTTCTTTGTCTCCTCTTTCTTTCTCTCACTCTCTATCACTTTCTCTCTCACCTTTCCGCTCGCTCTCTCCTTTTTCTCTCTTATCACCTTATCCCTCTTTCTCTCCTTTCGCAGCAGCTGCCATTATCTTAATAATGAATAATTAAAGCGCAGCTGCAGGGCGCCGCCATCTTGCCAATAGTGTTGGTATGCCAGTGGCACAGCAAGCTGAGGTCCAGTTGGAGCCGACAATGTTTTCCTGCCGGGTGAGCTCGGAAGTCTTTAGGAGATGGGCAATGGCAGTGCCCGGCAGCGAGCCTTTCAATCGCATCCTCCTCCATATACAGATTCCAGCGCTAGTCCCGTTATATACAATATGTCCCCCGGCGCTTTAGGCTCCATTTGTTCTGCCGGCCCATGACCCATATCCTTACAGCTCGCTTGCAGATGCAGGACATGATCTAGCTCAAGGATCTCAAGCTCTGCCCCCCCCCCCAGATGCTGATGCCTACAGTTCCCAGAATTCTTTGAATGTGACAGATGGCCAGGGAATCATGGGAGTTTGAGATTCTTCCTCTGGCCTGTAAGCTCGTCACCAGACCCGCCGATCAGCAATCATTGCATGTTTATTATGTGTCTGACATCATTTTTTCCCCCTAAAACAGGCACCATGCCCAACATGACCCGTAACGCCATAATCAACTGCGCCGAGCTGGTCACGTATGACCTCATAAAGGAAGCCATCCTGAAGCAGCAACTGATGACCGGTAAGAGGGTGTTGGAGGAGTATTGAGGTGGAGAGATGGGTGTCCATTAAAGTGCTCACAATCATGCCGAGGTTGAAGTGCAGGGAGTCCGTGACCTTGGCCGCCCCAGAATTTTTGGAACTGCATTTCCCATCATTCTCAGCCACTCCTTAGATTGGCTGAACATTATGGGAGATGCATTTCTAAAATATCTGGAGGTCAAAGGTTGCTGACCCCTGGTTTAGTGCCACCACTTAGGCTAGCTGGTCCTAATGTGCAGAGACTGGAGATACTTTAGGGTTAGTGTGTATTCCGGTTTAGGGATTTGTAGCTGGATGAAGTGACGGCAGTGTGTGGGGGTGCCGGTACGCAAAATATCCTGCTCTGTAAAGACGTGGGTTACACTGCGCACTGTGGTATCCAGCTCTGTAATGATACACATCATCCTGAGCAGCTCTGTAATGATACACATCATCCTGTGCAGCTTTGTAATGATACACATCATCCTGCGCAGCTCTGTGATGATACACATCATCCTGTGCAGCTCTGTAATGATACACATCATCCTGTGCAGCTCTGTAATGATACACATCATCCTGTGCAGCTCTGTAATGATACACATCATTCTGTGCAGTTCTGTAATGAATGATACACATCATCCTGTGCAGCTCTGTAATGATACACATCATCCTGTGCAGCTCTGTAATGATACACATCATCCTGTGCAGCTCTGTAATGATACACATCATCCTGTGCAGCTATGTAATGATACACATCATCCTGTGCAGCGCTGTAATGATACACATCATCCTGTGCAGCTCTGTAATGATACATATCATCCTGTGCAGCGCTGTAATAATACACATCATCCTGTGCAGCTCTGTAATGATACACATCATCCTGTGCAGCTCTGTAATGATACACATCATCCTGTGCAGCTCTGTAATGATACACATCATCCTACGCAGCTCTGTAATGATACACATCATCCTGTGCAGCTCTGTAATGATACACATCATCCTGCGCAGCTCTGTGATGATACACATCATCCTGTGCAGCTCTGTAATGACATAAAACACTATATGGAGCTATAATACACATAATAATGAAGATTATCCTGATTAAGTCTGTATTGCTCATTGATATCCACCTATTGGGACGAGGAGCTGTCCGTGGTATCCAGAGATTTTACACCTAACAGTATGGTGGACTGCACAGTAGGGATCTCAAACTTTGTCCCCTGCACGTGTTTATGTACTACAATTCCCATGATTCTCTGGCCATTCCTTCCATTCAAAGGATTTTGGGAAATGTAGACAGTAAAACCTGTGGGGGGCTGGATTTTGAGATCCCTGCTGTACAGAATATTGACCTTGACATTCCAGGCCATACTATATTCACATAGTGACTGTTATGGGAGTCGGCAACCGTGGACCCGCCAGATGTTTTGGGACTTAATTTCCCATGAGGTTAAGCCAAACCTAATTAGTAGCTGAGCATCATGAGAGATCTTGTTCCAAAACCTCTGGTGAGCCGAGGTTGCTGGCTCGTGGTCTGAAGCAGGGGGTGGGCAACCTTGCCCTCTAGATGTTTTAGACCTACATCTCCCATGATGCTCAGCCTCTCATCAGCTTCACTGAGCATTGTGAGAAATGTAGTTCCAAAACATCTGGAGGGCCAAGGTTGCTGACGTCTAGTGTGAAGCCTAGCTGGGGTTTTGGGGTGATGTAGCTCCGGGGCATCAGGGGTGAAAAGGGTTAGATGATAAAAGATCGATGCTTTTTTTTTTAATTCCACATTAAGTCACAATTTGTGAATGTAATTTTCGGGTTAAAACTATATTTCAGTTCCAGTTTGGTAACATATATAGGTGTAGGTGTTTATTGTGGGGTCGATTCGCTAAATGCTGCAAAGTCTTTATATACCTGCAGAGTGTGAATCGAAATGAAAACATCTGAATGTAGGAAAACGCAATCAATGTTTAGTGAATCGACCCTTAAAACCTGTCTTTCCCGCCCGTGAATACGGCTCACATCTTTATGAATTATTCTGATTTTCGTCTGATATGAATTCATCCAGTTTACGGGGCTGCCCCCTGTTTCTTCCTAATCCAGATAACCTGCCGTGTCATTTTGTGGCGGCGTTCGGTGCCGGCTTCTGCGCGACTATCGTTGCGTCTCCGGTGGATGTCGTGAAGACGAGATATATGAACTCTGCGCCCGGTCAATACAGAAACGCCATAAACTGTGCGTTCACCATGCTGGTGAAAGAGGGGAGCACCGCCTTCTACAAGGGGTAAGCGTCATCAGTAAGGTACATCAGGAAACGTACCTCCTCTTATGCTGAGCACATCCCATCACTGCAAATGCTGGAAGCGGACGCCATTTTCTATTAGGCGCATGTCGATGCAATGCTGCATGTTGTTGCTAACAGGTCTCAATATTACATCATCAACGTTTTGGATCCCATTGCTAATGGCATCCGCTAAGGCGTCCATCATGCTGGGCTTGTCGCGGTACACTCGTTCCTTCAGACAGAACCACAAAAAAATCCAGACTGGTACGATCGGGAGACCAGGGTGACCACAGATTCTGGGAAATGACAGGGTCCTCCAATAAGCACTGGATTGTCACTATTGACTCATGTAATGTGCGGCATGTCGTGCCAGCTCCAGAGAGAAGCCATTTTGTTCAGTGGGAATGCTATTCGCTGTTGTCAGGGCTATGCTGCCACCTAGCCGTTGCTTCCAGCACATGCTGTGATGGGATGTGCTCAACATGAGAGGAGGTACATTTCCTGAAATTTTCATTAATTTCCTTTCATCTGTTTACAATCTATAACGAAAGCTTTGGGTTCGACTCATTGACCAATGGAGCATTATCTGGAGAAATAGGCTACAGTAATACATGCGTCCGTCTTCGAACATGGGCATGATGTTTCTAAGAACTCTTTATCTACTAATGGTTTCGGTTTCTGAGTGAGATTTACCACCGTCTCCTTTTCCGCAGGTTTGTGCCAGCGTTCCTCAGACTGGGGTCCTGGAACATCGTCATGTTTGTAAGCTACGAGCAGCTGAAGAGGGCAATGATGATGGCCCATGGGTCATGAGAACAGGAGACAGCCCTTGTTGGTAACCACGCTGACCAGATTTAAGGATGAATGTTAGAATCGCCCGTGCGATTCTCTTGTCTGGTGCATGGTCCAGAAGAAGACAACCCTGCAAAGTCCACCAACGTGCACAAAGCCGAGGTTCTTCTGTCGAGATGGACAAAACCACTAGAAGAGCAAAACGTACCGAGGGGAGTCGTCTCCATACATAGGATGACGGGAACTGGATGTGGCTTGAAAATATCCAAATATATGCCTGCTAAGCTGAGGAACATGCCATGGGCAAGTGAACATCCAATATGGAAGCCATAGGAAACTCTTACTGAGTGCAACTCGGCTGAAGGGCCCTGGAAGAAGAACAAAGAGTGTCTTAATAATATTTTCAGAAACCAAAATCAAGGAACTCAAGGAGCCATTACGAAATACCCAGGGTTGTACACTGTGCCTTTTGTCTTCCAACTACACAGGTCTTCTTGCGTTGTCTTCATTTCCACAACTCCTCAACAACTTCATCTGTTGCTGAAATTTGTGTACCTCTGCCTGTTGTGTTAATTAACTGACCAAACTTTATTCCTGATCTACAAACACACTCGATTCGCCGTAATGAATGAGGTGTCGGGTCACTTCTGAAAAATGTTGGACGATGTGGTGGACCCAGCGCTCAAGTCGGAGATGCAGCGGGTTTTAACTTTGGGGCCATAATTCTATTTGTTTGCTTGAATAAAGGCTGACAGGTCTAAAGGGAAAAATACGCCGTGACGGGACAAGTTGTGATGTTGTCTAAATGCCAATAAAGTTGCCGTATGGACCTTGTTCTTTTATTGCCTAATTAACCACTAATTGGGGTTAATGATTTGAAATCCACAACCTAGAAATTATCACCGGGTTAATACTTCACTGGAACTGAAAGTACAGCGTGTGCTTTGGGTTCATGAAACGGCTCCGAGAAGGGAAAAATAAGACAAGAGTCACCTTCGAGTTTGGACGAAGCCTTGTTGGCTGGGGTTAGTTTTTGTGGAGAATGCCAAGAATTTGGCTTGAGGTAAACCATGTGGAGTCGCCGCGTTCTCAAAGCTTAATTTAGGATAAAAATAAGCCTAATAAGTCCTTTTTTGCGCGTGTACAGGACAGGCCCCTATTTCTTGGCAATATGGAGGTAGCTATCTCCTGCGAAGGACAAATGCTGACCTCCTTGTTGGCCAGTTCGTCATGATAAGAAGGTGTTAGAGGTGGCCCTACCATCGAACGATAGCGTCTTCAACCAAATGCACGTTAAAGTGGCCATGTCTACACCATGGCATATACACAATGATGTCATTCTTGTATATCAGGATTGTGTTTAATAGAAGCCCTTTAACGCAAAGTTTACCCCAACTGTTGCAGCCCCCGTCATCATGGAGGCTTGTGGGTTGGTGGAATTAATGTTAGATGATGGTCAGTAGTCAAGTTCTAAATAAATGTGGGATTTTGTCCCCTAGAAACTGCTGATATCTCTTGGTTGACTCAAACAAGACTTTCTCCACCCATGAGTCAGGCTTGTGTGGGCCGAAACGTTACCTACATGATCCTCGTGGAGACAGTGCATGTGGTCCGTCTTCTTATATCAAGATTGGTTTGTTTGGAGATGGCCTCTCATGGGTAACATGAGCATCTGAATACAACTCCCTTCTATGAAAGATGGAGTGTGCTGATCCTGACCTTGAGGATACAGAGGTCTATTCAATCCCTTGTAAGGGAAGCCTGTTTTTTTTGACTAATCAAATGCCTCACTGATACTGGATTAAAGAATCCAGAATAAAAGATTTCTTTTCATAGGACTCAAAACAACAAGCCCAGAGGCACCTCCTAGCTCTCACGCGATATCCCAGTAGACCAGGGGTGATAAGGACCCTTAGGAACATTATAAGCATCATAGAGGACTTACTCACGCGAGTTTCTTGGGAACAGAGTGAGTACGTTCATAGAGTAGACAGAGAATCAGATGAGATAAGACCCTCGGTGCACCTCGTGATCTCATATCAGGGACTGCGTGATCACTCTTCCCTGATACGACGTGTACGGGACCTTGGTGGACCACGTAGAAAAGGCGAAACCGAGTGACATTGGGGTCACCTCCGTTGTATGTGGACCCACAGTGCAGTAGAGGTTCCCAATTGAGGCCTCCCGTGTCAGACTGAAACTCAGTGTTCCCACATTCCTTTTGAGTTCCATCGCAGTGATGGAGCAGACAACTCAATAGGTTAAGTATTATAATTAATTATTGGGATATTTAATTATTCTTCCATTGTTGAAGAGTTCTACTTTAATCTATGCTTTAAGTAACTCAACTCCTCCCTACATGTCTTTGTTACTACACAAACACATCCCATGTAGACAACTCCGGTCAGCGGGCAATCTCCACCTGTCTACACCCGCACGGCCAACTCTCGCCTCCAAGGCTTCTCAAGGGCAGCTCTGGTCGTGTGGAATGATTTGCCTCGCCCTATCAAACTCTCCCCTGGTCTTCAGGCCTTCAAAAAATCCCTCAAAACCCATCTCGTCAGATTAGCGTACCACATCACTGATGCAACTCATCCCCTGCTCCCCTACTCACACGATTGAAGCTGCTTCTATAGCTCCACCATTCCCAAACCACTGCCATTAATGATTCTGCCGTCCAGTAAAATTCCCCTCGTCTTCCTCAACCCCAATCCCTCTACACTTTAAGCTCCTATAAGCAGGACACCGAACAGCAGTGAAAATGTTCTTAATATCTGAGGTGCTCTTCGGAGTCCCTTGCTAAAAACCGAGGATAAGTGTGGGTACGGCAATACATTAATTGGCATAGTCGGCAGGATTCGAAGTTGGGCGGAGAAGCTCAATCTGCGATGCACCTCCTGGTGCCCTGATATTGAGTGTAGTCGATAGGATGGTTCACAGGAGCAATGCAAAGGAATTTGTTTATTGCAAAGGAAATTCATTTGCATTTGGGTTCCAGAATGTGCCCCATAAGTTTTAGCAGCCTGGGCATGATGCCCCCCGTTCAAACTTGATATAAATGTTTATCTTAGCTGAGTTTTAGGGAAATATTATGATAATTAATCTTGTCACTTAAGAAAGAAATGGAAAAAAATTATTAAACCACCAAAATTAAAGCTTTAAAGTGCACTGGCTAAATCGGAACCGTGTTCCCACTGCAAAAAGATGGAGGCACCGTGTTCCCACTTGACTTGACCACCGATGTTGGTGTCTGTTCCGAAAATCACTCCACTTAAAAAAAGCAATTCCCAACACCCAATTGAAGCAACGCTCTGCTACTTTCGGCTATTCTGGACCATATAATGAAGTACGGTGAGGTCAGCGGACAAGATGGACATGGAAGCGATGTAAAGTTCTTACCAGAACTGACAAACTCATGTCATTTCCAAAAACGGGGTCAACTCTCTAGGTATCTCGATATTCTTCCACTAAAATACCGGCTGGGTGGAGTAGAGGTAACATCACTGCTCTGCGTGGAGAGAGCCTGTGGAGTAATGGGTTCGATCCCAGCGAGCAACCTCTCCAGTAAGTGTCCTTGGGCAAGACACCTAACGGTACAGACTCGCCACCCAGGACATACTTGAAAACGAGAGAAATCTCAATGTATCCTTCCTGGTAAAATCCTTTCTCCAAAAAAATACCTCCCAGGTATGGAGGCTCCTACTGGTGTTTGGTTGCAATCTCTCTATTTGAACACAAGATGACATTGACAGGAGGAGCACTTTTCCTTTCTGTACATGAACCTGATGGAAGAGGCAGAAATGGTGGAGGAAACAGTAGATGACCTTGCCTTTTCTCAGCCTAACCGACCACAAAAATGTGACCTCTAATGTCCAACCCTGTATCAAGTTCGTAAAGTTTTGAATATATAATTTTTGCAGATTATCGTATCATATTTGTGGCTGGTCCCTGTCTTACCTCCCTGTCCCACATCATTGTAGGTTTCACGGCTTGCGATGCCACCATGTTCGTCACCATTACTGATATGAATGCAAGTGCTAGTTATCTTGACCACTAATGAGACAAACTCCTCTTGTTCTCCTCCACTCCAACTCTAGAGCAGTGGTTCTCAACCCTGTGCTCAGGTTCCCCTATCAGGCCAGGTTTGCAGCATAGCTGAAGCTCAGCACAGGTGATATGATTTGCTGCTCAGTGATTGCAGGATTCTGCTTGTATTTCCCCAAGGCGATCCTTAAAACCTGTCCTGTTAGAGGGCCCTGAGGACCAGGGTTGGAGATAACTGCTAGAGCAATGTTTCCCAGCCCTGATCCTCAGGTCCTCCTACAAGACCAGGTATTGGGAGGTTTGGAGGCCACCTCTGGGAAACTACTGACCTTTGAGTTAGGTATGTTATGTGTTTTTTTTCTGGTTTATATTGATTGTCTTTGATTTAATTCCCCCTTCTTCATTGTACAGCGCTGCGGAAACTGTTGGCGCCATGTAAATTATAATGATAATAAGGTAAAGCGCTTTTTATAGGATGACTTGAACTTTTCATTTTGGTTTAATGGGAAATTAATTTTACATTTTGTTTTTATTCACGGCCTCTGTGAGAGCTTTTACGACTTCTCGCCGCGCACGTCCGCGTGAAAAGCTGCCGGGTTACTGGATGGTTCCAGTAGTTCTGATAATAGTTTCCTGGGATCTGAGGCCGAGACCGGCTCATGTTACTCCTCGGAAGAGAAAACAACGTTGATGTAACCTTTCCGTACCGGTGTCATCTGCTAAGAAACACACGGCTTAATTATAGCCCGGCGCGCTCTGCCGCCGGCCGGAGGCTCCTGTACGCGGAAATGACTATATATATCCATATAAAAGGTCTGTTTATCTTCCATTAGCGCTGGACGAAACTGTCTCACAGCCCCGATGCCACGTTCCAACGAGGCCAAGTGACCCACCACCACCACCATCACATTCCTGCGAAGTCACTTATCTCCGGCGCAAGCTGAAAATGCGTTACAAGGTTCTTCAGACATTACGGTGCTCTCCCGTTCGCCACACCTCGGCCAGACAAATTTGCCGACCCTGCTGTGAATTCAGCATTCACCGCACGGTCCCTGAAGTGCAGCAAACAAGCCGCCAAACACATCCGAAAAACCTCCGCGAAACCCGCCAAATCGAACGGAGAAACCGCCGAAAAAGCACCAAACCGATCCGAAAACCCGCCAAATGCATCTGACGATCCGCCGCAAAACCGTCAAATCGATCCGAAAAAAGCCGACGACTTGCCGAACAGCGCGCCGATCTGGATTATAGAAAACACAAAAAAAACACAGCAACTTTTAAAACGCATTTGCTAAAAAAGCTATTGCACAAAAATACCTGGAAATAAAATATAAGGTCCTATAAATAATAATAAAAAGGGAGGAGGGAGGACCCTGCTCAAGAGCTTACACTCTAACAAACGCAATATCTTTTCTAATTGGTTTTTTCTATATAGACATTTATTCTTTTTATTTTTTGCAAAAACTCTCTTTTATTTTTATATTTTTTAAAAGACTGTTTTGTATTTTTATAAAAAAAATTTTTTTCACGGAATTCGCGAAAACGGTCATACGACGCGCATTTTTCGTGCGTGATTTCTTTCGGATCGTCAATAAAACTCTTTTTTGCGTCTGGACGTTATGTAGGCTGGACATTAGCAGCGTCTGACGTCTCCTAATCACGCACACACGCCGCTATGCCGCAGCTGCGCACTCTGTACGTTCGTACTAGCGGTTCGGCGTTCTCAAAAAAAATGCGTTCGTTTTCCACTTGCGTTGCGCGGCCGGACTTTCGTGTGACCGTACATCATATATTGGCCGTCATTGCCCGTCATTTGCTGCTAGTGCGGCCGTAATTATGTGCGCCAGAACGCACGTTAAAAGTGCGCTGGTCTGACCCCAGCCTTAGGCTAGGGTCAGACGAACGCATTTTTCACGTTGTCCGTGAAAAAGTGCGTACGAACGAACGTACGTATTTTTTCACGGAATACGCGATAGCGGTCATACGATGCGCCTGTTCGTCCGTGATTTTGTACGGATCATCAATAAAACCTTTTTTGTGTCTGGACGTTATGTTGGCCGGACATTAGCAGTGTCTGACGTCTCCCGATCACGCAAACACGCCGCTATGCGGACGCAGCGCACTCTGTACGTCAGTACTAGCAGTTTAACGTTCTCGAAAAAATGCGTTCGTTTGCCACTTGCGTTGCACGGACGAACTTTCGTGCGGCCGTTCGTCGTATGTTCCCCGGCATTGGACGTCATTTGCTGCTAGCACGGCCGTGATTTCGTGCGGCTAAAAGCACGTGAAAAATGCTTTCGTCTGACCCTAGCCTTAGTCTTTTTTTATGCAATATCTTTTTTAATAGATTTTTTCTATATAGACATTTATTCTTTTTATTTTTTGCAAAAACTCTTTATTTTTAAAAGACTTTTTTGTCTAAAATCTTTTTTTTTTTTAATTTCTTTATTTTTCAAATTTGCATTCACAATCAAAGTAAACAAAGCACAGCAGAGTAAACAGACCACAATGGGCCCTTTCGGCAAAAATAACGCGACCATAAAGAACGAACAATGATATGACCTAAGGAAAAAGTAAATAGCGTCGAATGGAGGAAAATGCGCAAAACAGCGGAGGAGAGAGAAAAAATAATAACCCACAGGGGGTAAGTGGAGGCCGAGGGAGCACCTAGTACAATAGACACGTGGCACGCACCGGCACACCTCCGGACCACCGCAGTGGGCCAAAGGGCCGAAGAGGAGGCCACCAGGGAAAGACAGCAATAGGGCCTAAAAAGGTGGCGAGAGCCTAGGTGGCCACCTCAAGCCTCGTCTCTGCTCCCTCGTGCAAGGCCCCCCCACCCAAAAAAACCTAAAAAAAAATAATGATAATTAAAAAAAAAAAAATTCAGAGGGAGAGGAAAAAAAATCATCCGCCAGATATTCCTCCAGACGGCAATGGAGTAAAGTACGGTAGGTCAATCAGTGTCTACCGGGCCGGTGGGCAAAGGAACATGGTAATTGGTCAACAAAACAGTTGAGTCCCTAGAGGGGTCGAATCGCTTAATCATGGACATAAGAAGGCAGAGGGGAGGCAGCCGGAGACTCCACCGCAGCACATAATGCTTCTTCAGCCGTAGAGGCCTGGAGCGGGGGTCCATCTTTCCGATGAATAATCAGGGAGCCAAGCGCTCCCCAGCGATAGCGGATGTCGTGGTCGCGGAGCAGTGCCGTTACTGACTGGAAGCGGCGTCTGGCAGCCAGGACCAGAAAGGGAAGGTCTCGATACACCGCAATAGAGGCTCCCTCAAAAACAACCTGTTGCGGACCGTACCAAAACACGCGGAGTGGAGTTTCGTAATCCATGACCACCACGATAACGTCCTGGGGGGCACCACCCGGAGCCAAAGCCGCCTTCTTACCACGAAGGACCATCGTGATGGAATCCGGGGGGACGGCAAGGGTAGGTAGGAGAGCCGAAATAAACCGTAAAAGCTCCTTAACCGTTTCTGGTACCCCACGCAGCTTCATATTTTTCCGCCGGTGCCTCGACTTTTAGGCCAACGCAGCTGCTTGTAATCCAGTTAGCTGTTGTTGTAACGCACGAAGATTAAAATCTTTTTTAATTATTTTTTTTATAGATTTTTATTTTTCGCAAAAACTCTTTATTTTTATTATTTCTTTAAAATACTTTCAGGGTTATTCAGAGAGCGGTGAAAAGCAGGAGAATGCCTGGAGAATGGAAAATTCTAGGTCAAAATAGCCAAACCAGAAAAATTCTCCCTTTCATCTCACTTTCCAAATCGGCTATTTTGACCTAGAATTTTCCATTCTCCAGGCATTCTCCTGCTTTTCACCGCTCTCTGAATAACCCTGTTTCTTGTTTTTGAGTGTTTTTAAAAGTCCTTTTTATTACTTTTTAAAGGACTTTTTTTATTATTTCGACGCCTTTTCATTAATTTTGCCTCCTATTAGGAGACTCCCCCCCCCCTTTTTATCGGTGCAATAGGATTTCGCCAATGTCCAATAACTGCTTCAGCGACTCCAACTTGGGCCGAAATACAGTGACCATTGACTAAATAGTGAATTCATCGTATTCTCAGCCAAATGGAATGGCAGAAGTGCGGCAAAATACAAAGCACTGAAATTGCACTTTGTGAATAGACCCCATGGTGGACAACTCATCTTTTAGGCTAGGGTCAAACGAAAGTATTTTTACACGCGAACGTAAAAAAATGCATCCGAACACATTGATGTATTTTTTCACGGAATATGCGAAAACGGTCATACGAGGCGCATGTTCGTGCGTGATGTTTTACGAATCCAAACCAGGAAACTTTTTGCGTCTGGACGTTATGTTGGCCGGACACGAGCAGGGTCTGACGTCTCCAAATCACGCACACACACCGCTAGCGGGCGCAGCGCACTCTGTACGTCAGTACTAGCGGTTCTGCGTTCTCGAAAAAATGCGTTCATTTTCCACTTGCGTTGCGCGGCCGGACTTTCGTGCGACCGTACTTCGTATATTGGCCGTCATTGCCCGTCATTTGCTGCTAGTGCGGCCGCGATTAAGTGCGCCAGAACGCACGTTAAAAGTGCGCTCGTCTGACCCCAGCCTTAAAGGGACACTCTACACCAGTAATGACGAACCTCGGCACCCCAGATGTTTCGGAACTACACCTCCCATGATGGATAGACACGAGCAAGGCTGGCAGAGCATCATGGGACATGTAGTTTCGAAGCATCTGGGGTGCTGATGGGCACTGCATGAAAAATGCTACCCCGCCACATGTATAATCCATATGCGGCAGGTCAGAAATCAACAACTAATCCCAGGCAGGGCCGGTGCTAGACTATGCGGGGGACAACACACACACTGTGCAAGGGGGGCCGCACACGGTCGTTCAGGGGCCCATCTTACCCTCCGCTGGTCGGACCCGGGATTGGTCTGTGCCTTTCTTTCTTTCTCCTGCCTCTTTCCTCTGCCTCTTTCTTTTCTTTCCTCTGCCTCTTTCTTGTTTTCCTCTGCCTCTTTCTTCTGCCTCTTTCTTCTCTTTCTTCTGCCTCTTTCTTTTTTCATCTGCTTCTTTCTTTTCTTTCAGCTGCCTCTTTCTTTTCTTTCAGCTGCCTCTTTCTTTTCTTTCCTCTGCCTCTTTCTTCTGCCTCTTTCTTCTCTTTCTTCTGCCTCTTTCTTTTTTCCTCTGCTTCTTTCTTTTCTTTCAGCTGCCTCTTTCTTTTCTTTCCTCTGCCTCTTTCTTTTCTGCTGCCTCTTTCTTTTCTGCTGCCTCTTTCTTTTCTTTCCTCTGCCTCTTTTCTTTCAGCTGCCTCTTTCTTTTCTGCTGCCTCTTTCTTTTCTTTCCTCTGCCTCTTTTCTTTCAGCTGCATCTTTCTTTTCTGCTGCCTCTTTCTTTTCTTTCCTCTGCCTCTTTTCTTTCAGCTGCATCTTTCTTTTCTTTCCTCTGCCTCTTTTCTTTCAGCTGCATCTTTCTTTTCTTTCCTCTGCCTCTTTTATTTCAGCTGCCTCTTTCTTTTCTTCTGCCTTTCTTTTCTTTCCTCTGCCTCTTTTCTTTCAGCTGCATCTTTCTTTGCTTTCCTCTGCCTCTTTTCTTTCAGCTGCCTCTTTCTTTTCTTCTGCCTCTTTCTTTTCTTTCCTCTGCCTATTTTCTTTCAGCTGCCTCTTTCTTTTTACTTTCCTCTGCCTCTTTTCTTTCAGCTGCCTCTTTTTTTCTTTCCTCTGCCTCTTTATTTTTTCCTCTGCCTTATTATTTTCTTTCTTCTGCCTCTTTTCTTTCCTCTGCCTCTTTATTTTTTCCTCTGCCTCTTCTTTTCTTTCTTCTGCCTCTCTTTTTTCCTCTGCTTCTTTCTTTTCTTTCAGCTGCCTCTTTCTTTTCTTTCCTCTGCCTCTTTTCTTTCAGCTGCATCTTTCTTTTCTTTCAGCTGCCTCTTTCTTTTCTTTCCTCTGCCTCTTTCTTTTCTTTCCTCTGCCTCTTTCTTTTTTTCCTCTGCCTCTTTCTTTTCTTTCAGCTGCCTCTTTCTTTTCTTCTGCCTTTCTTTTCTTTCCTCTGCCTTTTTTATTTCAACTGCCTCTTTCTTTTCTTCTGCCTCTTTCTTTTCTTTCCTCTGCCTCTTTTCTTTCAGCTGCCTCTTTTTCTTTCCTCTGCCTCTTTATTTTTTCCTCTGACTTTTTATTTTCTTTCTTCTGCCTCTTTCTTTTCTTTCCTCTGCCTCTTTCTTTTCTTTCCTCTGCCTCTTTTCTTTCAGCTGCCTCTTTCTTTTCTTCTCTCTGCCTCTTTTCTTTCAGCTGCCTCTTTCTTTCCTCTGCCTCTTTTCTTTCAGCTGCCTCTTTCTTTTCTTTCCTCTGCCTCTTTCTTTTCTTTCCTCTGCCTCTTTTCTTTCAGCTGCCTCTTTCTTTTCTTCTGCCTCTTTCTTTTCTTTCCTCTGCCTCTTTTCTTTCAGCTGCCTCTTTCTTTTCTTTCATCTGCCTGTTTCTTCTGTGCCTCTTTTTCTGCCTTTCATGTCTTTCCTTTATCTTTCTTTCTTCTTGTGGCGCCTGCACATCATCTGGTGGCCCCTGCGCGTCACCATAAGGCTGGGGTCAGACGAGCGTAGTGTTCACGTCCGTGATTGCGCCTAAAAGTACGTCCGTGATAGCATGACAGAAAGCCCATTGGAGCCCCACACGAAGTACGTCCGCACTTACATTATATCACCATCAATGATGCGTCGCATTGTCCCTGATACAGTATCTCCATCGCTGGATTGGATACAGTGCATGATGGAAAGTGATTAACTGACATTACGGGTATCTGGGCGCTTACAGCCTGTCCATATCATCCCACCCTGATCATCTAAGGTTCCAGAGCTGGAGTCACTGTCCGCGCGGCGACGTTTGGTATTTTTGCGTCATGTTCTGATTTATGACAATGATGGAAAGTAATGATGCAGCGACGCGTTCAATCACAGGCTGAGGATCTGCGTGACACGTGGCAGTGGCTAATTCCTGCATGCCCAGACACAGGGGTCCGGCTCTGCGTGTGCGGAGCAGGGGAGAGTACCTTAATCCGCTCCGCACATGGGCTGTTGGTTAAAGGGTTAAAGTGACATTTCGGGGTAAATCTTTGCGCATCGAGCAGCTTCTGGGAAATCTCTGCGCGTGCAGCGACGGTTATAAAACTAATCTATATGTATGCAGAGCAATTTTCAGTGTTATTCTCAGCATGTGCAGAGCTGTTTTTGGGATCAATAACTGCGTGTGCAGAGCAGGTTACGGGGTTAATCTCTGCGTGTGCAGAGCAGATTATGGGGTTAACCCCTTTCGTTGCAGAGCAGGTTCCGGGGTTAATCTCTGCGCATGCAGAGCAATTTATGGGGTTAATCTGTGAGTGTGCAGAGCAGATTACGCGGTTAACCCCTTCATGTGCAGAGCAGGTTACGGGGTTAATATCTGCGTGTGCAGAGCAGGTTACGGGGTTAATCTCTGCGTGTGCAGAGCATATTAAGGGGTTAACCCCTTTCGTGTGCAGAGCAGGTTACGGGGTTAATCTCGCGCATGCAGAGCAGATTATGGGATTAATCTTCGCGTGTGCAGAGCAGATTACGGGGTTAACCCCTTCGTGTGCAGAGCAGGTTGCGGGGTTAATCTCAATGCATGCAGAGCAGGTTATGGGGTTAATCTGTGCGTGTGCAGAGCAGATTACGCGGTTAACCCCTTCATGTGCAGAGCAGGTTACAGGGTTAATCTCTGCGTGTGCAGAGCAGATTACAGGGTTAACCCCTTCATGTGCAGAGCAGGTTACGGGGTTAATCTCGCGCATGCAGAGCAGATTATGGGATTAATCTCCGCGTGTGCAGAGCAGATTACGGGGTTAACCCCTTTGTGTGCAGAGCAGGTTACGGGGTTAATCTCTGCGTGTGCAGAGCAGATTACAGGGTTAACCCCATTCATGTGCAGAGCAGGTTACGGGGTTAATCTCGCGCATGCAGAGCAGATTACGGGATTAATCTCCGCGTGTGCAGAGCAGATTACGGGGTTAACCCCTTCATGTGCAGAGCAGGTTACGGGGTTAATCTCAATGCATACAGAGCAGGTTATGGGGTTAATCTGTGCGTGTGCAGAGCAGATTACGCGATTAACCCCTTCATGTGTAGGGCAGGGAATAGGCCAGGGCTGTGTAGCAGATGATGTGTCACACTTTGCCCACTCAGCTCTGACATCCTGTTGACTCACTCCATCTGCAGGTCGTCTGCTATTGGTGGAGAGAGACAGCGCCCCCAGCAGAGAGCCAATAGCAGCGCAGTTTTGAGGGGGCGCAGCCTATCACTGAGCTATTTGCAGAATGTGTTTGGTCAGTTATGACGTAATGATTTCACCGCTTGCATCATCACTCAGGACAGCAGGTGCAGCAGATCTGTTTGTCAAAGTGCCATGAACCCTCCAGCTGTCCCATTTCATAACTGTGAACCCATTACCCGGGGGATTATTCACTAAACTGGGAAATGTAGGACAGAAGCCAAAGTTTAGGAATTTTCCCTTCAGGAAATAAAGATTTTGCCTTTTAAAAATATGATTTAATCAAAGTTTAATAAATTTGATTAGACGGAGAAAAAAATTATTGTACAGCGCTACGGAAAATGTTGGTGCTTTGTAAATACTTGTAATTGACGAAAGTTACTGTCCAAAATCTTGCCATTAAACTCAGCAGGTCTCTGTTGACGTTACACTGAACCCAGCAGGTGCAAAACAATCCACCGTGACACTTTTCCCAAGTAAGGCTAGGGTCAGACGAACGAATTTTTTGCGTTGTCCGTGGAAAAGTGCGTTCGAACGAATGGACGTATTTTTTCACGGAATACGCGATAGCGGTCATACTATGCGCATTTTTGTCCATGATTTTGTACGGATCGTCAATAAAACCCTTTTGCGTCTGGACGTTATGTTAGCCGGACATGAGCAGCGTCTGACGTCTCCTAATCACGCAAACACGCCGCTAGCGGACGCAGCGCACTCTGTACGTCAGTAGTAGCGGTTTGACGTTCTAGAAAAAATGCGTTCGTTTGCCACTTGCGTTGCGCGGACGAACTTTCGTGCGACCGTACTTCGTATGTTCCCCGGCATTGGACGTCATTTGCTGCTAGCGCGGCCGTGATTTCGTGCGGCTAAACGCACGTTAAAACTGCGTTCGTCTGACCTTAGCCTAACAACGAACCCTGCGGCGACATAACTTCAAAACCAGGCTTAAACAGAAAACTCACTATAGGAACTTTTTATAATGAAATACTGAACCCAGCAGCACTCTATACACTTTACATTGAATCCAGCAGCACTCTATACACTTTACATTGAATCCAGCAGCACTCTATACACTTTACATTGAACCCAGCAGCACTCTATACACTTTACATTGAACCCAGCAGCACTTTATACACGTTACATTGAACCCAGCAGCACTCTATACACTTTACATTGAACCCAGCAGCACGCTATATACTTTACATTGAACCCAGCAGCACTTTATACACTTTACATTGAACCCAGCAGCACGCTATATACTTTACATTGAACCCAGCAGCACTTTATACACTTTACATTGAACCCAGCAGCACTCTATACACTTTACATTAAACCCAGCAGCACGCTATATACTTTACATTGAAACCAGCAGCACTTTATACACTTTACATTGAACCCAGCAGCACGTAATATACTTTAAATTGAACCCAGCAGCACGCTATATACTTTACATTGAACCCAGCAGCACTCTGTATACTTTACATTGAACGAAGCAGCATTCTATACACTTTACACTGAACCCAGCAGCACGCTATATACTTTACATTGAACCCAGCAGCACTCTATACACTTTACATTGAACCCAGCAGCACTCTATATATTTTACATTGAACCCAGCAGCATTCTATACACTTTACATTGAACCCAGCAGCACTCTATATACTTTACATTGAACCCAGCAGCACGCTATAAACTTTACATTGAACCCAGCAGCACTCTATATACTTTACATTGAACCCAGCAGCACGCTATAAACTTTACATTGAACCCAGCAGCACTCTATATACTTTACATTGAACCCAGCAGCACGCTATAAACTTTACATTGAACCCAGCAGCACTCTATATCAGGGGTCAAGACCTAAAAAAATTAAGTGGGAAATCCCCAACATTTCAGTCCATTCTGGTTTTAAAGATTACTTGGAGCTGCAGCAGCTGCAGCGCTTCTTTATCCACGAGAATGCCATTCCTCTGGCAAACACTAAGAAATTGTCATCCCGTGCCCTCTCAATGAACAAGTCCAAAAAAACCTTAGATATAGACAGGTTTATAAAATTGTGTCTATATAGAAAGGTGTTGCAGCTTCCCAGTGTATCAGCCATAAGGGAACGACGTTCCTCCTGCTAAAATAGTGAGAGAACTACGTTCGCGCGGCGTTCCTGCAGGACCTGACCCCTGCTCTATATATACACTTTACATTGAACCCAGCAGCACGTTATACACGACTTTACATTGAACCCAGCAGCACGCTATATACTTTACATTGAACCCAGCAGCACTCTATACACTTTACATTGAACCCAGCAGCACACTATATACTTTACATTGAACCCAGCAGCACTCTATACACTTTACATTGAACCCAGCAGCACACTATATACTTTACATTGAACCCAGCAGCACTCTATACACTTTACATTGAACCCAGCGGCACACTATACACTTTATGCTGAACACAAAAGCTCTAAAGTATATAGAGAGCTGATGGGTTCAATGTAAAGGATATGGAGAGCTGCTGGGTTCAGTACATAGTATGCTGGATATGGAGAGCTGCTGGGTTCAGTACACAGTATGCTGGATATGGAGATCTGCTGGGTTCAGTACATAGTATGCTGGATATGGAGAGCTGCTGGGTTCAGTACATAGTATGCAGGATATGGAGAGCTGCTGGGTTCAGTACATAGTATGCAGGATATGGAGAGCTGCTGGGTTCAGTACATAGTATGCTGGATATGGAGAGCTGCTGGGTTCAGTACATAGTATGCTGGATATGGAGAGCTGCTGGGTTCAGTACATAGTATGCTGGATATGGAGAGCTGCTGGGTTCAGTACATAGTATGCTGGATATGAGAGCTGCTGGGTTCAGTACATAGTATGCAGGATATGGAGAGCTGCTGGATTCAGTACATAGTATTGCAGGATATGGAGAGCTGCTGGGTTCAGTACATAGTATGCAGGATATGGAGAGCTGCTGGTTCAGTACATAGTATGCTGGATATGGAGAGCTGCTGGGTTCAGTACATAGTATGCTGGATATGGAGAGCTGCTGGGTTCAGTACATAGTATGCTGGATATGGAGAGAGCTGCTGGGTTCAGTACATAGTATGCTGGATATGGAGAGCTGCTGGGTTCAGTACATAGTATGCTGTATATGGAGAGCTGCTGGTTCAGTACATAGTATGCTGGATATGGAGAGCTGCTGGGTTCAGTACATAGTATGCTGGATATGGAGAGTTGCTGGGTTCAGTACATAGTATGCTGGATATGGAGAGCTGCTGGGTTCAGTACATAGTATGCTGGATATGGAGAGCTGCTGGGTTCAGTACATAGTATGCTGGATATGGAGAGCTGCTGGGTTCAGTACATAGTATGCTGGATATGGAGAGAGCTGCTGGGTTCAGTACATAGTATGCTGGATATGGAGAGCTGCTGGGTTCAGTACATAGTATGCTGGATATGGAGAGCTGCTGGTTCAGTACATAGTATGCTGGATATGGAGAGCTGCTGGGTTCAGTACATAGTATGCTGGATATGGAGAGCTGCTGGGTTCAGTACATAGTATGCTGTATATGGAGAGCTGCTGGGTTCAGTACATAGTATGCTGGATATGGAGAGCTGCTGGGTTCAGTACATAGTATGCTGGATATGGAGAGAGCTGCTGGGTTCAGTACATAGTATGCTGGATATGGAGAGCTGCTGGGTTCAGTACATAGTATGCTGGATATGGAGAGCTGCTGGGTTCAGTACATAGTATGCTGGATATGGAGAGAGCTGCTGGGTTCAGTACATAGTATGCTGGATATGGAGAGCTGCTGGGTTCAGTACATAGTATGCTGGATATGGAGAGCTGCTGGGTTCAGTACATAGTATGCAGGATATGGAGAGTTGCTGGGTTCAGTACATAGTATGCTGGATATGGAGAGCTGCTGGGTTCAGTACATAGTATGCTGGATATGGAGAGCTGCTGGGTTCAGTACATAGTATGCTGTATATGGAGAGCTGCTGGGTTCAGTACATAGTATGCAGGATATGGAGAGCTGCTGGGTTCAGTACATAGTATGCTGGATATGGAGAGCTGCTGGTTCAGTACATAGTATGCTGGATATGGAGAGCTGCGGTTCAGTACATAGTATGCTGGATATGGAGAGCTGCTGGTTCAGTACATAGTATGCTGGATATGGAGAGCTGCTGGGTTCAGTACATAGTATGCTGTATATGGAGAGCTGCTGGGTTCAGTACATAGTATGCAGGATATGGAGAGCTGCTGGGTTCAGTACATAGTATGCTGGATATGGAGAGCTGCTGGGTTCAGTACATAGTATGCTGGATATGGAGAGCTGCTGGGTTCAGTACATAGTATGCTGTATATGGAGAGCTGCTGGTTCCAGTACATAGTATGCAGGATATGGAGAGCTGCTGGGTTCAGTACATAGTATGCTGGATATGGAGAGCTGCTGGTTCAGTACATAGTATGCTGGATATGGTGAGCTGCTGGTTCAGTACATAGTAATGCAGGATATGGAGAGCTGCTGGTTCAGTACATAGTATGCTGGATATGGAGAGCTGCTGGGTTCAGTACATAGTATGCTGGATATGGAGAGCTGCTGGGTTCAGTACATAGTATGCTGGATATGGAGAGCTGCTGGGTTCAGTACATAGTATGCTGGATATGGAGAGCTGCTGGTTCAGTACATAGTATGCTGTATATGGAGAGCTGCGGTTCAGTACATAGTATGCAGGATATGGAGAGCTGCTGGGTTCAGTACATAGTATGCTGGATATGGAGAGCTGCTGGGTTCAGTACATAGTATGCTGGATATGGAGAGCTGCTGGGTTCAGTACATAGTATGCTGTATATGGAGAGCTGCTGGGTTCAGTACATAGTATGCAGGATATGGAGAGCTGCTGGGTTCAGTACATAGTATGCTGGATATGGAGAGCTGCTGGGTTCAGTACATAGTATGCTGGATATGGTGAGCTGCTGGGTTCAGTACATAGTATGCTGGATATGGTGAGCTGCTGGGTTCAGTACATAGTATGCAGGATATGGAGAGCTGCTGGGTTCACATTATATAGGTTACATTGTTGCAGCTGCTTTATATACAGACAGATGTATCTATTGCTGAGTCACTGATTGCCTCCTTTATGTGTAAACTCATCCCCTGCCCCATTTATCCCCCCCCCCTTCCTGAGTGACCCCCCTGTGGTCACTGTGATTGTAATGATAAATCCTATGGGAGCCCCCCCCCCTCACATATTGTATTTATATTCCCTATATACAGCCTGGGGGGGGGGCTGCGCCTTATTATTCATTTACTTCACATTAACCCCTCAGGGGGCAGACTGCGCCCTCCATCCTCTGGGAGACCACGCGGAGCGGGCAGAAAGGGGAGACATCCACTAAATGTATTATAGGGGTTTCCCCATAAAAAACTATCGTGTCTTCTATTCACAGAACGCCGAACTGCACCGAAACTCCGGCAAAATGCCCTGATTGCGGAAAATCCCATCCGTTTCACTGTAATAAATGGAAAAAATAAATTACAGACCTTTTATTCTTTTCATTTTGGCATAAACCCTTTTTTTATAAAAAAATTTAAACAACATTTTTTAACCTTTTTAAAAGGAGTATTTTTATTATTTTGAAACCGACCTTTTTTATTATTTAGACGCATTTTAATACGCTTTTATTGATTTATCCTCTTATTATCAGAATACCAGACTTCCTGTTGGTTTTTTTTTGGGGGGGGGGGGTTCCGGTTCGGGGGAGGGGGGGGAATTCCCAGAGGCCAATTTGGTGCTTTTCACCGACAACTGCTTCGGCGACTCCAATTTCGGCCAAATACAGTGACCATTCGCTAAACAGGGAATTCAACGTTTTTTCAGCGAAACGGAATCGCCGAAATTGCGTTAAATTTTGGGGTTTGAGAATAAATCTACACAAAAAAGATAACCCCCCCTCTAAACCGCCGGCCGTGACGGGAGGAAACGTGAAAAATGAATATTTATCAACATGGCCGGGTCACACGGTGACACAAAAGAGGTTATTGTGTGTTTTTTTGTTTAAAATGATTGTTTTTAGACATTTATTGTTTTATTTCGAGGTCGCGAGGTCGTCACACTGCGCCGCCAACGCCAAATCCCGTCAGGGAACGCACAACAACCAGGAATCGCAACAATAACACTGTGTGAACAAAATGACTTTCCCACCGGAGCCTGGGCCGGGTGAAGCTGCTCCTGCGGACATCATGTTTTCCCATAATGCAAAGTGTTTTCAAACTTCGGCTCGATATCACAGGAGATTTCGGGGGTTTATACAGTAAGTGCCGGTGTTTGTGGGTGTTGCAAACGCTGGCAATAGTCGCTGTTTTGTTGCAGTGCAGACAAACGCCGGTGTTTCCCAAAATCTGAGCAGCAGGAGAAGCTTCTCCTGCCGCCCTCGGCGTTTACAGTCGTGAGTTGCCGGCGTTTATTGGCGATTTGTTTTCAAGCTGAGGTACGCACTGTCCTTCGGGGATCTCAAACTCCGGCCCACCCACCCACATGTTTCTGAACTACAACTCCCATGATTCTCTGGCCATCTGTTGCATTCAAAGATTTCTGGGAATTGTAGGCCATGATCGTCAGCAGATTTTCAGAATTTCGGCAGATAACCGCAAAAGCGTAACATGACATTGTTTTACGTTGACACCCTGTACCCGCTCGGCACTTCCGTGTCCTCGCACCGAGGCTCAGCCGAAACCGCGGCCCCGCGTCATATCCTGAAGCCGCTCACGCGCTGCGCTCTCGTTTCTAATGATCAGCATCTTACAAGCCTGGGTGGAGAGATCGCCGCTCCTACAGCGAGTGGAATAAGGTGCAAAAGTGTCTGCGTTTTGGAACTACATCTCCCACAAGGCTCTGTCAACCTAATGCAGTGATGGCGAACCTTGACGAACAAACTACCTGTCCCATCATGCTCCACCAGCTTTAAGGCTGACTGAGCATCATGGGACATGAAATTCAGAAACATCCAGAGTGCCAAGGATTGTCATCACTGACCTAGTGAGTGGCTGAGCATCATGGGAGATGTAGTTGCAAACCATTTGGAGAGGCAGGGTTGAGTGACCTTGGTGTGTATGATGCTCAGGCCCTGATATACATGCTTAACCTCAGCTCCTTCCTGTGGACTGATAAGGACTAGTCTCGGCACCTCAGGTGGTTTGAAACTACGTGTCCCATGATGCTCAGCTGGTTTTAATGCTTCAAATTCTCAAAATTTTGAGACATCTGCATCAGTAAAGCTCGTCAACACAAACAGAGCATACACCAGCCCTCCAGATGGTTTGGAGACTACATCTCCCATGAGACTCAGCCATCCTAATGAGTGGATGAGCATCATGGGAGATGTAGTTCAAAAAACATAGCGGGACAAGGCGTCAAACCCCCTGGCTTTCTTCGGGGGTCCAGATTTTCACCAAAAGTCCAGTAATTAAAGGACTTATTTTGCTGGGTGTCCTCGTTTGGGAAATAACGCATTCCTGGAGTGTCCGGGATTTCATTTTACCCAAACCCAGTGACGGGGAACCCTGGCATCCCAGATGTTTTTGAACTACATGTCCCATGATGCTCATTCAGCCTTAAATCCAGTGGGGCATCATGGGACATGTAGTTCAGAAACATCTGGGGGTGCCAAGGTTTGTCATCACTGCCCTAACCCGTGTGTCTCCTCCCCAGTCACTCCTCTTAGATTGTAAGCTCTTGAGCAGGGTCCCCCGTTCTCCGCGTGTCAGACGTATTTGTTCATTTTATGTTGGTTTTGTCCCACCTATGGCACAGCGCTGCGGAATATGTTGGCATCAGGGATCTCAAAGTCTGTGCCTGCTGGATGATACAGAACTACAACTCCCATCATCCTCTGGCTATCTATTGCTTTCAAAGCATTCTGGGGATTACAGACAGATCAGTATCTGAGGGGGGGGCGGGGGGGGGCACCGGCCGCGCTGGATTATATATTGAGAATAATAAAGCCGATGCATTAGGTTAAGGTCTGAGTGACCGGATTGTGAGCATTTCAGTCTGATGTCCAGAACAGCTGGCTTCTGTCTGTCACGCTTTACCAATGTATTATCCGTATGTACCCTGCGCTGCGATATCTGTTGGCGCTATATAGATAAAGGGTGATTGGAGAAATTATTTCAATGTGTTTCTACATTAATTTAATTATTGCAAATAATAATAATTCACCTTAATTTAATCCCACGAGATACAGGGGGGGGGGCACACCTGAGCATGGGGGCTACACCTGAGCATGGGGACACACCTGAGCATGGGGACACACCTGAGCATGGGGGCTACACCTGAGCATGGGGGCTACACCTGAGCATGGGGGCACACCTGAGCATGGGGACACACCTGAGCATGGGGGCTACACCTGAGCATGGGGGCTACACCTGAGCATGGGGACACACCTGAGCATGGGGACACACCTGAGCATGGGGGCACACCTGAGCATGGGGACACATCGGCTCCTCCCCCGGCTCCTCCCCGTCCCTCTGCTGTATATAAAGGCAGTGGGAGCTTCTCCTCCTCTGACTCAGCTCTTTCCCGCAGTCTGAGGACACCGCCCCTCCCCCACCATCAAACCCGCATTGTCATTATCCACCCCCCGATTCACAGCTTGAACCCCCCGATTCTGCCGGACCGATTCACCCCTTCCTTCCCGGTGAGTACAGCCAGCTCTGACTCCTCATACTGACCCGCTATCCCGGGGGGGGGGGGGGCTGTGTGATCTGATCCCGGGGGGGGGGGCTGTGTGATCTGATCCCGGGGGGGGGGGCTGTGTGATCTGATCCCGGGGGGGGGGGCTGTGTGATCTGATCCCGGGGGGGGGGGCTGTGTGATCTGATCCCGGGGGGGGGGCTGTGTGATCTGATCCCGGGGGGGGGGGCTGTGTGATCTGATCCCGGGGGGGGGGCTGTGTGATCTGATCCCGGGGGGGGGCTGTGTGATCTGATCCCGGGGGGGGGGGGGCTGTGTGATCTGATCCCGGGGGGGGGGCTGTGTGATCTGATCCCGGGGGGGGGGGCTGTGTGATCTGATCCCGGGGGGGGGGGCTGTGTGATCTGATCCGGGGGGGGGGGCTGTGTGATCTGATCCGGGGGGGGGGCTGTGTGATCTGATCCGGGGGGGGGGGCTGTGTGATCTGATGGGGGGGGGGCTGTGTGATCTGATCCCGGGGGGGGGGCTGTGTGATCTGATCCCGGGGGGGGGCTGTGTGATCTGATCCCGGGGGGGGGGCTGTGTGATCTGATCCGGGGGGGGGGGCTGTGTGATCTGATCCGGGGGGGGGGGCTGTGTGATCTGATCCCGGGGGGGCTGTGTGATCTGATGGGGGGGGGGCTGTGTGATCTGATGGGGGGGGCTGTGTGATCTGATGGGGGGGGGGCTGTGTGATCTGATGGGGGGGGGGCTGTGTGATCTGATGGGGGGGGGGCTGTGTGATCTGATGGGGGGGGGGCTGTGTGATCTGATGGGGGGGGGGCTGTGTGATCTGATCCCGGGGGGGGGGCGTTGTGTGATCTGATCCCGGGGGGGGGGCTGTGTGATCTGATGGGGGGGGGTGTTGTCACTGTCTCTGGTCAGGTTTGTTGGATCCAGTGATGCTCTTGTTTCTTAGTCTCAGTTTTTAATCACTAACAGTTTCTGTAGCGCTGTACAATAACCCATGTGATTCTTCAGGCTGGTCAAACCTTTAATAGTGTCCCCCCCCCCGCTAATTATGAGTGTAAGCTCTTGAGCAGATTCCTCTCCTGCTGTTCTGTGCGTCTAACACTGTTTTATGTCCATCCCATTGTACAGCGCCACGGGGCATGTTGGTGTTTTGTAAATCCTAGTAACTGCATTGCCTCTAATATATCAGGGATCTTCCCCCCCCCCCATTAAAGCAGTGGTTTGGGTCACGTCTTGCGATTACGCCGGTTCATTGAGCTATAAAGTTGCATGTAGATCAGGGCTGTCAAACTCTGGCCCTTTTTAGATGTTTCTGAACTACAACTCCCATGATCCCCTGACCGTCTATTGCTTGCAAAGAATTCTGGGGGCTCCTGAGTTTCACAGCCCGGGTGTCGCTGCTGTGAGTCGCTGCAGCCCTCGCAGGTTTATTGCTGTGGATACAGTGTCCTGGTATTTCACAAGTTCTAAACCTGTTAATGACGCTCCAGGGGTCGGCGCCTGTTGCCCTCCAGATGTTCCGTCTCCCACGTTGCTCGGCCGGTCACTAGGTCACCAACATCTGGAGGACCTAAAACATTCCGTACAGAATCCTTTCCGCTCTCGCTGGATTCTAATCCTCATACGTTAACGAGGAACATTATTGCAACGCGTCCGTCTCCTCTTCCCGCTATTCCTGCCGTCTTCCAATAACAGCCATTCGTAAGGTTGGCTGAGCACCATGGGAGATGTAGTTCCGAGGCTGCTCCGTCCTCACCCTGGTGTCTTCTCACCATGGCTGGTGCCTAACCTCTTCTGATCTTCTCTTGCAGGATAAGGATTATGTTCATACAACGTCTTGTTTTTCACCAATTTTCTATGGAAAGTAAAGGGTATCGGATATTTTCCGCCTGTGGTAAATGGGACGGGCGTGAGGCCTTCAGGGAATCCTGATCACCGCTTTCCCGACCACCCTGGGACACCTGCATAAGGTAAAGTCTTGCTCTTTGAACTCTCAAACAAGTCCTAAACGTGGGGGGGGGGGGCAATGCCATGGTAACAGCGGAATATTCCTGATGCCGGTTCTAGAATTGGTGCACCTGGACCAGATAAACATGGCGGACACTATACAAAAATATATCTTG
The DNA here is from genome assembly GCA_009667805.1 of Leptobrachium leishanense. NCBI lineage: Eukaryota > Metazoa > Chordata > Amphibia > Anura > Megophryidae > Leptobrachium > Leptobrachium leishanense. Next base: position 448,406,387 of record CM019064.1, read on the forward strand.
GTTTCTGGTTAAGATCCAGGCGGCTGGTGACCCCATGCTTGCCACCTCCAATAGCTTGGTCTTTATCGTTGACATTGTCCAGCCTGATGAGGTGACTTGGGTTTAATGCCACTTGGACACCCCACAAAACCAAATGCCTTCTGTCTCTAACGTTGCCAGGCCTGGATACTGTTGATGGACCCTAGAGGTCTCTGGGAAAAACCAGGATGTAACCAGTGATGTCGTTTCCCCCCCCCCCAAAGCCAATGGAGGTGACCTCATCTCTTTAGGTTCTTGGGTCTTACTGACTGTTTTATATTCTCGCTTCTGTCTGTGGAGAAGCAAGTGATGTGTCTTGCACAAAAGATCTGCTTCGGATCTAGGTGAAAGGTCATGCGGTAGAGGGAGTCACCGGCTTGTTGATCTCCTGTGTAGGCGTCCGCCCGGTTCCTGTAAAGGAAGTGGTGGTAAATGCCTTGTTATGGTATCTTGTAGCTTCAGTCTGGGTGTGGAGGCCCCTCACCACTTACTCGCTTTTAGAAGCAATGTCTTCTGGAGGAAAGTCAAGGTTCTAGAACTTTGTCCACCTAATATAACATGTGAATCAACAACTAAACTGGTATCCTGAGGGCAAGTGGCCTTTCCAAGCTCCACCGCATACTATTGTCCCACAGGGGACAAAGACTTAGATGGTTTGAGTGGTCCTTTTAGATGTCTAATTTACATCTGTAAAGCCCAGAGACTGGCTATTGTGTACAGAATGTAAGAAACCTGAATAGGTTTCATCTACTTATTGGTCAACCCCTTGGACACAAAGCCCTCTGACTGTAAGGTCACCCTGACCTGAATGAGAACATTCAATTTCTTTCCTGTTCACCCACAAACTCCCCAGACAAAATGAATGTGTCTCCACAAACCCCCACCATACAATTGCCCAGCCAAGTAGACTACTCACAAGCCGGTCCTCAAGCTACTGGATGAGAAACTGCAGGAGACCCTGATCAGTTACAATGCTCTGGACAAGCCAGACCTTGAGCAGGATCTCCTGCAGTTGCTGAAGAACCTGATGTTAACCACCTGGCTCCTAAAGACCAGCCTCCTTGCCATGGTGAGGCGAGACCGTGATATGGACCTATCCATGGGACACTTTCTCCATAGAGGGCTTTGTAAAACAGACTAGTTGACCTGCTTAAATATTCTTCTACCTGGAAAGAGACTAACGTTATGAAGATGTCCATATAGACTAATTTAACCACTATTTTCCTTTTTTTAGGACCCAGCAGAGTTTATTTGTCTTGTCTTGTCACTACAAAACATCCGGACGCGCTCCTCTGCCTCTCGGAACTTCTATCCCACTCAAATTTCAGAAAATGGTTGGATTCAAGCCCACCGATGTTCCTCCTACAGCCGCCGTGAAGTTTGTCGGTGCTGGTACGGCAGCTTGCATAGCTGACCTATTTACCTTCCCGCTGGACACGGCCAAAGTCCGGCTCCAGGTAATAAAGCCAGGTCAGGGCATCTCACAAAGTGAGAGGGGCAAAGCAGGAGGATGGTACCCTGAGAGTTTGTGGTTCTTGTTGAAGGCCTTCCCAACTATTTTGGGTGGAAACGCCCAGTTCTGAACACATTAACTAGCCACTTACTGATGCTCCTCTCTGGTCTATCCTTGGCATAGGACTTTCTCTGCCCTACAACCGCTAGTCTACAAAAGATCCCCCTAAACTTGCCTAAATGCTAATCTTTAATCCACCCGTTGTCTGCAGATCCAAGGTGAAACCAAGGCACCTGTTAACATGCAGTCTGCCCAGTACAGAGGTGTCTTTGGCACCATCTCCACAATGGTGAAGACTGAAGGTCCGAGGAGTCTGTACAATGGTCTGGTGGCTGGCTTGCAGCGCCAGATGAGCTTCGCGTCAGTCCGCATTGGGCTGTACGACTCGGTCAAACAATTCTACACAAAAGGATCTGAACGTGAGTAACTCCCCTCCCTCCTAGACTTTATTATTGGAAACCGTTAAGATCCCGCAGAATGGGACACAAAATAAGGCCCCTTGTAACCCTCTTCATGTCTAATGTGTCTTTTGGTTTCCATACAGATGTTGGCATTGGCAGTCGGCTGCTTGCCGGGTGCACCACAGGTGCCATGGCCGTAGCAGTGGCTCAGCCCACAGATGTGGTGAAGGTGCGGTTTCAGGCTCAAGCTAATGTTTCCAACAGCAAGCGCTACAAGGGAACCATGGAGGCCTACAAGACCATCGCCAAGGAGGAGGGCATGCGAGGCCTCTGGAAAGGTTTGTACAACTGACATCTCCGGTAGGGTTAAGTCCATCAGGGCTCCCATGACTAATGGCCTTTCATAGCTTGGGTAGTCCTTTAAGTCTCATTGCTGGGGTAAATGCTTAGATTCTGCAGAAGTCTAGACTGGTCAACTTTGGTACTGCAGATACTGAGTGAGACTTCAATTGGCCAATCCTACTCAGAAATGTGGCACTTGGGCACCTACTGTGCCAAGTAAAGTCTTGCTGGTCAGATGGGATCCCTTTATCCAACAGCCTTGTCATAGGTGGCTGGGTGAAGGTTCTGTTGAACCAGGCTGTAAGATGTGTCTTCATGTATAACCACCTTCATCTTGTTTTAGGTACTGGACCCAATATCACCAGAAATGCTCTTGTGAACTGCACAGAATTGGTGACTTATGACCTGATAAAGGAAGCCTTGATGAAATACAACCTGATGACAGGTAAGTGCCCACAACTCTTGGTATTGGTCATTGGGGTACATGGCCACTTCTGTGCTGATTTGGGGGGGCTGCTCAAAGGATCACCAGACTGATGGGATTAAATGGTCTGCAACTATGCCAACATTAGGACCCGATCTGAGGCACAAAAGCCAGGTTGTCACATGGAATTGAACAGATGTGAAATTGCCATTTGAGATTTTAGGCACATCTATGCAGCGAACCTCAGTCTACGTTTGCCACTTGGTGGCTCCATAAATTTAGAGTTGGCTTATCTGGACCCCTGAATGTGTAAACGTGAAACCCCCCCCTTAGACTGGGATACCCTCAAACAAGTGGTTTTCCCAACCGCCATAAACTCAAACCTTTTCCTGTCTTCTACAGACAACTTCCCATGCCACTTCACCTCTGCATTCGGAGCTGGGTTTTGCACCACCGTGATTGCCTCACCAGTCGATGTAGTGAAGACAAGATACATGAACTCTGCCAAGGGGCAATACAACGGTGCCCTGAACTGTGCCCTCACCATGCTCAAAAAGGAGGGTCCCAAGGCTTTCTACAAAGGGTAAGTTTTGTGTTTTTATTCTTGTCCAAAGGACTTTCTGATCAACCACTCGCGGTCTCGGCGCATGCTGACATTTTAAATTCTGAAACCCTCCTAGTCGTGATGTCTCAGAACTGTCCCATGGTGGTTCCTCAGGTAAGGCTGAGGAACCTGTTCAGGATCATCTTAAGTGCCAAGGTTCCCCATCATTGGTCTAGACCAGGGGTTAGCAACCTTGGCTACCTGGTGTTTTGGAGCTACATTTCCCATGTGGCTCAGCCTAATGGGTGACTGAGCATCTTGGGAGATGTAGTTCCCAAAACATCAGGGAGCCAAGGTTGCTGACTCCAGGTCTAGGTCCATGAAGCTCAACTGTTTAAGCAGAGCACAAACTATAGTCCTTTCAGCTCCAAACATGGTCATACTACAACTCGTACATCTCAGTTAATTGCTGATAAAGCCTCTTGGATACTGTGACCCTGATCCAAGCATCTAATGTTAGACCATGGAGACTCCAGATTCCCATGTCCACCAGTAGCTGGCCTGGACTCTTCTATCATGGGAAAGGTCGTCATGAAGTGCCGCCCATGACTCATGTAGTTGATCTTGATCTGCGCGGTGCAGTTCTGAAGGTTTATTGGGCTGATGTGTCAAACTGACTCTCCACTTGTCTCTCCAGGTTTATGCCATCTTTCCTGAGATTGGGATCCTGGAATGTGGTCATGTTCGTAACCTATGAACAGCTGAAGAGGGCCATGATGTCAGCCCGCACCTCCTGGGAATCTCCTATCTGAGCCGGCGTGAGGCCTCGTTCTCCCGCGCAAGCACAATGCTCTCTACCTCCTCTTAGATTGTTTACACTAGACATGGAGCTCTTTTTAATGTGTCACTTGTTTTTACGTCTAAGTTTCTTAAGCAAACTCCCCTTAGAAACCAGAAACCTTCATTTTTTACCCCCCCCCCCCCCCCCCTGGCTCTGGGGGATTAACCACTCAAGCATTTATATTAAAAAAATGAATAAAAATAAGCAACCTGCGTTCATACGAAGACTCGCTCTTTCTACAGATCTGTGACTTGTTTCTTGACGCTCCATGGTTAAGGTTTTATGAAGAATTTGATACTTGTGACGTGATCCTCTGGCTTCCAGCTATAAGTGACCATGTGGACCACTTCCTGAGTCCTGACCTGTGGTGGTAAATCACTGACCCATGGTCTAATTCGCCTCCTGCTGGTCGGTGCAGACCTGGGGTAGAACCGTTAACCATTGAGTGTCAAGTCTCAAAGATACATGTAACGTCTTTCAATGTTTGCCTGATCTGTGCGTCCTGCGTGACGCGCCACATCTGACCAAATGATCTGGGTTTTAACTTTCTCTTGTACCTGGTTTATGGACCACCTGAAAATAAAGCCTGAATTCATTAAAACCGCCTGAGCAGCTTTATTTTGTAACAATGTCAGCAATGGAGAGAGGCCGCAGCACGCTCGTCATCAGACACAATAGAGAAAGGCAGCACGCTCGTCATCAGACACAATAGAGAAAGGCAGCACGCTCGTCATCAGACACAATAGAGAAAGGCAGCACGCTCGTCATCAGACACAATAGAGAAAGGCAGCACGCTCGTCATCAGACACAATAGAGAAAGGCAGCACGCTCGTCATCAGACACAATAGAGAAAGGCAGCACGCTCGTCATCAGACACAATAGAGAAAGGCAGCACGCTCGTCATCAGACACAATACAGATATCCGCAGCAAGTCCTCAGTGTCTCTAACCGTCCCCAGCCAGGGAACAATACATGCAGGAAGAGCCCAAAAAATATTCCCCCAGCTTGGGATGGGGGAGGGGAACAAATCAAAGGTCCAGTGTAAAAGGGGGGGACAACACACTGAGCAGGGCACTTGCGGGTCAGGTATAGCGGTCACCACAATGGCACACCTAAAGAGGACCCCCTAGAATGCCAAAAAAAATATTGGTGGCGCGGCGGCCTGGAGCACGAACTGCTGAGCATCTTTTAGCAGAGCTGTGCTGTGGATCTTCAGAGCGCAGGAGACAAACTCGTGTCACGGCGCACCCCCCCCCCCAGTGCAGGAGACACTCGTGTCACGGTATGCGCCCCCCCCAGTGCAGGAGACAAACTCGTGTCACGGTGTGCGCCCCCCCACTGCAGGAGACAAACTCGTGTCACGGTGTGCACCCCCCCCCCCAGTGCAGGAGACAAACTCGTGTCACGGCGCACCCCCCCCCCCTCCAGATACAAACTGTTACAGTAACGCCACGCTCTGTCATGGAGGAAGTTACTGGATCCAGTGACTCATTGCGGGGATTCTCTTCCTACACGCAGGATGTGACACAATACCTGCCAGGTGAGAATTCAGAAGCTTCGACCGTAAAACAAGCATCGCCGGCAAACAAGGCTGCTGTGGGCACAGTTTGAGGTAGCCTGGCTCCTAAAATGACCCCCTGCCGGGTACTAAAGGCAAAGCTTAAAGCCATATCTTAATACACTTTTATTTTGGGTGTACATTAAATGATTGACCCGGTATCTCCGAATCCTCCAGGGAAGGTCACCAAGCACATGCCAACTGAATGACCCATTTAATCATCGCAGGTCAGGAGTTGGCAACATTGACCCTCCAGATGTCTTGGAACTACAGTTTACATCACACTCAACCCAATGAGTGGCTGTGCATCATGGGAGCTGTAGTTCCCATACATAATATCCCATGATGCTCAGACACTCACTGGGTTGACTGCGAATCATGAACTGGAGGGTCAAGGTTGACTTCCCTCCTGCAGCATGAATTATACATGTTGCAGGGCAGCACTTTTCCCAGTGCTTCTCTCTGCACAAAATACTTCTGGGAAAACTTAGCTGAGCTGGCAAACCCATACTCAGAGAGGACCCTCCATGGAACTACTGATAAACTGTGGCAAAGACCCCCAGAGGGAGCCCCCCCCCCTCTACTAGATTCTAATAGAAAAGGGAAGATCCCAGCATGAGCACTTTGGATTAAACAACTCTTTGTTCTACTTCTACCCAAACCCGAGAAACCTGTGACGTCTGTCAGTTTGGAGTCATTTATGGTAGGATTGACAGCTTCAACTTGTGCTTTAAACTTCAGCCCCTTTTAAGAAGCGGCGTTACCAGATCAGCCACGTTTTCCTCAACACCGTTTCATGCAGAGGGCAACCTAGGGGAAAAGTGCCCTGCAACATGTATAATTCACATGCTGCAGCAGGGAAATCAAGGAAGGTCATCTGGGATTCCTTACCTGCAGCGTATATATTCTACATGCTGCAAGGTGGCACCTTTCATGCACTGCCCATCAGCATGAATAAATAGTGTCTAGGAACACATGGCCAATCCATAACAGTCTGGCAGCTCTAGGAGCGTGTCTTTGGTTTGCTGGTATAGATTACAGTGTCGTCTGCGTACATGTGTACAGTTGAGGCTTTGCTGGTATAGATTACGGTGTCGTCTGCGTACATGTGTACAGTTGAGGCTTTGCTGGTATAGATTACGGTGTCGTCTGTGTACATGTGTACAGTTGAGGCTTTGCTGGTATAGATTAGTGTCGTCTGCGTACATGTGTACAGTTGAGGCTTTGCTGGTATAGATTACGGTGTCGTCTGTGTACATGTGTACAGTTGAGGCTTTGCTGGTATAGATTAGTGTCGTCTGCGTACATGTGTACAGTTGAGGCTTTGCTGGTATAGATTACGGTGTCGTCTGCGTACATGTGTACAGTTGAGGCTTTGCTGGTATAGATTACGGTGTCGTCTGTGTACATGTGTACAGTTGAGGCTTTGCTGGTATAGATTAGTGTCGTCTGCGTACATGTGTACAGTTGAGGCTTTGCTGGTATAGATTAGTGTTGTCTGCGTACATGTGTACAGTTGAGGCTTTGCTGGTATAGATTACGGTGTCGTCTGTGTACATGTGTACAGTTGAGGCTTTGCTGGTATAGATTAGTGTCGTCTGCGTACATGTGTACAGTTGAGGCTTTGCTGGTATAGATTAGTGTCGTCTGCGTACATGTGTACAGTTGAGGCTTTGCTGCTATAGATTACGGTGTCGTCTGCGTACATGTGTACAGTTGAGGCTTTGCTGGTATAGATTAGTGTCGTCTGCGTACATGTGTACAGTTGAGGCTTTGCTGCTATAGATTACGGTGTCGTCTGCGTACATGTGTACAGTTGAGGCTTTGCTGCTATAGATTACAGTGTCGTCTGCGTACATGTGTACAGTTGAGGCTTTGCTGGTATAGATTACAGTGTCGTCTGCGTACATGTGTACAGTTGAAGCTTTGCAGACATTGGGCAGATCATTTATGAATATTGTGAATAGCAGGGGGCCGAGTATCGAGCCTTGGGGTACACCGCATGTGACTGGGAGCGGGAGGGAAGTGCTGTCAGAAATGGACACATATTGCGACCGATCAGACACATATGATTGGAACCAGGTCAGTGTGCGATCACCAATACCAGAGTCTTTCCATACAGGAAATGTACACAACTGTTACCAGAAGCATCAGAGCGGAGGAATGTCGTGCTGTCATTGTAGGTGGACACATTGATAATGGAGGAGGATTAATCTGGTTTCAGTTCGTGTTCCTTTAAGTACCGGTAGTGTGCGTGATGTGAAACCGCCACACATTGGGAAATGGATATTGTGTGTTTTGCTCGCGCACAGCCCTTTAGGCATGTCGCTGATCTTTCATTATGTGATTTACGATACTATTGTTACTGACAGTATTCCTGTATAAACAGCTTTTAAAAACCTCCCAGAAACTCCGACAACCTCAAGGTTTTGTACGGATTAAATGTCAGCAGTTGCCCTGCCCCACCCAACCATCTGCTGCCGAAAGAAAAACACCGGTAAAGTCGGCCATGTTTTCCTGGACACACAATACTATTTCATGCAGAGGTGAACTCAGGGAAAAGTGCTGCCTTCCAACATGTATAATTCATATGCTGCAGGAAGGAAATCAAGCCGGTCACCTGGGATTCCTTACCTGCAGCGTATGGATTATACATGATGCAAGGTGGCATTTTTCTTGTACTGCCCATCAGCATGAATAAATTATCAAAGAGATCCGAATTGTGGCCGAAAGGTAACCAAACAGTGAAATTCCGCATACAGTTACCTTTCTTGGCCATCTGGCTATCCAGAGAGCAGGCAATTCGCCAAATCCTGGCGAATTGCCTGCACATACGGTGCCTGTTCATTCAGTAGTTTCTTTGCAAACAGCATCTCACTTTCAAACATTCAAGCGTAGGTTTTGTTTATTTTCTTTTCACCTCCTTCGTCTGCGGTGTTGGGTTTTTCTGGCGGCTGCTCTGCGCTGTGATCAGCGGCTGCTCGGGTTTCTCCGTTGTGTTCGGCAGGGTTAATCCAGATGGTTTTGCGGGTTTCGGTGTGTGTTCGCCGGGTTTTGCGGTGAGTGTTCGGCGACTTTTCTCTGCATTACGACGGCCCTGTGGTGCTTGCTGAATACACCGCAGGGTCGCCGAAATGGGATCGCCAACTCGTACTGAATTGAAGAGAACGAAAAGTCACCGACTGTGCGGTGACTTTTCGATTCTCTTTGAATAACCCTGTTACTCATGTTGATGGGCAGTGCATGAAAAATGTCACCCTGCAGCATGTATAATCCATACTCTGTAGGTAAGAAATCAAAAAGGAATCCCAGGTGATCTCCTACCTTTATCATATGAATTATACATATTGTAGGGCAGCACATTTCCACGCACTCGCCCTCTGAATGAAATAGTAACGTGTCCAGGAAAACATGGCCGACCTGGCAACTCTTAATTCTGGCCTCGGGGAGTGAGTTAATCCTATAAAGGCATTCATTCGGGGTTTTAGACTAGGATGTGTTTTAGGCTAGGGTCAGACTAGCGCACTTTAAACGTGCGTTCTGGCGCACTTAATCACGGCCGCACTAGCAGCAAATGACGGGCAATGACGGCCAATATACGAAGTACGGCCGCACGAAAGTCCGGCCGCGCAACGCAAGCGGCAAACGAACGCATTTTTTCGAGAAAGTCAAACCGCTAGTACTGACGTACAGAGTGCGCTGCGTCCGCATAGCGGCGTGTTTGCGTGATTTTGAGATGTCAGACACTGCTAATGTCCGGCCAACATAACGTCCAGACGCAAAAAGTGTTTTATTGATGATCCGTACAAAATCACAAACGCAAATGCGCATCGTATGACCACTATCGCGTACTCCGTGAAAAAATGCGTCCATTCGTTCGAACGCACTTTTTCACAGACAACGCGAAAATGCGTTCGTCTGACCCTAGCCTCAGGGTTACCAGATCGGCCATGTTTTCCTGGACACATATTACCATTTCATTCAGAGAGGGAGCACAGAGAAGAGTGCTGACCTGCAACATGTATAACTCATCTGCTGTAGAAAGGAAATGAAGTCAGGTCACCTTAGATTACATAGCGTATGGATTATACATGCTTCAGGGTGGCATTTCTCATGCACTGCCTCTCCGTATGAATAAATGATGTGTCCAGGAAAACATGGCCGACTTGGCAACAGTAATGTGTCACGACTTGAGATACATTGATGCTGTGACAGGCTTAAGACATGATAAATTTAATTCACAAAGTAGAATCATCTCAGGTTGTGGGGAAAACATTTTTTTGGGGGGGGAAGTGTAAGGCTGGGGTCAGACCAGCGCACTTTTAACGTGCGTTCTGGCACACTTAATTACGGCCGCACTAGCAGCAAATGACAGGCAATGACGGCCAATATACGAAGTACGGCCGCGCAACGCAAGTGGAATTTGATCGCCATTTTTTCGAGAACGCAGAACCGCTAGTACTGACGTACAGAGTGCGCAGCTGCGGCATAGCGGCGTGTGTGTGTGATTTGGAGACGTCAGACGCTGCTAATGTCCGGCCAACATAACGTCCAGACGCAAAAAAGTGTTTTAGTGACGATCCGTAAAAAATCACGCACGAAAATGTGCGTCGTCTGACCGTTTTTGCGCATTCCGTGAAAAAATACGTCAATGCGTTCGGACGCACTTTTTGACGTTTGTGGGGAAAAATGCTTTCGCCTGACCCTAGCCAAAATCCATTGAAAACGGTGTATCTTTACATTTTGTGAAGCTTTGTGATGTTTTTGTAATGAGTGCCCTCCCCTTGGTGCTCTATGTAAATTATATTTAAATTATGCTAATAGCTCCCTATTACTGAGTAATTACCCCCCCCCCAGCCTCTCCATGCAGTGCTATGTGTATAGGACCTCACCCTGCATTTAAATCAGCAGAAGAATGGGACCCCAACCCATGAATGTTAATGCCCGCCTAGGGGTAATTGCATCCCTGTCCCCACTCCCAGCATTCCTCTGGCTTCTGCAGGAAATTCATGGAGAATTTAAACCTTTTTACTTTGTTTTGTAACACAGGTTCTTTAAGGTTTTGTGAGAGATTTTAAATAGGTGTCCGGGAAAATATGGCCCTTTTTAATTCATGCAGAGGGGGAGCACAGGGAAAAGTGCTGCCCTGCAACATGAATAATTCATATGCTGCAGGAAGGAAATCAAGGCAGGTCACCTGGAAATCCTTTTCTGCAGCGTATGGATTATACATGCTGCGGGGTGGCATTTTACCTGCACTGCCCATCAGTGAGAATACATTGTATGTGTCCAGGAAAACATGGCCGACCTGGCAGCCCTAGTTTTAACCCCTTCACTACCGACAGATATCTCAGGCTTCAAAAGGCACCGTCTGGTGCCCCTATAGAGATATCACGATATGCTAATTCGCAGCCCAAAAGCAAATTAAATTCGTGTGCTGCAAACTAATTTTGTTTGCTTTTGGGTTGCAGAAGGTGCCCCCAAAGTTTTAGCCCTGTGGGCATACTGTCCAAAGAGCTAAAACTGTAAAATCAGATGAAACTCTGAAATATCGGGCATTCAGCAGCCGATGCAGGAAAAAAATAAATCATAGATCTGCGGTATATAACCTCTGTAACTCAATTTGGCAGTAGATGGCGCCACCTACTGGCCAAATAGGTTATTTACAGTACAAATTATTAATGATTTTTTTTTTTATTAAACCACTTTCTGACAATGGTTTTTTGTACAATCACTTAGTGTGATTCCTTTAACCCCTTCACTACCGTCAGATTCTACGTACGTTAAAAACGTCTTTTTATGAAATGAGATGGTAAAAGAAATCGGCAAATTCATTCAAAAGGGCGTTTATTTCATAGAAAACATTTTAAGAGAGACGTCACGGCAGTAACGCCTTGCGGAGCAGCTGCTTCTTCTGCGGGGCCAGGTGCTCTGGAAACTGGATATCGAACTGGACGAGGAGGTCTCCTCTCTGGTTATAGTCTTGGGAAAGTTTCATGCCTTCTCCAGGCACGACTTTGCTGTATTTTGGGCTGCCAAGGAAACCAAAAAGGAATGAGAGAGGGTACCTTTAATGTCAATAAATACAGGATAGGGGTCTGCTGTATGCGCAGGTTTCCTTCATTGGACACGGAGCCAGAAATACAAGAGAAAAGGCAAGGTTTGAAGGTCCTAAGAACATTACCATTTCATGCAGAGGGGGAGCACAGGGAAAAGTGCTGCCCTGCAACATGTATAATTCATATGCTGTAGGCAGGAAAGCGAGACAGGTCATCTGGGATTCCTTTGTGATTTCCTACCTGCAGCATGGATTATACATGTTGTGGGGTGGTATTTTTCATGCACTGCCCATCAGCATGAATTATATATGTTCAGGAAAAAATGGCTGCTCTGGCAACCCAAGTGTCCTGCCCTATGGTGGGTCTCATAAGGATTTAGTGGGAAAAAAAAAAGGTTTGTGAGGGTCCTCAGGACGAACAGCGTCACTAGTGTCCTGCTCTACGGTGGGGCCCGCTCAGGTCTCACAAGGTTTTAGCTCGATTGTGCCTTTACAGGGACAACTGCTCCATATACAAATCAGCCTGCTCTCACCCAAAAAGGGTGGCCAGTACTGATTGCCAAGGAGGTCATCCCTGCATGAGAGATGCAGCAGCCCCCGACAATCGTTTCGTCCTTGTCAGGAGGGTATAGCGGACACCCCTCTAGGCACCTCGAGCAAGGGGTCCACGTCTGGGTTACCCTGTATACTTGTAGTGAAAAAAAAAGAGCTTTGTGAGGGTCCTGAGGGCGAGCAGCGGCACTAGTGGCCAGCTCTACGGTGGAGGTTGCTGCATCTCTTGTGCAGGGATGACGTCCTTGGTAATCAGTACTGGCCACCCTTTCTGGGTGATAACGTCTGATTTTCATATGGAGCATTCGTCCCTGTAATGGCACAATCGAGCAAAAACCCTGTGAGACCTGAGCGGGCCCCACCGTAGAGCAGGCCACTAGCGCAGCTGCTCGTCCTCAGGACCCTCACAAACCTCTTTTTTCTCATAAGGTTTTAGCACGATGGTACCATTAGAGAGAGAGTGTAACGTGGGGTCCTGTACCCACGGGCAGAATATTCCCCTCATCGTCACTATCCCGAAGGAGTACTGATTCTGGTCCAAACCCACTCAACAGGAGATCCTCGCAGGGTGAAAACCAAACTGGGAATGGCTTTATTTTGGGTTTATGGTTAAGCATACAAAAGAAAAACAGGCCCAGCGTTTCCATGCTGAATAGCCTCCCCCTCACACACGCTCCAGCGTTTCCATGCTGAATAGCCTCGCCCTCACACACGCTCCAGCGTTTCCATCCTGAATATCCTCCAGCTCACACACACGCCTCAGCGTTTAGCTGCTGAAAAGCCTTCCCCCTCACACATGCCCCAGCGTCTCCATGCTGAATAGCCTCCCCCCCACACACGCCCCAGCGTTTCCATGCAAAATAGTCTCCCCCTCACACACGCCCCAGCGTTTCCATGCTGAATAGCCTCCCCGTCACACACGCCCCAGCGTTTCCATGCTGAATAGCCTCACCCACCTCCTCACACACGTCCCAGAGTTTCCATGCTGAATAGCCTCCCCCCCACACACACCCCCCAGTGTTTCCATGCTGAATAGCCTCACCCACCTCCTCACACACGCCCCAGCGTTTCCATGAGGAATAGCCTCGCCCTCACACGCCCCAGCGTTTCCATGCTGAATAGTCTCCACACCACACACACGCGCCAGCGTTTCCATGCTGAATAGCCTCCCCCTCCCTCACACACACACGCCTCAGCGTTTCCATGCTGAGTAACCTCCCCCTCACACACACGCCCCAGCGTCTCCATGCTGAGTAGCCTCCCCCTCCCTCACACACACGCCCCAGCGTTTCCATGCTGAGTAGCCTCCCCCTCACACACGCCCCAGCATTTCCATGCTGAGTAGCCTCCCCCTCACACACGTCCCAGCGTTTCCATGCCGAGTAGCCTCCTCCTCACACACGCCCCAGCGTTTCCATGCTGAGTTGCCTCCCCCTCACACACGCCCCAGCGTTTCCATGCTGAGTAGCCTCCCCCTCACACACGCCCCAGCATTTCCATTTGGAACAGTCTCCCCCTCACACACGCCCCAGGGTCTCCATGCTGAACAGTCTCGCCCTCACAAACACGCCCCAGCGTTTCCATCCTGAATATCCTCCCCCTCACACACACGCCCCAGCGTTTCCATGCTGAATATCCTCCCCCTCACACACACCCGCCCCAGCGTTTCCATGCTGAATAGCCTCCCCCTCCTCACACACGCCCCAGCGTTTCCATCCTGAATATCCTCCCCCTCACACGTCCCAGTGTTTCCATGCTGAATAGCCTCCCCCTCACACACACACACGCCCTAGCGTTTCCATGCTGAATAGCCTCCCCCTCACACACGCCCCAGTGTTTCCATGCTGAATAGCCTCCCCCTCACACACGCCCCAGTGTTTTCATGCTGAATAGCCTCCCCCTCACACACCCGCCCCAGCGTTTCCATGCTGAATAGCCCCCCACACACGCACCAGCGTTTCCATGCTGAATAGCCTCCACACACACACACACACACGCGCCCCAGCGTTTCCATGCTGAGTAGCCACCCCCTCACACACACGCCCCAGCGTCTCCATGCTGAGTAGCCCCCCTCCCTTACACACACGCCCCAGCGTTTCCATGCTGAGTAGCCTCCCCCTCACACACGCCCCAGCGTTTCCATGCTGAATAGCCTCCCCCTCACACACATGCCCCAGCGTTTCCATGCTGAGTAGCCTCCCTCCACACACACGCCCCAGCGTTTCCATGCTGAGTAGCCTCCCCCTCACACGCACCAGCGTTTCCATACTGAATAGCCCCCCCACACACACACGCACCAGTGTTTTGATGCTGAATAGCCTCCACACACACACACACACACACGCCCCAGCGTTTCCATGCTGAGTAGCCTCCCCCTCCTCACACACGCCCCAGCGTCTCCATGCTGAGTAGCCTCCCCTTCCCTTACACACACGCCCCAGCGTTTCCATGCTGAGTAGCCTCCCCCTCACACACACGCCCCAGCGTTTCCATGCTGAGTAGCCTCCCCCTCCTCACACACGCCCCAGCGTTTCTATGCTGAGTAGCCTCCCCTCAACACACACACACGCCCTAGCGTTTCCATGCTGAATAGCCTCCCCCTCACACACGCCCCAGTGTTTCCATGCTGAATAGCCTCCCCCTCACACACGCCCCAGTGTTTTCATGCTGAATAGCCTCCCCCTCACACACCCGCCCCAGCGTTTCCATGCTGAATAGCCCCCCACACACGCACCAGCGTTTCCATGCTGAATAGCCTCCACACACACACACACACACACACGCGCCCAGGCGTTTCCATGCTGAGTAGCCACCCCCTCACACACACGCCCCAGCGTTTCCATGCTGAGTAGCCTCCCCTCACACACGCCCCAGCGTTTCCATGCTGAATAGCCTCCCCCTCCACACACATGCCCCAGCGTTTCCATGCTGAGTAGCCTCCCCCTCACACACACGCCCCAGCGTTTCCATGCTGAGTAGCCTCCCCCTCACACGCCCCAGCGTTTCCATACTGAATAGCCCCCCACACACACACGCCCCAGTGTTTTGATGCTGAATAGCCTCCACACCACAACACACACACACACCCCCAGCGTTTCCATGCTGAGTAGCCTCCCCCTCCTCACACACGCCCCAGCGTCTCCATGCTGAGTAGCCTCCCCTTCCCTTACACACACGCCCCAGCGTTTCCATGCTGAGTAGCCTCCCCCTCACACACACGCCCCAGCGTTTCCATGCTGAGTAGCCTCCCCCTCCTCACACACGCCCCAGCGTTTCTATGCTGAGTAGCCTCCCCCTCACACACACGCCCCAGCGTTTCTATGCTGAGTAGCCTCCCCCTCACACACGCCCCAGCGTTTCTATGCTGAGTAGCCTCCCCTCACACGCCCCAGCGTTTCCATGCTGAGTAGCCTCCCCCTCACACACGCCCCAGCGTTACCATGCTGAGTAGCCTCCCCCTCACACACACGCTCCAGCGTTTCCATGCTGAGTAGCCTCCCCCTCACACACATGACCCAGCGTTTCCATGCTGAGTAGCCTCCCCCTCACACACACGCCCCAGCGTTTCCATGCTGAGTAGCCTCCCCTCACACACATGCCCCAGCATTTCCATGCTGAGTAGCCTCCCCCTCACACACATGCCCCAGCATTTCCATGCTGAGTAGCCTCCCCCTCACACACATGCCCCAGCATTTCCATGCTGAGTAGCCTCCCCCTCAAACACACGCCCCAGCGTTTCCATGCTGAATAGCCTCCCCCTCCCTCACATACGCTCTGATCTACAGATAGATATGTCCATCTCTACTGTGGAAATCCGGTCACCCCACCTTGGCAACTCGAAAATGCCGCTCTCATTTGCTTCATATTGAGAATATTTATCTGGCAGTTTTATGTTTTAAAAAATAAAAAATCGTCACCCCACCCGGCGTGGTCATATAAGTCTGCAATGTTTCACAGCAAGGAAAAATAAACCTCAGAGTCCGTTACTTACTGCACGATATCATTGATAGGGATGTTCAATATCCGCTCATCTAATGTTTCTATTTCCACGGTGCAGCCAATCAGAGCCTGAAAAACAAGACCTGGCTGTTAGCGAGTGATTATTACAAGGGCTACTGTTGTGGAACAAGTAGGGAGAGTTTTGGCTCCCTCTACTGTCAATATATAAACTGCACAATGTTTCCCATCTTTATACAGTATATAGTGAGAATTGTTTGAATATATTATCTAAAAAGGTTTAAAACAAGGGGGGGGGGTTAAAAAACACAATGTAGGTTGAATGATTGACAGGAGTGAGGTTTTACATTTCGGAGTAAAGACATACCTGTAAGGTGATGCTTTGGGAAGTGTATGGAGCTACACCGCTTCCAATGAAAACCATATTAAAAAAACAAAAGCAAGTAATGCCCCCCCCACCTGTAACAGCATGGCCTTGCCCCAGGGAAAATGTAACCCCTTGACACGGGGAAAAGCCAAATGCAGGCAGTATGTAGAAATCATTCTATTGTATGTATAGAATATACAATAATACAAAATTAGATATAGAAATACAGATGGAGTTGGAGGCGGGCGCTCCCAAACTTCAATCAAAGTGGTAAATTACAAGACAGTCTGTATAACTGATCTTTAGATCTGCAGGCTCAGGGGAAAAAAACAACAGAGAGATAGTATGTGCTGATGTCTCCACGGGGGTCCCGTTATACTGGGAAGATGTTGACAGGTTCAGCAATATTTCCAGCCGGACCTTACTCCGTTGGAAGGCACTCCTCTCGGCAGCTCCGTCCCTCAGGGTGTCATAGGGTCATCAGGGCTTTTCTCCAATGGCACCTTATCCTCTTTAGAATAAAAAGGTTTTTTCTTATGCCACTGAGGAAGCGCCAGCGAGGCTTGAAACGCGTCTGGCTATTTTATTTTGTGTTTAATCACCGCTACTGATGTATGGTGACACTCTATTGAATTTTAATAAATTCATTTTTTAAGTCATTCGACTTAATTATTCTTTCCCCTACATACGGTAGATTCTGGAGGAGACAGATGAAAGGAGCGCAATTTGGGAGCCCTGTGTAATTTGTGAGAGGTGTTTCCCGGTTTAGACCACTCTGGAGCGGTCCACTCTTTAAAGATTCTCACGGCCACCTTAAGGAGGATAAGGTGCCATTGGAGAAAAACCCTGATGACCCTATGACACCCTGAGGGACGGAGCTGCCGAGAGGAGTACCTGCCAACGGGGTAAGGTCCGGCTGGAAATATTGCTGAACCTGTCAACATCGTCCCAGTATAACGGGACCCCCGTGGAGACATCAGCACATACTATCTCTCTGTTTTTACCCTGAGTCTGCAGATATCCGCCCAGGTAAACCGCAGGACCCCTGCGAGGAATATACAGACTTTACTCCTACTGCAGGTACAATAATAAGGTCTAATATTTGATGTGTGAATTAACCACAGTTGGCAAGACTGATTATCCGTGATATATAACGGACTATTGGAATAGACTGCTACTAAACATTAGACATGTGCACAGCACAAAATTTCATTTGACGAATGAATTTGTCCTAAAACGCAATTTATTTAGTTGCTAAAAAAATTTGTTTTCAGTTCTTTAGTATGAAAACAGATTTCGTTCATCCGAAAACCAGTGGATACAATTAATATTGTAGTGGTGGCTCCTCAGAGGGCCGAGATCGCTGCTTGTTACAGTATCTCTCACTCTCAGCACAATGTGTCAGGCAAAGCTGTTACAGTAACTGACTGCTGCTCATCAGTGCTCAGAGTTTCAGTAAAACTAGTAAATAATATTTTTATATATAAGAGGGTATAACATTATTTCCTTGTTTTACTGAAACTCTGAGCGCTGTGATGAGCAGCAGTCAGTTACTGTAACAGCTGAGCCTGATACATTGTACTGGGAGATAATATAACAAGCAGCCGATCTCAGCGCTCACAGCCACTGGATTTAAAGGGCTAAAAAAATGCATCTCTCTGTATAATGTATAGAACATCCTCCTGCATTAATACCCTTCTCTGTATAATGTATATAACATCCTCTTGCATTAATTAGTACCTCTCTTAGTATAAAACATCCTCCTGAATTTATTAATGTCCCTCTCTGTATAGAACATCCTCATTGCTGGTTCCCTTCACTCACTGTGTGAGATAAGGACAATTTAAAGCAAGTATCAGTAACCTTGGCCTCACAGTTGTTTTGAATCTACATCTCTTATAATGCTCAGACACTCATTGGGCCGACTCTGCATCAATGGATACGTAGTTCCCAAACATCGGGGGGGGGGGGGTGGCTAAAGCATTGTAGAACTGGTCAGCCGTCATTTAAATGAAAAAAAATGTAGAATTCAGGTTCTTGACATCTGTAAAGGCCATATTGGCACCAACTGACAATATACGTTATACAGGGCAGCACCTTCCCTGTGCCCTGTGACGGAAACCCGTACTCTTCCGCCTGTCCTGGCTCTCCAGACACCCCCTTACCAAGATCAGCCCGGCCGCTGAGTTGCTCGGAACTCAGTGCCTCGAGCAGCCTGATCTGCAGCTCCAGACCTGTAGCCTCGAAGGTAGGTCAGTCTTTTCAGATGGCCGCTCTGTGGCTTCTGATGTTGAGTGTAGTGTAGGTAGCGTAGCTGAATGAGACACCAGACAAGCTGTGTGTTCAAACAGGATTCTCTCTCTCTAACTTTTATTGACAAAACCACATTTCTAAGTTCACGTTTCCATACAGTAATAAAAGTACATTTAAAACTAAAACCAAGCAATTTACAATACATTTAGATTGTGTGGTGTGATGTTAAATGAACATAAAGTCTCTTGGGGTTTGAAGCATGGAGCGCTACGTCAGTTCCATGACACTCTCCCCCTGCATGACATATCCAGGAACACATGGTGCGTCTGGCAAATGTTCCGGCAGGAATAACATTTTGCTGAATATCTCAGGCTCTCCTGTGCGGGAGCACATCATTAAGTGCTGATGTGAGCCCAGATCCCCATGAAGCTCAGGAGGCCTGAAAGTCACTTACCTTTCCCAGTTCGATGCTCGCTGTGTAGATTAAATCGTTCCCCTGCCTCTTGAATCGAGGATGAGGCTTCTCCTTCACAATGAAAATGATGTCTGCTGGGATGATGTTGGGGCCCTGGTAAAATGCATAAATTATATATAATTGCTTTTGGGTGCCACAGTCCAGGGGATTCAGCAATCTTGGCCCTACAGATATTTGGGAACTACATCTCCCATGATGCTCAGAAACTCATTTGGCTGCCTGAGCCCCATGGGAAATTTAGTATATTCCAAAACATCTGGAGGGCCAAGGAGGCTGAACCCCTGGATTTTTTCTATTTAACTCCCCCAGGCTGTCCTTAAATAAACGGCAACGTTTCAGCTGTAAGCATTAGGCTGGCCGTCCACTGGGCCGCTGAACAAAAGAAAAGAAAAAATTGGGGTTTCAGCACCAAGGAGTGCACCACCGGAGGCAGAAAAAAGAAATGCCAAAAGCTGCAGGGGAGAACCTGCTCCTTGGTGCTGAAATAGGTTTTAGCACCAAGGACAGCACCACCAAACTGAAAGGAAAAAAATATATATATTTTTCGGGAATCAAAACTTTTCAGACAAAAAAAAAACCTCAAAAAAATTCCAGAAACAATAAGGATATTTGCTGCAGATGAAAACAACAAATGGTTCAATAAAAAAAATATATAAAAAAAAAAAAACTATGGGCTGCCAAACTGAATCTCTTCTCTATGGGATAATTTCCCTGCCGCGGCACAACGGTTTAACTATACAATTCATGCTTTTCATGTAAATTGTACCAGATCGTCTGACAAATCCCATTGAAATGGGAGAGAGCGCTAGTCGGTTTTCACAAAAGAAATCGTCTGAAGTCTTCCGATGGAAGTCAGAGGCAGTGGGCGAGGGCTGATTCACCTGCATGTTGTAGGATCGGCCGGACGACAGTGGATGATCGCACCATCACACAAATACGTATCCAGTGGACGGCCAGCCTTATTCATGCACAATACATCAGTTTACAGACTCCTTATATACACATACTCGGATTAGTGGGAGGAGATGCATGAATTAACTCCTATCACACTCAGCCAGCAGATATATTCACGATCTCTAGCTGCCAGTATCAAAGAATAAGTAGATTAAACATCACACTTTCCAACTGCACGAATTTTGCAATTTACTGTTTGTTTCTGCCAAGTGAAGCCACATCTGCTCGCACCAGATAGAGCCGTCATTTGTTGTGTCTCTTCTATGAAACTAATGGGGCTCTTTAATCCACTTTAGCATCTTGAGGATCATGCGGAGGTAAGAAAACATTTGGGAGGGGGGGGGACACATTCTGGAGTCCGATTGCAAACTAATGTCATTTACAATAAACTTTATTGCTCCAGAATCAGCCCTCAGACCATAAATCAGTAACAGGTCACCGGCAAGGGAAACTTGTCGATATTGGTAGTGAAGGGGTTAATGGATAAGCTTCTCCGCTCTAAATAACACTTTCTAAATGCAAAAAACTTTTATTAACAAGTATCACGCGTGGGAGTCAGAAAGGCTCCGTTATCTCACCTGATCCCCTTCACTTGGAAACGTAATCCTGGTCCCCTGGCTCCATCCGGGGTGGACGTCGATAGACAGGATCTTGTCACGGATGCAGGATGTGTGTCCATCCTCATTCATTACCTGAGGTTAGAAGGGAAGGGATCAAGCTCTTTAGATATAAATCTGCATTTTACCGGATAATCTCTCGCTACTCAAACCAGTCCTAAAAGCAGCTTTAAGGCTGCTGTCAGACGAGCGTAGTGTTCACGTCCGTGATTGCGCCTAAAAGTACGTCCGTGATAGCATGACAGGAAGCCCATCGGAGCCCGTTACACGAAGTACGTCCGCACTGAACTGCGGACGCACAACGGCCGCGGCCCACGGACGCAAGGCAGGCAAGAACGTACAACCGCTAGAACGGCCGCACAAAGTGCGCTGCGTCCGCAACGGCTGCATAGCTTTGTGTGTGAGTGATGGAACGTGGTCAGACGGACTGCATTTATACGTCCAGCATTTTTCACGGACAAAATGGTTTTGCTTTTTAATTTATTTTCCCTCCTACATCCGTCAAAATATATACGTCAGTGAAAAAAACGGACTGTCTGGCCACTACTGCGTCTTCCGTACTAACGTACGTCCGTGTGCACAGACGTACAGTCCGTAGAAATCACGCTCGTCTGACCCTAGCCTAAATAGCTCTGAAATAATTTCACTCTGAGACAAGCTTTCAAAGCAGCGGCCTCTCCTCTGTCCTCAGGGCTGTCAGCGGGATGCTGGCCGGCAGAGGATGAGGGGTGGACACCGGCGAAGGACACAAGGGGAGTTTAGATTCTAGGCCAGTGGTGTCAAACTCCAGCCCCCAGATGTTTATTGTCTACAATCAGATTTCTTTGAATCAAATAAATGCCCAGAGAATTATGGGTATTGTAGTTCAGAAGAAAAAAATAATAATTGGGGGGGTTGCCACAGCGATGTTGTAGGCAAAAAACACATACCGGGAAAATAAAACTGAGATGGAGTTATAGAGGGTTAATAATTAATCCCCTTTACAAAAAGTTACATTGAAATCGACAATGAAAATAGCAAAAGCACATTTTCAAATATATGCATTACTTGGCAGACAGATGGTGCCACCTGCAGGCTAAATAACGGTATTACATCTGCACAGTAAAGCTTGTTAACCGATTTCTCTCTTTGAAGGAAAACCAGATTCCAAAAAATTACTCAGTTTTAGCACCTGAGCTTTCATACCGGAGGTGCTAGAGTTTCGGGGACACATTCTGGAGCCCAACTGGAAAGGAGTTTTGTTTGCAAAAAAGAAAAAAAAAAGCTAAATTGCTTCACTTTGCTCCAGAATGAAGCCACGTTGTCTATACTCAATATTGCGGCACCAGCAAGTGCATTGCAGATCAAGTATACCAAGTCAACTTTGGTAGTGAAGGGGTTGAATATATCCCCTACTTCTTAGGTCTCATAGGAGGGGGTCACCCACGTGCTTGGATTCAAACTGAATTCCTACACCATATGCACGAAGACCAACTAGAAAATCCTCCTCTGCAAACACCGTTTATGTCAGTCCTTGTGGGGCCTCAAGAGGGAGGTGTAGCGGATACCACTGTAGGCGCGGCGAGAAAGAACGGATGAGCGGTCTATTGTTCAAATTCCTTGTTTTATTTACCCTGCGAGAGATCTTGATCTTCTTGGTGCAGCCGAAATACAGATCCTCCAGGGACAAGTAGAGATCCCTTTCCACTGGGGGGTCTTGCTTTTTCACTCCTCTGCCGCGAAGGCCCCCAAACCCGGTGTTCACCTCGGTGCCGTCTGGCGAGAAAAAGTCTAAGGAGATGGGACAAACAGGATAAAACACAAAATTGTAACTCAGGATGTAATTGGTGACAGTCATTGTGTGTAACACAGCACTACCCCAGAAACACACGTTTTATATGTATACACGGCAGGTGTGAATGTCGGGTTCCGTTATGGATCTAAGGACACGGATTGGTGGACTATGGGAAGGGATATCCCTGCTGGGATTGGTTCTTCTGTTTTAAAGGTGTTCTCAAATATTTCAAAGCTTTTTGCGCTGCTATTTAAATTAAAGCAAGATTGAAAAGCAAATACTCGCCTCCGATTGTTTATTAAAATTCTAACTTTCCGTCATATTATAGGAAAATTAAACAATTTCAGGTATACACGTTACGTATTTTAGCAGATGTTTGGGTGTGTATGTTGTGTGTTTTAGGAGCTATATATGGTACATGATTAGATGACTAAT
Organism: Leptobrachium leishanense; assembly: GCA_009667805.1. Taxonomy (NCBI): domain Eukaryota; kingdom Metazoa; phylum Chordata; class Amphibia; order Anura; family Megophryidae; genus Leptobrachium; species Leptobrachium leishanense. The sequence goes on from CM019064.1 coordinate 448,429,470, forward strand.
CAATGGAAAGAAAAAGGACCTTTATTCCGATGCGGTGGCTGTGAGGGAGCCGCTACGTAAGATCCCAGCTACTGACTTAATTACAATAAACTGGCTGTATTAGCGCCTCGAGTTGCAACACTTGGGAATCGGAGCTATAAATCGACTTGTGGAATCCTCCGTGGACTACAAGAAGAGGAGCGCGACTCTGCGGAGCCACAGATGGACACTGGGAACTATTTGTTAGCGGTGTTGTGCTGCATGAAGCCAGAGGAGTCAGTGGATCGCCCCACGGGACCAGGAAAAAGTATGTGATTAATTGGTGTATATCGTTGAAGGTTATCCCCTTACTGCCGGGGCGTACTAGTACGCCCTGCTTGCTGGCCCCTCCTCTGACCCACCCATGCAGCTGGCACGCATCAACTGGTGGGTGGGACTGTCGCGGCCCATAGACGTTAGCGGGGCTTGCTATACCGGCCTGCAGTGTTAAGGCACACCCGCTGGAGATGGCATAGTAAAATCACTCAATAACGTGACAACTCCTTACTCTGCAAGCACGTCCCTTATAGACCACACCTGTCTACACCCACAGGGCCAACTTTCACCTCCAAGACTTCAAGGGCAACTCCGGGTCTGTGGAATGACTTGCCTCGCCCGATCAAACTCTCCCCTGATCTTCAGGCCTTCAAGAAATCCCTCGAAACCCATCTCTTCAGATTATGCACCGCATCACTGATGCAACTCATGCCCGCTCACCTACTCACACATGATTGAAGCTGCTTCGATGGCCCCACCATTAATAAACTGCTGGCTTACTTACTCCACCCCAATCCCTCTAGATTGTAAACTCCTATGAGCAGGGCCCCCTACACCTCTTCTACCCATCCCATGTTTGTGTCTTGTTCCCTATGGTTATTGTAAAGCGCTACGGAATCGGTTGGTGCTATATAAAATGATAATAAATTATCTTTAAGACGGATGAAAGCTTCCTAAAAAAAAATAAAAAAATAATAGGAAGCCCCCCCCCAGGCATCACCGATATGTGCACTTTGAAGGAGACATTCAATAAAGCAGTGAGGATTATTTGCAGTGTCAGTTGGGGTAAGAGGTGACAGCTGCTCATCTGCGCTCACCTGCAAACGGGTTGTCTCCTCCGAAGAACTCCTTGAAGGTTTTCTCTGCGTCCCCGTGGAACACATACCCAGCTGTCCATGCTTTTTCACCGCCGAACTCACGGGGGATCCCACCTTTCAGACCCTCCTCTCCGAATTTGTCATAGGTCGCTTTCTTCTTGACTAATTACATAAAAAAGGATATTAGATCTGGAGCAGCCCCGGCCGCCTGCGCCAACAGCGACCTCTTCCCAGGCACATGGCGCGTTATATCAAAAGCAGAAAAAAAATCTGTATACCGGTATAAAAGAGTTAAGATCTGTAACAAGCTTAAATACTGACATACAAAAGGGTTTTGATTCATAAACCTACGTATACATAGAGGGCTCTACTAACAGCTATGCGCAAAAGCGCACGCGCAGCGCTACTTTTTTTGCGTGCAGCGTTAAACGTTAACGAGCGTAAACTAACGCTGGTATTACGATCCGAGCGCATTTTTTAATCCATCAAAAAAATAACGCGTGGAAAAAAGACACGCAAAAACGCGTGCGCATTAACGCTGCGTGCAGAAATCAGTGTGCGGACTATTTTTTAACACGATTCAGCCAATCAGAATTAAGAACCACAATTGTCTCCCGTTCAGTTTTTGCACCTGTCAAAATCAATCTGAGTATATATGCTGCAGCAATAATAAACAACCACAACAACCTCTCCATTTTATATTGTTTGGGTATGTGTAGAATGTGTAACTATACCGTGCTGTATTTTTTTTTCGTGCTGGTGTATTTGGTTTCGGCCAGGATGTTCAGATTTGCAGTTAACACCAGCTTTTCAAAGACGTTAAGGCTAGGGTCAGACTGAGGCAGTGCGAACGCGCGTTCTGGCGCACTTAATCACGGCCGCACTAGCAGCAGATGCCGGGCAATGACAGCCAATATACGAAGTACGGTCGCACAAAAGTCCGGCTGCGCAACGCAAGTGGAAAATGAACTCATTTTTTCGAGAACGTGAAACCGCTAGTACTGATGTACAGAGTGCGCTGCGTCCGCTAGCGGTGTGTGTGCGTGAATTGGAGACATCAGACGCTGCTATGTCCGGCCAACATAACGTCCAGATGCAAGAAGTGTTTTATTGATGATCCGTACAAAATCACGGACGAAAATGCGCATAGTATGACCACTATCACGTATTCTGTGAAAAATGCGCCATTCGTTCGAACGCACTTTTTCACAGACAACATAAAAATGCGTTCGTCTGACCCTAGCCTAAGGCTAGGTCAGCAGACGAACGCAGTGTTAACGTCCGTGTTGCCGCACATAACTTCTCTCCTTCAAACGCTCCCTGAAAACATTCCTATTTAGGGAAGCCTACCACCCAACTCACTGACGCAACCATCAATCACTCTCACCTTACAGTCCTCTCCTCCTGTTTCCAACCCCAACCCTCCTAGATTGTGAGTTCCTACGGGAATAGGGCCCTCATCTCCTCCTGACTGTTTGTCAAATGTTGTTCAATGTATTGTAAACCTGTCTGTACTGTGCTTATTGTACAGCGCTGCGGAATATGCTGGCGCTTTATAAAATAATAATAATAATGAATAAGTACGTCCGTGATAGCATACAATTGTGTTAAATGGCCCCACACACGAAGTACGTCCGCACAGAAGTGCAGATACATGACGGACGCTGCAAACGGACGCAGGTTAGGCAAGAACGTAATACTGCTAGACGGACGTGCGGAGTGCGCCACGTCCACAACGTCTGCATAGCTTTGTGTGTGAGTGATGGAGCATGGTCAGACGGACTGCATTTATACGTCCAGCATTTTTGACGGACAGAATGTTTTTCATTGTAATTTATTTTTCCCTCCTACATCCGTCAAAAATAACTTCAGTGAAAAAACGAGTGACCACTATGTGTGACCACTACGCGTCATCCGTACTGACGATGTCCGTACTGCACGGACGTACAGTCCGTAGAAATCACGCTCGTCTGACCCTAGCCTAAAATTATGCATGCAAACGCTGTGCGTTAAAATTTGCGCATAGATTGTACAGCTTAACATGTACAGCTTGGAAAAAAGACGAGACAGAGGAGATATGATAGAAACATTTAAATACGTAAAGGCAATCCACAAGGTAGAGGAAGGGAGTATATTTAAAAGGAAACAAAATAGCAAAACAAGAGGACATAGTCTTAGATTAGAGGGGCAAAGGTTTAAAAGTAACATCAGGAAGCATTATTTTACTGAGAGGGTGGTGGATACATGGAACAGTCTTCCAGTAGAAGTGGTAGAGGCCAAAACAGTGATTGAATTTAAGCAGGCATGGGATAGGCATAAGGCTATCCTAAACAAAAGATAAATCCAGGTAAAGTATCCATGTAATTGGGCAGACTAGATGGGCCGAAAGGTTCTTATCTGCCGACATTTTTCTATGTTTCTATCTATGTTTCTATGTAATACCATCCGCATACCAGCTCACAAACGCATTTGCGCTCACAATGTTAAGTATAAGATGCGCAACGTACATTACGCTCGCAAAGGGTTCGTGCAGGTCCATCAGCGGTAGACGTTAACGTGCATTTTTTGAGCGGACATTGTAATACGACGTTCTGCGCGAAGGGTTTTGCCCCTAGCGTTAATGTGTTTTTGCACACGCGCAAAATTGTGCGCGAAGAGTGTAAGTGCCCAGAGTGTGTTTACACATATACACACACATAAAAATCTTAAGGGCCTATTCACTAACAGCGCTTTTTACTTGGGTGATTCCATTCAGTGGCGTCACAAGGGGGGTGGGGGTGCGGCCCGCACCGGGTGACACCCTAATTTTTCTTTTTTTCTTTTTACAACAATATTTTACCAGGAAGGATACATTTAGATTCTTCTCATTTTCAAGTATGTCCTGGGTAGGCAAGGCCTAGGCTGGCACTTTCCAGAGGGCAGCAAAAAAAACACCACTAAAGGGGATATTCACAGAGCAATGAAATGACGCAGACATTTCAGTGTTCTGTTGTTCCCCACACTTGGGGGAATCAAATTTCCCCGGTGAATTCACCGCAGGGTCCCTGAAGTGCAGGAAATCAACCACCAAAAGTCACCGTAAATCCGTCGCCCGCTGTTTTCAAAAAAACTACTGAATGAAAATGTCTGGATATAAGTTCCTATGAATGATAATAAAAAGGTCTGTTACAGAAAAAAGAAAAAAAATGCTATTAGAAAAAAAAAAACCAATAAATAAAGAGACTTTTTACTACAGATTAAAAGGAATAAACGTTTTATTAGAAATTGGGTAAAAACAGGAATATTTTTAACATTGAAACCTATGTAGGGTTATTCAGAGAGAGGTGTAAACCTTGAGAATGATTGGAGAATTGAAAATTCTAGGTCAAAATAGTCAAACCAGAAAAAATCTCCCATTTATCTCACTTTCCAAATTGGCTATTTGGTCTAGATTGTTCCTTCTCCTGGCAATTCTCAAGGTTTTCACCTTTCTCTGAATAGCCCTGATGGTGTTCGCCTGAATAAACCTGTCGAATGAAACCACTGAACATCAGGGCATTTCTCTGCTGTTCTCTGAACAGATTCACTGCCGTCAAACAGGCACCGTACTTGCTGGCAGTTCACCAAAATTTGTGTGTGAGTATATGAGAGAGCTGCACAGCAATAAAACTCACAGTAATGTGCGCCGTGTATTATGAGCATTCAGTGTTATATGGGAGTTACTGATTTATGAGTAAGAGTAGCTAAACCCCCCGGTAATACTCGGTGGGGGGGTGACACCAACCCTAGTGATGCCTCGGATTCCATTTCTCCTAAACTAAGGTGAATTCACTATTCACTGTACGGTCACAGCAGCGCATCAAAGAATCATGAAAAAGTTTAGGAGATAGTCGCTGAAGACTGTGGAACTGCGCTGCATTGGCAAAATCCAAACTGCAATAATAAGATTTTTTTTTTTTAAAAAAATTCCCCTATTCTCTTAATAGTTGTTTAAACCAAGAAAAATGTAGAAATGTGACAAATAAGAAGAGACATTTTTATTATTTTTCGAGAATCTGTTAAAAGATAAAAGGGAAACAAATTTAGTAAAGAAATTTTTTTTTGCATTGAATCCTATGGGATTCTCCTTTTTAAACCTGTTGAGCCGAATCACAGAAATTAAGGGCATTTTACTGACATTCCGGCGTTCTGTCAATAGATTAACCAATACTTCACTATGGGACAATATTGTTTCCGCCGCAGATCACTGAATCGCGGCAATCTGTACCGTACAGTGAGGGGAAAAATGATTTGACCCCCTGCTGGTTTGTACGTTTGCCGCTGACAAAGAAATGATCATTCTATAATTTTAATGGTCGGGTTTTTTAACATTGAGAAAGAATAACAAAAACATCAGAAAAACACATTTCAAAAGAGTTATAAATTGATTTGTATTTTAATGAGTGAATAAGTATTTGATCCCCTGTCAATCAGTGAGATTTCTGGCTCCCAAGTGTCTCTTATTCAGGCCGAGCCCTACTGTAAGGACGGAATTGATGAGATCTTGCCGGTAAACATGGCAGGAGTCACTTACGGTCGCTCAGCACATCGTACGCCTCCGCGATCTGTCTGAATCGGTGAGGTGCTGACGGCTCCCGGTTTTTTAAAGGATGGAACTTCAAGGCCAGTTTGCGATACCTGAGGAGGAGATCAAGTCATCGATGGAACATAAAATGCAAACCTTCACTGGGGGGACGACGACAAGTCAATATACCAAGTCCCAGGGCTTATTCACCGAACTATATAGAAACATAGAAGCATAGAAACATAGAAAAATGTCGGCAGATAAGAACCTTTCGGCCCATCTAGTCTGCCCAATTACATGGATACTTTACCTGGATTTATCTTTTGTTTAGGATAGCCTTATGCCTATCCCATGCCTGCTTAAATTCAATCACTGTTTTGGCCTCTACTGGAAGACTGTTCCATGTATCCACCACCCTCTCAGTAAAATAATGCTTCCTGATGTTACTTTTAAACCTTTGCCCCTCTAATCTAAGACTATGTCCTCTTGTTTTGCTACTTTGTTTCCTTTTAAATATACTCCCTTCCTCTACCTTGTGGATTCCCTTTACGTATTTAAATGTTTCTATCATATCTCCTCTGTCTCGTCTTTTTTCCAAGCTGTACATGTTAAGATCATTAAGCCTTTCCTGGTAACTTTTCTCCTTCAAGCCATACACCGTTTTAGTAGCCCTTCTCTGAACTCTCTCTAAGATGTCTATATCCTTCTGGAGATACGGTCTCCAGTACTGCACACAGTACTCCAAGTGAGGTCTCACCAGTGCTCTGTACAGTGGCATGAGCACTTCCTTTTCCTACTGCTAATACCTCTCCCTACACACCAAGCATTCTGCCAGCATTTCCAAGCATTCTGCTAGCATTTCCAAGATTCTGCCACATTTCCTGCTGCTCTTACATTGACTACTTACCCTTAGATCCTCTGAAATAATAACCCCTAAATCCCAACCCTCAGATGTATCAAATATTCTATATTCAGCCCTTGGGTTTTTACGTCCCAGGTGCATTATCTTGCACTTATCCACATTAAAACTCAATTGCCACAGCTCCCACCATTTTTTTAGTTTACCTAAATCATTTGTCATTTGGCTGATCCCTCCAGGAACGTCAACCCTGTTGCAAATCTTTGTGTCATCAGCAAAAAGACATACTTTTCCATTAATACCTTCTGCAATATCACTAATAAAAATATTAAAGAGAATGGGTCCAAGTACTGACCCCTGAGGTACCCCACTGGTAACAAGACCTTGCGCCGAATAAACTCCATTTACCACAACCCTCTGTTGCCTGTCACTCAGCCACTGCCTAATCCATTCAACAATATGGAATCCAAGCTCAAAGATTGCAATTTATTGATAAGCCTTCTATGCGGAACAGTATCAAAAGCCTTACTGAAATCTAAATAAGCAATGTCTACTGCACCACCTGTGTCTATTATTTCTGTTACCCAATCAAAAAAATCAATAAGATTAGTTTGGCATGATCTCCCTGAGGTAAACCCATGTTGTTTCTGATCCTGTAATCTATGTGTTTTCCTTTAACATGGTTTCCATTAATTTCCCCACTACTGACGTAAGACTAACTGGCTATAGTTCCCCGATTCCTCCCTACTACCTTCTTGTAAATGGGCACAACATTTGCTAATTTCCAGTCTTCTGGGACGACTCCCGTTAACAGGATTGGTTAAATAAATCTGTTAACGGTTTTGCTATTACATCACTGAGCTCTTTTAATAACTTATGGTGGATCCCATCAGGCCCCATTGATTTATTTGTCTTTATTTTAGACAGCTGCTGTAGAACCTCCTCCTCTGTAAACTATATGTAAATGTCTCGTTAGTGTTTCCTCCTAACTGAGGTCCCTTTCCTTCTGCAAAGACTGAACAAAAATATTTATTGAGGCAGTCAGCGAGACTTTTATCCTCTTCTACATACCTTCCTTTCTTTGTTTTTAATCTAACTAATCCTTGTTTACATTTCTTTTCTCATTTATGTATCTAAAAAATGTTTTGTCCCCCTTTTTTTACTGACTGAGCTATTTCTCTTCTGCGTGTGCTTTGGAATCTCTTATAAATTGCTTTGCCTCTTTCTGCCTAATTTTATAGGTTTGCCTATCTTCTTCACTCTGAGTTTTTTATAAATTATTGAATGCTATCTTTTTGTTCTTCACTATTTTGGCCACTTCTGCAGAGTACCACAGTGGTTTCTTCCCTTTTTTGTTTTTTGCTAACAAGCCGAATGCAATTGCCTGTGGCCTTCAATAATGCTTGCTTTAAATAATCCATTTCTCCTGGACTCCCTTTAACCCTTTCGCTGCTGAGGCATTTCCCGCCTGTGTGCTGAGGTCATTTTTACCGGTTTCGCTCATCATGACCTCACCAGTCCTCAGGGGGAGTTGCCGGAGGCTTGGCCGACATCCAAGATGTCGGCCAAGCTCCGGGAAAGGATCACGAACCAGCGCTTTTCAGCGCCGTTCGTGATCCGGCTCCCCAGGGGTTAATGACAGCCACCGTTTGGAGGGCAGGCTGTGCCCTTCCAAACAGTGCCTGGCATTAAGCTCAGGACCCCCGCGATCGGGAGGGAGGTCCAAAGGACTTCCCCCACTGCCTTTCAGGCGCCTCCTCCGCACACGCGGGGGGGGGGGGGCGCCTGAAATAGATGTCATCGCGCCACCGCGATGACATCTATTGTGCCCGCGTCAGTCCCGGATTGACGGGCTGACATCCAAGATGTCAGCCCGCACGGGGGGCACAGGCACAGCGATGCCGGAATCGGCCGTTCGCAGGCTGCTTCGGGAGGACGCGCTCAGCGCGTCCTCCGCAGCCAACCCTTCCTGCGGCAGGGCGCGCTGAGCGCGTCCTCCGCAGCGAAGTGGTTAAACTCCTCCAGTCTGATAATGACTCATTCACACAAAATCTCATTTTAGAAAAATCTGTTTTTTTAAAGTCTAAAACCTTTGTTTTTGTGTGGTGCGGCTCCATCCCTGTTGTTATATTAAACCATACTGACTGGTGATCACTAGATCCCAAATTTTCACCTACAACAACGTCTGATACCAAACCTCCATTTGTGAATATTAAATCCAATATGGCCTCTTTACGGGTCGGCTCCTCAACTACTTGTGTTAGAGATAATCCCAGTAGGGAGTTTAGAATATTTGTACTCCTGGGGCACCCAGCTATTTTGGTTTTCCAGTTCACATCAGGAAGATTAAAGTCCCCCATGATAGAACTGAGCGTAAAAGCAGAAAGGGGGAAGTCATCTCTCTGGGCCTGACCATCTCAAATGGTCCAAGAACTGTAAAGTCTGCTGCTTGACCGGTTTTAATGGTCTTTCTTTCATCGAGTGATTAGCTCTATCGTTAATGCAAACCTACTGGTATTTTTATTCTAAATTTTGCATTTAGTTTTATATTACTTTTAGGGATGCACCGATACCACTTTTTTAAGACCGAGTACGAGTACCGATACTTTTGTTCAAGTACTCACCGATACCAATTACCGATACTTTTTCTTAAAGGGACAGGACACATTTTTTCTAAAGCAATACGAAATAATGACATTTTTTTTCCATTGCTGAATAGTGATTAATAATAAATCACTATTCTTCTATTCACTATTCAGCAAAGGGAAAAAAAAATCATTTTGTTTATTCATGCTGTATTCACAGCATGGTCAAAGATGAATGAATATTAATTTGCTATAATCACTGTTTATAATAACTGTCCCAGCACTCCGTTTTTCCCCCCTATCAATTTATTTTCCTTCGTTGGGAGAAGGGGCAGATAAACAATAAACTTTGCAGGCCTGATGCAGCCGTTCGGAGGCCTGTCCCGGCACTCCGTTAATTTATTTTGCCCAGCAACTTATTTATCGGAGTGTCGGGACAGGCCTCCGAACCGCTTCATCAGGCCTCCAAAGTTTATTGTATGTCTGTCCCTTCCCCCTGCAAACTAACAAAAACAAGTTGCTGGGCAAAATAAATAATTTTTTTCGTTTGGGGGGAGACAGCCAGAACATACGCACCTGCTTCTAGTCAGACGTGCCACTCCTTCATGACTAGCAGCCAGTCCCACGTGATCTGTCAGTCTCTCGCTGCGGTGATGCGCTGACTCGTGTGACGAACACGCACAGAGTGAGCGCCGGAGGCAGAGTTTGAAGCCACGGATGCCGCGATTGAAGCGCTGGAGGCCGAGTTTGCTGTCCCGCTGGAGTGGAAGTATCGGTAAAAGTATCGGGCGATTTTTGACGAGTACGAGTACTTGTCAAAACGGTAGTATCGGCACCGATACCGATACTGGTATCGGTATCGGTGCATCCCTAATTACTTTGTTTAACCACGGTGACCATCTCAGGTCATAATTTTGGAGATATATATATATATACACATACAGTATATAACCTCAATATTTAAGGAAGGTCCGATCTCATAGAAACAAAAACTGATCTGCCACCCAGAGGCGCCCGGACCCAATCTCTGACGCCCATTGGAGAGGCGCCTGGACCCGATCTCTGACGCCCATTGCAGAGGTGCCCGGACCCGATCTCTGACACCCATTGAGGAGGCGCACAGACCCGATCTCTGATGCCCATTGCAGAGGCGCCCAGACCCGATCTCTGACGCCCATTGCAGAGGCGCGCGGACCCGATCTCTGACGCCCATTGCAGAGGCGCGCGGACCCGATCTCTGACGCCCATTGCAGAGGCGCACGGACCCGATCTCTGACGCCCATTGCAGAGGCGCACGGACCCGATCTCTGACGCCCATTGCAGAGGCGCGCGGACCCGATCTGAGGCCCCGGGTGCAGTTTTCTTAGGGACGCATAATTTCAAAAGAAATTTGCGCCCCTAAAAGTTCAGGCCCGGACTGACCCGCCGGGCCCTCAGGCGCCGCCCAAGGACCCGCGGGTTGAGGGGGCCCAGATGCCGTGCAGCGGGAGTGCCCGGTCGGAGGTCCTGAGCAACGTGAGTCCGTTTTTTTTGGGGAGGCAGCTGCGTGCGGGCGCAGGTCACGCAGTCCGGCTAGTCAGGTGGTACTGAGTCTCTGTACCACCTGACTGGCCGGACCGCGTGACCTGCGCACGCATGCACGCAGCCGCCTCCCCTTCAACACGGACTCTCACGCTGTTCAGGACCGGGCAGTGGCACACCCGCTGCATGGCATCTGGCCCCCAACCCCTGCTGGCATCTGGAGCTGGGGCAATATCCATGTGAGAGCTGGCTGGGGCAATATCCATGTGAGAGCTGGCTGGGGCAATATCCATGTGAGAGCTGGCTGGGGCAATATCCATGTGAGAGCTGGCTGGGGCAATATCCATGTGAGCTGGGGACATTCTGTGTATATATATATCTCGGGGGGATATATACTTGTGAGCTGGGGCATTTTTATATGAGGTCTGTTCTTATTGGAAAGCGGTCACATGACATAAAATGAAAGTATCGGTACTCGGTATCGGGGAGTACTTTTAAAAAATATCGGTACTCGTACTCAGTGTTAAAAAAAAGTGGTATCGGTGCTTCCCTAGTTTTCATTTGTAGTTTTTTGTTTAATCACCTGCAATAGTGATTCAGAGGCAAGTGTGGTGTTTGTTTATGCTGGAATAACAAGACCTTTCATTTTCACAACTTCAAGTCTGCGGCTGTTTATACCCTAGCCTAGAGTACCATGTTGTTTGGCTGGGACCAAGTATCTCGAGTGGTTGTTGTATCACAGTTAAGGGGTTCAATGCCCTAATGGTGGAAGGGAATCAGGGCATGATAATGTGTCCACAGGTTGGGGGGGGGGGGCGGCGCACAATTCTTGGCTGGCCCCGGGTGCGGACAACCCACGCTACGCCATTGAAATAACGCGACACTTTAGCCACAACCACATTCATTTAGTTAAATTGGTTTTGGCGAGTTGAATCAGAAACAACCGGAAGGACATTCAGAAGAAATGAAAAATAAAAAAGGACTGAAGAGGAGTGAAGAGAACTGTATGGAATGTAACAGGATGAACAGATATAAAAAGGGACAGGAATCAAACAGAAGGAATAAGATACTCAGGGTAATTCAAAGAGATCCGAATTGCTGGCGAAAGGTAACCGAACGCTGAAATTTCCTGGCCATTCGGCTATCCAGAGAGCAGGCAGTTCACCAAATGTTGGCGAATTGCCTGCACATACGGTGCCTGTTCGAGGGCAGTGAATCCCCATAGAGAAGCAATGCTTTGTCTATTCAGAGAACAAAAACCAGCAGAGAAAAGTTGCCGAAATGCCCTGCTGTTCAGTGGTTTCATTCGGCAGATTTATTCAGGAGAATCCCATAGGCTTCAATGTTAAAAATATTCCCGTTTTAATTCAATATCTAATAAACCGTTAATTATTTTATTCTGCAGTAAAGAGTCTCTTTATTTATAGATTTTTTGATCTTTTAGGCATTTTTTCTAAATCGTTTTTTCTTTTTCCTGTAACGGCCCTTTTTATTATCATTCATTGGATTTTAGATGTAAATTTCAGACATTTTTGTTCAGTAGTTTCTTTGCAAACATTCAAACGTACTGTTTTTTCTTTTGTTCACTCCATTCGTCTGTGGTGTCGGCTTTTTCCGGCGGCTGCTCTGCGCTGTGATTGGCTCCTGCTCTGGTTTCTCCGGCGTGTTTAATACAGATGTTTTTTGCCGGTTTCGGTGTGTTTCGCTGGGTTTTGCGGTGAGTGTTCGTCGGGTTTGCAGCGGCTTTTCCCTGCAATTCGGGGACCCTGTGGTGCTTGCTGAATACACCGCAGGGTCGCTGAAATGTGATCGCCAAATCGCACCGAATTGAAGAGAACGAAAAGTCACCGAACGTGCGGTGACTTTTCGATTCTCTTTGAATAACCCTGTAAGAGTATTTAGGCCAGTGACAGACAGCGTCATTGGAAAGCAGAAAGAACATCTGTGAGAGTGGACGTTCCTTCCTATCTGACGCCCGTCTGGCCGCCTCGCTGAGTGCAGTTAGTGTGCTCAGTGCTGCAAGGCTCGATCCTGCTATGGAGCATCGCGCTTTGCAGCTCTGTCAACGCGCGCCCCAGTGCTTTGACGGAGAGGCTTTCTAGACGGCCACAGCAAGGCCGCTGTTGCACGCGTAATTTGTGCGAGCGTAACAGCGTGTGGCTGGCCAGTCGCAGCGTCACAACGCTGCGACGGACGCACCTAGTGAGCTCGTCTGACGCCAGCCTTAGAGGGATTAGAAAATAATGGAAGGGACAGGGTGAGCGGGGAATAGAGAGACAGGATACAAATGGAAGGGGCAGGAAAATAATGGCAGGAATGGGATGAAGGGGGGTATAAGGACAGGATACGAATGGAAGGGGCAGGAAAAAAATGGCAGGAATGGGATGAAGGGGGGTATAAGGACAGGATACGAATGGAAGCATCAGGAAAATAATGGCAGGAATGGGATGAAGGGGGGTATAAGGACAGGAAAAGAATGGAAGGGGCAGGAAAAAAATGGCAGGAATGGATGAAGGGGGGTATAAGGACAGGATACGAATGGAAGGGGCAGGAAAAAAATGGCAGGAATGGGATGAAGGGGGGTATAAGGACAGGATACGAATGGAAGGGGCAGGAAAAAAATGGCAGGAATGGGATGAAGGGGGGTATAGGACAGGATACGAATGGAAGGGGCAGGAAAAAAATGGCAGGAATGGATGAAGGGGGGGGTATAAGGACAGGATACGAATGGAAGGGGCAGGAAAAAAATGGTAGGAATGGGATGAAGGGGGGTATAAGGACAGGAAAAGAATGGAAGGGGCAGGAAAAAAATGGCAGGAATGGGATGAAGGGGGGTATAAGGACAGGATACGAATGGAAGGGGCAGGAAAAAAATGGCAGGAATGGGATGAAGGGGGGGGTATAAGGACAGGAAAAGAATGGAAGGGGCAGGAAAATAATGGCAGGAATGGGGGTATAAGGACAGGATACGAATGGAAGGGGCAGGAAAAAAATGGCAGGAATGGGGGTATAAGGACAGGATACGAATGGAAGGGGCAGGAAGAAAATGGACGTAACTGGATGAAAGGGGAAATAGTGGCAGGTTTCCAGATTCAAACAGAAAATGAATGCAAGGAATGGGATGCAGGATTTATAAAGGGACAGGATGAAAGATTTAAAGGGTAACTGGAAGAAGGGGGTATAAAAAGGGACAGGAAAAGACTGGAAGGAATGGGATGAATGGGTATAAAAGGAATGGAAGGGTCAGCATTGTGGGGATAATAAAGGGTCAGGAAGGTGGAGTGAGTGGAGGTGAATGGAGGGTAATCAGATTGAGGGATGTGCAGAAAGAAGGGGATACAGGCAGTGTAAGGACATGTAAGGATAGAGAGAGCACACTGGGTGCAATTCCTGACATCATACCAGTGATACCCCATGACACATCACTGCAGCCACCCATCTTGGCCCACAGATGATCCAGGACTACATGTCTCATGATGCACAGCCAGCCTGAGTCATCTGGGGGGAGGGGGGCACAGGCTGAATATACAGGACAGGTGGTTTCTGGCTGCATATTCTCCACCTACAGCCAGGGCGCCCCCATGTCTACAGAGAGAGGGGGTGGGCTACACTTACGCCTTTTTGATGTCTGAATCCCCAGCACTGCGGCTGATCTCCAGCACCGAATAATAATCCTGCCCCATGGCCGCCGCTCTGTACACTCCGTTACCATGGACACGGCGCGCTCGGCATCACAGAAGCCGGAAGTTGTGCTCCCTTCCGGACGCGGCTTCGTTTCCATGGAAACAGGAGCTGCTCTGAGCGCCGTGAGACCAGAATGCACCGCGCAGCACCGGTAGTAACGTCTCTCTCCCTGTCAGGGCGGTTTACATGCACTGTGGAGGCTCGGTTATTGTTGAAGGAGGTTGTTAAAAAGAAGTCACTCGGTTTCCCCCTGAATAATGAGTGTCCCTCTCAGGGATCAGCTGCAGCATGAGTGGGCTCTCAGGTGGTCTGCAACTACATTTACTTTGATATTCATCCTGGAGTGGCTGAGCATCATGGGAGATGTAGTTCTGAAGCATCAAGGTTTCTGACCTCTGTTCAGCATACATTGCCATTTACTGAGGTATTGGAGGGATGGTACATGAACCAGTCAATGCTAGGAAGGCTGATTTATTATTAAGCGCCAACACATTCCACAGCGCTGTACAAGGTGCATTGAGTTAAAGACAAGACAAATCTTTAATACATACAAGAGGCAGGTCAGTATTGCTGCCAACAGATATATGAGGGCCCAATTCCCGAGGGAATTTACAATCTAGGTGGGTGAGGGGCTGAGAAACAGGAGGGGGGGGCTGCAGCGATGACTTAATGCAGGGAGAGGGGAGGACCATTTTTGGGTCAGTCGGATGTCTTGTTATGGAGTCAGGTGGTCGGCTTCCCTAAACAGAAGGGTCTTTACGGAGCGTTTAAATGAAGCCAGATTTGGGGACAGTCTGATATTGCGAGGAAGCGCGGTCCATAGGGTCGGCGCCGCACGAGAAAAGTCCTGCAGTCTTTCATGTGAAGCGGTAATGATGGGGGATGCCAGGCGCAGGTCATTGCTGGATCTTAGGGCTGGGATGTATTTGGTGATTGGTGAGGACAGGTAGTGAGGGGCGGCGTTAGTGAGGACAGGTAGTGAGGGGCGGCGTTAGTGAGGACAGGTAGTGAGGGGCGGCGTTAGTGAGGACAGGTAGTGAGGGGCGGCGTTAGTGAGGACAGGTAGTGAGGGGCGGCGTTAGTGAGGACAGGTAGTGAGGGGCGGCTTTAGTGAGGACAGGTAGTGAGGGGCGGCTTTAGTGAGGACAGGTAGTGAGGAGCGGCGTTAGTGAGGGGCGGCTTTAGTGAGGACAGGTAGTGTGGAGCGGCGTTGGTGAGGACAGGTAGTGAGGAGCGGCGTTGGTGCGGACAGGTAGTGAGGACAGGTAGTGAGGGGCGGCGTTAGTGAGGACAGGTAGTAGGAGGGCGGCGTTAGTGAGACAGGTAGTAGTGAGGGGCGGCGTTAGTGAGGACAGGTAGTGAGGGGCGGCGTTAGTGAGGACAGGTAGTGAGGGGCGGCGTGAGGACAGGTTTAGTGAGGGGCGCTTAGTGAGGACAGGTAGTGAGGGGCGGCGTTAGTGAGGACAGGTAGTGAGGGGCGGCGTTAGTGAGGACAGGTAGTGAGGGGCGGCGTTAGTGAGGACAGGTAGTGAGGGGCGGCGTTAGTGAGGACAGGTAGTGAGGGGCGGCTTTAGTGAGGACAGTAGTGAGGGGCGGCTTTAGTGAGGACAGGTAGTGAGGAGCGGCGTTAGTGAGGGGCGCTTAGTGAGGACAGGTAGTTTGTGGAGCGGCGTTGGTGAGGACAGGTAGTGAGGAGCCGGCGTTGGTGCGGACAGGTAGTGAGGACAGGTAGTGAGGGCGGCTGTTAGTGAGGACAGGTAGTGAGGCGCGCGTTAGTGAGGACAGGTAGTGAGGGGCGGCGTTAGTGAGGACAGGTTAGTGAGGGGCGGCGTTAGTGAGGACAGGTAGTGAGGGGCGGCGTGGAGGACAGGTAGTGAGGGGCGGCGTTAGTGAGGACAGGTAGTGAGGGGCGGCTTTTTAGGTGATGACAGGTAGTGAGGGGTCAGTGTTAGTGAGGACAGGTAGTGAGGGGCGGCTTTAGTGAGGACAGGTTAGTGCGGGACGGTGTTATGAGGACAGGTAGTGAGGGGCGGCTTTAGTGAGGACAGGTAGTGAGAGGGCGGCTTTAGTGAGGACAGGTAGTGAGGAGCGGCGTTAGTGGGGGCGGCTTTAGTGAGGAGCGGCGTTAGTAAGGACAGGTAGGGAGGAGCGCATTAGTGAGGACAGGTAGTGAGGGGCGGCGTTAGTGAGGACAGTTAGTGAGGACAGGTAGTGAGGGGCGGCGTTAGTGAGGACAGGTAGTGAGGGGCGGCTTTAGTGAGGACAGGTAGTGAGGAGCGGCGTTAGTGAGGGGCGGCTTTAGTGAGGACAGGTAGTGTGGAGCGGCGTTGGTGAGGACAGGTAGTGAGGAGCGGCGTTAGTGAGGAGCGGCGTTAGTGCGGACAGGTAGTGAGGACAGGTAGTGAGGGGCGGCGTTAGTGAGGACAGGTAGTGAGGGGCGGCTTTAGTGAGGACAGGTAGTGCGGGGCGGCTTTAGTGAGGACAGGTAGTGTGGGGCGGTGTTAGTGAGGACAGGTAGTGAGGGGCGGCTTTAGTGAGGACAGGTAGTGCGGGCGGTATTAGTGAGGACAGGTAGTGCGGGGCGGTGTTAGTGAGGACAGGTAGTGCGGGGCGGTGTTAGTGAGGACAGGTAGTGAGGGGCGGTGTTAGTGAGGACAGGTAGTGAGGGGCGGCTTTAGTGAGGACAGGTAGTGCGGGCGGTGTTAGTGAGGACAGGCAGTGCGGGGCAGTGTTAGTGAGGACAGGTAGTGAGGGGCGGCTTTAGTGAGGACAGGTAGTGAGGGGCGGCTTTAGTGAGGAGCGGCATTAGGACAGGTAGGGAGGAGCGGCATTAGGAGAGGTAGGGTGGAGCGGCATTAGGAGAGGTAGGGTGGAGCGGCATTAGTGAGGACAGGTAGTGAGGGGCGGTCTTAGTGAGGACAGGTAATGAGGGGTGGCCTTAGTGAGGACAGGTAGTGAGGGGCGGCGTTAGTGAGGACAGGTAGTGAGGGGCGGTGTTAGTGAGCACAGGTAGTGAGGGACGGCGTTAGTGAGGACAGGTAGTGAGGAGCGGCGTTAGTGAGGACAGGTAGTGAAGGGCGGCGTTAGTGAGGACAGGTAGTGAGGGGCGGTGTTAGTGAGGGGCGGCGTTAGTGAGGACAGGTAGTGAGGGGCGGTGTTAGTGAGGACAGGTAGTGAGGGGCGGTGTTAGTGAGGACAGGTAGTGAAGGGCGGCGTTAGTGAGGACAGGTAGTGAGGGGCGGTGTTAGTGAGGGGCGGCGTTAGTGAGGACAGGTAGTGAGGGGCGGTGTTAGTGAGGACAGGTAGTGAGGGGCAGTGTTAGTGAGGACAGGTAGTGAAGGGCGGCGTTAGTGAGGACAGGTAGTGAGGGGCGGTGTTAGTGAGGGGCGGCGTTAGTGAGGACAGGTAGTGAGGGGCGGCATTCGTGAGGGTTTTGTAGGTCAGGGTGAGTAGTTTGATTCTGCTGTGGAGCCAGTGTAAGAATTCACAGAGAGGAGCGGCAGAGACAGAGCGACGGGTGAGATGGATAAGCCGGGCTGATGTGTTTAGGATGGACTGCAGGGGAGAGGCGGGAGATAGGAAGGCCAGTCTGGAGGTTGTTGTAGTAGTCCAGGCGGGAGATAACAAGCGAGTGATAAGTTGCTTGGTGGTGTTGGCAGTCAGAAATAGATGGCGGCTTTAGTGAGGACAGGTAGTGAGGAGCGGCGTTAGTGAGGGGCGGCTTTAGTGAGGACAGGTAGTGTGGAGCGGCGTTGGTGAGGACAGGTAGTGAGGAGCGGCGTTAGTGCGGACAGGTAGTGAGGACAGGTAGTGAGGGGCGGCGTTAGTGAGGACAGGTAGTGAGGGGCGGCGTTAGTGAGGACAGGTAGTGAGGGGCGGCGTTAGTGAGGACAGGTAGTGAGGGGCGGCGTTAGTGAGGACAGGTAGTGAGGGGCGGCGGTTAGTGAGGACAGGTAGTGAGGAGCGGCGTTAGTGCGGACAGGTAGTGAGGGGCGGCGTTAGTGAGGACAGGTAGTGAGGGGCGGCTTTAGTGAGGACAGGTAGTGAGGGGCGGCTTTAGTGAGGACAGGTAGTGAGGGGCAGTGTTAGTGAGGACAGGTAGTGAGGGGCGGCTTTAGTGAGGACAGGTAGTGCGGGACGGTGTTAGTGAGGACAGGTAGTGAGGGGCGGCTTTAGTGAGGACAGGTAGTGAGGGGCGGCTTTAGTGAGGACAGGTAGTGAGGAGCGGCGTTAGTGAGGACAGGTAGTGAGGGGCGGCTTTAGTGAGGAGCGGCGTTAGTAAGGACAGGTAGGGAGGAGCGGCATTAGTGAGGACAGGTAGTGAGGGGCGGCGTTAGTGAGGACAGGTAGTGAGGGGCGGCGTTAGTGAGGACAGGTAGTGAGGGGCGGCGTTAGTGAGGACAGGTAGTGAGGGGCGGCGTTAGTGAGGACAGGTAGTGAGGGGCGGCTTTAGTGAGGACAGGTAGTGAGGAGCGGCGTTAGTGAGGGGCGGCTTTAGTGAGGACAGGTAGTGTGGAGCGGCGTTGGTGAGGACAGGTAGTGAGGAGCGGCGTTAGTGAGGAGCGGTGTTAGTGCGGACAGGTAGTGAGGGGCGGCGTTAGTGAGGACAGGTAGTGAGGGGCGGCCTTAGTGAGGACAGGTAGTGAGGGGCGGCGTTAGTGAGGGGCGGTGTTAGTGAGGACAGGTAGTGAGGGGCGGCGTTAGTGAGGACAGGTAGTGAGGAGCGGCGTTAGTGAGGACAGGTAGTGAAGGGCGGCGTTAGTGAGGACAGGTAGTGAGGGGCGGTGTTAGTGAGGGGCGGCGTTAGTGAGGACAGGTAGTGAGGGGCGGTGTTAGTGAGGACAGGTAGTGAGGGGCAGTGTTAGTGAGGACAGGTAGTGAAGGGCGGCGTTAGTGAGGACAGGTAGTGAGGGGCGGTGTTAGTGAGGGCGGCGTTAGTGAGGACAGGTAGTGAGGGGCGGTGTTAGTGAGGACAGGTAGTGAGGGGCGGTGTTAGTGAGGGCGGCGTTAGTGAGGACAGGTAGTGAGGGGCGGTGTTAGTGAGGGGCCGGCGTTTAGTGAGGACAGGTAGTGAGGGGCGGTGTTAGTGAGGACAGGTAGTGAGGGGCGGTGTTAGTGAGGGCGGCGTTAGTGAGGACAGGTAGTGAGGGGCGTGTTTAGTGAGGACAGGTAGTGAGGGGCAGTGTTAGTGAGGACAGGTAGTGAAGGGCGGCGTTAGTGAGGACAGGTAGTGAGGGGCGGTGTTAGTGAGGGGCGGCGTTAGTGAGGACAGGTAGTGAGGGGCGGCATTCGTGAGGGTTTTGTAGGTCAGGGTGAGTAGTTTGATTCTGCTGTGGAGCCAGTGTAAGGATTCACAGAGAGGAGCGGCAGAGACAGAGCGACGGGTGAGATGGATAAGCCGGGCTGATGTGTTTAGGATGGACTGCAGGGGGGAGAGGCGGGAGATAGGAAGGCCAGTCTGGAGGTTGTTGTAGTAGTCCAGGCGGGAGATAACAAGCGAGTGATAAGTTGCTTGGTGGTGTTGGCAGTCAGAAATAGATGGATTTTGGCGATGTTACGGAGGTGATTGCGGCAAGATGAGGAGAGTGATTGGATGTAGGGGCTGAAGGAAAGACTGGAGTCAAGAGTCACTCCGAGGCAGCGGACCTAGGCTGAAGGTAGGATAGTGACACCGTCAGCACTTACAGAAAAAAACAGAGTAGAGGTAGAGGGGAAATTAGAAGGAGCTCGGTCTTGGGATATATTGATCTTCAGGTAGTGAGTGGCCATGCAGGAGGAGATTCCAGACAGACGGTCACTGACCTGAGAGAGAACAGAGGGAGAGAGATCACGAGTGGAGAGGTTGATTCGAAACTTGTCTCTGGTGGTGCTCCAATAAAACCGCCCTATTACTGAATGCACGCGCCTTTCTTCTGACCATTGCTCTATGGGCCTGGTCTCTCCTGGTATGTGTTGGCACCCGTAATAAGATTTTTTAGGGAGAGTGTTTGTTGCCGCTTGCCGCCTCTGAGGCCCTGTATATATTTTTATAAAGTTATCAGACCCCCTCTGAGGCCCCGTATATATTTATATAAAGTTATCAGAGCCCTCTAAGGCCTGGTATATATTTATATAAAGGTATCAGATCCCTCTAAGGCCTGGTATATATTTATATAAAGGTATCAGATCCCTTTAAGGCCTGGTATATATTTATATAAAGTTATCAGATCCCTCTAAGGCCTGGAATATTTTTATATAAAATTCTCAGATCCCTCTAAGGCCCCGTATATATTTATATAAAGTTCTCAGATCCCCTCTGAGGCCCCGTATATATTTATATAAAGTTATCAGACCCCCTCTGAGGCCTCGTATATATTTATATAAAGTTATCAGAGCCCTCTAAGGCCTGGTATATATTTATATAAAGGTATCAGATCCCTTTAAGGCCTGGTATATATTTATATAAAGTTATCAGATCCCTCTAAGGCCTGGAATATTTTTATATAAAATTCTCAGATCCCTCTAAGGCCCCGTATATATTTATATAAAGTTCTCAGATCCCCTCTGAGGCCCCGTATATATTTATATAAAGTTATCAGATTCCCCTCAAAGGCGCCGTTTCTCTAAACCGGTTGAAGCTTGTTAGCCTTTCCTCAGAACTTAAATCTTCATTCCCCTTAATAATTTAGTTGCCCGTCTCTGCTCTTTTTCTGGCGCCATATTACCTACGTAAGTATGCAAGTTCTGCAAGATGCTCAATTTATATACGCTACACAAATTGTGTTAGTAGTTGCAGGGGCTTCCGCATTTTGGAAGCCCGGAGTGAAGAGGAGTAGTGCGTGCAGAGGGAGAAAAGGTGAGTATTTACACCAAAACTATAAAAAAAAATAATTATCTGTCCAATTATTTATTGGCAAAAAAAGCAGTGTACATTTTTTGTAGCGTGTTCTTTTAAGGCTTTAATAAATAAATAAAAATCAAGCACAGCTTGACACGTCACACTCACTTTTTGACAGATGAGAAAACACAGTGCTTTAGGTAATTTTTGCGACAGAACACAATAATTAACGCAGTAAAACTCAACGTTCGTTCTCTGCACACCGGGCAGAACAGTCTCTTATTTGTGGCTTTTCTGGTGTTTGATGAGGTGGGGGATCTGGGTAAAGCACTTGCCGCACTCAGAGCAGACGTACGGTCTCTCGCCCGTGTGAATCCGCTGATGAGTCAGGAGGTTGGAGCACTGTGTGAAGCACTTCCCGCACTGCGAGCACACGAACGGTTTCTCTCCCGTGTGAATGCGCTGGTGGATGACCAAGTTGGAGTTCTTGCTGAAACATTTGCCACACTCCAAACACGCATACGGCTTCTGGCCGGTGTGACTTCTCTGGTGCACAACCAAGTTAGAGTTCTGGCTGAAGCACTTGCCGCATTCGGAGCAGGCAAACGCCCCGGTGTGGATACGCTGGTGCTTAACCAGCGTCGACTTGTGGGTAAAACACTTGCCGCAGTCTGAACAGGAAAACGGCTTCTCTCTCGTGTGAATCCTGAGGTGGGCCAGAAGCTCAGCACTCTGAGTAAAGGATTTGCCACATTCGAAGCAGACAAACAGTTTCTCCCCGGTGTGGACCATCTGGTGGGCGAGCAGGTCCGCGTGATCGCTGAAACTTTCCTGACACTCAGTGCACGTGTATATCGACTCCAAGCCGTGCGTTCCTTGGTGATACATAAAGTCAAGCTCACTCTTGAAGTTCTTCCCGCATTCCACACATTCATACATTGTCACCCCCAGGCTCTCGTGGATTTTCTGGATCTCTGGACTTTCTTTCTCACACAGATCGGTCGACAGCGGCGAGCTTGCGGCCCACACCGGTTCTTTGACAAAGTCGGTGAGGTTTAAATCTTCGCTCAGGGAGGAGTCTTTTTCTAAGATATTCACAGGGTTACTCAGGGTCTCCTCCGTAAGGTGGTCGCTCATGATGCCTTCTTCTGAAGAATTCTGATCCAGGTCGTGGTCGCTCCTGCAACATTCTGCAGCTGAAAGACAGAGGTCGTTTTGTTCTGTATGGGATTCCCAGCTGATGGACAGACCTGTGTTGCAGAACAGAGTTTTACAGTTGATCAGATGTTGAAATTATTGTAAATATCTATAAATTAGGGCTGCGACTAACGATTATTCTCATAAAATCGATTAGTTGTCCGATTATTATTTCGATTAAATGATTCATCGGATAAAAAAAAGGAAAAAAGTTTGTTTACTTAAAAGGAATTTTATGTAAAAAAATAAACAAATAAGCAATTTACGTAGCGTACGTAATCTTCGTACGTTCATACACAAATTGCGTATCTCGCGTACTCTTCACAGAAGGTATGCGAGCGCTTAGTCAGATGGATGGGTTGATGCTGCATCTTTCAACCTATCTGGACTTCCTAAACACCCTACTCCCCCACCCCGCACACACACTCGCAGAAATCTACATGCTGTGGATCCCCATCAATTCTCCAACCTACTTCACCACCTCCCTCACACCTCATCCTTCACCTGCCCTGATGCTGCCACTAATCACTACAACACTACTCTTATCTCTGCTCTAGACACTCTTGCTCCTCTTCGACTCTGTAAGGCCCCACGCCGCCAGCTTCAGCCCTGGCACACCCTCCAGACTCGCTACCTGCAAAGATGCTCCCGCACCGCAGAGCGTGCCTGGAGGAAATCCCGCTCTGAAGCTGATTTTGTTCACTTCAAGTTTATTCTCCGGTCATACACCTCTGCCCTCCACTTGGCCAAACAATCCTTCTCATCTCTTATATCTACGCTGTCCTCCAACCCTAAATGGCTCTGGTCCAACTTCAACACCTTCCTCTATCCACCTGCACCTCCCCCCACAGCTGCCTTCAGCGCTCAAGACCTGGCAGACTACTTCCTCAGTAAAACTCTATCAGAAGCAACATCCCAACACAAGATAGTTATCTGCCACCTCCACTCCCACAGGTCCCCTCTGCCACCCTCTGCCGTTTCCTCCCAGCCACTGAGGAGGAAGTCAATTCCTTATTGTCCTCCTCACATCTCACCACGTGCCCGCTCGACCCCATTCCCTCACATCTAATTCCTCCCCTCCTCCTCCCTCACCCCTGCTCTCACACACATCTTCAACCTATCTCTCTCCACTGGCTCCTTTCCATCCGCCTTCAAACACGCGCTAGTTACCCCTTTACTAAAGAAACCATCCCTAGATCCCAACTCTCCATCCAACTACCGCCCTGTATCCCTGCTTCCCTTCACATCAAAGCTCTTAGAAAAACTAGTCTTCAACCGCCTCTCCCTCTTCCTGTCCTCCAATTCCCTACTTGAACCCCTGCAATCTGGCTTCCGTCCCCTACACTCAACTGAAACTGCCCTCACCAAAGTCACCAACGACCTCCTAACTGCTAAAAAACACGGCCACTATTCTATTCTCATCCTGCTTGACCTCTCGGCTGCTTTTGACACTGTTGACCACCCCCTCCTTCTACAGACCCTCAACTCTCTGGGTCTCGGTGACACTGCACTTGCTTGGGTTGACTCCTATTTATTGAACAGGTCCTTCTGTGTGTCCTTTGCTGGTAACTCCTCCTCCTCATTGCCTCTATCTGTTGGTGTACCTCAAGGCTCTGTCCTTGGTCCTCTGCTCTTTTCCATCTACACCTCCTCCCTGGGCAAAATCATCAACAGCTTTGGCTTTAATTACCACCTCTACGCTGATGACACTCAGATCTACCTCTCTACCCCTGATCTCTCTCCCCCTGTCCTTTCAAAAGTCAGTGACTGTTTATCTGGCATCTCCTCCTGGATGGCCTCCCACCACCTAAAGATCAACATGTCAAAGACTGAGCTCCTTCTTATTCCTCCCTCCAATGCCTCCCCACCTCCTGACTTCTCTATCACTGTGGAGGGTATCACCATCTCCCCATCAAACCAAGTTCGCTGTCTTGGAGTTACACTTGACTCTGCTCTTTCCTTCATCCCCCACATCAAGTCTCTTTCCTGCTCCTGCCGATACCAACTGCGTAATATTTCCAGAATTCGGCCATTTCTTACCGCTGTCACCACAAAACAACTCATACACGCCCTGGTAATCTCCCGACTCGACTATTGCAATAATCTCTTATCTGGCCTCCCTCTGTCCCGCCTCTCCCCCCTACAATCCATCCTGAACGCCTCCGCCAGGCTAATTCACCTCACCCGCCGCTCTGTCTCTGCCGCTCCCCTCTGCGAGTCCCTTCACTGGCTCCCCATCCACTGCAGAATTAAGTTCAAAATCCTTATCCTTACCTACAAAACCCTCACTAACTCAGCTCCCCACTACCTGTCCTCACTAATCACCAAATACACCCCAGCCCGCTCCCTAAGCTCAAACAGTGACCTGCGCCTAGCTTCTCCCCGCATCACCTCTTCCCATGATAGACTGCAGGATTTCTCACGCGCAGCCCCCACTCTCTGGAACGCTCTCCCTCGTACTGTCAGACTTCCCTTTAACTTCTCTTCCTTCAAACGCTCCCTTAAAACGTTCCTATTTAGGGAAGCCTACCACCCAACTCACTGACACAACCATCAATCACTCTCACCTTACAGTCCTCTCCTCCTGTTTCCAACCCCAACCCTCCCAGATTGTGAGTTCCTACGGGAATAGGGCCCTCATCTCCTCCTGTACTGTTTGTCAAATGTTGTTCAATGTATTGTAACCCTGTCTATACTGTGCTTATTGTACAGCGCTGCGGAATATGCTGGCGCTTTATAAATAAAGAATAATAATAATAATAAATGCGCAGCTTAAGCCCATGTTTGCTTTCTCAAATGAAGGCGACTACAAGCACTTGGTCATAGATGATGATGTCAGCATGAAATCGGGGTTAAAAGCTAAAGTGGTCAGGGTGCGTATAGTGTCCCTTTTAAATAATTTCGTGAACAAACGGAGTGGGAGGAGGGACTGGAGGTGGAAGGGAGTGACTTTGCTCAAGTGACTTGACCTGAGTGTGAGAGGGAGTGGGTATGGACAAAAGACTGAATCTGAGTGTGGGAGTGAGTTTGGGGAAAAGGACCAGTCCAAAGGGAGGGAATGGCAGTTCCTGACCAAAGAGGGTGTGACAGGGAGGGTGGGGTGGTGGCACAGGACTCCAGCTTCAAGTAAGGATAAAACACAGGCATACAGCTCCTTCACCCAGTGGCAGTATCCTATTGTTTGTGTTATAGTTCTGCTACTGTTGTAAACGGAATAAAAACAAACTGGTTGTGTCTGACATAACCCTAGAACTAAATCATAGTAAAGCAGCAGCGCGTCTTCTCCAATCCGCTCCGAAGCAGATGTTATTTACGTTTAACTCAGTCTGACTCTAAACAGTGTGTGCTGTACACAGGACGATTAATCGAAACCGATTAATCGAGAATGGAAATAGTTGACAACTAATTTAATCGATCGATCAGTTGTTTCAGCCCTACTATAAATACAAGTTATTAATCCTTCAGACCATGGGGCCAGCAACCACAGACTCCTTTCAGAGAGACATGTCTCATGATGCGGAGGTTCTCATTAGTTTGGCACAGCTTCCTCGGAAATATAGTTCCAAAATATCTGGAGTGCCAAGGTTGCTGACCTTCGATTTGGAGCCTCATGCGCATGTAAACATAGAAACATAGAAAATGTCAGCAGATAAGAACCTTTTGGCCCATCTAGTCTGCCCAATTACATGGATACTTTACCTGGATTTATCTTTTGTTTAGGATAGCCTTATGCCTATCCCATGCCTGCTTAAATTCAATTACTGTTTTGGTCTCTACCACTTCTACTGGAAGACTGTTTCATGTATCCACCACCCTCTCAGTAAAATAATGCTTCCTGATGTTACTTTTAAACCTTTGCCCCTCTAATCTAAGACTATGTCCTCTTGTTTTGCTACTTTGTTTCCTTTTAAATATACTCCCTTCCTCTACCTTGTGGATTCCCTTTACGTATTTAAATGTTTCTATCATATCTCCTCTGTCTCGTCTTTTTTCCAAGCTGTACATGTTAAGATCATTAAGCCTTTCCTGGTAACTTTTCTCCTTCAAGCCGTACACCATTTTAGTAGCCCTTCTCTGAACTCTCTCTAAGATGTCTATATCCTTCTGGAGATACGGTCTCCAGTACTGCACACAGTACTCCAAGTGAGGTCTCACCAGTGCTCTGTACAGTGGCATGAGCACTTCCCTTTTCCTACTGCTAATACCTCTCCCTACACAACCAAGCATTCTGCCACCATTTCCAAGCATTCTGCCAGCATTTCCTGCTGCTCTATTACATTGACTACTTACCCTTAGATCCTCTGCAATAATAACCCCTAAATCCCAACCCTCGGATGTATCAAATATTCTATATTCAGCCCTTGGGTTGTACATAGAGAAGGGAGCAATGATACGGCCACGTAGTTAGGGCTCTATTCCATAGTTGGTGCTGATGTTGCGTCTAGATATGTAAGCGTTACCGCTAGGAGAAGTAAGTTTAACGTCTGGCATCAATATTCCGATCTTGACGCTACAGTCAGGGAAAAATGTTTTGCGCCTCACAGTTTGCGTCTCCTATACTTAACATGGGGAGTGCAATCTATTTTTAGCATCTCGACAAGTGAGGTATTACAAAGTGCTGGCGCAAATTACTGTCGTGAACCAAAATTTTACCAACTCCTAAAAGCTGGTGCTAAATGATTCTGCAAATGCAAAATCATTTAACACGCTATAAACTCCCCTAAAAATCTCATACTCGCCTCGTAGTGAAAAGGGTGGCCCGATCCGTCACTTCTTCTCCCTGGGAGCAGAGAGAGACTGGGATCAAATAGTTCCTAGTCTCCCTGCGTGACGACTCAGCGGCGCTGCGCGGTCTCACGAGAGTGAGGTCGTGCAAAGCTTGCGGCCAGGAAGCACAAGCCTCCATGGAGTCCAGAAGCTGATACGGTGGTTCGGGAAAAAAACTACTGTGTGTATCAGGGAGGTTAGTGCTGCGTTACGGGGTGAGGTGCCGAGATAACGTCTTATTCTGGGGAAAGTGCTAACATGGAGACTGTAAGGGAAAATCTGCAAGCGCACCTTATCCTGCTTACCCTCTCAATGCTAGCGTCCACCATGGAATAGGGCCTCTAGTGTGTTTGTTTCCACTTCTCGTGTTTGCTATGATTGAGGTCTTTCCTTCCCAACTGTATTGAGATATCTTGAGGATGCGACCCAAGTCTAGACACGAAATTCACATATACACACACATTATATACGCCATTTTTAATCATTTTGTCCCTGTCACGAGGTCATACGTGATATTTTCCTCTTTTGGGGTCATGATGGCGCTCAGAAAAGCATTGCAATTCTAATCACACGCCTGCTTAGGGCTCAGATTGCATGATGTTCTTTAACTCTTCGCTTTCCCTGGGTACACACAGATCTTCTTTCCCAGAGAATTGCTAACCACACTGCACAGTGTAACGTGGTAAATCCACTCCCTGGGATCTTTCCGTTCTTCGGCCGCGTGATTCGCCCTTACCTGGACTGATCTCTGTGGGATCTTCTTCCTGCTTACATCGCAGCTGAAATATCTCATCGTCCTGCTCCATCTGCATCACAAAGGAACACAATGTTACATAACCCCATGTCCTGCACAATCAACGAAGCGCCATGTCTGCTGGATTCACCGGGTTAAGTAGATTTAATCATGGCAGTTAACCCCATAGTGACCGGGCAGTTTTACAAAAATCCGTCCTTTAGTGCCTGCTGGTATTTACGTTTCTGCGCTGTTTGTGTTTAGGTCAAATTTTCTTCTTACTCGTTTAAGAAGCCCACACATATTATATAACGTTTTTCTCACCATTAAATGGACTTTCTAAAAATACCATTATTTCCATCATATCTTATAATTTACTATATGAAAAAAAAAAGGGAAGTATGATGAAAAAAATACCACACTTTTTCAAAATTTAATTCCCAAAATCTACAAGCGCCAAAAGAGACCCCGGCTAAATAGTAGGGTTGCACCGATACTAGTATCGGTATCGATGCCGATACCGGGTACTGCAGGAGTACTTGGTACTCGTGTAGTACCCCCCGATATCGGAAGCCGGCATTGAGCCGGCTTGCCGGCATCCGAGGGGCTGGGGCGGCTGTCCGAATGCTCTATCGGCATTCGGACAGGCCCTGCAGCTGCTCACTGTGTTTCTACTTACCTTCCTGAGCGACGCTGGGAAAGTCTTTGCGCGTGCGCTCATTGGAAGGCCCCCCAGCCGCGACCACGTGGGACCATGTGATCGCGGCTGGGGGCCTTCTAACGAGCGCACGCACAGCAACTTTCCCGGCGTCGCTCAGGAAGGTAAGTATAAACACAGTGAGCAGCTGCAGGGCCTGTCCGAATGCCGATAGAGCATTCGGACAGGCACCTGGAGCTCTCCGCGATGATACTTACCTTCCTGGGTGACGCCGGGAAAGTTTCCGCGCGTGCACTCGTTGGAAGGCCCCCCAGCCGCCATCACATGGTCCCACGTGGTCGCGGCTGGGGGCCTTCCAACGAGCGCACGCGCGAAGACTTTCTCAGCGTCGCCCAGGAAGGTAAGTATCATCGCGGAGAGTGCCGGGGGGGGGGATCCATGAGCTGGGGCAAATCCATGTGTGAGCTGGGGCAAATCCATGTGTGAGCTGGGGCAAATCCATGTGTGAGCTGGGGCAAATCCATGTGTGAGCTGGGGCAAATCCATGTGTGAGCTGGGGCAAATCCATGTGTGAGCTGGGACAAATCCATGTGTGAGCTGGGACAAATCCATGTGTGTGCTGGGGCAAATCCATGTGTGTGCTGGGGCAAATCCATGTGTGAGCTGGGGCAAATCCATGTGTGAGCTGGGTCAAATCCATGTGTGAGCTGGGGCAAATCCATGTGTGAGCTGGGGCAAATCCATGAGCTGGGGCAAATGCATGTGTGTGCTGGGGCAAATCCATGAGCTGAGGCAAATGCATGTGTGTGCTGGGGCAAATGCATGTGTGTGCTGGGGCATATCCATGTGTGTGCTGGGGCATATCCATGTGTGTGCTGGGGCATATCCATGTGTGTGCTGGGGCATATCCATGTGTGTGCTGGGGCATATCCATGTGTGTGCTGGGGCATATCCATGTGTGAGCTGGGGCATATCCATGTGTGAGCTGGGGCATATCCATGAGCTGGGGCAAATGCATGTGTGTGCTGGGGCAAATCCATGTGTGTGCTGGGGCAAATCCATGTGTGAGCTGGGGCATATCCATGTGTGAGCGGGGCAAATCCATGTGTGTGCTGGGGCATATCCATGTGTGTGCTGGGGCATATCCATGTGTGTGCTGGGGCATATCCATGTGTGTGCTGGGGCATATCCATGTGTGTGCTGGGGCAAATCCATGTGTGAGCTGGGGAAAATCCATGTGTGAGCTGGGGCAAATCCATGTGTGAGCTGGGGCAAATCCATGTGTGTGCTGGGGCATATCCAAGTGTGAGCTGGGGCATATCCATGTGTGAGCTGGGGCATATCCATGTGTTTGCTGGGGCATATCCATGTGTGAGCTGGGGCATATCCATGTGTGAGCTGGGGCATACCCATGTGTGGTGCTGGGGCATACCCATGTGTGTGCTGGGGCATACCCATGTGTGTGCTGGGGCATACCCATGTGTGTGCTGGGGCATATCCATGTGTGTGCTGGGCATATTCCATGTGTGTGCTGGGGCATATCCATGTGTGTGCTGGGGCATATCCATGTGTGTGCTTGGGGCATATCCATGTGTGTGCTGGGCATATCCGTGTGCTGGGGCATATCCATGTGTGTGCTGGGGCATATCCATGTGTGTGCTGGGGCATATCCATGTGTGTGCTGGGGCATATCCATGTGTGTGCTGGGGCATATCCATGTGTGTGCTGGGGCATATCCATGTGTGAGCTGGGGCATATCCCTGTGTGTGCTGGGGCATATCCATGTGTGTGCTGGGGCATATCCATGTGTGTGCTGGGGCATATCCGTGTGGCTGGGGCATATCCATGTGTGTGCTGGGGCATATCCATGTGTGTGCTGGGGCATATCCATGTGTGTGCTGGGGCATATCCATGTGTGAGCTGGGGCATATCTATGTGTGAGCTGGGGCATATCTATGTGTGAGCGGGGCAAATCCATGTGTGAGCGGGGCAAATCCATGAGCTGGGGCATATCCATGTGTGTGCTGGGGCATATCCATGTGTGTTGCTGGGGCATATCCATGTGTGTGCTGGGGCATATCCATTGTGTGTGCTGGGGCAAATCCATGTGTGAGCTGGGGCAAATCCATGTGTGAGCTGGGGCAAATCCATGTGTGTGCTGGGGCATATCCAAGTGTGAGCTGGGGCATATCCATGTGTGAGCTGGGGCATATCCATGTGTTTGCTGGGGCATATCCATGTGTGAGCTGGGGCATATCCATGTGTGAGCTGGGGCATACCCATGTTTTTTGCTGGGGCATACCCATGTGTGTGCTGGGGCATATCCATGTGTGTGCTGGGGCATATCCATGTGTGTGCTGGGGCATATCCGTGTGCTGGGGCATATCCATGTGTGAGCGGGGCAAATCCATGTGTGAGCGGGGCAAATCCATGAGCTGGGGCATATCCATGTGTGAGCTGGGGCAAATCCAAGTGTGAGCTGGGGCATATCCATGTGTGAGCTGGGGCATATCCATGTGTGTGCTGGGGCATATCCATGTGTGAGCTGGGCATATCCATGTGTGAGCTGGGGCATATCCATGTGTGTGCTGGGGCATATCCATGTGTGAGCTGGGGCATATCCATGAGCTGGGGCATATCCATGAGCTGGGGCATATCCATGAGCTGGGGCATAGCCATGAGCTGGGGCATATCCATGAGCTGGGGCATAGCCATGAGCTGGGGCATAGCCATGAGCTGGGGCATAGCCATGTGTGTGCTGGGGCATATCCATGTGTGTGCTGGGGCATATCCATGTGTTTGCTGGGGCATATCCATGTGTGAGCTGGGGCATACCCATGTGTGTGCTGGGGCATACCCATGTGTGTGCTGGGGCATACCCATGTGTGTGCTGGGGCATACCCATGTGTGTGCTGGGGCATATCCATGTGTGTGCTGGGGCATATCCATGTGTGTGCTGGGGCATATCCATGTGTGAGCTGGGCATATATCCATGTGTGAGCTGGGGCATATCCATGTGTGTGCTGGGGCATATCCATGTGTGAGCTGGGGCATATCCATGAGCTGGGGCATATCCATGAGCTGGGGCATATCCATGAGCTGGGGCATAGCCATGAGCTGGGGCATATCCATGAGCTGGGGCATAGCCATGAGCTGGGGCATAGCCATGAGCTGGGGCATAGCCATGTGTGTGCTGGGGCATATCCATGTGTTTGCTGGGGCATATCCATGTGTGAGCTGGGGCATACCCATGGTGTGTGCTGGGGCATACCCATGTGTGTGCTGGGGCATACCCATGTGTGTGCTGGGGCATACCCATGTGTGTGCTGGGCATATCCATGTGTGTGCTGGGGCATATCCATGTGTGTGCTGGGGCATATCCATGTGTGAGCTGGGCATATCCATGTGTGAGCTGGGGCATATCCATGTGTGAGCTGGGGCATATCCATGTGTGTGCTGGGGCATATCCATGTGTGAGCTGGGGCATATCCATGAGCTGGGGCATATCCATGAGCTGGGGCATATCCATGAGCTGGGGCATAGCCATGTGTGTGCTGGGCATATCCATGTGTGTGCTGGGGCATATCCATGTGTGAGCTGGGGCATATCCATGAGCTGGGGCATATCCATGTGTGTGCTGGGGCATATCCATGTGTGTGCTGGGGCAAATCCATGTGTGTGCTGGGGCAAATCCATGTGTGTGCTGGGGCATATCCATGTGTGTGCTGGGGCATATCCATGTGTGTGCTGGGGCAAATCCATGTGTGAGCTGGGGCAAATCCATGTGTGAGCTGGGGCAAATCCATGTGTGTGCTGGGGCATATCCAAGTGTGAGCTGGGGCATATCCATGTGTGAGCTGGGGCATATCCATGTGTGAGCTGGGCATATCCATGTGTGAGCTGGGGCATACCCATGTGTGAGCTGGGGCATACCCATGTGTGTGCTGGGGCATACCCATGTGTGTGCTGGGGCATACCCATGTGTGTGCTGGGCATATCCATGTGTGAGCTGGGGCATATCCATGTGTGAGCTGGGGCATATCCATGTGTGTGCTGGGGCAAATCCATGAGCTGGGGCCTATCCATGTGTGTGCTGGGGCATATCCATGTGTGTGCTGGGGCATATCCATGAGCTGGGGCATATCCATGAGCTGGGCATATCCATGTGTGTGCTGGGGCATATCCATGTGTGTGCTGCGGGGCATATCCATGTGTGTGCTGGGGCATATCCATGTGTTTGCTGGGGCATATCCATGTGTGAGCTGGGGCATATCCATGAGCTGGGGCATATCCATGTGTGTGCTGGGGCATATCCATGTGTGAGCTGGGCATATCCATGTGTGTGCTGGGGCATATCCATGTGTGTGCTGGGGCATATCCATGTGTGTGCTGGGGCATATCCATGTGTGTGCTGGGGCATATCCATGAGCTGGGGCATATCCATGAGCTGGGGCATATCCATGTGTGTGCTGGGGCATATCCTTGTGTGTGCTGGGGCAAATCCATGTGTGTGCTGGGGCATATCCATGTGTGAGCTGGGGCAAATCCATGTGTGAGCTGGGGCAAATCCATGTGTGTGCTGGGGCATATCCATGTGTGAGCTGGGGCAAATCCATGTGTGTGCTGGGGCAAATCCATGTGTGAGCTCAGCTGGGGCATATCCATGTGTGAGCTGGGGCATATCCATGTGTGAGCTGGGGCATATCCATGTGTGAGCTGGGGCATATCCATGTGTGAGCTGGGGGCAGTATCCATGAGCTGGGGGCAGTACCCATGAGCTGGGGGCATATCCATGAGCTGGGGCAATATCTCATGAGCTGGGGCAATATCTCATGAGCTGGGGCAGTATGAATATATATATATATCTTGGGGGGGATATATACATGTGAGATGGGGGCATTTTTATATGGTCTGCTCTTATTGGAAAGCGTCACATGACATTAAAGAAAAGTATCGGTACTCGGTATCGCTGAGTACTTTTAAAAAGTATCGGTACTCGTACTCAGTCTTAAAAAAGTGGTATCGGCGCATCCCTACTAAATAGTTTCAAAATTTGTCCCGAGAATAGAAATACCCAATTTTTACATGTTTTTGCTTTTTAACCCCTTCACTGCTGAGCCAGTTCACCTATGTGCGCTGAGCTCATTCTGACCGGTTTATGCTCATAATTTTTTGATGCCAGCTTAAATCCTATTTAATTAAACCCCCCCAGACAATTTTTTTAAATTATTTTATTTTTGTTTTTTTTTTTACATCAAACCTAGTCATGTTTGATATCATTGGAAAGGCCAA
Source organism: Leptobrachium leishanense (assembly GCA_009667805.1). Taxonomy (NCBI): domain Eukaryota; kingdom Metazoa; phylum Chordata; class Amphibia; order Anura; family Megophryidae; genus Leptobrachium; species Leptobrachium leishanense. The sequence continues at coordinate 448,463,238 of CM019064.1, forward strand.
TGATCTCAAACACAGCCCTCTAGCTGCCACAGATCGGGAGATACGGGGATCCAAAGCATCCCCCTATCTCCACTTGGCAGCTAGGTGGTTAAAGGCCCACTGACGTCACCACACATATGTTGAGGTGTCAGTGTCGGTGGGGGGGGGGGGGGGTGACCCAGAGGCTTGGCCGACATACAAGATGTCAGCCACCTCTGGGTTTGAATCGCGATTCGGTGCTGATCCGGCAGCGAAATGGTTAACACTATGCACCTCTCGAAATGGTTAACACTATGCGACTCTCCCCTTTCCAGCGGTGCAATTTGTGTCTTTCTACCTTAAACGGCTGGGGAGATAGAGGGCTCCAAAGGAGCCACCCTCTCCTTCCTGATTTTTGCAGCAGGCGCCGGGTGGTGCCTGCCGATGACGTCATCACGCCAGCTGGGCCCCCTGAAAAGCCTGCCAGTCTGCCGCGGGAGCCCAGCGAGGAAGGGGAGTATCGGGAGGGAGGTTAGGAGACCCTGACGTACCATGTACGTCCCCGGGTCTAAGGGAGACTTCCTGATCGGACGTACATGGTACGTCAGCAGTCGGGAAGGGGTTAAAATGTTAATTGATTTAATCACATCAACACAGAAAACCATGAAAAAAAATCTCATGGTCGGCAGATTCGACTTTCTACCCAAAAAAAGAGAACAGAAATATAATACTAATGGATTGATCCCTTAAGTCAGTGTTTCCCAAACCTCTCCTCAGGACCCTCAGCCAGGCCAGATTTTGCAGATCACCTTGGGGAAACGCAGACTGAATCCTGCAATCACTGAGCAGCAAATCATATCCTCTGTGCTGCGCTTCACATATCCTGCACACCTGGCGAGGCGGATAGGTTTGGGAAACACTGCCTTAAGTCATCATGTTATTAACCCCTTGACTAACATTATTGCGTATACACGAGCATTAAAAGCTCCTGCTGGTGTCCTGAGTTAACGCATACTCGATCTGATCTTTTTTTGGGCACAATACAAAGGACTTTGGTGTATTGCAAGCAACGTGTTTTTGCATATGGTCTCCAAAACATGTTCCTAAAGTTGCAGCATATCGGACATTAAAGCCAAGGTGCTGCAGCTCTCAGAACTGCTGCATCCATAACGAACAATGACAATGTCCGACATGCGGCAAACTGCACCATATTTCGCTGTTAATTCGCCAGTATTTGGTGAAGTGACAGTTTAGTGAACAGACGAACTGCCACGAAATTGCACCGTATGGGGATATTCACTGTCCGGTACAATTTGATGGCAAGTTCGCTGCTTAGTGAATAAACCCTAAAGAAACCTTTTTTCCAGCCTGACAATATCTTTTTTTTTTTTTCTCTACACAACCCTCGCCTTTTCATGCCTCAGGGCAACAGAAGCAGAACAGGGCAACAGAAGCAACTATGTGGCAAATTCATCTTTTTTTTTTATGACTTTCTAGTCCTCACCAAGGCATTTCATAACCCTTGTCGCGCACACATCACATCACATCAAAGTCAGGGTCTGATACCTGATAGTCAGCCGCAATCTGACTGTCTTCCAGTATGTCGTGGGATGAATAGTGAGGGCTGCGATCGCACTCAATCTTAGAGCTGCTGCTAGATCCATCTGGTAAAATAAATATAAACAATCAGAGATGTGTTCTTACGTAAAGCAGGGGTCACACTGAGCGCAAATGCTTGGGGGTGTATTTTTTTCCACTCTGACACTTCTTGGTTAAACTGCGGTCACACGATCGCACTGATTGCGCACAGGGCGTCCGTCGAAACAGATGCACTTTGTAACAGATGAGATTGTGGTTACATTGTATCAGTTAGTTATGACTGATGTTGAGGAAAAAAAAAAAAGCTGTATGCAGGGGTTTCTCTATGTCCGTTGAGACGTTTGTGTCTTTTGCGTTGTCCATGCGTGAAAAAGTGCGCGTGTGCTTCGTGTGTTGTTCTCTATTGACTCCTTTGAAAAACTACGACAGACAGCAAACAGTGCGGTCAGACAGATGTGAAAAGTGCCCTCGTGTGACCGCAGCCAAAGTCCGAAGCAAGGCGCATAAAGTCCGCCAGGCATGTACTGATGTACTGGCCATAGGAACTACAGGGAGTTTCCCGGTGAGCCGGTGGCTCAGTGGGCCGGTGTGAATGCTGGTTCACCTCCCGGTTTGCACTGCCCATAATGGGTGAGGTGAAAACTTCCTCACCATCTGTAAAACTGAACAGTCTGCCACAGTCTCATAATGGGGCCACTGGGCCTGTGAGACCCGCTGCACATCCACCTCACCTTAAGACATGGGGCGCACTCAACCTCAGTGCAGATGCGTTTCTTTACCCAATCGCACTGCAGCAACTCTGTAGAGCGATTGGTTGTGCGATCCGGTTGGTTTATATACTATTTTTGTGTGTTTGCATAAGTAAAGTGGGCCGGTCTGGATGAAGTCCAGGGCTGATTTTTTTGTCCCAGTCCGGCCCTGAAGTCTGTCATGACAAGGTCCGAAGCAGGCCCATAAAGTCCACCATGACAAGGTCCGAAGCAGGCCCATAAAGTCCACCATGACAAGGTCCGAAGCAGGCCCATAAAGTCCGCCATGACAAGGTCCGAAGCAGGCCCATAAAGTCCACCATGACAAGGTCCGAAGCAGGCCCATAAAGTCCACCATGACAAGGTCCGAAGCAGGCCCATAAAGTCCACCATGACAAGGTCCGAAGCAGGCCCATAAAGTCCGCTATGACAAGGTCCAAAGCAGGCCCATAAAGTCCGCCATGACAAGGTCCGAAGCAGGCCCATAAAGTCCACCATGACAAGGTCCGAAGCAGGCCCATAAAGTCCGCTATGACAAGGTCCGAAGCAGGCCCATGAAGTCCACTATGACAAGGTCCAAAGCAAGCCCATAAAGTCCGCCATGACAAGGTCCGAAGCAGGCCCATAAAGTCCGCTATGACAAGGTCCAAAGCAGGCCCATAAAGTCCACCATGACAAGGTCCGAAGCAGGCCCATAAAGTCCACCATGACAAGGTCCGAAGCAGGCCCATAAAGTCCAGCCATGACTGGCCATCAGAAAAGCAGGTCCTGCACTATCTAAGGAGCTCAGTCTCCCCACCGCATTGGCCTTACATGAATCGGTGAGGGAGGATATCAGATCATCCACGTCATCTCTTGATTTATTGCCATTGTGGCTCCACAACGTTTGCCTGGTTTGCCCAATGACCATCTCAAGTTGTGATACAAGCCTCACTATACTGATCACTGTTCACAAAGCAATTGGATGCAATTTCGGTGCTTTGTGTTTTGCTGCAATTCGCCACATTTCAGCGATTCCATTTTGCAGAAAATACAGTGAATTCACTATTTAGCGAATGGTCACCGTATTTTGCCAAAATTGGAGTCGCTGAAGCAGTTATCGGACATCGGCAAATATCGTGAATTGCAGGGAATTGGAATCAGCGAATTGGACCGAACTGAAAAGAAAGAAAAGGGAGACTCCTATTGTAAAATAAGAGTATAAATCAATAAAAAATATAAGAATGTATCCAGATAATAAAGTTCCTTTAAAAAAGGATAAAAATGTCCGTTACAAAATACTGAAGTCTTTAAAAAAAAAAACACAAAACAAAAACCTCATCTAACAATTAAAAAGAATACCAAAAAAAGGCTTTTAATTGTTAGATGACGTTTTTGTTTTATTATTATTTTTTTTTTTTTAAAAAAGATAAAAACAATGTCCTAAAAAAAAAAAAAAATGTAAAGAATTAACAGTCTTAACATTTTGCCGGAATTTTGGTGCAATTCTGTGTTCTATGAATAGAAGTCACAATGGTCTTCCATGAGGTAATTTTGGTGCCGCTGAATTTCACCGTATTTTGCTGTCATTTCGCCTGTATTCGGCGAATTGACAGCTTACTGAGTAGACGAATTGGCCCGAAATTGCACAGTCTGGTTCTATTTGGGGCCAATTCAGAGGTTATTGAATAACCCCTTTAGTTTAAACGTGCAGGTCCTTTCACTTGCCAGAGCATCTACAAACACAGGTATTGTACACCACTGACCTGCACATATGCTGCTCTCTTCCGGAGGGTCCCCGTGATCACTTATGGTCTCGTTTGGACTATCCACCCTGTCAGTTATCATTTCTGTATTCACCGCATCGCAGATGGTTGAGACAGAGAGGACAATAATGGGTTACTTTCTATCCATTTCTAATATACGATCAAATGTCCAGGATTTAATAAATACGATCAACGCGTCAATGAATAATGAGAAGAGATATGTAACATAGAACAAACTATGCACAAACAACAAACACAAAAGCAGGTAAGTCACAGCTACGCAACTCACAGCGACTTAGGCTGGGGTCAGACGTATGCAGTGCGAACGCGCGTGCAGCCGCACTTTATCACGGCCGTAGTAGCAGCAAATGACGGGCAATATACGAAGTACGGCCGCACGAAAGTTCGGCCGGGCAACACAAGCAGCAAACAAACGTATTTTTTAGAGAACGTGAAACCGCTAGTACTGACGTACAGAGTGCGCTGCGTCCGCTAGCGGCGTGTGTGCGTGATTAGGAGACGTCAGACGCTGCTAATGTCCGGCCAACATAACGTCCAGACGCAAAAAGTGTTTTATTGATGATCCGTACAAAATCACGCACGAAAATGCGCATCGTATGACCGCTATCGCGTATTCCGTGAAAAAAATAGTCCATTCGTACGAACGCACTTTTTCACGGACGACGCAGAAAATGCGTTCGTCTGACCCTCACAGCTACTCAACTCACAGCGACTTAGCAGGTAAGTCACAGCTACGCAACTCACAGCGACTTAGCAGGTAAGTCACAGCTACGCAACTCACAGCAACTTAGCAGGTAAGTCACAGCTACGCAACTCACAGCGACTTAGCAGGTAAGTCAGGGCTCATAATTTCAAGTCCCAAGCTACTAACCAGGCCATAAGAGTTACTCACCACCAGTTGCTCCACCTAACCCCTACACAGCCCTTAACTCTGCCCCTAAACACACCCTTAAATTATCTTATTAAATTATCTGGGAAGGAGGGGGGCTGCACTGTGGCACTGCCGGAATACGCAGCACAAAATAATTTATTGTGCTGCCTGCGTGTGCATTTCCACTCGCCCTCACTTAATTTCCACTTGCCAAATGAGAGTAGGCGAGTGGAAATTTTGAGCCCTGAGGTATGTCATAGCTACGCAACGCACAGCGACTTAGCAGGTAAGTCAGAGCTACGCAACTCAGGTAAGTATTTAAAGTGTGTCCCCCTCCCCTCTGATCAGGTGAAGTGAAGAGTAGTAGTTTCCTCCACTCACTCAGTGTCTCCAGCATCTGGGATTTTTGAATTTCCTGCCTGCTGGTCACCAGATCGGTCACTAGTGGCATAGCACGTCCCGCTGGCAGGTGGGCTTGTCACGGCCCATAGACATCAGTTGCTTAGGCAGGCTGGAGGAGGGGCCCGCCGCAGCAGCCGGGAAGTGTGACGTACTAGTGCGCCCCGCCGGCGTTAACCCCTCCCTCACCGGGCACAACCCTACCGGTGGTAAGGGGTTAAATAGCCATCAAAATACACAAATAAAAATCTCTCTTTTTTGCATGTAGGGTCATGGGATTCTGAGCGCAGGTGATACAGTTTTTGTCTGTTGAATACTATGTGGCTGCAGTGGCGTAGCAAGGGGGGCCACTTGCTCCTGGGCACCTATCAGGGAGGGGGTGCCGCAAGCAGAGGAGGACCTTTATGTTGTCCCAGTTCTGAGCCGATCAGGGGCTTTAACCTCAGCGGGCTGACATCTTGCATGTCAGCCCTCGCTGTGGGACTTCCCCCTGGGACGTGTGTCATTGCGTGATGATGTCATAAATAGGGAGTTCCCCTGCCTCAGATCCTGGTCTTTCCAATAATACTATTTTTACAGATAACCTTATCATACATGTAACAAAATAATACAAATATTTACTTATTTTCTTTTTTTATCCACAAAGGCAAAAGCGTTTATCGTAGGAGGTCCTTTATGGAGTCATTGGGCCAGAACCTGGCCTTTCCAATGATACCAAACATGACCAGATAATCTGTAACCAAAAAAAAATATATAGAAATTTGTCCTTTTTTTTCTTTTATTGTCTCCAAAAGCGGCAGTAAGATACATTTGTCAATAATAAAGTCAGTAATATTTCTGCTTTACCTCACCTTCTCATTTCTCACAGCAGCAGCAGTGTGGAAGGGATGGACCAATGCGTTAATCTGCTTTCAAGAGTGCAGGGGGTCATTTGAACCGCTGCATCACCATCATGTACACTTTACAAGGTCAAGTGAAGTGGCACTGGAAAGGATAGAGTCTGGCCTTTCCGATGATACCAAACATGACCATATAATGTGTAAAAAAAAAAAGGGGGGGGAAACTGTGGCAAAACATCTTTTTTTCCCCCTCTGTTTAAGGCAGCAGCATTATTCACTTATAATGTAAACAATGTCGTGGCACTAATTCACCTCCTCATTTCCCACGCTGTGAGTAAATTTGAAAGTGACGACAAAATGTGTTACTACGCATAATTTAATCTAAAACGTGGGTGGGCGCAACAGGAGGACTTTCCCCCGGGCGCCTCGTCACCTCGCTACACCTCTGTGTGGCTGTCTGCTAGCGATGCTCTGCTGCCCAGGAGTAGTGAGATTGTGGATGCAACAAATTCTTCAGAGGTCCAAGGTTTGACACCCAGGATCTAAAGACATGTTAGACATATACTCCATATTTTTCACAGATCTCTTCTTCCTGCTCAACCCATCCCACAACTCGAGTTATCTGTTCCTTCTCTTTAAAATGGTAAAAAAAAACATAATATCTACTTAGCCATGAAGGCGGTGTTACCCAGCGAGCTCAGGGTCTGGTGTTTATCCATAATGAGGTCTTGGTATGGATCCTTGGGTTCTTCAAAATAATCCAAGTCTCCCATGGAGAAGCCGAGCGCCACATTTCTACACCTTGTGAGAACCTGGGTAATAGAAGCACAAAAGGTACCTGGTCATTGTACGGGTCCTTACAGTGTGTCCCTCAAAATAATCCAGGTCTCCCACAGAGGAACCGGTACCCACCCACACACCCTTTTGTATGTTATCTATGGTCAGGTTTAACAAGATTTATTAAGCATTTCCATAGTGCATTAATTGACAAAACGTAGACAAAAAATATGTGGAAATCTGCTGGAGGGGGTAATCAGGTATGTGACGTAAATCACTTTGGACTTGGGGTGCATGGGCATGGAGGCATGTTTGTAGGGTGCAGGCCCCATAACCAATATTAGTTCAGTGGTCTTTCCTGTGCAGAATGTTTGTGCAATCTGTGATTATGCAAGAATGCTATTGTCTGTCTATTGTCTGGTCCATGTGTATCCTGTTATCTGTTGAGAGGATAAACATCCCAGCCTACCCTTGTCTCAGGAATGTGTTGATCTCTGTTGTATATATGAATAGTTTGTAAATCTGCTGTCTGTAATCTGTTATCCCGATTACCGTTGTCCTGCCTCATTTTAAATGTTATGTAATGTTTAATGTAACGGTCTACGTAATCTAATTAGGTTTCACATTCCAAGAAGCAAATGTTTGTCAAATTATCTGTTTCAGTGTAATTAGGTCCCTAACAGTTTCTAGGGGGGTTTTGTATATGTAAATGACCCATGTGTGACCGTATAAATATATATGTGTGTCTCTCATAAAAACAGTGCTCTTCTGACCCTACATGCACTCATGACTCATGGTTTGAGTAGCCGCTATATTCTGTTCGCCGTTCCAATGCAAAGCTGCAGATCTACAACCACGGCTTATTTCTGGGGGACGCTAGCAAGGCTCTCTACGTGTAACCGTCTTTAAGCTGCGGCTAAGGACCAGGAGAAAGGCACGGGAGTCATGAGGACAACATGGGGGTCCAGCATGGAAGCGGGCATTGACAGATGTGACCCTGTCGGGGTACTGAGATCTGTTACAAGATATAATAACTATTTATACAGGATTAAGATCTATATATTAACGCTGGTAACTGACATAACTGGGGATGTGTTGATGTGTTCAGTCTTTGCAGGGTCTTGGTCAAAATAATTATTTGTGAGGCCCCAAGCCCGCCGGGACTGAGACCTTGACGCTAGTAGTCCTGTTGGGTGGTGGCAGGGAGGCGAAGAGCGTATTTTGTCAATGTAACATACATGCCCTGCTCTCCTCCACCAACCTATCACTCCTCATCCAACCAGTCGTGGGGCTCCCGCGTAGGGCTTGGACATTGCCCCCTCCCTGCATGGGCTAACAAAGTGGAAAATCTAGAGTGAAACGGTTTGACCCCTTAAGATTTCTTTTTTTAACACATGGGCAGGATGGGGACATATTTACTGATGATTCTTCTCAAGATCCCTCCTCTGATTGGCTCACGGGGGTCGGCCTGTCACTGCTGAGGCCTACTTTTAGGCCGTCCCCAATAAACGCCAAACCTGTTGATTGAAGAGGTGGTTTTGTATGGAACTACCATTGGTTTTAGAGGTGGATCTGGGGTTAAAGATGCATAATTATTCATTACACAAATATATTCGGGGCCATTATAAAACCACTGTCTGGCTTATAATGGCCTCGGTCTCCACGCACAGGCTTTAAAGGTCTTTTTTTCAAATACTGTATTTCTGTTGCTTAGGAAAATGTAAAATAATACATTTTCCTCCCTTGGCACCTCAGATACTGCATTTTATGGCCTTGGAACCTCACATGAAACATTTGTAGCTATTAATTACCGGTACCCTGCAGGTCTCTTCATGCGCTGTATCAGCTCTCTGCATCCCGTTGCTTAGCAACGCAACCTCTTGGATGCTGAGTGCCGCCTGCCACGTATCCACCGTATTGTGTCTTTACACAAGGAAAGACGGGCCAGAGAAAAGAATGGAAAAACCAATACTTTTCTGGGCGTTTCTGAATCTCCGGCTTCTCGCCCCTCACCTCTCCGGTCAGCAGGTGAATGATGGTGTTGGCGAGTTCCAGGACTTTGTGGTCGTTGCTCCTTTCCTGCGGGTAATTTCTCTGGTTGATGAAGGGGCTCTGGGTCCTGCAGAACCTCTCGGAGAGATGGAAACCGCTCCCATTTCGTACATGATCCCCCTGGTTCTTCACAACGACGTAGTCCTGTATATAATGAGACTGATTAGTATCAACATGCGGTGACTAGCATCATTGGGGGGGGGGTCACTGAAGCTTCTGGCTTGGGATGTTGTATTGACATTCCATGATTAAGTGGACATGACAGCACACGTCTTGCATTGACCCATCCATTAACTCTGTTTATGGATCCACCATGATCTTTTCATTCTTTGCATAATAAAATAGGCTGGAATTCCATACAAACAATATCAGGCGCGGCTTTAGGCTACTGCCTTTTTTTGCCTATTTATAGAGCCGCCTCTGTTGGAACTACAACCCCCCCCATGATGTTCAGCCACTCATTTGGTCTAGAGAGCCTTGGGGTTTATGTAGTTCTAAAACATCTGGAGGGCCACGGTCGAGAACCTCTGGTCACAAATAATTTTAAAAGAAGATTCATTGGGGAAAGGACAAACCGTAAGAAAAGAGGTGAGGGGCTCAATATGAAGCAAGAATTAAAAAAATGTTAAAAGGTGGTTAGTAGTCCTGGACAATCCATGTTGCACATAATGTGTGGATAAAGGTTGAGTGGCAAGCAGGTTTGGAGTGATGGTGATCAGAGCGCGATGCCTCACCTCACCGGTAAGCAGATAGATAATTTCTAGGGTGAGGTTTAAGATCCTCTCAGTCATCTGATGCACCCCCTTACTCATCATGGACCAGCTGAGGAGATCCTTTTGAATCTTCTGCTAAAAGAAAAGTTTAATGATGAAAGCATAGACTAAGGACGACATCAGTTGAGCTATGAGAAGATCCATTGAGTAACCATAGGATGCATTGAGAAACTAGAAGATCAATGAGTAATGATGAGATGCACGGAGTAATGATGGAGATCCACAGAGTGATAAGGAGATCCACGGAGTAATAAAGAGATCAAATAAGGAATGTTGAGATCCACGGACTAACAATAACATCCACTGAGTAATGAGGAGATCCACGGAGTAATAACGAGCTCAAATGAATAATGATGAGATCCACGGAGTAATGATGAGATCCACGGACTAATAATGACATCCGCTGAGTAATGATGAGATCCACAGAATAATAATGTGATCAAATGAATAATGATGAGATCCACAGAGTAATGAGGAGAGCCACAGAGTAATAATGAGCTCAAATGAATAATGATGAGATCCACAGAGTAATGAGGACATCCACGAAGTAATAATGAGCTCAAATGAGTAATGATGAGATCCACGGACTAACAATAACATCCACTGAGTAATGATGAGATCCACATAGTAATGAGGAGCTCAAATGAGTAATGATGAGATCCATGGACTAATAATGACATCTGCTGAGTAATGATGAGATCCACAGAATAATGTGATCAAATGAATAATGATGAGATCCACAGAGTAATAATGATATCCAATGAGTAATGAGAGCCACAGACTAATAATGATATTCAATGAGTAATGAGTAGATCCACAGAGTACTAATGGGATCAAATGGATAATGATGAGATCCACAAAGTCATAATGACATCCAATGAGTAATGAGGAGATCCACTGAGTAATGAAAATGAGGTAGAAGGAGTAATGAGAACTGCTTATTTACCATTGAGTATTGGTGTGATCTGCCGAGTATTGGTGTGATCCGCCGAGTATTGGTGTGATCCGCCGAGTAATGGTGTGTAGGGCTGAAACATCTAAATCGATTAGTTGTCAACTATTCTCATTATTGATTAATCGGTCTGTGTACAGAACACAGTGTTTAGAGTCCGACTGAGTTAAACATTAATAACCTCAGATATAGCTGATTGCAGATGATGTGCCAGATTCTGTACTCGCTATGATTTAGTTCTAGGGTTTTGCCCTTACACATAAGCAGTTTGCTTTTATTAGTTTACAACAGAAGCAGAACTATGGCACAGACCCTGGGATACTGTCACTGGGGGGAGGATCTGTACCGGTGTTTTATCCTTACTTGGAGCTGGAGTCCTATGCCATCACCCCACCCTCCCTGTCTATCTTTCTGGGTTGCAGCCCTAATGGTGTGATCCGCCGAGTAATGGTGTGATCTGCCGAGTAACGGAGTGATCCGCCGAGTAACGGTGAGATCCGCCGAGTAATGGTGCGATCCGCCGAGTAACGGTGCGATCCGCCGAGTAACGGTGCGATCCGCCGAGTAATGGTGTGATCCGCCGAGTAATGATGTGATCCACCGAGTAATGGAGTGATCTACCAAGTAATGGTGCGATCCGCCGAGTAATGGAGTGATCCACCAAGTAATGGTGTAATCCACCAAATAGTGTGGTTCACAGAGTAATTGTTATACCACCGGAGTAATGATCAGGTTCACCTTCGAAAGGTCATATTCACTGAGTAATGATTACATTCACGGAGTAATTATGATATCCATTGAAAAATGAGATCCACTGAGTAATGACATAAATTGAGAAATGATGACAACATTGAGTAATGATGACTTCCAGTGAGTAATGAAGGCATCCATTGAGCAGTAATGAGATCCACTGAGCAGTAATAAGATCCAATTAGTAATGGGGAGATTCACAGAGTAATAATGATGTCTAATGAGAAATAATGAGATCCTCCAAGCAGTGGTGTAAATTTGCAAGGACTAAAGGCAATATGCTTTGATAATCTGAAGTAACGATGGTATACACGGAGTGATGATGAGATCAGTTAAGTGATGACATCCATAGATTAACGATGAGATGCTTTGAGTAATGCTGATTTCTTTTAAGTAATGATGAGAACCATCAATTGATGCTGAGAGTCACCGACGAACTCTGTGCAATTTGCACCTATTAGTGTAAATGATAAAATGAGCAGATATTGTGCAGAACATCCAAACAAAAACACGAATAATATAAAGGTTTAACTTCTATTCAACCTTTTCAGACTGTCAATCTACAGTTTTAGTGAAGAATAAAGGTTAATGAGCCCAAGAAATGATCAGCTGGTCTACTACAGACAACAATAGCGGAGGACCTGGTGGGATCATGGGGTCATTGGATGGTGAGAATGACTATGACACGCAAGGAGAGTCTTGGTTTTTAGGGTCATGGAATTGGTCTATCAAATATATCATGAATGGGATTTCTTGGAGCCATGAAATGATGAGCTGTTCAATAGGATCTGGTGGGATAAAGGAGTCACGGAATGTTCAGATAGTGTATTGAATATAGCAAGAATGGGGAATCTAGGGTTTTGGGGTCATGGAATGGTGAGATGGTCATGGATGGAATATAGCATATATGTAAATTTTTGAGTTTTAAGGGTCATGGAATCTTCTATAGAATATAGCATTAATTACAGGTCTTGGGTTTTGGGGTCATTGAATGATGTGCAGGTCTATTGAATATAGCATGAATGGGGTGTATTGGTTTTTGGAGTCATGGAATGAAGAGCTGGTCTAGTGAACGTAGTAAGAATGGGGAGTCTTGGTTTTGCAAACATGGAAGGATGAGCTGGTTTACTGCATAAAGCATGAACGGGGAATTTTGGAGTCATGGAATGATGATTTGGTCAATGGTCTATGGAATACAGCATGAATGGGGAGTCTTGGTTTTGGGGTCATGGAATGGTCTATGGAATACAGCATGAATGGGGAGTCTTGCGTTTTGGGGTCATGGAATGGTCTATGGAATACACATGAATGGGGAGTCTTGCGTTTTGGGGTAATGGAATGGTCTACGGAATACAGCATGAATGGGGAGTCTTGGGTTTTGGGGTCATGTAATGGTCTGGAATACAGCATGAATGGGGAGTCTTGGTTTTGGGGTCATGGAATGGTCTATGAAATACAGCATGAATGGGGAGTCTTGCGTTTTGGGGTCATGGAATGGTCTATGAAATACAGCATGAATGGGGAGTCTTGGGTTTTGGGGTAATGGAATGGTCTATGGAATACAGCATGAATGGGGAGTCTTGCGTTTTGGGGTAATGGAATGGTCTATGGAATACAGCATGAATGGGGAGTCTTGCGTTTTGGGGTCATGGAATGGTCTATGAAATACAGCATGAATGGGGAGTCTTGCGTTTTGGGGTCATGGAATGGTCTATGGAATACAGCATGAATGGGGAGTCTTGGTTTTGGGGTAATGGAATGGTCTATGGAATACAGCATGAATGGGGAGTCTTGGGTTTTGGGGTCATGGAATGGTCTATGAAATACAGCATGAATGGGGAGTCTTGCGTTTTGGGGTCATGGAATGGTCTATGGAATACAGCATGAATGGGGAGTCTTGGTTTTGGGGTAATGGAATGGTCTATGGAATACAGCATGAATGGGGAGTCTTGGGTTTTGGGGTCATGGAATGGTCTATGAAATACAGCATGAATGGGGAGTCTTGCGTTTTGGGGTCATGGAATGGTCTATGGAATACAGCATGAATGGGGAGTCTTGGGTTTTGGGGTAATGGAATGGTCTATGGAATACAGCATGAATGGGGAGTCTTGCGTTTTGGGGTAATGGAATGGTCTATGGAATACAGCATGAATGGGGAGTCTTGCGTTTTGGGGTCATGGAATGGTCTATGAAATACAGCATGAATGGGGAGTCTTGCGTTTTGGGGTCATGGAATGGTCTATGGAATACAGCATGAATGGGGAGTCTTGGGTTTTGGGGTAATGGAATGGTCTATGGAATACAGCATGAATGGGGAGTCTTGGGTTTTGGGGTAATGGAATGGTCTACGGAATACAGCATGAATGGGGAGTCTTGGGTTTTGGGGTCATGTAATAGTCTGGAATACAGTATGAATGGGAGTCTTGGTGTCATGGAATGGTGAGATGGTCTATCAAATATTGCATGGACAGCGTGGTTTTGCGGTCATGGAATGATGTGCTTGTCCACAGATCACTGCAGGGATGGAAAATAGGACAGAACATTAAATGATGAGCTGGTCTATGGGTATTAATGAAGATTGAGGTTATATGTAAGATAAATGGACCACAAACCATGTGCAGATCTACTGGTCACAGCAGGACTTTAAATGTCACTGGACAGTAGGGGGGATGGAATGATGAGCTTACCTGTTGCTATCTGTCAGTCACTTGGCAGTATCTTCTCCAGTCTTGGCTTCCTTTACCCTCTGATGTAGGTAGGGTCTCCCTGTCACAGGTACCCACTGCCTCTCACCTTACAGTAAATCCATTGTGCAGCAGAGAGAGGCAATCATGACAGAAACACAGCCTCAACACCAGTTCCACTCTGCAGGTCGGTCTCCCCTCTGGCGCTCTACCAGCAAAGGATCATTGATGATAATGGAGAAGCAATTAGAAGGGAGCACTAGTCATACACCGCACTTTGTCTCCAGCAAGATGGTCGACGCATCCAAAGCACGCACGGGACTCTAGTGCGTAGGACGGTAGTTCGCGCACGCGCAGATTGGTTAACCGGTGGCATTCTGCGGGACGCCTGCTTCGCCTGGCTGGGTTCGTGACGTCATTTACAATAGACAGTCAGCGGAGGAAGAGAGTAACCAGTGAGCGGCGAGGGATAGGATACAAACTGGAAAATAAACGTGTCTGACACCCCGTGCGTTTATATCTCCAGCCCACCTCTCTATGAAGGATTAGAGCTCTACGCACTGTTGCCCTTCACACCACCAGATGGGGGCTGCAGGAGGAAGGTGTACCATACTTATCCTGGCAACTTTATGTTTCCAGATTATTTACCCATGTGTGCTTGGGCTGAAACCTAAACTCGACCTGGCAGGAGGCAAATAGCATTGTAAGCAGGGCCAATAGGGTGACAGATCTGCCATGTTTACCCGGACGCATATCATTTATTCATGGTGATTGGTGTCGTGGAAATTTTATTATGTGGACATTATATTCTAGGATGTGCGTGTTTTATAAATTGTCATCTGTCTCCCTGTGTTGGATTTGAATGTGGTTTTAAATCCAAACCAGCGGCAAAACCGTCAGTATGAAAACATTCTTTTGGGTTTAGAGACATACCTGCTTTTAAGACATTTTAAGCCTTATCTCAACACTGGTACCGTGTTGAGATAATAACTTTATTTGTCCCCGCAGATATGTCAATAACCCGTAGGAACACGTAGATTGATCTTCACTCAGATACTGATCACTCTGAGCAGTATCGGGGGGATGGGGACAAACATGGCTGACGGAGATCATGGAGATGGCTCAGGGATGAGTCATCTCCAGGAGGCCGGTGGGTCTACGCCCCTGTCCTTTTGATATGTAAATGTATTTACTGGGCAACCTGGCTTTTCTGTTGTACAGCCAGGGGGCTATTGGGCGTGTGCGATTGTCTAAATAAATTAAACAATCCAGGAGCCACAGCTCACTTGGCCACAGGATTTTCAGCTTGAAGCAGCGTGTCTGTCTGATTCCAGTTGGATAGAGAAGTACTTCGTTCTTATACAGAAAGAGCTAGATATAGCGTGTATTTTTATAGTGACGGATTTGTTTGTACTGGGCGCACTTTAATACTGCAGTGTACCTTTTTTAGTGCACCAGGACTTTATGCGCAAACACCAAACTTTCCATAACATGGGCAGTGCATGAAAAATACCACCCTGCAGCATGTAGGATCCATACTCTGCAGGTGAGAAGAGGGAATCCCAGGTGACCTGCCTTGATTTCCTTCCTGCAGCAAATGAATTCTACATGTTGCAGGGCAGCACTTTACCCTGTGCGCTCCCTCTGTTTGAAATAGTAATGTGTGTCCAGGATAACATGGCCGAACTGGGGACCCTACTGGGGTGACCTATCCTGTCTACTGCTAGATAGTGACCACCCCACGCCATACTTCTGCTGCAGATAACATATCCGAAACTTATGAAAAACCGTCCCTTCTTCGGAAGGCTGTCATGGCCCGCGTGGGACAGAACCTGAGCTCTCTGTGACCAATAACATGGAAGGCTGTCACATGTATATATCAATATAAAACTCCATCTGACACTGAGAACATCGAATGAAATAAAGTCAATGTCTTCTCATCCTGGTTCAGGAAGAGGGACTTAATATCTTCCATTCCCCAATCAGAGGCCGGTGTTCCGTCGAGGATTGCCTGCCTGTCGAATAATGCCTGGCCCGCTCTGCGCATGCGCCTGGTGCACCTACGTCATTATGAATTAATAAAATTACTCTAATTTCGATCAGCGTCTGATCATTCGGACACGAGCGCCCGATCAGAGGGTCAGTGAGAGAGAGGGATGGATATATATAGCAATGGGAAACATTTTTTTATATATATATATATATATATATATATATAAATAAATGCATAAAATTACCATTACAAAATTATATTAATGAAAAGAAAGAAAAATGAAAAAAAAAAACGTTATCCTATTGAAGTACAGCACCATTACAGCAACTGGTCACCACTTGCCAACTGTTAACATGGTGCGATATTTTGAAATTAGAGTAACTTTATTAATTCATAATGACGTAGGTGCACCAGGCGCATGCGCAGAGCGGGCCAGGCATTATTCGACAGGCAGGCAATCCTCGATGGAACACCGGCTCTGCGGGCAATTCCTCCTCCAGAAAGTGAAACCCAGATAACTATACAGTAAATAAATATCTGTATCCAGGGGTGGATGTGTGAGAAGCCGAGCTCAAGTCTGAGTGATGTTTCAGCACCTTGGACAGGTCTCCCTTCCAAAACCCCCTCACCTCACGTCTCCCCAGCTGCTTCCCAGTCCTTCCCACACTCTCTTGGACGCTACCAGTTGATCTGGCCACGGCGCCGGTGGAAGCTGTGAGCTCCTTATGTCATACAATATTTCCATGTTTTTAATCTGGATTCCCAGCGGATTGAGGGGATGACAAAGTGAAATGGGACGCAATGCTCAGTGCTGCTCTATCGTTTGCTGTCTCTGTTTTACATTGAATGCTCGGCGCATTCGCATCCTCCTCCCGGTGATTCCTGGCTGTCGCTCTGGTAACCTTCTATTCCATCCTGTTCCTGCCTCAAAATCAAGTACAGTCGGCTTTAATTCAAATTCTGGAGCAATGCAAAGGAATTTTGTTTCTTTTTGCAAACGATACTCGTCTTCTTCAGGATTCCTTTTAACCAGACCGGCAGGTGACAGCTCCTGAGACCTATAAAGCCGTTGGCATCTACCGGCTTGGAATGAGAGCAAATTCCAATGGTACTATTTACTATCAGGGTTATTCAGAGAAAGGTGAAAACCAGGAGAATGGCAGGAGAAGAGAACAATCTAGGTCAAATAGTCGATTTGGAAAGTGAGATAAATGGGAGAATATTTTGACCTAGAATTTTCACTTCTCCAGTCATTCTCCTGAGTTTCACCTTTCTTTGAATATACCTGTATGTAAATTTCTAAGTCATGGAAGTGGACTTTCTCTCTAATCCAAGTACTGGCGCGTTTTATACTCCATTTACTTTTGTTCAGTTTGCACAAAAATCATGAAAATCTGTGTCTTCTTTCCTCCAATTAAGGAATATATCATCGATGTATCGTCTCTGGGACGCCAAGTTCTATGCATCACCTGACAGACCAGCCAATCCAATGGCTTTCAATGCAAATTCATTAAGGCCCCATGTATTGGTCAGGAATGTTCAGTGATCTACATTCCTGACCTAAATCCTGGAAGGCAGATCCGTGAATGCTAATTGACAGCTGTCTAGTTGGGGGAGGGGCTTTTCTGCTTGGAGGTCTGAATCAACATTGTGGGGTCGGGACGGGGGAGGGGAGGACACGCAGGTCAGCATGAACATTCAAGTATTGTATTTTTTACTTCTTGCATTTTTGTTTATTATGTTTTCTCTTTTCCCTTTTTCTCCTGTTCCTCCATCCTCTAATCTCTTCCTCTTCACCAGAGAGAAAGTGTATGAAGAGACGCGTGTATCGCTGAAAATTATCCTGTTCATTTCCTTCCTTTCCTGTTCTCTCCCTCTCTGTAAAAGTAACAATGTTATAGAACGATACAAAGTGTTTCATGGCAGAAGCTGCAGGAATTATTTTCACGTCATTCATACTGGTTCTGTGTGTGAATATACAGCCTGTTCTGGCGGCGTCACATACTGTGCTTATGCATTTCCTCACTTTCCCCTGGATTTGTCAGATCCCTGGTTTTCATGTACATATAGGATTGTTTTCAGAGACCTTTTGGGTGGTTTTTGCCCAGTTTTACACATATTTTAAAAAAAATCAAACTCACCGGGCTGGATTCAGAATAATATTCTTTAATACACCATCGCCACCTTCTGGTGATGTGTGCTAATTGCAATTGAGTCACTACCACCAAAACATTAGACACACCATCGTGCAGTACAAATCCTAAACCAGGTTAAGACAGAATAGAAGAAGAGATGTGGTGCTGCGCCTCAAGTGGTAATATGCTATATTACCTCATTTACTGAGTTTTTATCAACATAGATCACAAAGTTCTAAAGAGGAACATAATGTGAGATTTCTTAGTGCAACACTGTAGCACAGAGCTAACAATTTAGTTTAGATCTACAGTTGTGTTCAAAATTATTCAACCCCCACTGAAATTGAGTGTTTTGGCAAGTTTGACATTGATTTTGATCATTCAGTCATCTTGCTTACAATTAAATAAGAGGCACGTGTAGGTCAGACAAATATAACATAACATTTATAATGAAATAACCACAAATGTCTTTTCTGTGCTCACATCATTATCAGTTTTATTCAACCCCCAAGTGACATTCAATCTTAGTACTTAGTACAACATCCTTTTACAGTTATAACAGCTTATAAACGTGAAGCATAGCTTGACACAAGTGTCTTGCAGCGATCTACGGGTATCTTCACCCATTCGTCATGGGCAAAAGCCTCCAGTTCAGTCACATTCTTAGGCTTGCGCACTGCAACTGCTTTCTTTAAGTCCCACCAGAGGTTCTCAATTGGATTTAAGACAGGTGACTGCGATGGCCACTCCAAAATGTTCCAGCCTTTAATCTGCAACCATGCTCTAGTGGACTTGGAGGTATGCTTGGGATCATTGTCCTGTTGAAAGGTCCAACGTCTCCCAAGCCTCAGGTTTGTGACGGACTGCATCACATTGTCATCCAATATCTCCTGGTACTGAAGAGAATTCATGGTACCTTGCACACGCTGAAGCTTCCCTGTACCTGCAGAAGCAAAACAGCCCCAAAGCATGATTGACCCCCCGCCATGCTTCACAGTAGGCAAGGTGTTCTTTTCTTCATAGGCCTTGTTCTTCCTCCAAACATAGCGTTGATCCATGGGCCCAAACAGTTCTAATTTTGTTTCATCAGTCCACAGAACACTATCCCAAAACTTCTGTGGTTTGTCCACATGACTTTTGGCATACTGCAGTCGACTCTTATTCTTTGGAGACAGCAAGGGGGTGCGCCTGGGAGTTCTGGCATGGAGGCCTTCATTACGCAGTGTGCGCCGTATTGTCTGAGCTGAAACTTCAGTACCCACATCTGACAAATCTTTTCTCAGTTCCTCAGCAGTCACACGGGCACTTTTCTCCACTCTACGCTTCAGGTAGCGCACAGCAGTCGAAGTCAGCATCTTCTTTCTGCCACGACCAGGTAGCGTTTCAACAGTGCCCTTTGCCTTGAATTTGCGAATGATGCTTCCTATGGTCTCTCTTGGTATGTTTAACATCTTTGCAATCTTCTTATAGCCATTGCCCTTCCTGTGAAGAGTAATCACCTCTTCTCTTGTCTTCCTGGACCATTCTCTTGACTTCACCATGTTTGTAACCACACCAGTAAATGTCTAGAAGGAGCTGAGTATCACAGTCATTTTAAAGCTGCCTAATTGGTGCTTATTATGCTTTATTGCTGCTCCGTGACATCCACAGGTGTTTTCAATACCTGATTGAAAACACTTGAATGAACCTCTGTTCTTCAGAGTGGTAGTCTTTAAGGGGTTGAATAATTGTGTCAATGAAGAATTCACAAAAGAAACATTTACTACTGTATTACAAAACCAATTGATGTCATTTTAGTTGCATATGGTTCTTTAAAAAGTCCTTGTAGGATTTCATTCTGAATACAATTACAAATGTACACTAAATTCCCTAAAACCCTTTACAGCATTGGGGGTTGAATAATTTTGAACACAACTGTAAATGAACTCACAAAGGGAGAGCCGCCTCGGCTCTGTGATGTAGACTCGAGTATATACTCTGTCTTAAAACCCTTCTTAAATATCGGACTTTATGGACAAAAACCAAAACCGTCTGCGGCGAGATGCAGGGACGGGATATACTGTAAAGAGGCCGTGTACCACGTGGGTTGTTGGAAGGAAAAAAACAACAGAGATGAAGAATCTAAAGCACGTTATGAGGCGAAGACCCCAGGAAGAACATGTGAGGGAAACATGATCTTGGATTGGTCGCGGCAGGTTGGGGAGTTGTTTAAAAAGGGGAAGTTCAATATGTTTACCGATTGAAAAAGGTGGTCTGTGCACCACCGAAACGCATCTTGGTGGTTTTAAATAAAGTCCTTTTCCAAGGAATACCTGCCAGCTGATTTTATCCCTAGGATCTGGCTGTACCTGTAAAAATCCACTTGCTGATACAAGGAGAGCCCTATACAGGCTCAAACTCACGTGAGTTTATCTGGTATTTTAAAATATGTTAAGACTCGCTGAGATATGCACTATAGAAACATAAAAAAATGTCGTCAGATAAGAACCTTTCGGGCCATCTAGTCTGCCCAATTACATGGATACTTTACCTGGATTTATCTTTTGTTTAGGATAGCCTTATGCCTATCCCATGCCTGCTTAAATTCAATCACTGTTTTGGCCTCTACCACTTCAACTGGAAGGCTGTTCCATGTATCCACCACCCTCTCAGTAAAATAATGCTTCCTGATGTTACTTTTAAACCTTTGCCCCTCTAATCTAAGACTATGTACTCTTGTTTTGCTACTTTGTTTCCTTTTAAATATACTCCCTTCCTCTACCTTGTGGATTCCCTTTACTATGCTGTTTTGTCTTTCAAGAAACTATTTGGCTGGCGTTTTTCAATAAGGGACTGAAGATGGCCGGCAAATAGTCCATCTGTCTACATCATAGAGCCAAGGAGGCTCTCCCTTTGTGAGTTTATTTCAATCTAGACTAAATTGTTAGTTCTTTGCTACAGTGTTGCACTAAGTTATCTCATATTATGTTCCTCTTTAGAACTTTGTGATCAATGTTGATAAAAACCCAGTATATCAGGTAATATACCATATTACCTTTTGGATTCAGAATAAATTGCTGCAGGTAAAATGAAGGACTGCAGTGTAATAATCATAATCCCTATGTGAAGAGTATGCTGGATTTTAGTTTAAAAAACTGACAGAAATACAGAAACTAAAATCATTAAATAGAAACCGAGCGACACCAAGAGCAATGGAAGTTTAAAAGAAAGAAAGTATATTATTTTCATATATAAAGCCATTTTCCCCATTGCATTTCTAGACTAGTTTTAGGTGTTTTGAGGTAATTATATGTTTTTCCTATTTCCCCCTTTCTTTCCCCATAAGCCCTGTGTATCACATTATACAGAGTGATTCCTCAGCCTGTTTCTGTTGCACACCTTCTGTGCACATGTCACCTGCATTAATGGACACATTGTGTGTAACGCATGGAATTAATACATCAGACCTGAGGACGGAGGAAGGGGCTGCTTGAGCACCATTTATTAATCAAACATCAAATAAGATGCGGTCTTTATCATCTGCTGGTCCAGAGGAAGGCGAAAAAACTTGGACGACCTTCCACTCAGGTGTCACAAGAAAAAAATTCCTTCCTGACCCCGTGTTAGGGCGGCCGGCTCTCCAGTTGATAAATCTGTCCCTGGACCTCCTCTTTTGGTTGAGAAATCATAATCCAGATGATGTGATGCAGTCTGGACCCTTGTAGATTGCACTCTCCATCCACCGCGTTGCTCCTCATTACTCAGTCCATGCTGTTATTAAACAATGTTAATTTAACCCACCCAGTCAGTGACCCAATCAAAGTTGTGGAAAGCTTTTTGCGCTTCCTCCGTCAGACTTCCCGCCTGGGGGGTCAATACAGGAGAATTAGAGGTAGAGCTGCTCTCAAAGTTGGTGGTGTTCTCTAATTCATAGATGGTCGGCACAAAAGGAGGTGTCACTGTCCTGGTCAGCAAATCACTCCACTGTGTTTCCTGTATGAATGAAAAGGGTTAAAAGAAAAAGAGCAAGATAAATGGTAAATACAAAGCGTGGGATAAATGTACAAAATCACAAATACTAAACATCAGGTCCCAGAAACCCTGCCATAAAAAGTCACATTCTGTAACGATCCCACGAGGATTCACTAAACATTCATTAAATTCTTTGATATTTCTCTTTGTCAGTGTGTTATACAGAAAATCCATTGGGTGTCAGTGTGTTTTACAGAAAGTCCATTGTGTGTCAGTGCTTTATACAGAAAATACGTTGTGTGTCAGTGTGTTATACCAAAACTCTGTTTTGTGTCAATGTGTTATACAGAAAATCCATTGTGTGTCAGTGTGTGATACAGAAAATCTGTTGCGTGTCAGTGTGTTAATTGGATCCGTTGTCGAATCAATTCATTCTTAAAATGTTTTTTCTGCTTCCCCCAATCTTCATAAATTTTCCATTTTACAAAAAATGTTTGCACAACAAAAAAATGATGCGTTATCCTACCATTCGACCTCTGGGCCTGGAACGTTGTCCAAGTGAAAGTCTTCCTTCTAGTTCTGTTCTTCTCCCCCTGGGATGATCTCATTTTCCAGGTTGGGGAGTTCCAGTTGATTTATTGGTGGAAGACTAGCCCTGTTCATGCAGGCGTCGATTAATTGAAGTTCTTCATTGCAATCTTTCAGCAATTCAGCAAGGTCGTCCACAAGCTGCAGTTTCCTTTCCATGAGTGTTTGGAGTCTTGCTGCATTGTTTATCTCTTCTTGCATCATGCTTATTTCACGTTGGACTTTCTCTTGCAACTCAGCAAGATTTAGCGGGGTATTGGGGGCCGCGATGTTTGCAGGGCCACCATCACCCGCTGTGGCGCCATCGGCGCGTTTTGGACTCTCAGCAGCCTTTGGATGTTCTGGAAATTAAAATAAAAATAAAAGGATTAATTCAGAAAAATATGTCCTATCCATCAATTTCACTTCATTAAGGTTAACGCGTGTCACTGTGATACGTTGTAAAGGTGGGACTCTTGAGCCTTATGCCATATGGAAAGACAAACCGGTAACGGTGCCTTGTGAAAATACCGGTAACGATAGTGACTCATTATCACTGGCAGTGCAGCACCGGAATCACACATCAAGTGCAGGTATAAATCATTCGGCGTCTCCTGACACATGTGGTAACATTACATCAAGTGATAAATTCCCTCTGATTATTTTTGTCCCCAATGAAAAGCTTTTCATATAGAATAGCGTAACGATATCACTTTCCATGTGCGGCCACCCTGCAGATACTGTTATTATTGTATGCCAAATGAAGTGTGGGTATACAGGTATGCCGCGTATACATGGTCATATCGCAGAGTAACTCCATATAACCTCATAGATTTTCATGTATAAAAATCATTAAGGCAAAAAAACAACAAATTCTCCCTATTTCGGCTCAGTTTTCAGACCATCCGGTTTTTTAGTGGGACGGCTCATAATAAGGAGCAGATATAGGATATCATGAGTAGGGATGAGCCAAACACTCCCCGAGTTCGGTTCGAGCCCGAACCCGAACATCCCATTTGTTCGGGACCGAACCCCCATGCAAGTCAATGGGGCTGAAAATTCGGTTGTTAGAGTGCCCTCCAAGAGGGCATATATGCTACATATTTGCCATAAAAGGTGTATGGGGGTCCGGGTAGTCCCCTGGGGGACAGGAAACAAGGACAAAAAGTTTTTTAAAAAAACCTTTTTAAAGGGACAGAGAGTTTTCCATGAAATAAGGGTTAAAAATAAAAACCAAAAATTCCTTCAAATACCGTGCCTAGGAGGTCCCCATAACCTGCCCGTGAAGTGGCAGATTTCTAGGATGTATAGAAACACTTAAAAACAAAAAAATGACGTTTCATATGACGGTAAATGCTTTTCCTTTAATCTATCCATAAACAACTGCTTGGGGCGGCAGTCTGTATGAAAAGACATTTTAAGACGCGCAGAAAAAGTTTAGTGATTTTTTTGGGCTAAATTATTGTTAAACTTATACAGGCTTTGGATGAAAGTAACAATAGGTGCTTTAAAATTGGGCTTTTAGCGTCGGCAACAGTGCCGTCCAGGGCCGGCCCGACCATGGTGCAGAGTGGAGCACCGGCGCCAGGCGGCCGAATTCCGGGGGCGGCAAATTTTAGCCGCCGGTGCACTATTTTTTTTAAAATCGGCGGCAGCATCTACATTTGCGGCGCCGCCGGGAAGTGAATGTAGTCCAGGAGCCGCCCACACGCACTGTATTCCTGCGCTTCCATTCCTGGCCGCATGTGTGTGGGCGGTGCCTAGTATGGAAGCGCGGGAAAAATTCTCAACAGACTACGGCAGCTATGTTTCGGCTCTCTCCCCTCCCCGGGACCATCCAGCTGGTAAGAGACCTATGCTCCAGCTTGTTGTTATTATCCTGCTAAGTGGGAAGCAGGCAGCCCCCCCCCCCTCTGCTCCTTCTCCCGCGCACACACTCCCCACTCCAGCCCTCTCCTATTTACTTACCCTGGCAACTGTTTCTGACAACGCGGTGAGGTGACCCTGGCTATCTTGCTGTAAATCAGGATCTCATGCAGGCTGTGATCTCCAGGATCTGATACAAAGGCCATCTCTTGCCTCGCCATGAGATTTAACCCTGTGAGATTTATCCTATATGATGTGTAATCTCACAGGGTTAAATCTCATGGCGAGGCAAGAGATGGCCTTTGTATCAGATCCTGGAGATCACAGCCTGCATGAGATCCTGATTACAGCAAGTTAACGCTGTGCCTGTGGTGACCCTGGCTGTCACAAACTGGAGCCAGGGTAAGTAAAGAGGGGAGAGCTGGCGTGGGGAGTGTGTGCGGGAGCAGAGGGGGGGCTGCCTGCTCTCCATTTAGCAGGATAATAAAGGAATCCTACTTGATTAGCAGTGCTAATCTGGACACTGATGGTAGCTTCTTACAGTTTGTTCTTCTAAAGTTATCTAAGGAGACAAGTTCCCTTTATTAAGGAACTTTGCGTACTTCACATGCCTCAGGGCTGGTGTTTTATAGAATTTAATGGATAATTGACAATGGGAAGAAAGCAATTAAGAAGACTGACAAAAGACAGAGGTGTCAAACTGTACTTTTCTCAAATCTCTTTTCTGTAGCTATTGATTTAAAGGAAGGTTAAAAAAAAATCATAGGTTTTTCCAGTCTGAATCCAAAAATGGGAAAAGTGCCTTTTCCTAGACATCAAGTAGCAATTCCCTTTGGGTAAAGCCACATTTAACTTAAGGTTCAATGAGGCTTAAGCACTGCTCTACTCTACTAAATATGTATTTACTTTTTTTGAGTGTTCAATGAGAGCTCCCTATATGGTGAATTATCTATTTTTACTGTTGCAGAGATGTTTATTGCTGAGCAGCAAACGCTCCCATGTCCAGGGATGACTTGCTCATCCCTCCTGGCTCCTTCTGACCGACCCACGTCACCAGTCTCCCCCAGGACCAGGTACCGTATCTGGGGTCTGTATTTATATACAGATTGAGGCTGTATATATGTTGTATATGTGGAGCTCTGTGATACGCTCATACAACACCACACATTGCTGTGGAGCTGTGTTACGCTCATGCATGTCACAGGTTTTTTTTTGGGGGGGGCAGCATTTCATCCATTGCTCCAGACAGCACAGTGGCTTGGGCCGGCCCTGGTGCCGTCACACCGTAACCCCTCTGAGGATATGAATCTGATACAGGCGTCAATGGCAGTGCACCCAGATATTGTGACTTTAGTGCCAGGCATGCAAGTACTATCATACAGTAACCCCTCTGTGGTATTGTGGAAGAGTGCAGGGGTGGACCATGTGGTCCTATATTGAAAAGTTTTTGATCTGGTAATGGGCGTCAGTGCACCCAGATATTGTGCCTTTAATGGCAGGCCATCAAGTATCATCATACAGTAACCCCTCTGTAGTATTGTGGAAGAGTTCAGGGGTGGACAATGTGGTTGGTCCTATATTGAACAATTGTTTTTTTATCTGTTAATGGGCGTCAGTGCACCCAGATATTGTGCCTTTAATGGCAGGCCATCAAGTATCATCATACAGTAATCCCTCTGTGTTATGGTGGAAGAGTGGAGGGGTGGACCATGCGGTCCTATATTGAAAAGTTTTTGATCTGGTAATGGGCGTCAGTGCACCCAGATATTGTGCCTTTGGTGCCAGGCCAGCAAGTATCATCATACAGTAACCCCTCTGTGGTATTGTGGAAGAGTGCAGGGTTGGACCCTGCTGTTCAAAAAATTTAAATGATATAAATCTGGCACAGGCGTCAGTGCAGCCAAATATTGTGCCTTTCATGGCAGCAAGTGCATTCACACCGTAACCCTTTTGTGGTATTGTGGAAGAGTTCAGTGCTGGAGGTTTTGTGCATGCAGAAGACATACCCGATCTATTCTGTTACTTCGGCATCAGGGGATTGATAGCTGCTGATCCAGGACTGATTCATTTTTATAAATGTCAGCCGGTCTACAGAGTCGGTGGACAGACGCACTCTTTTGTCTGTGACAAAACCTCCAGCGGCACTGAACGTCCTTTCGGGAAAACACGCTTGATGAAGGGCAACCTAGTAGCTGCATAGCATATTGGCTAAGTTCTGGCCAGTGATCCAATCTCAACACCCAGTAAGCCAGTGGATCATCTGCTGGGAAGGTATCCAGGTCTGCCCTTGCCCCTAGGTAGTCCTGCACCATATGGTGAAGACGCTGGCAATGGGTGCCTACATTTGACGTCCCTGGGCGTCGAGGACTAAAAAAATTTAAAAATGCATCAGTCAAGCGGCCCTGGCCTTCATCGCTATTCCTCTGATCACCCGCAGCCTCAGAAGCACTTGTGTCAGCACTTGGTAATCTACCAGTGCCTGGAAAGGTGTTACACAAGTGTCGCTTTAGAGCGTCCTCAAGTTTTTTCATCCTGTGCTCCCTCTGTGCGGGCAGGATTCGCTCTGCAACTTTCCCCTTGTATCGTGGATCAAGAAGGCTTGCCAACCAGTAATGATCCCTCTCCTTGATAGCACGAATCCTGGGGTCCTTTAGCAGGCTTTGCATCATTAGGGAGCCCATGCAGCGTAGGTTGGAGGTGGCATTTGCTGCCGAGTCTTCCTGGTCAATGAGGATGACCGTATCGTGCACTTCCTCCTCCCAGCCACGCACAAGCCCTTCTGTTTCTGGGCACACAAAACCCTCCCTTGAGGAATCCCCACCTTCAATGCCCCCACTACTTAAATATTCCTCCTCCTCCTCCTCCTGTCTGATCTTAGTAGGACCCGCTGGAATGCTGTCTGTGGAAAGACTGGTTCCTTGAGAGCTAGGGAAGGCCTCCTCTTCCTCCCGCTGCTCTGCCTCTAGAGCCACATCTATAATTCCCTGCAGAGTGTGCTCCAGCAGGAACACTAAAGGAATTGTGTCACTGATGCATGCACTGTCCCTGCTCACCATCCTCGTTGCCTCCTCAAATGGTGACAGTACAGTGCATGCATCCTTGATCATCAGCCACTGCGGGGGGGGAAAAAAACCAAGTTGACCTGAACCTGTCCTTGTGCCATACTCACACAGGTACTCGGTGATGGCCCTCTGCTGCTTGTGCAGACGCTGCAGCATTGCTAATGTCGAATTCCACCTGGTGGGCATGTCACAGATCAGACGGTTTGTGGGAAGGTGGAATTCTCTTTGAATTTCTGCCAGGCGAACGCTTGCTGGGAATGACCGTCTGAAGTGGCTGCAGACTTTTCTGGCCTGGATGAGAAGCTCTAGCAGCCCTGGGTACTTGGTTAGGAAACGCTGTACCACCAGATTTAGGACGTGTGCTAGGCATGGTACATGCGTCAATTTACCCTCGCGTAGGGCGGAGAGAAGGTTGCTGCCATTATTGCAGACGATCATTCCCAGCTCAAGCTGGCGTGGTGTAAACCATCTCTGCACCTGCCCCTGCAGAGCTGACAAAATTTCTGACCCGGTGTGGCTCCTGTCCCCTAAACAAACCAGCTCAAGCACAGTATGGCATCTTTTTGCTTGAGCCATTGCGTAGACCCTGTCAGGCGTGGGTTTACCTGCCACTTCGCCAGAGACAGAGAAGGAGGAGGAAGAGGTGGTGGTGGTGGAGCAGACAGACCTCATACAAGCAGCTTTCTGGAGGCGTGGTGGATGAACAAGCTCCAGCACAGAGCCCCGTCTTGGATCCCTCCCAGCTGCAATCAGAGTTACCCAGTGTACCGTGAAGGAAATTTAACGACCCTGTCCATGCTTGCTGGACCACGTGTCTAAAGTGACATGCACCTTGCTGCTGACTGCCTTTCCCAATGACTGGATAACATTGTCTTCCACGTGTTGGTATATTGCTAGAATGGCCTTGCGTGAAAAGTAATGGCGTTTTGGAACCTGCCACTGTGGTACAGCGCATTAAGCAAATTCACTGAAGGGAGCAGAGTCCACCAGCTGGAAAGGCAGCAGCTGCAATGCGAGTAATTTTGCTAAGCTGGCATTTAGACGCTGTGCTTGGGGATGGTTGGGACTATATTTTTTCTTTTGCTGCAGCAGCTGCGGCAATGTAATCTGACTGCGTAAATCTTCAGCTGCTGGGATGATGTCACATTGTGAGGAAGGACCTGCTGGTACATCCATTACTGTAGCATCATCCCTGTCGGTGGAGGTTGTAGGCAATTGCATGGCAGGACATACAGTGTGGGTAGAGACAGATGAGGAGGAGGAGGACCTACGCGAAGTTTTGCCCCAACGGGATGTGTGGCACTTCTTCATATGTCGCCTCAAGCATGTGGTACCCAAGTGTCCGGTGTTTATCCCACACTTCAGCCTCCTCTGACATAGATTACAAATAGCAACGGTGGGGTCTGCTGCACATTTCTTAAAGAACTCCCAGACAGCAGAGTTCCTGCATGTGTTCTTTGAGACAACAGCACTCTGCACCGGAGCAGCTCTGACATGTGATGCCTTGGACTGGCTAGTGCTACGGTTGGTCACAGAGGATGTTGTGCCTCGTGTTTGCTGTGCCTCCTCCTCCTCCTCCCCCTCCTCCTCACTTGATTCCTCAGTTCAATCTGGCACCCAGGTGGAGTCAGTGACCTCATCATCATCAATGTCATCTTCACCCCCTATCTCCTCATCACTGGAGCCAACTTGGCAGTATGCTGCAGCTGCTGGGGCAACATGAGTGCCAGTTATTTGTGTGTCATCACTGGCACCCCCTTCCTCTAGGTTGATTATACTCCATTGCTCAACCTCAGAGATTGAATCAGAGCACTGTACTTGCTGCGCATCCTCAAGCAGCATGTCACTCTCATTGTAGTCAAACAATTCAGCTGACTCCTCCGTGTGTGATAGCGAGGCTACGGCAGGAGTAGCTGTGGACATGGAGGCTGCATTAGATGCTTTGGCAGCTGAGGTGGACTGTAAAGCACAAGAAGCCTGGCTGGCAGAGGACTCGGAGGATGAGGATGGCCTGGTTAGCCAATCCACCAAGTCCTCTGTATGTTGCTGCTGCTGCTGCTTAAGACGGCCAGCACCAGTTAGAAAGGACAAGCGTGCCCCTGCAGAGGATGCACCACGTCCACCACGACCAGAGGCACAGCCTCCCAACACAGGGGCTGCTTGCCCTCTTATCTGTGTCTGGGAGCGTCTGCCAGTCCTTTTTGTTCTTTCAGACATGGTGAGTGATATATAGATTAATATATACAGAACTCTGATTCAACTCTGGTATAAAGATTTAAATAACTCTGGTATAACTCAGTGAGACACACTGATAGCTGGCAGCCAGTGACAAGAGACACAGATCACCTCAATTCACAAATGTTTTAAAGAAATTAGTGAGCCCCAAAATACAGCGTGGTACTTTTTGTATGACGAGACACAGATCACCTTAATTCCCAAGTGTTTTAAAGAAATTAGTGAGCCCCAAAAAGATTTGCTGGCACAGTGACAAGACCCAGAAAATCACCTCAATTCACAAATGTTTTAAATAAAGTTGTAAACCCCAAAGAAACTTGCTGGCACAGTGACAAGACACACATCACCTAAATTCCCTGATATTTGGTCGAAATGAGACCCCCCCAGTAGCGTGGCAGACCGGCAGTAACAACGCACACAACTATCTTCTTTGAAATCTCCTCTGAAATGCGTGCAGAAGCGCTGCGTTGAAACCTTATATAGTGTGCTGCGGGACTTAGCTCTGTGAGCCCATGATTGGGCAAAATTTGCCCAATCAGGACTCTGAGCGGTGATTGGCATAGTGTTCAACCAGTCTTGCACCAGACCTGTGGTCACGTGCAAGGCTGTAGCCAATTAGGAGCTTCAGGCAGTGGTAAAATGCATTGTGGTCCATTGTGGTCGAACATGTGGCGAACACCTGGAGATGTTCGGGGTTCGCGATCTGCTCGAACAGGCTAAGTTCGAGTCGAATCCCGAACCGTCCGAACCCGAACAGCTCATCCCTAATCATGAGCAGCGGCGCCACTGATATTCCCTGCCGCAGTTCATAGGACGCCATGAAGACTTGCACAATCCAGTAGGTTCATGCAGTGTCAGTAGAAGGACACTGATGGACTATTTGCTCTCTGTGTCCTTCACTTTGTGGAGAGAAGAATTGGCAGATTGTGCTTTTCTCTCTGCTGTTGCAATGAGGGTAAATGTTGATATTTACAGTTTTTTAAAACAAATTCCGTCATTCTGCATTTGCAAAACACTTAAGACTTGATTTTGGCAGCTCTATTATACAATAGTGGATGGAGTGATATGGGACCCTATGAGTATGCTGTTTATTTCTGGCCGATAACCAGAAACTTGTGATGATCAATGGTTTTTTTGCACCAATAGTGTAACGTGAAACATATCTTGTAAAATATCCGCCTCCATCCCACCAAGCACAGGATACAGATACATTGTGATACAGTGTGACACATGAACGCTCTAATACACACCCAGACCGACTGGATGGAGATAGAGGGGAGGAATGTCCTGCTGCGGGAAGTGATCCCCAAACCGTGAGACTGCAGCGGTAACAGACTCACAGCTAATGCCATGTTCCCCTGTATGTTACGTGTATAGGAGTAAAATGCGTTGGCTCTTAGTAAGCCACAGGAGAGCGTCTCAATAAGCTATAAATTACACAGTGATTTTCACTTTGTAACATATAGCATTAGCTGTGCTTTATGCCGGCACATTAACTGGAACATAACGCTACATAATGAAATGAATGAAGGTGTCCGTAACGTACCTGGAGGCTGCCTACGTCCATGCCGGAAGTTGTCACCATGTACCGGAGGTAAAGGGTGCTAAAGAGACGGAGAAGAAGACCATCAGAAAACCACAGAAATATTAAGACGATAAATCAAACAATCAAATCACAACTGATGCCAAAAAAGCATTGTGTATTTCATGGCTTATCCGCTAAATAGTGAGCTGTAAGAATGAACACACAGAGCTTTATTGGAGAGATGATTTGTAAGGGAGGAGGGAAAGATTTTATGGTAAAAAGTCGAATTTCAATCATTTAAAAATCTGTATCTAACTATTCAGATTGGATTCAGAATCTTTTCAACATTCTGGAATCTAATTAGTTTGGAGACGTTGCAAGTGTCTGATAAATGTGTGAGATTCCAACATTCAGACGAGCGTGATATTATTACACTATATAATACTGTACATTAAGTAAAACATTCGGTTGCTTTTAGGGTTAGGGTTACTATTTCTGCTTGTTCTATGTTCAGGGTTAGGGTTACTATTTCTGCTTGTTCTATGTTCAGGGTAAGGGTTACTATTTCTGATTGTTCTATGTTCAGGGTTAGGGTTACTATTTCTGCTTGTTCTATGTTTATGGTTAGGGTTACTATTTCTGCTTGTTCTATGTTCAGGGTTAGGGTTACAATTTCTGTTTGTTCTATGTTCAGGGTTAGGGTTACTATTTCTGCTTGTTCTATGTTCAGGGTTAGGGTTACTATTTCTGCATGTTCTATGTTCAGGGTTAGGGTTACAATTTCTGTTTGTTCTATGTTCAGGGTTAGGGTTACTATTTCTGCTTGTTCTAGGTTCAGGTTAGGGTTACTATTTCTGCTTGTTCTAGGTTCAGGGTTAGGGTTACTATTTCTGCTTGTTCTATGTTCAGGGTTAGTGAAGTGGAATCAGGCTGGAAGATGGTCGCTATTATGAGCCAAGCGGCCATCTTGTTCAGAATATTGGTTCACTTGCAATAACTAGAGTAGATTTTTGTAGACATTAGAGACGAAGCTTACATAGAATCTTAGGAATGTGGTTGATTAGGAGAACTAGCAATAAAATGAGGAAGAATCCGGCCAGCGCTTGGCACGGACAGACAGGAAAGACAAATGGTTACTACAAGGTCACATAGACCCGCAGTAAAACAAAGAGAGCGTAGAAACCAGGCCGTGCTCTTATCTATAACACAAACACAGCCTTTAGGGAGGTGGGGGCACGGCCCAGGACGAGTGAAGCAGCAAATCACAGATTGTCAGACTAACACGACAGTTGTCAATTCATTATCAATGTATGGAATTTCTTTGTACTAACGAGTGGAGGTATTAACCCACGTGGGGTGGAATAAAGTGTCATGGGGAGGTGGGCTAATTGGGATGTACCTAATTACGTATTTTTGGGTATAAGACCCCTTGTAAGGGGGGGGGAGACGGGGCTCACTCTTTGCGATTGAATCCTGTGTGAGCACTTGTGTGACGACACAATAAAGTTTGCCTTTCCTGAAGAGACTCGTGTTCAGACAATCCTTGCTTGTGTCCGGTCCGGCGCCGTATTGAAAGTGAACCTGTCAGATTCCTGCTACATTAGGGTTACTATTTCTGTTTGTTCTAGGTTCAGGGATAGGGTTACTATTTATGCTTGTTCTATGTTCAGGGTTAGGGTTACTATTTCTGTTTGTTCTAGGTTCAGGGATAGGGTTACTATTTCTGCTTGTTCTAAATTCAGGGTTAGGGTTACTATTTCTGTGTATTCTATGTTCAGGGTTAGGGTTACTATTTCTGCTTGTTCTATGTTCAGGGTTAGGGTTACTATTTCTGCTTGTTCTATGTTCAGGGTTAGGGTTACTATTTCTGCATGTTCTATGTTCAGGGTTAGGTTACTATTCTGCTTGTTCTATGTTCAGGGTTAGGGTTACTATTTCTTGTTCTATTTTCAGGGTTAGGGTTACTATTTCTGCTTGTTCTATGTTCAGGGTTAGGGTTACTATTTCTGTTTGTTCTATGTTCAGGGTTAGGGTTACTATTTCTGTTTGTTCTAGGTTCAGGGTTAGGGTTACTATTTCTGCTTGTTCTATGTTCAGGGTTAGGGTTACTATTTCTGTGTATTCTATGTTCAGGGTTAGGGTTACTATTTCTGCTTGTTCTATGTTCAGGGTTAGGGTTGCTATTACATTGTTCTATGTTCAGGGTTAGGGTTACTATTTCTGCATGTTCTATGTTCAGGGTTAGGGTTACTATTTCTGCTTGGTCTAAGTTCAGGGTTAGGGTTACTATTTCTGCTTGTTCTATGTTCAGGGTTAGGGTTACTATTTCTGCTTGTTCTATGTTCAGGGTTAGGGTTACTATTTCTGCTTGTTCTATGTTCAGGTTAGGGTTACTATTTCTGTGTATTCTATGTTCAGGTTAGGGTTACTATTTCTGCTTGTTCTATGTTCAGGTTAGGGTTGCTATTACATTGTTCTATGTTCAGGGTTAGGGTTACTATTTCTGCTTGGTCTAAGTTCAGGGTTAGGGTTACTATTTCTGCTTGTTCTATGTTCAGGGTTAGGGTTACTATTTCTGCTTGTTCTATGTTCAGGGTTAGGGTTACTATTTCTGCTTGTTCTATGTTCAGGGTTAGGGTTACTATTTCTGTTTGTTCTATTTTCAGGGTTAGGGTTACTATTTCTGCTTGTTCTATGTTCAGGGTTAGGGTTACTATTTCTGTGTATTCTATGTTCAGGGTTAGGGTTACTATTTCTGCTTGTTCTATGTTCAGGGTTAGGGTTGCTATTACATTGTTCTATGTTCAGGGTTAGGGTTACTATTTCTGCTTGGTCTAAGTTCAGGGTTAGGGTTACTATTTCTGCTTGTTCTATGTTCAGGGTTAGGGTTACTATTTCTGCTTGTTCTATGTTCAGGGTTAGGGTTACTATTTCTGCTTGTTCTATGTTCAGGGTTAGGGTTACTATTTCTGTTTGTTCTATTTTCAGGGTTAGGTTACTATTTCTGCTTGTTCTATGTTCAGGGTTAGGTTACTATTTCTGTTTGTTCTATGTTCAGGTTAGGGTCTATTTCTGTTTGTTCTAGGTTCAGGGTTAGGTTACTATTTCTGCTTGTTCTATGTTCAGGGTTAGGGTTACTATTTCTGTGTATTCTATGTTCAGGGTTAGAGTTACTATTTCTGCTTGTTCTATGTTCAGGGTTAGGTTGCTATTACATTGTTCTATGTTCAGGGTTAGGGTTACTATTTCTGCTTGTTCTATGTTCAGGGTTAGGGTTACTATTTCTGCTTGTTCTATGTTCAGGGTTAGGGTTACTATTTCTGCTGGTTCTATGTTCAGGGTTAGGGTTACTATTTCTGCTTGTTCTATGGTCAGGGTTAGGGTTACTATTTCTGTTTGTTCTATTTTCAGGGTTAGGGTTACTATTTCTGCTTGTTCTATGTTCAGGGTTAGGGTTACTATTTCTGTTTGTTCTATGTTCAGGGTTAGGGTTACTATTTCTGTTTGTTCTAGGTTCAGGGTTAGGGTTACTATTTCTGCTTGTTCTATGTTCAGGGTTAGGGTTACTATTTCTGTGTATTCTATGTTCAGGGTTAGAGTTACTATTTCTGCTTGTTCTATGTTCAGGGTTAGGGTTGCTATTACATTGTTCTATGTTCAGGGTTAGGATTACTATTTCTGCTTGTTCTATGTTCAGGGTTAGGGTTACTATTTCTGCTTGTTCTATGTTCAGGGTTAGGGTTACTATTTCTGCTGGTTCTATGTTCAGGGTTAGGGTTACTATTTCTGCTTGTTCTATGGTCAGGGTTAGGGTTACTATTTCTGTTTGTTCTATGTTCAGGGTTAGGGTTACTATTTCTGCTTGGTCTAAGTTCAGGGTTAGGGTTACTATTTCTGCATGTTCTATGTTCAGGGTTAGGGTTACTATTTCTGCTTGTTCTATGTTCAGGGTTAGGGTTACTATTCTGCTTGTTCTATGTTCAGGGTTAGGGTTACTATTTCTGCATGTTCTATGTTCAGGGTTAGGGTTACTATTTCTGCTTGTTCTATGTTCAGGGTTAGGGTTACTATTTCTGCTTGTTCTATGTTCAGGGTTAGGGTTACTATTTCTGCTTGTTCTATGTTCAGGGTTAGGGTTACTATTTCTGCTTGTTCTATGGTCAGGGTTAGGGTTAGTTCTAGAATTAGTTTTTAGATCCAAACAAAATTAAATCCTTTATAAAGCGCAATGTTTTCTGCTCAAAATCAGAATTTTTTAACCCAAATTGCCTGTGGAGGGAGCCATGGGCTATGCTGGAGGTTTATAGACTGTGTCCTTATAATTAGGAACGGAACAAACAGGATTTTCATTCATTTTGACTTCAATTAAAATGTATCTGGTTATAGTTTACTCCACAGACTGACCCGCAAACACTCTGCTGGGAAGAGCGTGATTTTACCGCGTCATTTGGACATTTAAATCAGAGTTTGGATTTACGTGATCAAGCTAGTTTTATGTAGAGTGAGATCAAAATAAAGGATTTACTCACAACTTTCCTAGATTTACGAGCTGGAAGACAACAGAAAATACTGCGCGTATTTCCCATTGTAATCAGATTACTGCAATCCGCTGTAAATTACTGCAATCCGCTGTAAATTACTGCAATCCGCTGTATATGCTCTCGCACGCTGTTCAGTCTCCAACTACTAAACACATAAAGCCCAGAGGAGCTGAACCCAGTCTTATATTCTGTGTGTATGATGTCACAAGTTGCTTACATCACAAAGTGACTCCAGCCTTACAGGAGAGGGACTTTACAAAGGTGTAAACAACATGAGAGTTCTATCATTTAACCCCTTCACATCCAAAATCGAGTTATCTGGATTCTGCATTGTAATGCATTGAAAAAGCACGCATTAGCATCAAAAGATCATTTTTACACCTTTTTACAGTAAGATTAGTGTGTGGAGAAACTAAATCCTATGTTTTATGTCTCTCCATGCAATCTGGAGGGACATAAAACCCACTGCAAATTGCAACCCTAAACCCCACTTTAACAGAAAGTTCAAATAGATTACTGCTGCATTACAGCTGCCAGGGAGAGGGCAGAATACAGGGAGCGCTCTGGGGTCACTCAGTGCTGTACTGGGATAAGATTCAGGGGGTTATAACGAGTGAAAATCCCTGTACAGTGCAGATACAAGGTGTTACTGTAAGCTCCCGTTTCAGGCATTATGTCACATACAGTAGGGATGTGCGTTTCGGGTTTCGGAATTTCGGAATTTTCACGAAATTTCCCGATTCGTGTCTTCGGATTCGGCCGAATTTCCGAATCGGATCGGACCCAAAAACCGATAGATCCGAAAAGTTTTCCGAGCCGAAACGAAAAATTTTCGGATTTTTCGAATGGACTTGAGATGTGTCAAATCGAAATTTATTTTTGCTCTATTCATGATTTCGGTTCCATTCGTGATTTCGGTTCCATTTCGGTAATTCTGGAAATTGTATATTTAACTATTATCGGTTATATCGCTGATTCTGTAAATTTTGTATTTGTAAATGCGTATCACTTGTTTCTTGTGGCATTCGGGTCAGTTTAGCGTTTTTTAAATCGTTTTGTTCATTTTTTTTGTTCCTTGGCTTTCATACCATTTTAATATGATTAAATAAAGTTGTGAAATGTATATTTAATTATTCATAAGAAAAAAAGGATCTTTATTAATAAAAAAAAACACGATAGAATCGCCGGAATTATCGTAGACACTTTGAAACGTGGAGAACAGACGTTCCGAAAAACGAAAATTTCCGAAATTTCCGAAAAGTCGATACAAAAAACGAGCAAAGTGACCCGAAAACACGAAAAATGGTCGATATTCCGAAAAAAAAATGTACACGAAAAACGAACCGAACCGAATCGAAACAGAAAATCGGTCGAAATGAGCCGAATCGAAAAGTTTAACCACTTCAATGCTGAGGACGCGCTCAGCGCGTCCTCAGCATTACCGCTGGTATGCGGAGGACGCGCTGAGCGCGTCCTCCCATTGGGTCAGCGTTCGGCCGGGTTACGGCCGATCGCTGGCCCCCCCGGTGCGGGCTGACATCCTCGATGTCAGCCCGGCATCCGGGACCGCAGCCGCCGGAATAAGGTGTCATCGCGGCAGCGCGATGACACCTAATTCAGGCGCCCCCCCCCGCATGTGCGGAGGAGGCGCCTGAAAGGGAGGGGGGAGGTCCTTCGGACCTCTCTCCCTCCTGATCGGCGGCTCTGCGGGGGTTAACCCAGGCATCATTTGGAGGGCACAGCCTGCCCTTCCAAATGGTGCCTGGCATTAACCCCTGGGGAGCTGGATCGCGAATCGGCGCTGAAAAGCACCGGTTCGCGATCCTTTCCCGGAGCTGGCCGACATCTTGGATGTCGGCCAAGCCTCCGGGAACTCCCACTGAGGACTGGCGTCATCGTGCGTAGCACGATGACGCCAGTCCTGGACTTAACCCCTAACTGCCACCAACGGTGGAGATAGGGAGTTCCAATGAACTCCCTATCTCCCGATCCGTGGCAGCTAGGGGTTAAAGTTTGGTATGGTTGGATCGGCCAGAGCATGGCCGTTCCAACGATACCAAACACTACTGTGAAAAATTTTGTCAAAAAAAAAAAAAATGAAACATAAAAATAAAAAAAATTAAAAAAAAATTATAAAAAAAAATAATAAACACTTTTTTTTTCTTTTTTTTGGTTTGTTAATGCAGCAATATTGTTCCCATTTCAATTATAATGTGAACAATGATGCTGCACTAACGATTTTTGTATGCGGTGCGTTTGTTAAAAAGTGTAATTTTCCCCAAAAAAAAATGTAACGAGACCCCATCTCTAATTTTTTTAACAAGCGCACCCATACAAAATATAACCGCAATTGCTCGCATGTTAAAATGTGAAAAAAAACACTTTACACATTGTAAATTATTGAAAATACATATTTTATTGCATTTTTTGTTATAATATACAGACATGACATAACGTATACATATAATAATGACATATTATGAATCTGCCGAGTCTGACGGAAAGAACGATATATAATATGTCTGGGTCATATACTAAAATAAGGCTTCAAAACACGTTTAAACATGATGAGCAAAACCGGTAAAAATTACCTCAGCACAGAGGCGGGAAAAGCCTCAGCAGCGAAAGGGTTAAACATCCGAACAAATCGAACCGAATCGAACCGAAAAAAAAAATCGGTGCACAAGCCTAACATACAGATATTATTTCTTTATTCTATTGGTATTTGTTGGAAGCTGCATTGCTAATAATCTCATTATGAGCACTAGAAAAAAAAACTTAAAATGTAAATGATTATATGGCGCAATTGGCAATAAATGTTGGGCTTTACCCTTATAGTATTAACACCAAAAAGAGAAAAAAAACCCACAAAATTCTTTATTAATTATAACATTACCACCTTTACCTAACAGATAAAACACATTAAAAAGTGAAAAATTATATGTGAACTGTATTGCAGAAAAAGGGATCCTCCAGGGAGGTCACGCACGAACGATCACACCATTCCTTTATTGAATACATACAGGGTTATCCAAAGAGATTCGAATTGCTTGAGAAAGGTAACCGAACGCTGAAAATCAGCGTTCGGTTACCTTTCCTGGCCATTCGGCTATCCAGAGAGCAGGCAATACGCCAAATCCTGGCGAATTGCCTGAACATACGGTGCCTGTTCGGTCCCTGTTCGAGGGCAGTGAAATCCCCATCAAAAAGCACTGCTTCGGCTATTCAGAGAACACGAACCAGCAGTGAAAGGTTCCCCTAATGTCCTGCCATTCGGTGGTTTAATTCGGCAAATTTATTCAGGAGAATCCCATAGGCTTCAATGTTAAAAATATTCCCGTTTTAATTCAATATCTAATAAACCGTTCATTATAAAATTCTGCAGCAAAAAGTCTCTTTATTTATAGATTTTTTAGGATACTTTAAGCATTTTTCTGAATTTTTAAAAAAAAATTAAAAGTCCGATTTTTTCTTTTTTTTTTTTTCAGTTTGCTTATTTTTTTTGTAACAGCCCTCTTTATTATCATTCCCTGGACCTCCTGTGAAAATTTCAGACATTTTCGCTCAGTAGTTTCTTTGCAAACAGCGTTTCTTTTTCCCAGATTCATACAAATGGTTTTTCTAATTTATTCACTGCCTCCTCTACATCACAGCTGCTTCGGCTCTGTGTGATTCGGCTCCTGTTCGGCTCCTGTTCGGCTCATGTTCGGCTCCTCTTCGAAGGTTAATCCAGATGTTTTTGCTTGTTTTCAGCGTGCATTCGGTTAGTTTTCGCCAGGTTTGCGGCAGCTTTTCCCTGCAATTCGGGGACCCTGTGCTGTTTGCTGAATACACCGCAAGGTCACCGAAATGCAATCGGCAAAAGGAACCGAATTGAAGAGAACGAAAAGTCACCGAACGTGCGGTGACTTTTCGAATCTCTTTGGATAACCCTGATAGGAATGAGGAGGCAATAAGATATCCAATAATTACGCATCTCATATGACACCTTAGAATAATTCTTCCAAGCAGTGCACCTAGTGCTGCCTCTTAGGCTGAGGTCAGACGAAAGCATTTTTAACGTGCGTTTAGCCGCACGAAATCACGGCCGTGCTAGCAGCAAATGACGTCCAATGCCGGGGAACATACGACGAACGGCCGCACGAAAGTTCATCCGTGCAACGCAAGTGGCAAACGAACGCATTTTTTCGAGAACGTCAAACCGCTACTACGGACGTACAGAGTGCGCAGCGTCCGCATAGCGGCGTGTTTGCGTGATTAGGAGACGTCAGACGCTGCTAATGTCCGGCCAACATAACGTCCAGACGCAAAAGGGTTTTATTGATGATCCGTACAAAATCACGGACGAAAATGCGCATCGTATGACCGCTATCGCGTATTCCGGGAAAAAATACATCCATTCGTTCGAACGCACTTTTTCACGGACAACGCAAAAAATGCGTTCGTCTGACCCTCGCCTTACATAAGATCCAGCTTTAACCTAGGTAACCCTAGGTGTGTTTTTTAATACATTGCGCGTGGGCACCTTGTAAATGGAAAGTAAGAGGATCGAAAAATCACTCAATCACCGTTTGCATCACATGGAGGCCCCTATTACACGCTTTGCGCACGCAAAAAAGTTAGCGCGTGCAAATTAACGCAGTAGTACGCTCCGAGCACAGTTTTTCAGCCTTCAACTTTTTACGTGCTCAAATCCGATGAGCAAATTCGTGCGCAAAATGAACGTTGCGTGCAGGAATTGGTGGGCAGACAGTTTTTTCACGGGATTCAGCCAATCAGAATTAAGAACCACCATTTTCTAAAGATTGTTGCGCCTGTCAAAGTCAATCTGTGTATATGTGATGCAGCAAAAAAAACTTTTGACAAATTATTATTTTTTATGTCTGGGTATGTGTAGAATGTGTAACTGTGCTACGCTGTATTTTTTATTTTTTTGCTGAGTTATTTAGTTTCGGCCAGGACGATCATATTTGCAGTTAACACCAAGTTTTCAAAGATGTTTTACGAAAATTCGCGCAAACGTCGCTCGTACGACTTTGCGCGAAGATTGTAATACCTTCCGCACTAACGCATTTGCGCTCACAATGTTAAGTATAGGATGCGCGAATGAACTTGCGCTCGCACAACGACGGAACGACGTTCCGCGCAAATGGTTTTGTCCTCGCGCTGCGCGAAGCGTGTAATAGGGACCATAGGATTTAGGCTAGGGTCAGAGTGGGGCAGTCGGAACGCGCGTGCAGGCGCACTAAATCACGGCGGCAGTAGCAGCACATAACGGCCAATGACGGCCAATATACGCAGTACGTGCGTACGAAAGTGCGCCGACACCACGCAACCGGCAAATGAACGCATTTTTCTCAGAACGTGAAACCGCTGCTACTGACGTACAGAGTGCGCTGCGGCCGCATAGCAGCGTGTGTGCGTGATTAGGAGACGTCAGACGCTGCTAGTGTGCGGCCTACATAACGTTCAAACAGCC
Organism: Leptobrachium leishanense; assembly: GCA_009667805.1. Lineage (NCBI taxonomy): Eukaryota > Metazoa > Chordata > Amphibia > Anura > Megophryidae > Leptobrachium > Leptobrachium leishanense. The sequence continues at coordinate 448,504,761 of CM019064.1, forward strand.
GGATTTCCCTAGAATTGCGTTGGTGAGTACCTGCGACTGTGCGACTGTGGTCGTCTGACCACTTAAGCGTATTCCGTGAAAAAATGCGTGCGCACGCATCGACGTACATTTTGACGGTGGCCGCAGAAAATGCGCTCATCTGTCCCTAGCCTTAAGGCTCGATTTTATTTCTATTAAAGATACTGTGGATTATTCAGAGAGCACTGAAATGTCGCCGTCATTTCGTTGCTCTCTCGTTCCCTGCACTTCGGGGAATCAAAGTACCCCACCATGCGGTGAATTCAGCATTCACCGCAAGGCCCCCAGAGTGCAGTAAAAACCCGCCGCACACCCATCGAAACCGCCACATCGGAACCGCCACAAACAACAGGCCGAACAAGCCAGAAAAAGTCAACGAACCGCCGATCACAGCGCAGAGCAGCCGATGGAAAAAAGCCACCAAACTGCCGAATGGGTAAAATTAAAAATAAAAAAACAGTACGCTTGAAAGTGTCAAAATTTAAACGCTGTTTGTAAAAACACTACAGAACGAAAATGTCTGGAATTTACATCTAAGATCCAATAAATGATAATAAAAAGGTCTGTTACAGAAAAAAGAAAAAACGATTTAAAAAAAAAAAAAAGGGGGAAAAAAATTTGCTGGATAAATCCCGAAAAATGCCTAAAAGATCCAAAATAAAAAATAAATAAAGAGACTTTTTGCTGCAGAATATTATAATAAAACGGTTTATTAGATATTGAAATAAAACGGGAATATTTTTAACAATGAAGCCTGTGGGATTCGCCTGAATAAATCTGCTGCATGAAGCAGCCGCCCAGCAGGGCACATTTCTCTGCTGTTCGGTGTCTCTGAATAGATTAACCATTGCTTTTCTATGGGGGATTTCACTGCAGTCGAACAGGCAGCGTACGTGCAGGCCATTTTGCCAAAATTTGGCTAACTGCCTGCTCTCTGAATAGCCGAATGGCCGAAATGTCACCGTACACTGAATTTCAGTGTCCGATTACATTTCGGCGACATTTCAGACGTCTCTGAATAACGCCTACAGTGTTCTAAATTATGGTAAATTGTAGATTGTAAGCTCTCGAGCCGGGTCCTCTCTCCTTCTGTTCCGTGTGTGTAACGTGTGAGTATATTTGTTATTCTGTCTCTCCCATTGTACAGCGCTAAGGAATTAGTTGCCGCTTTATAAATACTTGTAACTGTAAGAAAATTCTTTTTTTTTTTTTTTTTTACAGAGCAAGGCGCCCCCATGTGGCAGGCATCTCTAGGCACATGCCTACTCTGCCTAGTCCCTGCCTTTGTCCCTGCTTACTAGCGATACTGCATGGTGACTGTATTCTAGGCGGCCAGCTCCTTTATGATACAGTGTTATATAAGCAGGATGCAATGCTAGTCCCACATGGTGGGTGAGACGTTACTAGGGATGTGCGTTTCGGGTTTCGGAATTTCGGAATTTTCACGAAATTTCCCGATTCGTGTTTTCGGATGCGGCCGATTTTCCGAAAATTTTTAGATCCGAAAACGGCAGATCCGAAAAGTTTTACGAGCCGAAATGAAATATTTTCGGAATTTTCGAATGGACTTGAAATGTGTCAAATCGAAATTTATTGCTTTGAAACGAGGAGAACAGACGTTCCGAAAAAACGAAAATTTCCGAAATCACGAAAAGTCGATACAAAAAACGAGCTAAGTGACACGAAAATACGAAAAATGGTCATTATTCCGAAAAAAAAATGTACACGAAAAACGAGTTTAGCCGAACCGAATCGAAACAGAAATCGTTCGAAACGAGCCGAATCGAAAAGTTTAAACATCCGAAAAATCAAATCGAACCGAAAAAAATAAATCGGTGCACAAGCCTAGACGTAACATAGTATCTTTTATAGAAATAAAAGCGAGCCTTACATTCTATATGTGATACAAACTGTGATTGAGTGATATTTTGATCTTCTTATTTTCCACCTTCAAAGTGCCCCCGCGCAATGCATTAAAAAACACACCTACAGGGTTATTGAGAAAGTGCCGATCTGGCCCCGAAATGGCACCGATCTGTGAATTTCCCCGTACGGTGCAATTTCAGGTCATTGGGCTATTCAAAAAGCAGGCAGTTTGCCAAATTTTGCACCAGCTGGGTGGAGTAGAGGTAACATCACTGCTCTGTGACCCTGGAGACACAGGTTCAAATCCCGGCAAGAGCACCTCTCCAGTAAGTGTCCTTGGGCAAGACACCTAACGGTACATACTCGCCACCCAGGACATACTTGAAAATGAGAGAAATCTCAATGTATCCTTCCTGGTAAAATCCTTTCTCCCAAAAATAAATAAATTGGAAATTGCCAGTAAAATACGGTGCCTGTTCGACGGCAGTGAAATCCCCCACAGAGAAGCAATGGTTAATCTATTCACAGACATCAAACAGCAGAGAATTGCCCTGATGTTCGGTGGTTTCATTCGACAGGTTTAGTCAAGCGAATCCCACAGGCTTCAATGTTAAAAATATTCCCGTTTTTATCCAATATCTAATAAACCGTTTAATCTTTTAAGCTGCAGCAAAAAGTCTATTTATTTTATTTTTAGGATTCTTTTTTGAAGAGTTTTTATTTTTCTGTAACAGACCTTTTTTATTATCATTCATACCACCTTATATGTTAATTCCAGGCATGAATGAATCAAAGCTACCCACCCTGCGGTGTATTCAGATTTCACCACAGGGTCCCCGGAGTGCAGGGAAAACCCGCCGCAAACCCAGTTCAGTATTTGTTTTGTAAACAGTGTTTAAAATTTGAAACTTTCAATCTTTTTTTCTTGTTTTTTTTTTAAACCATTTACATTTGAAATTTGCATATAAAATCCAATGAATGATAATAAAAAGGGCTGTTACAGAAAAAATAAGTAAAATAAAAGTTAAAAAAAATATCCTGAAAAATGCTTAAAATATCCTAAAAAATAATAATCTATAAATAAAGAGACTTTTTACTGCAGAATATTATAATAAACGGTTTATTAGATATTGAATTAAAACGGGAATATTTTTAACATTGAAGCCTATGGGATTCGCCTGAATAAATCTGCCGCATGAAACCGCCGAATGGCAGGGCAGTTCGGCAACTTTTCACTGTTGGTTTTTGTTCTCTGAATAGACGAAGCATTGCTTCTCTATGGGGATTTCACTGCCCTCGAACAGGCACCGTATGTGCAGGCAATTCGCCAGGATTTGGCGAATTGCCTGCTCTCTAGATAGCCGAATGGCCAAGAAAGGTAACCGAATGCTGAATTTCCGCGTTCGGTTCCCTTTCGGCAGCCATTCGGAGCTCTTTGAATAACCCTTAATATATATATATTGTTTTCACTAACTGTTTAATAAAGTTTTCCCCTTTCAGCAGTCAGCCTCGTGTCCTGTTGATAATAAATTAATTGCTGATTGATTAGGCAATACATTTTTGGCTGTGTCATCAGGATACAAACAGATCTGTGCAATATTCTGGAGGATAAAGTAAGTAACAAACAATGAGGTTATTGACATTCCCAGCTTTGAACAAACTCCGTATGACTGTCGTTTCGGGAATATTCTCGCGGTTCTGGATTAAGTGAAAATTGGGAGTCAATTGGAAATAAGTGGAAGCCCTCAAAGAAAACCCCGGTAGGAATAGTGACAGTCAATATCCAGCAACAGAAATGGGGGTAACTTTACAACATGGATAGAACAAAGGATATTTATTGACTGAGATAGTAAGTAAAAATTTATCTTTTATTGGAAACTGAAAAACATAATGACAAACCAATGATAGGATAAAATGTCTCTGTGGCTCCAGTCAGCATAATAAATGCCACATAGGTGTCAGGGATCTGGCTGTGTAATCTTTGCAGCAGATGTGGTTGTGAGCCCAATACGCAGTTCACTGAGATCAGATGGATATAGTGCACAGGGGCGTCGTAACATGGGGGCGGGGGGTGCAGCCCGCACCAGGTGACACCCGCCTTTAGGGTGACACCGTCACCCTAAGGGCGGGTGTCTCACCCTGAGCCGCGTTTTCGCTCCCTGCGAGCGTCCGAAGCTATACAGCTTCGGCGCTCGCCTGGGGGAAACACGTGACCAGCCGATCGCGGCTGGTCACGTGGCTCCCCCAGGCGAGCACCCAAGCTGCATAGCTTCGGACGCTTGCAGGGAGCAAACACGCAGCGCAGGAGGTGAGCTGGGGCCATTATCCATGAGCTGGGGGCATTATCCATGAGCTGGGGACATTATCCATGAGCTGGGGCCATTATCCATGAGCTGCTGGGGCATATCCATGAGCTGCTGGGGCAAATCCATGAGCTGGGGCAAATCCATGAGCTGGGGGCAGTATCCATGAGCTGGGGCAGTATCCATGTGTTGGGGTATATCCATGAGCTGGGGCAGTATCCATGAGCTGGGACAGTATCCATGAGCTGGGGTAGTATCCATGAGCTGGGGCAGTATCCATGAGCTGCTGGGGCATTATCCATGAGCTGCTGGGGCATTATCCATGAGCTGGGGCAAATCCATGAGCTGGGGCAGTATCCATGAGCTGGGGCATATCCATGAGCTGGGGCAGTATCCATGTGTTGGGGTATATCCATGAGCTGGGGCAGTATCCATGAGCTGGGGCAGTATCCATGTGCTGGGGCATTATCCATGAGCTGGGGCATTATGCATGTGCTGGGTCAGTATATTCATGAGCTGGGCAAATCCATTAGCTGGGCATTATCCATGAGCTGGGGCATTATCCATGAGCTGGGAATTATCCATGAGCGGGGCAATATCAATGAGAGGAGCTGGGCATAGCCATGAGAGAGCTGGACAAAATCCATGAGAGGAGCTGGGGCAATATCCATGAGAGGAGCTGGGGCACTATATCCATGAAGGACTGGGCAATATCATGAGAGCTGGGGCAGTATCCATGTGTGGCTGGGGGCAGTATCCATGTGTGCGGGGCATATACACGAGAACTGGGCAATATCCATGTGTGACTGGTCTGGGGCAATATATATATGTGTGAGCTGAGGCCGCAATATATCCATATGTGAGCTGAGGTACAATATATCCATATGTGAGCTGAGGTGCAATATATCCATATTGAGCTGAGTAAAATATATCCATAATGAGCTGAGGTGCAATATATCCATATGTGAGCTGGGGCAATATTTAATCCATGGGTGAGCTGCTGGGGCAATATATAATTGTGAACTGTGCAATTATAATATGTGAGCTGGGGCAATATATATCCATGGTGAGCTGCTGGGGCAATATATATCCATGTGCTTTCACTGCCTTCGAACAAAGGCACCTACTGCGAAGTTGGCAAAAAGTTGTGAGCATATGAGAGAGCTCCACAGCAATAAACCTCACAGTAATGTGCGCTGTGTGTATGAGCATCAGTGTTATATGGAGTACTGACTTAGGAGTAAGAGTAGTTAAAAAAAATCCGTAAAACTCGGGGGGGGGGGACACCATAAAATTACCGCACCGGGTGACACCAACCCTAGTGACGCCAATGAGTGCACAAAAGGGTTTATTAGACTAAAACACAAGAATCCAAGAGACATGAAGTCCGCCTCCACGCGAATTCCGCCCGTGCCCGGGGGGCCGACGAGGAGGCGGATTCCCTCACGCCAGATTTGGGTACCGCTCGCGTCGCCTCGGCAGGGAGAGGCGCGCGGAAGGTTTGGAAGTCCCTCCCGTGGGCCAAAAGGGAGGGCGCCCGGACGACAGGGCCGCCGCAGCAGCAGCAGCAGTGTGCAGACCCGATGCCCCGTCCCCGTCACCACGGGATAGCGGCCAGGGTCTCTCCAGCCGACGACTGGGTGTCTGCCGACCGAAACCACGATGGGAGGAAGGTGGGGGCGTCCCCCTCCCTTCTCCCAGCAAACCTTACCTCGTCCAGAGGGAGAAAAAGTCAAAAGTAGACTCTAGCAGTGGATACCTGAATGGAGAGACTGGCACGAGGGATTCGATTGGGAATAGAGGGGATGCAAAAAAAAGAGGTTGAGGCAATAGAGGATGCTGAGAGTAGTTGAAGGAGATAGAGAGAACTGAATATGGGAGAAGTTAGGAAACAGGAGAAACAAGGAATAGCAAATAAGAATACTCAGAAGGAGAGGAGTTTATAGACACAAGAGGAAACTAACAGCACATGGGGCAGACACTGTATAAACAATAATAAACACAGATAACACAGACATTCCAGGTGACGTACAGTTAAGGATCAGGCAATAGAATAGTCGGTATGATGCAGGCTGGGCAAGGGGTGCAAGCAGGGTGGCAAGAGTCCAAGCAAGGGTCTGGTAAACGGGGATCCAAGATGGGGCACAGGGAGCAAAGGGGGGTTACCGGTGTAGATAGAATTCCAGATAATGCAACAGAGATCAGCAATGAGGGAGTAATGAAAGTCTGTTGTTCAGGGAGCTTTCAGGAAACAGTCTGCTCAGATTGATAGACTAAAAAACGACTGGATGACTTCCTGCAGACACAGAATATTAAGGGTTACAATATTTAATATGTGGTAAAAGCTTCTTGATCCAAGGAGAAATCTGACCCATTCTGGTCAAGAAGGAATTTTTTCCCAGTATGTTGCATAGGCAAGCATTCAGACTGGGTTTTTGCCTTCTTGGATCAACAGCAGTAGGTTATGTGGGAGAGGCTGAACCGATGGACGCATGTCTTTTTTCAGCCTATATAACTATGTAACTATGTAACTATGATAGCCAGGAACTTCAATGTGGAAGCGTAGCTAGAGGGCGTAGCTTCCTTAAATGCAGGACTGATCAAAACAAGGTGAGCTCAGGTGGGGCTCCAGAAGGAAATCAAGGAAGGAAAATCAATCAGAACGTCCAGGAATCTGTATAGTCCATGTTTGCAGGGTAAAAGGGGGCGCCAGGGGGGTCAGTGCGTGCAGGACCTGACGATAGGGTACTAGGTGCACCAAGATAAATCTCTCCTAGGAATACAAACAGACTAACAACATAAATTGGGTTAACTGCTATCAAAGTGAGGAAACGGACCTTCGTGGGTCCTCATAATAGGACAGAGAGAAGCCTGCTATAGCGAGAGCTCCCCAATGGGATGAGTGGCAAGTGAAATTGCAATAGGTAGAGGAAAGGATGAGGCCCAAAATCAATGCTGGGAGCGCTACCAGCTTAGTGCCAACCCACCCCAAGATTAATACCAAGCTAGAGAGACTAAAAAGATATTAAAATCAAAAACACAATCTGCATGGGAGTAAGCACTCTATCACTCGACGCGTTTCGCCATAAACACTGGCATCCTCAGGAGCATGCGGGAAGTAATGCTCAGTCTGGCAACATAACAAGAAAACAAGGCTTCTGCTTCTTCATCGTTATGCTGCCGGACTGAGCATTACTTCCCGCATGCTCCTTAATGTCTTTTATCTGTTAGTTAAAGGTGGTATTGTTATAAATTATAATTAATAAAGAATTTTTTTTTCCGTCTGAATAGATTAACCATTTATACTCTATGGCGATTTCACTTTTTAAATAGCCAAATGGCCACGAAAATGCACCGCATGGGAAAATTCAATTTCCTGGGCAATTCAGCTCTCTGTAAATAACCCTGATAGAGTTAAATATTTTCCTAACTAAACAGAGAAAAAAAACCCGCATGCTTTGGTATCATACTTAGAAGCAAAGTGCATGTGAGCTGGTGAGGTGATGGAGTGACCAAGGCAGTAGTCAAGCAGAGCAGTGGAGACCACCACCAGATCACCCCGTGCAGAAAGCAGATTTTTCCTGGGGTGAGTTGCTGTACTGTACAGAAAGACTGATAAAAAGCCTATTTAATTTTAATGATTTGGGGCAAAAAGAATATAATCTTGCACTTATCATGATAATCATAATATCTTTCTGCTCCTCTATTTTATGTTTCAAATTGTTCCTCTTTTTAGGGGTCCTCCATATATTCAGGTGTGGGGTGTCTTTTTAGGCTCCTCCATATATTCAGGGTGTGCGGGTGTTTTTTAGGGGCTCCTCTATATATTCAGGGTGTGCGGGTGTCTTTTTAGGGGCTCCTCCATATATTCAGGGTGTGCGGGTGTTTTTTAGGGCTCCTCTATATATTCAGGTGTGCGGGTGTCTTTTTAGGGGTTCCTCCATATATTCAGGGTGTGTGGGTGTCTTTTTAGGGCTCCTCCATAATTCAGGGTGTGCGGGTGTCTTTATAGGCTCCTCCATATATTCAGGTGTGGGGTTGCTTTTTAGGTGCTCCTCCATATATTCAGGGTGTGCGGTGTCCTTTTTAGGGGCTCCTCCATATATTCAGGGTGTGTGGGTGTCTTTTTAGGGCTCCTCTATATACTCAGGGTGTGTGTGTCTTTTTAGAGTCTCCTCCATATATTCAGGGTGTGTGGGTGTTTTTTTGGGCTCCTCCATATATTCAGTGTGCGGGTGTCTTTTTAGGGGCTCCTCCATATATTCAGGGTGTGCGGGTGTCTTTTTAGGTTCCTCCATATATTCAGGTGTGCAGGTGTCTTTATAGGGCTCCTCCATATATTCAGGGTGTGTGGGTGTCTTTTTAGGTGCTCCTCCATATATTCAGGGTGTGCGGGTGTCCTTTTTAGGGGCTCCTCCATATATTCAGGGTGTGTGGTGTCTTTTTAGGGGCTCCTCTATATACTCAGGGTGTGTGTGTGTCTTTTTAGAGTCTCCTCCATATATTCAGGGTGTGCGGGTGTCCTTTTTAGGGGCTCCTTCATATATTCAGGGGGTGCGGGTGTCTTTTTAGGGGCTCCTCCATATATTCAGGGTGTGCGGGTGTCTTTTTAGGGGCTCCTCCATATATTCAGGGTGTGTGGGTGTCTTTTTAGGGCTTCCTCCATATATTCAGGGTGTGCAGGTGTCTTTTTAGGGCTTCCTCCATATATTCAGGGTGTGCAGGTGTCTTTTTAGGGCTTCCTCCATATATTCAGGGTGTGCGGGTGTCGTTTTAGGGGCTCCTTTATTCTCCTCCTCCTTCTGACATAATAGGTGTTGAATATTTGCCTTAATGTTGTGTTTATATTTATGTGATATTGAGTAAGTATGGGGGGGGCAGCACCAAACGTATATACACCCCTGTGAGAGACTGAAAATAAATCTTGGGTGGTCTAAACATTCCACAGTTTTAATATTAGAGGCGATGCTGATCAATGTATTCGCTGCCTCATAATATCGGCTCTGGAGAAGCAAGTCTCGACTTTACGAGAAGCGGGTTCAACCCAACCACCAGGTCGCTGCTCTACAATCATGGAAAGACGACTCAATCCCACTCAGAAGACGCCACCAGCGAGTGTCCTTGGGCAAGACACCTAAAGATATGGATGTGCCAACCTCACAAAATACTTGTACATCTTGGGAACAGGGACCCCTGAATCAGACCGTATCATCCATGTGTGGTATTACAATTAGGGATGAGCCGAACACCCCCCGAGTTCGGATTGGGCCCGAACCCGAACTTTCCATATGTTCGGATCCGAACCCGAACCCGAACTCGAACTCAATGCAAGTCAATGGGGCTAAAAATTCGGTTTTTAGAGTGCCCTCCAAGAGGGCATATATGCTACATATTTGCCATAAAAGGTGTATGGGGGTCCGGGTAGTGCCCTGGGGGACAGGAAACAAGGACAAAAAGTTAAAAAAAACGTTTTTAAAGGGACAGTGAGTTTTCCATGAAATAAGGGTTAAAAATAAAAACGAAAAATTCCTTCAAATATCGTGCCTAGGAGGTCCCCATAACCTGCCCGTGAAGTGGCGGATTTGTAGGATGTGTAGAAACACTTAAAAACAAAAAATGATATTTCAAATGACGTTAAATGCTTTTCCTTTAATCTATCCATAAACAACTGCTTGGGGCGGCAGTCTGTATGAAAAGAGGAGACATTTTCGGAGACGCAGAAAAAGTTTACTGATTTTTTGGCGGTGAAAAGCAGGAGAATGGCTGGAGAATGGAAACTTCTAGACCAAATAGCCGATTTGGAAAGTGAGATAAATGGGAGAATTTTTCTGGTTTGGCTATTTTGACCTAGAATTTTCTCTTCAGTCATTCTCCTGAGTTTCACCTTTCTCTGAATAACCCTGTCAGGGTTATTCAGAGAGCGGTGAAGAGCAGGAGAATGACTGGAGAATGGAAAATTCTAGGTCAAAATAGCCAAACCAGAAAAATTCTCCCATTTAGGCTAGGGTCAGACTAGCAAATTTTTAACGTGCGTTTAGGCGCACGTAATCACGGCCGCACTAGCAGCAAATGACGGGCAATGACGGCCAATATACGAAGTACGGCCGCACAAAAGTCCGGCTGCGCAACGCAAGTGGAAAATGAACGCATTTTTTCGAGAACGCAGAACCGCTAGTACGGACGTACAGAGTGCGCTGCGTCCACTAGCGGCGTGTGTGCGTGATTTGGAGACGTCAGACCCTGCTCATGTCCAGCCAACAGAACGTCCAGACCAGAGCCGTAGCTAGCTCCTTTTGCACCCGAGGCAAAAACAGAAAATTGTGCCCCCTCCCCACATAATTTTAAAAATCAGAGTCCCCGACCAGTGGCGCAGTGCTAAGCTCCTGGATGCTCCCCGCGACCAGAAGCAGTGGATCGGACCACCCTTTGCGCTGTGGGATGAGAGGCAAGTATGTGATTTTTTGGGGGGGTTCCAGCTGGTGCTGACTGATTCTGCAGAAGCGGCATCACTTAGCGCCAGCGTCTAGCTGTGGGTAACTTTTGTAGCTGTGGCGGGATGGTAATTAGCGTTAGGACTTTGTAATCCTTGCACTCCCCATGTTAAGTATAGGGAGCGCAAAGTACAGTAACCTCGCGCTGAAAAGCACAATCTCCTGGATTTTTTAACCTGTTACCGTTGGGATTGTAATATGAGGGTCCTGTGCTAGGATGTGATATGGGCAGCATGCAGTAACCTCATTTAACCTAGCACCAACGCTCACATGTGTGAGTGCAGGCGTTAAGGGGGTGATGGGGCCCTACATATATAGTGCACACACAGTACATGTACAAATACAGTACACACAGAATACATGCACGTATAGCAAAAGAACATTTAGCATAATATACACCCCCCCACAATAATATACACAGCACTGAGCCCCCAGACTATTTTCCCCAGTTCACATGGATATTATTGACCCCAGCTCATATGGATATTATTGACCCCAGCTCATATGGGTATATATTGCCCCAGTTCACATGGAAATGGCCCAGCTCATGGATATTGCCCCAGCTCTCATGGATAATGCCCCAGCTCTCATGGATAATGCTCCCCCAGGTCTCATGGATATGCCCCCCAGGTCTCATGGATAATGCCCCCCCAGGTCTCATGGATAATGCCCCCCCAGGTCTCATGGATAATGCCCCCCCAGGTCTCATGGATAATGCTCCCCCAGGTCTCATGGATATGCCCCCAGGTCTCATGGATAATGCCCCCCCAGGTCTCATGGATAATGCCCCCCCAGGTCTTATGGATAATGCCCCCCCAGGTCTTATGGATATGCCCCCCAGGTCTCATGGATAATGCCCCCCCAGGTCTCATGGATAATGCCCCCCCAGGTCTCACGTATAATGCCCCAGGTCTCACGGATAATGCCCCAGGTCTCATGGATAATGCCCCCAGGTCTCATGGATAGTGCCCCCAGGTCTCATGGATATTGCCCCCCGGGTCTCATGGATGTGCCCTCAGGTCTCATGGATTGTGCCCCCAGGTCTCATGGATTGTGCCCCCAGGTCTCATGGATTGTGCCCCCAGGTCTCATGGATATTGCCCCCAGGTCTCCTGGATTGTGCCCCCAGGTCTCCTGGATTGTGCCCCCAGGTCTCCTGGATTGTGCCCCCAGGTCTCATGGATTGTGCCCCCAGGTCTCATGGATTGTGCCCCCAGGTCTCCTGGATATTGTCCCCAGGTCTCATGGATTGTGCCCCCAGGTCTCCCTGATATTGCCCCAGCTCACCTCTCATTGCCGGCGGCCGCGTGCTTTCTGCTTGAACGGCCGCTGACAGGAAGTGCAGCCGCTCGCCTGGGATCGATGAAACAGCCTGCCTGTTAGATCCCAGGCGAGCGGCTGCACTTCCTGTCAGCGGCCGTTCAAGCAGGAAACAAGCGGCCGCTCGCAATCGTTTCGGGCTGGGCGCTTCACAGGTGTGAAGGGGCGCAGCCATGGCTCGAGTCCTGCTGGAAAGCTGCGGGAATGCAGGTTCCCGCAACCTGCATTCCCGCAGCGTTCCCGCAGCATTCCCGCAGGACTTGAGCCATGGCTGCGCCCCTTCACACCTGTGCCCGAGGCACGTGCCTCACTCGCCTTGCCCTTCCTACGGCCCTGGTCCAGACACCCAAAGTTTCCTGGTTTGGATCCGTAAAAAATCATGCACAAAAATGCGCATCGTATGACCGTTTTCGCTCATTCCGTGAAAAAATACGGCAATGCGTTCGGACGCACTTTTTGACGGTCGCTGTGAAAAATGCGTTTATCTGACCCTAGCCTTATCTCACTTTCCAAATCGGCTATTTGGTCCAGATTGTTCTCTTTTCCTGCCATTCTCCTGGTTTTCACCTTTCTCTGAACAACCCTGAGAGAGAGGTGAAAGCCAGGAGAACTGGCAGGAGAAGAGAACAATCTAGACCAAATAGCCGATTTGGAAAGTGAGTTAAATGGGATAATTTTTATGGTTTGGCTATTTTGACCTAGAATTTTCACTTCTCCAGTCATTCTCCTGAGTTTCACCTCTCTCTGGTTTGGCAACATGAACAGGTATAAAGTAAAAAAATAAAAAAATAAAATAAAAACATGTATTTTTTTTTGTGTGTTATTTTTATTAATGCAGCAATATTGTTCACATTGCATTTATAATGTGAATGATGATGCACTAATGATTTTTTTCTATGGGGTGCGTTTGCTATAAATCACGTAATTCCCCCCACAAAATGTAACAAGTCCCCATTAGGGATGAGCCGAACACCCCCCGAGTTCGGTTCGGGCCCGAACCCGAACTTCCCATATATAGTGCAGGAGGGGTGGGGTCGCGCCTATTCCCCGAAGGGTTGTCTGCAACCACCAAATGCATCCAGCCCAACAACATGTGTAGAACATAAGAAAAAAATGTCATCTGCGCTTACTCCAATTATACCTTGTGAAACTAAACACAATTAGAGGTTTGGTTTCTTATTAATGGCCATTATAAGACTAGCTCGCCCACCAACGTCACGGCACCTCTATAAGGGCGAGTCCTAACCAAAATGAAACCACAGGCTGCTACATAGCAAACCATACCTGCTCATGCTGCTTGTCAAACATGAGGTAGACTGGTGGGCCTTTATTTATGCTCCCCCAAAAACCCCCCGATTTCGGTTCGGACCCGAACCCGAACTTCCCATATGTTCGGGCCCGAACCTGAACCCGAACTCGAACTCCATGCAAGTCAATGTGGCTGAAGATTCGGTTTTTAGAGTGCCCTCCAAGAGGGTATATCTGCTAGATATTTGCCATAAAAGGTGTATGGGAGTCGGGTAGTGCCCTGGGGGACAGGAAACAAGGACAAAATGTTTTAAAAAAAAACGTTTTTAAAGGGACAGTGAGTTTTCCATGAAATAAGGGTTAAAAATCCCCAAAAAAAAAAAAATCCTTCAAATATCGTGCCTAGGAGGTCCCCATAACCTGCCCGTGAACTGGCGGATTTGTAGGATGTATAGAAAAACTTAAAAACAAAAAAATGACGTTTCAAATTATGGTAAATGCTTTTCCTTTAATCTATCCATAAACAACTGCTTGGGGCGGCAGTCTGTATGAAAAGAGGAGACATTTTCGTACACGCAGAAAAAGTTTAGTGATTTTTTTTGGCTAAATTATTGTGAAACTTATGCAGGCTTTGGATGAAAGTAACAATAGGTGCTTCAAAATTGGTCCTTTAGCGTCCCCAACAGTGCCGTCACACCGTAACCCCTCTGAGGATATGAATCTGATACAGGCGTCAGTGGCAGTGCACCCAAATATTGTGCTTTTGGTGCCAGGCCTGCAAGTACTATCATACAGTAACCCCTCTGTGGTATTGTGGAAGAATGCAGGGGTGAACCTTGCGGTCCTGTATTAAAAAGATATGCATCTGGTTAAGGCGTCAGTGCACCCAGATATTCTGCCTTTGGTGCAAGACTGCAAGGCCAGCAAGTATCATCATACAGTAACCCCTCTGCAGTATTGTGGAAGAATGCAGGGGTGAACCTTGCGGTCCTATATTGAAAAGTTTTTTATCTGGTAATGGGCGTCAGTGCACCCAGATATTGTGCCATCATAATACAGTAACCCCTCTGTGGTATTGTGGAAGAGTGCAGGGTTTGACCCTGCGGTTCAAAAAATTAAAATGATATAAATCTGGCACAGGCGTCAGTGCAGCCAAATATTGTGCCTTTCATGGCAGCAAGTGCCTTCACACCGTAACCCTTTTGTGGTATTGTGGAAGAGTTCAGTGCTGGAGGTTTTGTGAATGCAGAAGAGGACATCCCCGATCTATTCCATTACTTCAGCATCAGGGGATTGATAGCTGCTGATCCAGGACTGATTCATTTTTATAAATGTCAGCCGGTCTACAGAGTCGGTGGACAGACGCACTCTTTTGTCTGTGACAAAACCTCCAGCGGCACTGAACGTCCTTTCAGAAAGCATGCTAGATGAAGGGCAACCTAGTAGCTGCATAGCATATTGGCTAAGTTCTGGCCAGTGATCCAATCTCAACACCCAGTAAGCCAGTGGATCATCTGCTGGAAAGGTATCCAGGTCTGCCCTTGCCCCTAGGTAGTCCTGCACCATATGGTGAAGACGCTGGCAATGGGTGCCTACATTTGACGTCCCTGGGCGTCGAGGACTAAAAAAATTTAAAAATGCATCAGTCAAGCGGCCCTGGCCTTCACCACTATTCCTCTGATCATCCGCAGCCTCAGAAGCACGTGTGTCAGCACTTGGTAATCTACCAGTGCCTGGAAAGATGTTACACAAGTGTCGCTTTAGAGCGTCCTCAAGTTTTTTCATCCTATGCTCCCTCTGTGCGGGCAGGATGAGCTCTGCAACTTTACCCTTGTATCGTGGATCAAGAAGGGTTGCCAACCAGTAATGATCCCTCTCCTTGATAGCACGAATCCTGGGGTCCTTTAGCAGGCTTTGCATCATAAGGGAGCCCATGCAGTGTAGGTTGGAGGTGGCATTAGCTTCCGAGTATTCCTGGTCAATGAGGATGACCATATCGTGCACTTCCTCCTCCCAGCCACGCACTAGCCCTTGTGTTTCTGGGCACACGAAACCCTCCCTTGAGGAATCCCCACCTTCAATGCCCCCACTACTTAAATATTCTGCTCTCATCCTCCTCCTGTCTGATCAGAGTAGGACCCACTGGAATGCTGTCTGCAGAAAGACTGGGGCCTTGAGAGCTAGGGAAGGCCTCCTCTTCTCCCGCTGCTTGCCTCTAGAGCCACATCTATAATTACCCGCAGAGTGTGCTCCAGCAGGAACACTAAAGGAATTGTGTCACTGATGCATGCACTGTCCCTGCTCACCATCCTCGTTGCCTCCTCAAATGGTGACAGTACAGTGCATGCATCCTTGATCATCAGCCACTGCGGGGGGGAAAAAAACAAGTTGACCTGAACCTGTCCTAGTGCCATACTCACACAGGTACTCGTTGATGGCCCTCTGCTGCTTGTGCAGACGCTGCAGCATTGCTAATGTCGAGTTCCACCTGGTGGGCATGTCACAGATCAGACGGTTTGTGGGAAGGTGGAATTCTCTTTGAATTTCTGCCAGGCGAACGCTTGCTGGGAATGACCGTCTGCAGACTTTTCTGGCTTGGATGAGAAGCTCTGGCAGCCCTGGGTACTTGGTTAGGAAACGCTGTAACACCAGATTTAGGACGTGTGCTAGGCATGGTACATGCGTCAATTTACCCTTGCGAAGGGCGGAGAGAAGGTTGCTGCCATTATCGCAGACGATCATTCCCAGCTGAAGCTGGCGTGGTGTTAACCATCTCTGCACTTGCCCCTGCAGAGCTGACAGAATTTCTGGCCCGGTGTGGCACCTGTCCCCTAAACAGACCAGCTCAAGCACAGTATGGCATCTTTTTGCTTGAGCCATTGCGTAGACCCTGTCAGGCGTCAGTTTAACTGCCACTACGCCAGAGACAGAGAAGGAGGAGGAGGAAGAGGGAGAGGTGGTGGTGGTGGTGGAGCAGACAGACCTAATACAAGCAGCTTTCTGGAGGCGTGGTGGATGAACAAGTTCCAGCACAGAGCCCCATCTTGGATCCCTCCCAGCTGCATTCAGAGTTACCCAGTGTGCCGTGAAGGAAATGTAACGACCCTGTCCATGCTTGCTGGACCACCTGTCTAAAGTGACATGCACCTTGTTGCTGACTGCCTTTCCCAATGACTGGAGAACATTGTCTTCCACGTGCTGGTATAGTGCTGGAATGGCCTTGCCTGAAAAGTAATGGCGTTTTGGAACCTGCCACTGTGGTACAGCACATTCAGCAAATTCACGGAAGGGAGCAGAGTCCACCAGCTGGAAAGGCAGCAGCTGTAATGTGAGTAATTTTGCTAAGCTGGCATTTAGACGCTGTGCTTGGGGATGGTTGGGACTATATTTTTTCTTACACTGCAGCAGCTGCGGCAACGTAATCTGACTGCGTAAATCTTCAGCTGCTGGGATGATGTCACATTGTGAGGAAGGACCTGGTACATCCATTACTGTAGCATCATCCCTGTTGGTGGAGGTTGTAGGCAATGACATGGCAGGACATACAGTGGGGGTAGAGACAGATGAGGAGGATGAGGAGGACCTACGCAAAGTTTTGCGCCCACGGGATGTGTGGTAGTTGTTCATATGTCACCTCAAGCACGTGATACCCAAGTGTCCGGTAACTTTCGCACGCTTAAGCCTCAACTGACATAGATTACAAATAGCAACGCTGTGCTCTACTGCACATTTCTTAAAGAACTCCCAGACAACAGAGTTCCTGCATGTGTTCTTTGAGACAACAGCGCTCTGCACCGGAGCAGCTCTGACATGTGATGCCTTGGACTGGCTAGTGCTACGGTTGGTCACAGAGGATGTTGTGCCTCGTGTTTGCAGTGCCTCCTCCTCCCCCTCTTCCTCACTTAATTCCTCCGTTCGATCAGGCACCCAGGTGGAGTCAGTGACCTCATCATCATTGTCATCATCACCCCCTATCTCCTCGTCACTGGAGCCAACTTGGCAGTATGCTGCAGCTGCTGGGGCAACATGAGTGCCAGTTATTTGTATGTCATCACTGGCACCCCTTCCTCTAGGTTGATTATACTCCCTTCCTCAACCTCAGTGATTGAATCAGAGCACTGTACTTGCTGCGCATCCTCAAGCAGCATGTCACTGTCATTTTAGTCAAACAATTCAGCTGACTCCTCCGTGTGTGATAGCGAGGCTACGGCAGGAGTAGCTGTGGACATGGAGGCTGCATTAGATGCTTTGGCAGCTGAGGTGGACTGTAAAGCACTAGAAGCCTGGCTGGCAGAGGACTCGGAGGATGAGGATGGCCTGGTTAGCCAATCCAAGTCCTCTGTATGTTGCTGCTGCTTAAGACGGCCAGCACCAGTAAGAAAGGACAAGCGTGCCCCTGCAGAGGATGCACCACGTCCACCACGACCAGAGGCACAGCCTCCCAACACAGGGGCTGCTTGCCCTCTTATCTGTGTCTGGGAGCGTCTGCCTGTCCTTTTTGTTCTTTCAGACATGGTGAGTGATATATAGATTAATATATACAGAACTCTGATTCAACTCTGGTATAAAGATTAAAGATTTAAAGAACTCTGGTATAACTCAGTGAGACACCCTGATAGCTGGCAGCCAGTGACAAGACACAGATTACAAGTCTCAGACACCTCCTATAAATCAGTGAGACCCCTTGATGGGTGGCAGTGAAACCTCCTATAAATCAGTGAGACCCCTTGATGGGTGGCAGCCAGTGACAAGACACAGATCACCTCAATTCACAAATGTTTTGTAGAAATTAGTAAGCCCCAAAATACTGCGTGGTACTGGCTGTGTGACAAGAGACAGATCACCTCAATTCACAAATGTTTTGTAGAAATTAGTGACACCCAAAATACTGCGTGGTACTGGTTGTGTGACAAGAGACAGATCACCTCAATTCACAAATGTTTTAAAGAAATTAGTGACCCCCAAAATACTGCGTGGTACTGGCTGTGTGACAAGAGACAGATCACCTCAATTCACAAATGTTTTAAAGAAATTTGTAACCCCCAAAAAGACTTGCTGGCACAGTGACAAGACACAGAAGATCACCTCAATTCACAAATGTTTTAAAGAAATTTGTAACCCCCAAAAAAAACTTGCTGGCACAGTGACAAGACACACATCACCTAAATTCCCTGATATTTGGTAGAAATAGTAGGGTGGCAGACAGGCAGTAACAACACACAACAATCTCCTCTGAAATCTCCTCTCAAAATGCGTGCTGTAGCTATGCGTGGAAACGTTATATAGTGTGCTGCGGGACTTAGCTCTGTGAGCCCATGATTGGGCAAAATTTGCCCAATCAGGACTCTGAGCCGTGATTGGCATACTGTTGAACCTGTCTTGCACCAGACCTGTGGTCAGGTGCAAGGCTGTAGCCAATTACGAGCTTCAGGCCAGTGGGAAAATGCATTGTGATCCATTGTGATGCATTGTGGTCAAACATGCGGCGAACACCCGGAAATGTTCGGAGTTCGCGATCTAATCGAACAGGCTAAGTTCGGATCGAACTCCGAACCGTCCGAACCGAACAGCTCATCCCTAGTCCCCATTTCTAATTTTTGTACAAGCGCACCCCATGGAAAACATAACCACAAACGCTCATGTGCTAAAATGTGAAAAAAACAACACTTTACACACTGCAGATGATTTAAAAATTTAATTTTTATTGCATTTTTTTTTAATATACAGCCAGGACAGGCGGTATAGATATAAAAATGATATATTATGAATCTGCGGAGTCTGCCGGAAAGAACGATATCTAACATGTCGGTCATTTAACAAAATGTGGCTTCAAAATCGTGTTTAAACATGAGCGAAAGCGGTAAAAATGAGCTGAGCACTCAGCGGTGAAATACAGCATATTAGAAGTTTTAGGAGGGAAATTAACACTTCTCAAAGCAGACACCACCCCACCCCCTCACCCTCAGTACAATGTATCAAATTGATTTGACCAGACTAAAACATCTGTTGTTGTTATGACGTTTGAAAAACACAGGTCATTTAGAGTTGAATGAGAATCTGAGCACTTACACATTAGTTTGTAATTCAATATCTAATAAACCATTGCTTATAATATTCTGCAGTAAAGAGTCTCTTTATTTCTAGATTTTTTAGTATTTTTTTAAGCATTTTCTATACTTTTAAAAAAAAACTAATTCGAACTCGAACCGAACACACCCAAAAAGTTCGAAGTTTGCGAACTTTCGAACAACCAAAGTTCGGGCCGAACTCCGAACCGTCCGAACCGAACAGCTCATCCCTAATTACAATGTATCAACCCCTTGTACACTGATCTTGTAAAGCGCTGCGGAATATGTGGCGCCGTATAAATAAAGGATAATAATAATAATTTGATCAATCATTGTTCTGTCATAAATTGGGTTGTAATATATTTCAAATAAATGTATTTGAGTGTTTTTTTACTTAGATATAAGCAGCAGTAGTTGAATGGGTTAAATGGATCGGGCAGCTTCACGTATACTTTAAGTTCTGCAGTCGTACGTCATCGATAAACCGTAACAAAGAGGAGCATTGTCATTATCTTAGCATTGATCGCTTTCTAATTAACAATTAGGACTTTGTGCTGCCGACCCGTTTTCTGGAATCTTCCTCCCATGGCGGCGGCTAATGATGTGTTTGTAGGCTCCGATCCATGTCAACCTTCCCGTGTGACGAAGTCTTGGCCTGCGACGGGTTGGATTCCGTTCCCTGGTCTTGAGCAAGAACTGGTTTGTGCTTCACCTCGTGCTGAGATCGCACAGGAGTGCGACAACGACACAATCACGGAGAGGACAGTTGACCCAAAAAATGAAATAAATAATAATGACTGGTGTTTGCTGAAGGTAATGATCAACCATCCAGCTTCACGAAAGTAGGACATCGCGGCTCTGTACGGAAAGCACTCTGTGCCCTGGTGATTTAGTGTTCCGAGACGCTGCAACAGGTACGTCCTATTATACAGTGACGGAAGTGTGTCATATGGATACACCGCCTTGTGGAGTATATGTACATGATTAATTACCTTCTGCTGCCATTAAGCTGGTGTCTTCAGAGATCGGCACTCAGCGGGCGGATAATACTCTTTATGCTGTTTTTATGAATATCTTATATATGTCTATCTATCTGTCTTATATATATATATAATCTCCTTCTGTTTATCTATCTCTGTATTAGGGATGCACCGATACTAGTATCGGTATCGGTGCTGATACTGAGTTCTGCACGAGTACTTGGTACTAGTGCAGCTGCCACCGATATCGGAAGCCAGCATTGAGCCGGCTTACCGGCATTCAAGGGGCTGGGGCGACTGTCCGAATGCTCTAACCTAGTGTTTGTCAGGCTTCAGCAAACCAACCTAGTGCTCCAGCAGATAGAGACTGTCTGCTCCCCAGGTTCCAGAGCGATGTCTGTTTGCCTCACTTGCACTAAATTGCCACTGTGACCAAATACAAATCCAGGGGCTTACTAGAGATTCCGGAACGTGTAGGAGAGGAATCTGGGTGACACATAAACCCCGGACAGGACCTTTCCTTGCTCTCTACATGATGCCCTGTTACAATATATATATATACAGTTGTGTTCAAAATTATTCAACCCCCACTGAAATTGAGTGTTTTGGCCAGTTTGACATTGATTTTGATCATTCAGTCATCTTGATTACAATTAAATCAAAGAGGCACGTGTAGGTCAGACAAATATAACATAACATTTATAATGAAATAACCACAAATGTCTTTTCTGTGCTCACATCATTATCAGTTTTATTCAACCCCCAAGTGACATTCAATCTTAGTACTTAGTACAACATCCTTTTACAGTTATAACAGCTTTTAAACGTGAAGCATAGCTTGACACAAGTGTCTTGCAGCGATCTACGGGTATCTTCGCCCATTCGTCATGGGCAAAAGCCTCCAGTTCTGTCACATTCTTAGGCTTGCGCACTGCAACTGCTTTCTTTAAGTCCCACCAGAGGTTCTCAATCGGATTTAAGTCAGGTGACTGCGAGGGCCACTCCAAAATGTTCCAGCCTTTAATCTGCAACCATGCTCTAGTGGACTTGGAGCTATGCTTGGGATCATTGTCCTGTTGAAAGGTCCAACGTCTCCCAAGCCTCAGGTTTGTGACGGACTGCATCACATTGTCATCCAATATCTCCTGGTACTGAAGAGAATTCATGGTACCTTGCACACGCTGAAGCTTCCCTGTACCTGCAGAAGCAAAACAGCCCCAAAGCATGATTGACCCCCCCGCCATGCTTCACAGTAGGCAAGGTGTGTAAGGAGCTGGTTCCAGGGAGGTAGAATTGAGCCCTGTGTGCAATGATGCTTGCTGAGAAACATAGACGTATAAATGAAAAGAGGGTTTATTAGGAAATCATGGAACATAAAAGGCAACAGATGAATATAGAAGGGATCACAGTGAATAAACAATAATAAACTTTAACTGAAGGCAAGATAGGACAATACTAAACTATACTAGACTCTACTAAACAAAACTATAACAAGGGAGAAATATATGGAGGCAGGATACTGGGCAGCGGATTCTGCGGAATACCAGGCAGCAGATTCTGCGGGATGCAGGGCAGGCAGGTTCTGAGGCTTTCTGTGGAATACCAGGCAGCGGATTCTGTGGAATGCAGGGCGGCGACGACTGGAGAGTCTGCGATGTGCAGGGCAGCGACGCTTGGAGAGTGTGCGATGTGCAGGGCAGCGACACTTGGAGGGTCTGCGATGTGCAGGGCAGCGACACTTGGAGGGTCTGCGATGTGCAGGGCAGCGACACTTGGAGGGTCTGCGATGTGCAGGGCAGCGACACTTGGAGGGTCTGCGATGTGCAGGGCAGCGACACCTGGAGGGTCTGCGATGTGCAGGGCAGCGACACTTGGAGGGTCTGCGCATGGGCAGCGCAGCGACACTTGGAGGTCTGCGATGTGCAGGGCAGCGACACTTGGAGGGTCTGCGATGTGCAGGGCAGCGACACTTGGAGGGTCTGCGATGTGCAGGGCAGCGACACCTGGAGGGTCTGCGATGTGCAGGGCAGCGACACCTGGAGGGTCTGCGATGTGCAGGGCAGCGACACCTGGAGGGTCTGCGATGTGCAGGGCAGCGACACCTGGAGGGTCTGCGATGTGCAGGGCAGCGACACTTGGAGAGTCTGCGACGTGCAGGGCAGCGACACTTGGAGGGTCTGCGATGTGCAGGGCAGCGACACTTGGAGGGTCTGCGATGTGCAGGGCAGCGACACCTGGAGGGTCTGCGATGTGCAGGGCAGCGACACCTGGAGGGTCTGCGATGTGCAGGGCAGCGACACTTGGAGAGTCTGCGACGTGCAGGGCAGCGATGCTTGGAGAATCTGCGAGATGCAGGGCAGGCAAGTTCTGGGAGTCCTGTAGACCACAGGCACAGAGAAAGGAAATGCTGGTGTAAACAAATAGTAAGGAAATGGATGGATGGAGTAACAGGAGGCAGCTCCCTGTCAGCTTGGTGTGCACCAAGATAATGCAGAAGCATTGGACCTTGGGAGTGGTTCCTTTTTGTAGGGGGGGAATAAGGATGCATTAGCCAGCACCTGGTGCTGGATCAGCCTGGTTTAGAAGGATTACCAGTCTCCCCACAGGGAACTGGCTTGCCTCTAGTTTTCCTGCGCGCTGGCGTCTCGGGGCATTACATACGCCCCCCTCTAAGGGCACCCTCTGGGTGACCAAGATGGTGTCAGGTGTGTCGGGATCAGCGTCGGTGGCCATAGAGTCAGAAAGGTCTTCTGGTTCTGAGGAGATGGGGGATGTTAGAATTGCACCCAGGAGTAGGGGTTTCCCCGGCTTGATCTTCTTAGTGTTGAAGATAGGAGTCTCCACCTTAGCCATCCCATGGTATCCTATGGGGACAACTGGTTCGTTCGGTTCTGTAACAGGATCCTGTTTAGAAGCAGAGGTATTAAGAAGTGGGGGCAACATATAGTCACGAGTGCTCTGTAACCGGTTTTGCAAAGATTCTGTGATTAACTGTTGACCCTGTAACCGGTTTTGCAAAGATTCTACGATTAACTGTTGACCCTGTAACCGGTTTTGCAAAGATTCTATGATTAACTGTTGACCCTGTAACCGGTTTTGCAAAGATTCTATGATTAACTGTTGACCCTGTAACCGGTTTTGCAAAGATTCTATGATTAACTGTTGACCGCTCATAGTCTGAGCCACCTTAGTAACTTGTTCGGCAAGTATCTCCATGGAGGATATGACACCAGGTATGGCATCAGTCATAGCACGGGCCGAAGTCTCTTCAGTGGACCCCATGGTAACAGTCATGATCTTAGCACTTGGCCTTGTCTCCGTATTACACAACTCAGCTGGTAAGTCCACTGTAGCGGGTGTATCGTTTGGCACTTTGCCATCAGCCGGTGGGCCTCCAGAGCAGAGACGTGAGCTGATGACACTTCAGTGACAGGCACATTGACGGATGGCACCTCAGCAACTGGTACTCTAGCAGCAGGCACTTTGGCGTAACCAGGAACTTCGTCAGCAGGCGATGTGGCAGCGAACACTTCAGCAGGAACTAAAGTATCGGCAACAGGCTCTTTGGCTTGAAATGACACCCTGGCAGCAGGCACTGCTATCTTGGCAAGTGTCTTCAGTTGAAGTCGTTCTGTAGATGGAGAATCAGGACCTCTCGGCTTAACCTCTGGAATGTGCATAGAGGGAACCGGGTCGTGGGTACCAGAATCTGTAGCTTGAGGACCTTGATAGAAATGGTTAGTCATAGTTGCCAACGCTGTACCATAGATAGGTGGGGAAGGTGTATATGCTCTGTCAGTGAACTCGTCAGATAGGGAGCGGTCGGAAGGTACAAAATCCTCTTTTGGATCTCTGTGGGGAATAGTTGTGGTGGTTCCAAGGAGGCCATTACGCCGTCCAGGACCACCATTAGAATGTCGTGCGACTTGCAGCGGCATGTCCATGGAGTCTTCAGAGTCCCAGCCTTCTGAACCAGTGTCATAAATAGGATGTATAGATGGAGGTGATTCTTTACCATGGTGGCTGAAGGTGAGGGGAGTTGTACTAGTAGCCATAATCACGTTCTTGGGTTGACAATTTTTGTTCCTGACCTCTAAGGCCTTTTCAAATATGATTAAGTCTTTCTTACGGACCACGGTTCCGTTTGAGGAGAGGGCACAGTCTGGGGGTACAGGCCTTGATAATAAACTGACCTGATATGGAACGGTTGTTGGATTCCAGGGTTGCTGGCTGTGCGTGAGGGTGCTGTTACAATACACAGGTTCAGTCTCCATAGGTGAATCACATGTCCTGGAGTCTGAGAGTTCATATTCCATGGGTTCATAGGGTACAGGCGTTGACATCTGTGATCTGGTGGATCTTGACGGAGATGCAGGTAGAGACAGCATAGGGGTAGAAGGTTCTCTATACATGGAATCAGGGACATTTGCAGGTTTATGAAATGGGGTGGATTTCTTAGGACCGGGTTTGGCTGCAGGAGTAGCTTTAGACTTAGATGCCGGGGTCCTCTTAGGTGGTCTTGAGGGGCAGAGTGGGAGATAATGACCTGGTGCCCCACAATAGATACAGAGGTTGGCATTCAGTCTCCTGGCACGTTCTGCTGGAGATAAAGGACCATGGGTTACCTTGTTAGCAGGAGTGTTGTCTTTTGTGGAAGGATTCCATAGTCTATGAAGCTGCAGATTTAGGAGTTGAATCAGGTGGGTCAGGAACTCCTGAAGAGCTTTCTGGATTAACCCTGTGATGGTTTGAATCATTGCGGGCTCAATTGGTGTAGGCTTCTGCATTCTGTAAGGAGCTGGTTCCAGGGAGGTAGAATTGAGCCCTGTGTGCAATGATGCTTGCTGAGAAACGTAGATGTATAAATGAAAAGAGGGTTTATTAGGAAATCATGGAACATAAAGGGCAACAGATGAATATAGAAGGGATCACAGTGAATAAACAATAATAAACTTTAACTGAAGGCAAGATAGGACAATACTAAACTATACTAGACTCTACTAAACTAAACTATAACAAGGGAGAAATATATGGAGGCAGGATACTGGGCAGCGGATTCTGCGGGATGCAGGGCAGGCAGGTTCTGAGGCTTTCTGTGGAATACCAGGCAGCGGATTCTGCGGGATGCAGGGCAGGCAGGTTCTGAGGCTTTCTGTGGAATACCAGGCAGCGGATTCTGTGGAATGCAGGGCGGCGACGCTTGGAGAGTCTGCGACGTGCAGGGCAGCGACACTTGGAGGGTCTGCGACGTGCAGGGCAGCGACACTTGCAGAGTCTGCGACGTGCAGGGCAGCGACACTTGCAGAGTCTGCGACATGCAGGGCAGGCAAGTTCTGGGAGTCCTGTAGACCACAGGCACAGAGAAAGGGAATGCTGGTGGAAACAAATAGTAAGGAAATGGATGGATGGAGTAACAGGAGGCAGCTCCCTGTCAGCTTGGTGTGCACCAAGATAATGCAGAAGCATGGTGCTTTGGGAGTGGTTCCTTTTTGTAGAGGGGGAATAAGGATGCATTAGCCAGCACCTGGTGCTGGATCAGCCTGGTTTAGAAGGATTACCAGTCTCCCCACAGGGAACTGGCTTGCCTCTAGTTTTCCTGCGGCGCTGGCGTCTCGGGGCATTACAAGGTGTTCTTTTCTTCATAGGCCTTGTTCTTCCTCCTCCAAACATAGCGTTGATCCATGGGCCCAAACAGTTCTAATTTTGTTTCATCAGTCCACAGAACACTATCCCAAAACTTCTGTGGTTTGACCACATGACTTTTGGCATACTGCAGTCGACTCTTCTTATTCTTTGGAGACAGCAAGGGGGTGCGCCTGGGAGTTCTGGCATGGAGGACTTCATTACGCAGTGTGCGCCGTATTGTCTGAGCTGAAACTTCAGTACCCACATCTGACAAATCTTTTCTCAGTTCCTCAGCAGTCACACGGGGACTCTTCTCCACTCTACGCTTCAGGTAGCGCACAGCAGTCAAAGTCAGCATCTTCTTTCTGCCTCGACCAGGTAGCGTTTCAACAGTGCCCTTTGCCTTGAATTTGCGAATGATGCTTCCTATGGTCTCTCTTGGTATGTTTAACATCTTTGCAATCTTCTTATAGCCATTGCCCTTTCTGTGAAGAGTAATCACCTCTTCTCTTGTCTTCCTGGACCATTCTCTTGACTTCACCATGTTTGTAACCACACCAGTAAATGTCTAGAAGGAGCTGAGTATCACAGTCATTTTAAAGCTGCCTAATTGGTGCTTATTATGCTTTATTGCTGCTCCGTGACATCCACAGGTGTTTTCAATACCTGATTGAAAACACTTGAATGAACCTCTGTTCTTCAGAGTGGTAGTCTTTAAGGGGTTGAATAATTGTGTCAATGAAGAATTCACAAAAGAAACATTTACTACTGTATTACAAAACCAATTGATGTCATTTTAGTTGCATATGGTTCTTTAAAAAGTCCTTGTAGGATTTCATTCTGAATACAATTACAAATGTTCACTAAATTCCCTAAAACCCTTTACAGCATTGGGGGCTGAATAATTTTGAACACAACTGTATAAAATAAGTGAAGGTGGAAAGAATAGGGAAGAAGGAATGATTTTATGGTTGAACAAACACAGCAAACAAGGGAAAGAATGTGTGCGTCTTTAAAAACCTAAAAAATATATATCTGGAACTGCGTCAATAAGGGGTTAAAATGCACACAGCTGAAAGGAAGGGGGAGTTGAAAGATTTGTCACTGGGTGCATCCAGTGTGTGATATTTTCTTCTTTATATGTGTCACTGGGCACATCCATTGTGTGATATTTTCCTCTAAATGTATCATTGGGTGCATCCATTGTGTGATATCTTCCTTTATATGTGTCACTGGATGCATCCATTGTGTGATATTTTCCTCTATATGTGCCACTGGGTGCATCCATTATGTGATATTTTCCTCTATATGTGTCACTGGGTGCATCCATTGTGTGATATTTTCCTCTATATGTGTCACTGGGTGCATCCATTGTGTGATATTTTCCTCTATATGTGTCACTGGGTGCATCTATTGTGTATTATTTTGTGTTGTAAACTGCCCCCCCCCCAGTATCTTTCCATCACTTGCTCCTGTGTGGCTTTGCCCATAGAATGGAGTGAATGGGTCAGTCACTGACTCACATCATTGTATTGTGTGGGATGTATTCAAAGGACACCATCAGGGGGGTAGATTACATGTCTTTTAAGCTCCTCTGTCTTATGTTATTCGGCTGCCAGCTCTCATGTTGGATAGCCTAAGCAACATAATTGATTCTCTGCACCGTTATCGAAACATTCCCTCCTCCACCCCATTGCCTCTTCATACTGGTTTATCCTATACCACAGCTGTAAAGCAAGACTTGCCATAAGATGTTGGTAAATGTTGCATCATGGGAAAAATCCACAAAATGAATATAGGAGATAAAAACCTAACTTAATTTTTCATTTTTACATGTAATTACTTCAAACAAAGAAAAAACAGCAGCATGTGTTTTGTAATGTGTTTTATAAGGTGTTTATAATGTGTTTATAAAGTGTTTTATAATGTGTTTTTGTTTGTGAAACTTGGGCGTTTCCTGCCCACATTCAGAATGCTCCCCTCGCTGTCAATATCCCGCAGGAGTACTGACTCTGGCCCAGAACCCAGGCAATAACTGGAGATCCTCACAGAGTGAAGACCAAACTGGTGCTGCCTTTATTTTCAATCTTGCAATTAGGAAAAACATACACACACACAGGGGGAAGGTATAACAAGACAATGGAAAACATGCCCAGCATTTAAACAAAGGTTCAGAAGTAGCACAACGATCCAGTTCAAGCTGGTTGCTGGGGAAGGGGGGTTGATGGAAGCATGTGAAAACAAAGGAATCCATTACTCAAATACACAAAGGAAAAGAACAGTACAGCATATACAGTTACAGTTATACCACAGGAGACTTCACAATAAATACATACATAAGGTAATATTAATATAACATAGACATCAGGGAATAGGGCACAGAAAACACAAACATCTAAAATTGTACATACAGGGTGACTTTAACAAAGAAAAAGGGCTATAAAACTTCGGGACTGCGCCTCTCAAATACATTTCTAGGCCCTTGTACCCAAGTCCAAAGTGACGCATGTCACAGTTTGTAATGGACATTTAATCTAGTTGCAGTTTATGTTAGTGTACCTTTAAGTGCAGGGTTGGATTACGTCCAGAGGGGTTTTGCTGCCAAATGTTAAATCAGATATTTATTTTTAGCCAAATGCTCTCCATGTCTGAGATCTAATCTGTGTCCTCATCTATTCTGCAAGAAGTTAAAAGCACACAACACCTAGCAATTAGTGAGCGGGGAGGTTCACCACAATCAAGCGTCACATTTGTCCCATTCAGCAATCCAGAACCCACAATTTAGTGAGCGAGTACATAATTAATCAGCACGTTCCCGGCCGTTTCTGCGGAAGCACCGAAGTAAGTCCTCTGATATTTTATTCTGGTAGAGCAGGATTACGATACTGAAATAGAACATTGCATGCCTGTGTTTGTTTTGTTGTTTGGTTGTATCTTGCGTGAGGCACTGACAGGCACCGGCACGATGCATCGGATCTGTACTGAGTACAGCAAGTCAAATCAAATCAAATCAAATCAAAATAAGCTTTATTGGCAGGACCAAATACATTTTAGCATTGCCAAAGCATATGGGGAGGAGGGGGGGTAGTGGGACATATATATGGGGGGAATGGGCAAGTCCATGGACATTATCAGGGGTAAGGGATAATGTGAAGGGGGATGGGGGCGAGTCCGTGTTGGGGATCTATAAGTCCAGGATCTCTCATGTTCCTCTCAGTCTGTGACATTCTGCGATGTATTGGGCAGATATTTTCACCGCCGGTTCCTCTTCTCCCAGTATGATGTGGAGTTTCCTCGTCTCTTCTATAGAGGTGAAGTCCGGGATGAGAGCGGAGAGTCTCTGGAAGTGAGTTTCCCTCAGTGCTGAGTACTTGGGGCACTGTAGGAGGAAGTGGACCTCATCTTCCAGGGCCCCTGGTCACAATGCTGGCACAGTCTATTCTCCCTGGGCTTGTAGGTCTGTCTATGCCGCCCTGATTCGATTTCCAGGCTGTGGGCGCTCATTCTGTACCGGCTCAGGATCTGTCTGTCCTTGGGGTCTTGTAGTACCTCCAGGTATGGGGCCAGTTTGTATTCCCTCTGTAAGGATTGGTAAATTGTGAGTTTCTTGGAGTTTGCTATATCATGTCTCCATTCTCTGATATAGTTTTCTCTGGAATCGTTAATTAGGGCCTTTATTTGATATTTTGTCAGGTTGCCTTCATGGGGGCTTTGGATGATCAGGGTGGATATGAGTTGTTGCAGCCCACATGGTTTGGGATGGTCTTTGTTGGCCAGTAGGGCTTTATGGTGGTATGAGTTGAGGCTGCTGATGTTTAGATGGTCCCAGTATGATAGCGCCCTCTTCTGTACTGTAAGAAGTAAGGGGAGTCTGCCCAGCTCGGCCCGGCAAGCATTGTTATAGGTGCTCCGATGGACTTGGAGGAGGTGCTTGCAGAATTCCAGATGGAATATTTCTGTTGGGCTGGTGTCCCATTTGGGTGAGTCAAGGTAGGTGATGGGGCCCCATACTTCACTGCCATAAAGGAGGATTGGAGTGATGACGCTATCAAAGATTTTATGCCAGACTCTTACAGGCGGTTTTAGTTTGTAGAGGTTTCTCCTGATGGCATAGAAGGTTCTACGCGCCTTGTCTCTTAGGGCCTCTATGGCTGGTTTGAAGCTTCCCGATCGGTTTGTTTCTAGGCCGAGGTATGTGTAGCTGTTGGCTTCATCAAGAGTGCAGTCATTAAGTGTGAAACAGGAACTCTTGGTTTTTGCGTTCTTCCTTTGGAAAACCATGACCTTTGTTTTCTTTTGGTTGATGGGTAGTGCCCATGCCGCACTGTATTTTTCCAGCACTTCCAGGCTGTCTTGTAGACCTCTCTCTGTTGGTGACAGTAATAGAAGGTCATCTGCATACAACAGGAACTTCACCTCGGTGTCATGTAGAGTTAGTCCTGGTGCTGAGGAGGATTCTAGAGATAGTTAGTCCTGGTGCTGAGGAGGATTCTAGAGCTTTAACTACCAAAAATGTATAATCCAATTTGCATCGTAGTACAATGAAAAGCTATAGATGGCATATACACTCATTTGACTCCTTTGTGATGCAGGATTATTGTGACCCCTACCCTGGGGAAAATTTTAATTCAGAGTGAGAACTCACCCCTGTCACCCTGTATTCCAGTAAAGAAGCTGCAAGGAGCACCCCTCACATCACTGTAACAAAAAGCTCAACAAGCTTTACTGCAGCATTCCAGCAGCCAGGGATTTGGCAGAATACAGGGAGAGCTGTGGGATCAGTCGCTGCTGTACAGGGATAAAATTCAATGGGTTATAATGAGAATAAATCCATGTACAGTACAGTTACAAGGTGTTGCTGTAATTACCATACACAGGCATTATGCAGCACATACAGTTACAAGGTGTTGCTGTAATTACCATACACAGGCATTATGCAGCACATACAGATACAAGATGTTGTTGTAATTGCCATACACAGGCATTATGCAGCACATACAGATACAAGGTGTTGCTGTAATTGCCATACACAGGCATTATGCAGCACATACAGATACAAGGTGTTACTGTAATTGCCATACACAGGCATTATGCAGCACATACAGATACAAGGTGTTGCTGTAATTGCCATACACAGGCATTATGCAGCACATACAGATACAAGGTGTTGCTGTAATTGCCACACACAGGCATTATGCAGCACATACAGATACAAGGTGTTGCTGTAATTGCCATACACAGGCATTATGCAGCACATAGAGATGCAAGGTAATGCTGTAATTGCCATACACAGGCATTATGCAGCACATACAGATGCAAGGTGTTACTGTAATTGGCATACACAGGCATTATGCAGCACATACAGATGCAAGGTGTTACTGTAATTGGCATACACATGGCATTATGCACATGGGCGTCCGCAGAAATTTTTCCAGGGAGGGGCAAAATTTTAATGGCATCCATATTCTGCCCTTTTGACAATGTCATGAAGGGGAAAGTCATAAAATAAAGTGTAGTAATACAGAGGCTGCGAAACATGATGCAAGTCTAATAGAAGAATAAAGGTGTAAGTGTCTGATCTGAGTGTTGCATTTTCTAGTCTGTTAATGCTATTCAATGCACCACACTAGTCACACACCCAGGATCAAGGCACTAAAGTGGGGTCTTTTAAGACCATCTCTGTACACACAAACCATGACCCCCCCCCACAGATCCTGGCACACACACCAGGCCCCCTACTCTTTATATACATATATACATACACACACACATATCTCCTCTCCTCAACCCTCTCCTCTTTGATTGTAAGCTCTGGAGCAGGGTCCCCTCTCCTCTTAGATTGTGTTCTCTGGAGCAGGGTCCCCTTCTCCTCTTAGATTGTAAGCTCTGGGGCAGGGTCCCCTCTCCTCTTAGATTGTAAACTCTGCAGCAGGGTCCCCTTTCCTCTTAAATTTTAAGCTCTGAAGTAGGTTGCCTCTCCTCTTAGGACCCTGCTCCAGAGCTCACAATCTAAGAGGAGAGGGGACCCTGCTCCAGAGCTTACAGTCTAAGAGGAGAGGGGACCCTGCTCCAGAGCTTACAATCTAAGAGGAGAGGGGACCCTGCTCCAGAGCTTACAATTTAAGAAGAGAGGGGACCCTGCTCCAGAGCTTACAATCTAAGAGGAGAGGGGACCCTGCTCCAGAGCTTACAATCTAAGAGGAGAGGGGACCCTGCTCCAGAGCTTACAATCTAAGAGGAGAGGGGACACTGCTCCAGAGCTTACAATCTAAGAGGAGAGGGGACACTGCTCCAGAGTTTACAATCTAAGAGGAGAGGGGACCCCGCCCCAGAGTTTACAATATTTCTCCCCTCTCCTCTTAGATTGTAAGCTCTGGAGCAGGGTCCCCTCTCCTCTTAGATTGTAAGCTCTGTAAACTCTCATAAATAAAGACACTGGCATCAAGCTTAATAAAAAAGTATTTATTTGACAATCATTAGCTTTTTTTCTTGTGGCCCATAGGAGCAGCTGCACCTGCATCTCAGCCCTCCCTCTCCCAGCATGCAAAGTGAGTGGGAGCACGTGGCAGATTGGAGGTGGAGTGGGGATGTGATGCTAGTGCAGCCTAGTGGAGAGCCGAGGAACTGCAGCCGTGCAGTGAATAAATTATCATAACTTAAGCCTGTTGATCCAGGGGGGGCAAGTGCCCCCCCTTGCCCCATGCTGCGGACACCCATGATTATGCAGCACATACAGATACAAGGTGTCGCTGTAATGGCCATACACAAGCATTATGCAGCACATACAGATACTGCATTGCTTGTAATCTCATTCTGATCACTACAAATCCCCATAAGCAGGAGATCTCACCATTTAATTTTCCGTCTGCAGCACATTTACTGACACGAAGGCCATTTCTGCCTGTATGCTGATAATGCAGACCCCGTGTGACACTGTGCGAGATAAGGGACGCCATCTAGACTAGAGTTAAGAACCTTTCATCCCAGCGATATTTCTGTAAAGGCAAAAAAGCTGAAAAACAATGAGCAATTCGAAATTTGGAAAGTTACAATATTTTAATTTTTTAACAATTTAAGAATAATAATTTTTATGCCAAATTGCTGTTTCACTCAACGTGTTACTGGTAACCGCACGTCCCGTGTTTCCAGTGACTGTTATATAATATATATATATATTTTTTCAATAAAAAATGCTTGGTAGATAAATGATTACAGAGTGGTGCAGAGTCATAAGAGGAATAGGAGAACATGTCTAAGCCAAAGGAATTCCAGGCAAAACACCAAAGGAAGAGCTGAAAGTAAAGACGTGGCTCTTTTGGGCTGAATGTCAATTATTCATGATCACATGTTTAGTCGTATCTTTTTTTATGTGCTATGTAATTACACGGAAAGTAATTATCTTGTCTGAAAAAAGTGAAATAGTGTTACCATCTCTAAAGGGGTTATTCAGAGAGAGCCGGATTTACCACCAAATTTCACCAAATGGTGAATTAACCCATACGGCGCAATTTCATTGTAATACAGCTAATCAAAAAGATGGCAATTCGCCAAATATTGGCGATTGGCAGCGAAATACAGTGCAATTTGGTGGCAGTGAAATCCCCCATAGCGAAGCAATGGTTAATCTATTCAGAAACACCAAACAGCAAGAAAAAGTTGGCAAAATGCCCAGTTTTTCGGTGGTTTCACTCAACAGGTTTAAACCGGTGAATTCCATAGGATTCAATGTAAAAAAAAATCCCCGTTTTTATTGAATTCAACCATTTATTCTTTTCATTCGCAGCAAAAAGTCTCTTAATTTATTTATTTTTTAGCATTTTATGGGCAGTTTTTTTTTGAAATTTCGGAAAAAAATGTAAGCGATTATTTTCAAATGGCGTTGGTTTGTTTTTTTAGTAACAGACCTATTTTTTTATTATTCATACGCCTTATATATTATTTCCAGACGTTTTCATGAAGTACCTTTTTTGCAAACAGCGTATCATTTATTCAGGGCCCTATTACGCTCTTAGCGTTTAAACGCAGGAGCGAGGGAGGAAAAACTGTGCCCGGATTCCAATGCAGTCGCAAAAAATACTGCCTGCATTGTTTCTGAGTGTAAAAATCCGGGATGCTCACGGCAGCGCTGATTGCAGCCGCGAGCATCCACTCGCTGGAGTCCATAGGACTCCATTGAATTATTATTATTATTATTATTATTCTTTATTTATAAAGCGCCAGCATATTCCGCAGCGCTGTACAATAAGCACAGTATAGACAGGGTTACAATACATTGAACAACATTTGACAAACAGTACAGGAGGAGATGAGGGCCCTATTCCCGTAGGAACTCACAATCTGGGAGGGTTGGGGTTGGAAACAGGAGGAGAGGACTGTAAGGTGAGAGTGATTGATGGTTGTGTCAGTGAGTTGGGTGGTAGGCTTCCCTAAATAGGAATGTTTTAAGGGAGCGTTTGAAGGAAGAGAAGTTAGGGGAAAGTCTGACAGTACGAGAGAGAGCGTTCCAGAGAGTGGGGGCTGCGCGTGAGAAATCATGCAGTCTATCATGGGAAGAGGTGATGCGGGGAGAAGCTAGGCGCAGATCACTGTTTGACCTTAGGGAGCGGGCTGGGGTGTATTTGGTGATTAGTGAGGACAGGTAGTGGGGAGCTGAGTTAGTGAGGGTTTTGTAGGTAAGGATAAGGATTTTGAACTTAATTCTGCAGTGGATGGGGAGCCAGTGAAGGGACTCGCAGAGGGGAGCGGCAGAGACAGGGCGGCGGGTGAGGTGAATTAGCCTGGCGGAGGCGTTCAGGATGGATTGTAGGGGGGAGAGGCGGGACAGAGGGAGGCCAGATAAGAGATTATTGCAATAGTCGAGTCGGGAGATTACCAGGGCGTGTATGAGTTGTTTTGTGGTGACAGCGGTAAGAAATGGCCGAATTCTGGAGATATTACGAAGTTGGTATCGGCAGGAGGAGGAAAGAGACTTGATGTGGGGGATGAAGGAAAGAGCAGAGTCAAGTGTAACTCCAAGGCAGCGAACTTGGTTTGATGGGGAGATGGTGATACCCTCCACCGTGATAGAGAAGTCAGGAGGTGGGGAGGCATTGGAGGGAGGAATAAGTAGGAGTTCAGTCTTTGACATGTTGATCTTTAGGTGGTGGGAGGCCATCCAGGAGGAGATGC
Source organism: Leptobrachium leishanense (assembly GCA_009667805.1). Lineage (NCBI taxonomy): Eukaryota > Metazoa > Chordata > Amphibia > Anura > Megophryidae > Leptobrachium > Leptobrachium leishanense. The sequence goes on from CM019064.1 coordinate 448,539,848, forward strand.
CAGATAAACAGTCACTGACTTTGGAAAGGACAGTGGGAGAGAGATCAGGGGTAGAGAGGTAGATCTGAGTGTCATCAGCGTAGAGGTGGTAATTAAAGCCAAAGCTGTTGATGATTTTGCCCAGGGAGGAGGTGTAGATGGACAAGAGCAGAGGACCAAGGACAGAGCCTTGAGGTACACCAACAGATAGAGGCAATGAGGAGGAGGAGTTACCAGCAAAGGACACACAGAAGGACCTGTTGGATAAATAGGAGTCAACCCAAGCAAGTGCAGTGTCACCGAGACCCAGAGAGTTGAGGGTCTGTAGAAGGAGGGGGTGGTCAACAGTGTCAAAAGCAGCCGAGAGGTCAAGCAGGATGAGAATAGAATAGTGGCCGTGTTTTTTAGCAGTTAGGAGGTCGTTGGTGACTTTGGTGAGGGCAGTTTCAGTTGAGTGTAGGGGACGGAAGCCAGATTGCAGGGGGTCAAGTAGGGAATTGGAGGACAGGAAGAGGGAGAGGCGGTTGAAGACTAGTTTTTCTAAGAGCTTTGATGTGAAGGGAAGCAGGGATACAGGGCGGTAATTGGATGGAGAGTTGGGATCGAGGGATGGTTTCTTTAGTAAAGGGGTAACTAGCGCGTGTTTGAAGGCGGATGGAAAGGAGCCGGTGGAGAGAGATAGGTTGAAGATGTGTGTGAGAGCAGTGCATGTGAATTCCTCCCTGCCGGTCACGTGACCAGCCGGATCTCGCCTCGCGTGATCCGGCCGGTCGGCGTAGTGATATGCAGGGAGAGGCTGGGGGGAACTTTTCCCCCAGTCTTTCCCTGCTCCCGCCGGCCGGAGGAGGCGATTGGAGCCGCGGTCCTCGCCGCGGGACAAAGGGTGAGTATATGATTTATTCTTTTATTTTTTGAGGCTGGTGTTAACAGATTCTGCAGAACACCAAGTCCTGGCTCTGGTTAACTTTTCGCTGACCAGAGCCGGACGTTAATCAGCGCTGGGACATTGTAATCCAGCGCTGATTAACACTTTGCACTCCCCATGTTAAGTACAGGGAGCGCAAAGTACAGTGACCTCGCGGTGAGAAGCGCAAGATACCCGTTTGCGTTTGGATTGTAATATACGGTAAATACCGCAGCAAACGTTAATGCTCACGCAAGTGAGCGTTAAAGTTTGCGTTATTTAGGGCCCTTACTTTTTAGAATTTTTAGGCATTTTTCTGGATTTTTCCAGTGAAATGTTTGACTCCTTTTTTTTAAATTGCTTTTTTTTTTTTTATTCTGTAACAGTCTTTTTTATTGTTATTTATAGGACCTTATATATTATTTCGATGCATTTTCATGCATTAGTTTTGTATAAAATGCCTTTTAAAAATTGTGTTTTTTTTATTTTTTTACCTTTGTTCGGCGGCTGGCTCACTTTTTTCAGGCAGGATCTGCCCAATTATTTAAAGGCAGAAAAAACTGGAACTATATTTTCCATAGATTATCCCTTTAACATATGAATTGTGTGATTTCGATACTCTGCTCTCATTACTGCGTGTTACGTTATAGTTTGAAGTGTACCATGTGGAGGATGAGTGCTTTTAAATTGTCATCTAATGCAACTGTGGTCAAACCACCAGCACACTGTCCACTTTACTCTACATCACCTTAACTTATGACGCTGCATGGGGAAAACTGCTCAAATAGTCATTATAATATCTCCATTAATAGGGTAAGGTCAGTCAATGTGTCATAAAATAGTACTTACAGCACGCGCGCCCAGTCTGACAGAGACAATCGACCATGCCCTTCCCTGTCTCAAGGTCCATTTCAATCCTAAACCACCATTGTGACCCAACACGACGGCATGGGCTCCGTGAATATGTGAACGCAAAACGATTCGGGTCAAGTTCTACATCCTCTTTCCTGAAGTGTTTCACCAGAAAACATTCGCCTTGTGACTATGACCTCCTCTGTGTCAGTTTGACCCAATGCGATGGTCAAAACAGGCAATGGTGGTCCAGCTACAATGAAAGCGAAGACAAAAGCAGACGACACGGATGTGGATTTAGAAGTTTGCAACAAGGCATGAGCATGGGTGAGCAACACGAGGGTAGAACCTGTAGACTCTAACCGTTTTCATGAGAAAATAACCTTTATGGAACTGGAGAAGAAAGCAGTCGGGCCTATGAAACATTCCAAGCTGCCAGAGGTTTGCTCTGGAATAGCACAAGCACACAACATACATGCAAAACAGAATACACAGACAAAAAATAATCTGTTTCGGGGGGCGTGGCTGGCTGCGGAGGGGAGAGGACGTGTGTCTTTGGAGCTCCGACCCGTCCTCCTCTTAATGGGTTCCCTCGATGTCTTTTGCTGCCGAATTTTCTCCCTCAAGGACCCAGGGTGGCTAGCCACCGGAGACGCGTTGTCCGGGGCCCGTTCTGTCCCCCAGGAGACGGCTGACTGTTGAATGGTGCCGGCGGCCATCTTGAGGCCTACTGCCTTGCTCAACCATGGGCCGGGGGGTCCTCCTGGCGGCCACTGGGGAGTCTGGCCCCATGCAGTGACTCCTCTGCTGGCCCTGACACCCCCCTTTTCATGGCAGAGGGCCGTGGAGACAGAGGCCCCCGTCTCCCAGCCGACTCAGTGGAGGGGAAAGACGGTGGATGCACGAGGTGGCAAGCGGATCCATCAGATTCCCTGAGGATCGGCCTGGAGGCGGCATTTCTGGGCCTTGAGCGCCTGCTGCTTGAGACTGATGACGACGATCGCCCGCTGATGTGGGGCGACATACGGCGCTTCCTGGCGGTTCTGAGGAGCTGCGGGAGTACGGGTTCCCCGAACAGAGCTGTGCCGGAGGAGTTCGGAGAGGCAGTCGTTGCGCTGGCGGTGAGACAGTGGAGGAGGCCTGTGATGAGTAGGGTGACCCAGTCTTGCAGCGGATGCAGCTTACCTTGCGGGAAGAGGAGTTGTCGCCACTGTGTGGTCCCAGTGCATCTGCTGCACTTGGGCCGCCGGGCAGTGTGGTGCTGGTTGGGCCGATGGTGGAGCCTGAAGGTCCTGATACAAGTCTGGGGAAGGAGGAGTGCCCCCCCTGGGCTGACCGGGAGGGTGTTGCAGTCTGGTCCTAATGCTCCGTCCCTTGCTTTACTGCTGGCTGCGGCTCTCACTCCTGCGGCTGATGTCCTGGTCCAGAATGCAGCTTGGGAACCACCGGAGCAGCAGGACTGGTGTCTTGGCATCTCCTGGGTTGCCCTGTCTGCTCCATGATTGTGAATTCCCATCCTGGGATGTAGGCTGATGGATCTCCTGCAGTGTTTTGCTTTGTTGTTATTTTTGTGGTTTTTTTCTGTACTTTCGACCCTTTTCAGGTGACATTTTGCTCGAACTTTCTGTTTGACCACTCGCTGAGACTTTTATGTTTTTTTTTTTATTCCCCCTGTGATTGATGACTTTCCTTCTCCGAGACATCCCCTCGTTTTAATTTTCGCTGAGATTTTCTCTTTGCTTATTGCGGACGCTCGCTGAGTTTTTTCGCTGAGTTTTTTCGCTGAGTTTTTTCGCTGAGTTTTTTCGCTGAGTTACCCTGCTGGAGATGACTTTTGTATTTGTTTTCTTATGCTGTTTTAAGACGACTTTTTATTTGTAAGCTGCCTACTGATGTCATGATCTGGCCCTGCGCGGCCAGTTTCCCTTACAGCTTTTGTTTTTCGACATGCTCCTCACCAGAGGACATTTTTCTCCCCTCCCCTTTTTTTCTCCCAGTCCCTTTTTTCTTTGGCAACCACGGGGAGCGCCGACTTGGCCCCCCGAGACCCTGGGTCTAGTGCCATTGTTCCCCTTGGCCACCTGCGGTCCCCCGGGCTTGCAGGAACATCCCAAGGACGGCACTGAACTGGCCGTTACCACTACCCCTTGCTCCGTTTTGTCCCTCCCCCCTCCTCACTATATCCGACGTCTTTAGCAGACATTTTGTATGTTTTCTATTACTTTCTCACGCTGAATTATGACTGTTGACTTCCAAGTGGCCCTGCGAGGCCCTATTTCCAAAATAAAAAAATTGTGAATTAAAAAATAAATAATAATCTGTTTCTAAAGGGAATAGGAATACACACTGCCTGGTCTGGAAAAAGTCCACATTTCCCGTATAGGCCTGTTATGGTCTGGGGTTGCTTCAGTTGGTCGGATCTAGGTTCAGCAACCTTATTTGCCAAAAACATGAATGTTTTTTTTCTCCCCTGATGGCGCAGCGGGCATATTCCAAGATGGCAATGCCAGCATTCATCGGGCTCAAATTGTGCAAGAGTGGTTGAGGGAGCAGGAGACATCATTTTCACACATGGATTGGCCACCGCACAGTCCAGACCTTAACCCCATTGAGGTTAATCTTTGGGATAATGTGCTGGAGAAGACTTTACGCAGCGCCGCGACTCTCCCATCATCAACACAAGATCTTGGCCACAAATTAATGACACTCTGGACGCCAATAAATGCTGTGACATCGCATGAGCTTATCGACACGATGCCACGACGAATGCGTGACGTGATCACAGCAAAAGGTGACACAACCAAATATTACAGTGTGTGACTTTTTCTTTTGGCCGGGCAGTGTATAATAAACACACTATTTTGCTACAAAAACACACAAATATACTAGAGAAATTATACTCATTGACCTTTTTATTGCATAATTAACTCTTTGCTGCTGGAGTTATCCACCTTATTTTTAGTAAGTTCTTCATGAATCCAGACTTCTTTGATAAAACTCTTGACCATATATTCTAGGTTCGGCAGTGACCTCCATGAACATGATTGCTGGACCTATAGCTAGAGTCGCCGAAATCTTTGTTCAGAATAGTATCAAGGAATTGACCTCTTTCCACACGTTTTCCTCAGCAGGTCAACTTGGTGTCTCCCTGTGGAATATTTTTGATACACTTCAGTGTGCGCCACCCTAATTTGTTGGAGCTGGAACCAGTTCAAAGAAAAAGGCGTAACAATGCGACTTAATGAGGTTGCACAACGCTTCCTACTCTCTGGAACACTCAGCGTGTGGTGTAGGTGAAGGTACGCTGCTTTGGCTGGCTCAGGAGAAGGTCGATCTCGACTCAGTCGGCTGCATACCGACCAAATAACAATGACACCACCAAAGCTAACCATTTCTTCTTTGTATTTCCAGTGCCATGGGTGACATCATTAAGGAGAATAATTTAAAGTTCAGATGTGACTTGAATGAAGACGTCAAGTACATCCTCCTGCCTGTATTCTACGGGATTGTCTTCTGCATTGGTTTCACCCTCAACGTGCTGACCGTTTACATCTATATATTCAAAATCCGACCTTGGAAGACCATCAACGTGTTTATGTTCAACCTCGCGGTATCGGACTTGATTTACGTCTTGTCTCTTCCTCTGCTGATATATTATTATTCTCAAGAAAGCGTGTGGCCATTCACCAATGTCATATGCAAACTGGTTCGCTTCCTCTTCTACACCAGCCTCTACTGCAGCATTTTATTCCTCCTTAGCATCAGCATTTATCGCTTTGTAGCTATATGCCACCCGATCCAGTATCTCCGTTGGAGCCACCCTCGCTACGCAAGGATTGCCTCTCTTGTCATATGGATTATTGTTGTTGGTATGCAGTCTCCGATATGGTATTTTGTATCAACCAGCCAATCAGGAAATAACACTGTCTGTCCTGACACCACAAGTGAGGACCTGTTTGGCCAGTTTGTCATCTTCAGCGCGGTCAACCTATCTTTGCTCTTCTGTGTCCCCTTCGTCGTGATCCTCATCTGTTATTCCAACATTGTGTACGTCCTTTTCAAGCCGAACACAAACATCTCGCGGACGGGTCGGTCAAAAGTGAAGTCTGTCAAAATGGTCATCGTTGTGCTCCTTGTGTTCGTTGTCTGCTTCCTGCCTTTCCATGTGACCCGAACTCTATTCTATTTTTATAGAAATAGGGATCTCGAATGTTCTACGTTGAGTGTCATCAGCTTGGCCTACACCGTGACCAGACCTTTAGCCAGCCTCAACAGCTGCATCGATCCTATTTTGTACTTCTTGGTTTGGCGGCTATCACTGAGTACCGAGGCATGACGCGATAAAGGACATTTGTACAGAAATTCCACTCGTCACTCGGGTGAGACTCGATGTTTTCGAGTAGGTTGTTATATTCCTTATTATTTATTAACATGTTGGTGGAGGATTGATGGCACAGCTTGTTGTAGAACCCTTATGGAGTACAGGAATAAAAAGTTACTTTGGACAATTGGGATGTGCCTGGATTCAACTTTGGGAGAGACATGGACATGCGTGTTGGCAATGGTAGGAGGATAGAAGTGATGTGTGCTACAGGTTGTGTGAAACCAAAGTACTCCAGATACAATATTGCAACGTAGACAAGAGTTTCATACTAAATTAAAAGCTTATTGAGGTTCCTTCAGTTAAAGTGAACCTGACACGTAGAATTCGATTTTCATGTAAGGTTCCTGTTTGCCGTGAATCAACCCTTGATAGCGAAGATCGTTGATATATGTTGAGATGCTACATTTATAGACAGTTCACCTCCAGTGATCAGGAGAATCCAAGCTGCCAAATTTGTACACTGCTTTCCTGCCTCTCGCCCCCTCCTAACTGACTGGCCTTCATTGGCACCCCTATCAGTCAATCATTCCTTTGTAGTAAACTTCTGCTTTAGGCACAGACCTCTATGCCGAACAAATTATCGACAGGAGGCAGCTGAGCCCCACCCTTACCATGGAGCACCAGTGAGGCCAACCAGTCAGTGGTGAGGACCCCCACAACACATTAGGTACCAGGTCCCAGTTGCCTACCAGGTCTATTTACATATCAAAACCATTCACTCGAGGCACAGTTTTCTACAGGTTGTCAGGGTTGAACATAGAAATTGTTTTATTGCTGCTTTTCATGGATTAACTGAGGACTTTAACTAGAACTACAAACTATTTATTTAGTTATACAAATGCAATACATTGTTACTTGCCACACTTCCCATATAATGTCGATGCGCTGATTTCTCATGTTAAACTGTTCAGTATTATTTTTGTTTGATTGTGGCAGACTGTATGCCTGCTTTATTGTGACTCATGATTATATAAAAAAAAAAATTTATGCTATGTACACTGTTTTATGAATGAAGGTTTGATTATAAGTAGCTATTAAACTGCTCCTGGCGGTTACAAAGTTACTATTTGGAACTTTGATTGCGCTCCTGTCCCTCAAATTACACATGACAGATAGAGGATGGATGGTATAATTATGTATGTATACTTTGATGTGTCTATGTATATACTCATCATCTAGAGGATGGATGAGATATGGTCAAACATCTGTCTCTCCGTGGATACCATCTCTACACTAATAGTTAATTTTTTGCTGTTTTCCGCATCAGTGTTGACTATGGTAGGAGATTTGATACTTGTTAAAAAGTAATTCATTTATGTTTACCAAGACATGCAACATAGAAGATTTCTGTATTCTCTTAAATCCATCATGTAAGGCGTGGCGCAGCGTTTCGCTAACTAGCGGAGATAAATGAAGACAACAGACGCAGAGTTCGTTCTTCAAATATCTGGTATTCCTTTGTTAGGTCAGTTCTTTTATAGAAAATTGAGCATACAAAAAAATCTCAGATTTACAAGCCAATAGGATATTCTCATCGTCACAGATAATTAGCATGGCCAACACTGTTACCATACATGGTTTACATTTAACTTTTAGTTTAGACAAAGACATTCTTATGCCCAGAGTCACAGGTCGTAGTATTGTCATAGAAAGGGGGCCTTTCTACAGCAAGTAGTCTGCAGTTACATTTATTTAAGAAAAGGGCTTATTAGCTTAGTGGTATATTTTGATAACCTTTAATATGTATAGAACAGGGAAATTATTATTTATCAATACTAGTTTGCATTTTAGAGTATAGTAGGATGCACTTTGTTGAAAGATCTGATATTAATTTTCACAAACATGCATTGTTTACCTTTTTTGTAACTGCATATGTTGTGGACTTGTTTTATATTGGTATACCAATCTATCATGTGGGAATTGTGAATATCGGACTGCCTTTGATGGTGGTCACATGTTGGACCAATCATGTCAAATCAGCCTTTCGGCGATAACATGTCAGATATGTAATCCTTATGTACAATGCCTGCAAATGTCTAGTACTAACAAGTATTTGGTAAGATAGTATACACATTTACATTTATTCAACTATATGGTCTGATGGACAGGCATTACCTGTCTTTATCTAAGCCCTCTATAGATGGACATCATGGTGGAGGTTTCTACAATAACATAAGGGGTTATTCAGAAAGAGCCGATCTGGCCCCAAAATGTCACCAATTCCCCCTACGGTGTCATTTTGTGGCCGTTCGGCTAATTACAAAGCAGGCAGTTTGCCAAATTTTGGCAAATTGGCAGCAAAATACGGTGCCTATTCGGTGGCAGTGGAAGTCCCCATAGAGAAGCAATGGTTAATCTCAGGCCCGGACTGGCCATCGAACGTACTGCGCGTTTGCCTGCTAGGCCGATGGCAATTGCGCCCAGTCGGCTGGCGGCCCTCGAGTTACACAACGGTTGATGGCCTCATGCCTTACGGGAGGCCAGCATAGCCTGAGGCAACCGGTTCCCTCGGAGCAATGCAGTTTGTGCTGCAATGGTGCACAGACCGCATTCCCACTGAGCTCCACTGCTCTCAGTGACTCCAAGCGTGCACACGCTGATAACATCATCAGCGCTCGTCACACACTGATGACATCATCAGCGAGCGGCACAGGAACTCGCTGTCACTCAGGAGCCAGCACGAGAGGAGCCTGGGTTTCTCCCAGCCTGACCACCAGGGAGACATGCCCGGCCTTCTCAGTGCCGCTCAGCACCGTGGACCACCAGGGAGAAATTACCCCCTTTTCACACCTCTGCCCACCAGTGATTTGGCCCCCTCCCTGAACAAAGGTAAGCAGGAGAGGGGAGAAATAATTAATATATATTAATAATTAATATAATAATAATTATTTTACTGTTAAAATTTATTATTAAATTATTTTTATTTAAAATGCATATATAAAATTTTATATAATTATTTTAATATTAAAATAATCTATAATATATATCATATTTTAATATAATTTTTTAATGTATATTTTAGTATGTAAATATAGAATGTTTATTTTAATAGAGTATTAATATATAATTTATTTTAATAATATATAATAAATATTTTTATTTTTATTTTAGTGTAATCACTTTTTAACGTGTATTTTAATTGAAAATAATATTATTTTTAGTTTCATGGCTGTGGAGCGGTGTGATACGGTCATTCATACCGCACTTGACTGTGAGTTTTATTGCTGTGGAGCGCTGTGATACGGTCATTCATACCGCACTTGACTGTGAGTTTTATTGCTGTGGAGCTTTCTGATACAGTAATGTGCGGTGTTTATGAGCGTATCACAGAGCTCCACATCAATAACACTCACAGTAATGTGCGGTGTGTATGAGCGTATCACAGAGCTCCACAGCAATAAAATTCACAGTAATGTGCAGTGTGTATGAGCGATTCACAGAGCTCCACAGCAATAAAACTCACAGTAATGTGCAGTGTGTATGAGCGATTCACAGAGCTCCACAGCAATAAAACTCACAGTAATGTGCAGTGTGTATGAGTGATTCACAGAGCTCCACAGCAATAAAATTCACAGTAATGTGCAGTGTGTATGAGCGATTCACAGAGCTCCACAGCAATAAAACTCACAGTAATGTGCAGTGTGTATGAGCGATTCACAGAGCTCCACAGCAATAAAACTCACAGTAATGTGTAGAGTGTATCAGCACGAGTTTTATTTCTGTGGAGCTCATATACACCCATATACACTGCACATTACTAACAGGTCTATTGAAAGAAAGGTGAAAACCAGGAGAACTGGCAGGAGAAGAGAACAATCTAGACCAAATAGCCGATTTGGAAAGTGAGATAAATGGGAGAATTTTTCTGGTTTGGCTATTTTGAACTTGAATTTTCACTTCTTCAGTCATTCTCCTGAATTTCACGTTTCTTTGAATAGACCTGTATGTGTTTTATTGCTGTGGAGCTCTGTGATACACAGGGTTATTAAAGAGATCCGAAAGGTATCCAAACAGTGAAATTCAGCGTACGGTTACCTTTCCTGGCCATTCGGCTATTCAGAGAGCAGGCAGTTCGCCAAATCCTGGCGAATTGCCTGCACATACGGTGCCTGTTCGGTGCCTGTTCGAGGGCAGTGAAATCCCCATAGAGAAGCAATGCTTAAACTATTCAGAGAATGAAACCCTGCAGTGAAAAGTTGCCGAATTGCCCTGCTGTTCGGTGGTTTTATTCGACATATTTATTCATGCGATTCCCATAGGCTTCAATGTTAAAAATATTCCCGTTTTAACCCTTTCGTTGCTGAGCCATTTCTAGCCTGTGTGCTGAACTAATTTTTACCGGTTTCGCTCATCATATTTAAATGGGTTTTGAAGCCTTATTTTTTTATATGACCCAGACATATTATATATCGTTCTTTCCGGCAGACTCAGCAGATTCGTAATATATCATTATTATATGTATACGTCATGTCATGTCTGTATAGTATAACAAAAAATGCAATAAAATTAAAATTTTCAATGTGTAAAGTGTTTTTTTTCACATTTTAACATGCGAGCGTTTGCAGTTATATTTCCTACGAGTTGCGCTTGTTAAAAAAATTAGAAATGGGGGACTTGTTACACTTTTTGAGGGAAAAATGACGCGATTTTAAACAAAATGCACCCCATACAAAAGTCGTTAGTGCAGCATCATTGTTCACATTATAATTGAAATGGGAACAATATTGCTGCATTAACAAAAAAAAAGCTTTTTATATTATTTATTTATATTTTAATATTTTTTTATTTTATTTTTTACTTTTTATTTATTTTTCTTAACTTGTAACATGGTCATGTTTGGTATTGTTGGTAAGGCCATGCTCTGGCAGATCCAACGATATCAAACATTAACCCCTAGCTCCCAGGGATCGGGAGATAGGGGGTTCCATTGAACCCCCTATCTCCACCATTGGTGGCAGCTAGGGGTTAACTCCAGAACTGACGTCATCGCGTTATGCACGATGATGCCAGTCACCAGGGGGAGATCCCGGAAGCTTGGCCGACATCCAAGATGTCGGCCAGCTCCGGGAGAGGATCGGGCTCGTTTTGGCGCCAATTCACGATCCGGCCCCCAAGAGGTTAAAGTCAGCCACCATTTGAAAGGGCAGGCTGTGCCCTTCCAAACTGTGCCTTACTTTCACTGCTGCCCCCAGCCAATCGGGAGGTAGAGAGGTCCAAAGGACCCCCCTCCCTTTCAGGCACCTTCCCCGCACTCGCAGGGGGGGGGGTGCCTGTAATAGATGTCATCGCGCTAGCACGATGACATCAATTGTCCCCGCCGGGGTCCCGGAGTGCTGGGCTAACATCCAAGATGTCAGCCCGCACCGGGGGGTGCAGCAATCGGACAGAATCCCAGCCGATTGCTGCCTCCTGTGCTAGGACGCGCTCAGCGTGTCCATAGCACAGGAGAACCACTTGGCTGGACGTGCTGAGCGCGTCCTTAGCAGCCAAGTGGTTAATACAATATCTAATAAACCGTTGTTTGTAATATTCTGCAGTAAAAAGTCTATTTATTTATAGATTTTTTTTGGATCAGGGCTTATATTTTGTCCATGTCCAGGCCTGGTTAACATATTCAGAGACACTAAACAGCAGAGAAATGAATTGCCCTGCTGTTCAGTGTTTTCATTCGGCAGGTTTATTCAGGCGAATCCCATAGGTTTCAATGTTAAAAACATTCATGTTTCTCTCCAATATCTAATAAACCGTTTATTATTTTAACCTGCAGCAAAAAGTCTCTATTAAATTTTTAGGATTTTGTGCATTTCTTCTATAAAAGTCTTTTTTCCAGGTTTTTTTTACATGTTGTTTTATTTTTTGTGTAACAGACCTTTTTATTAACATTCATTGGATATTATATGTAAATTCCAGACATTTTTGTTAAGTAGTATTTTTGCAAATAGCGTTTATAATTTTAAAGTTTCAGTCATTCTTTTGGGGGGTTATACCTTGTTCATCGTCTTGTCCGCTTGTTCTGTGGATCGTCATTTATTTTATGATGCGTTCACGGGGTTTTTGGCAGTTATGTGGCAGTTGGTCAGAGCGATGGACTGCAAGGTGAGAGCGATGGCCTGCAAGGTGAGAGTGATGGGCTGGAAGGTGAGAGTGATGGACTGCAAGGTGAGAGTGATGGGCTGCAATGTGAGAGTGATGGGCTGCAAGGTGAGGGTGATGGGCTGCAAGGTGAGGGTGATGGGCTGTAAGGTGAGAGTGATGGACTGCAAGGTGAGAGTGATGTGCTGCAAAGTGAGAGTGATGGGCTGGAAGGTGAGAGTGATGTGCTGCAAGGTGAGAGTGATGGGCTGGAAGGTGAGAGGTAAGGACTGCAAGGTAAGGGTGATGGACTGCAAGGTGAGAGTGATGGGCTGCAAGGTGAAAGTGATGGGCTGCAAGGTGAGAGTGATGGGCTAGAAGGTGAGAGTGATGGACTGCAAGGTGAGAGTGATGGGCTGCAAGGTGAGAGTGATGGGCTGCAAGGTGAGAGTGATGGGCTGCAAGGTGAGAGTGATGGACTGCAAGGTGAGAGTGATGAGCTGCAAGGTGAGAGTGATTGACGGCAAGGTGAGAGTGATTGACGGCAAGGTGAGAGTGATGGGCCACAGGGTGAGGGTGATGGACTGCAAGGTGAGAGTGATGGACTGCAAGAATAAGTAACAAGAGTAATAGAAAGAAATAGACCATGAGTGATGGGCTGCAAGGTGAGAGTGATGGACTGCAAGGTGAGAGTGATGGACTGCAAGGTGAGAGTGATGGGCTGCAAGGTGAGAGTGATGGGCTAGAAGGTGAGAGTGATGGACTGCAAGAATAAGTAACAAGAGTAATAGAAATAGACCATGTTAACAATTCAACATTCCATCCAGGGGAGCTGCCTGCTTTCTGAATAGATGAATGGCCACAAAAATTCACCGTACGGGGAAATTCAATGTTCAATGCTTTTTCGGGGCAAGTTTGGATCTCTGTGAATAACACCTATAGTTTCCTTTTTTCTCTTAAATAATTGGGCAGATCTTGCTAACAGCCTCTGTACTATTTTTTTTTTATTATTTTCAGGTGATATTACTCCCTTTTCCCCCTCGCTGCACACTGCTCCTTCTTTTCACCTCTCAAACCGGAAGTCCTTGACACTTTTTCACAATTTGTGCTTCTCTACAACTTGCTTAGCGTAGAAACCACAAATTGCGGAGCACTACGGGACTCGCACACTTTACGTTTGTTGCACATATGCTGAAAGTATGGTCAATAAATCCAATGTGCGAAGGGAGCGGGCTGGTTGAAACCAGATATGCTTTTATTTAAACGTTTTCTGCAATGACACATAAAGCATGACTTCAGTTCTGGTAGGATTTGTACTTTGATACTTTAATATACATTAATACATATTTAGATATATACAGTAACATTCACCTATGCAGTAATAACGTCCTTATAGAAAATAATAAACAATTAAACATGTACAGATACACTATATTGCCAAAAGTATTCGCTCACAAGTTCATATGCGAGTCAAGGCAGGTGAGCGAATACTTTTGGCAATATAGTGTATATGATTACTCAATCTACCTTATAATATGCTAATGGTGCAATATAATCTATACAATATAACATGAGATCCTATAGTCATCATATATCCTATATCCTATAGTCATCCCTGTATGCTGAGGCTCTATAACAGTTCAGCACAACACACTGACATCTGTGTACTGTCTTATCTAATTATTCAGCAGCCTTTTATAACAGAGATGTGAATTAAATCACCTTTGCCCTGTTTATAACCATGGATATGCTCCCTCTTACCTGCAACACACATAAAGCATGCCTTCAGTTCTGGTAGGATTTGTACTTTGATATTTGCTTCCTCCAGAAACGAAAATCATGCTTCTTGGGTTCCCTATGCTGGGGAAGCATTTTAGATGAACACGTGCTCATCATTCAGGCTTTTTACTCTGCTGCCATCTACTGGTGGTTTAACAGAAATGCCATTAGTTTACTTTATCATGTAACATTTTAATGGGGTACCTTATTTTGACATACCTTACATGTAGACACACTTTACGTACACAAGTTCTGTAGCGCCTGCGCAGAGCGATGGATCGGAGCTGCACGCACATGCACAGATCTCATCTATCGCTGCCTCTCTGAGAACGCTCGCTACAGCGATTGGTCTCACAGGGTGACATCGGCCGCTCTCTGTGTGTGACATCCCTTTACCCAGCGACTACACAGATCAGGCGGCAATGGGGGGGGGAGCACCTCTCACATCCTGACTACTTTCAAATGAATAGAGAGTCCGTTTAGAAATATACTAGTATCTACTATGTTATGTGGTAATTTTCCAGCAAATTAGTGAAAGTTATATAAAAGCAGCAGCCATCAATACACAAACAATGTATAAACTATACAGCCACAAAATGAAAACTCTGCATCTGTCCACTATCTATATTATACTATATTTTAACCTTTCCTTTATCACCATATTTTATAATTGGATTTCTACAGTTCTTTTGGTAGATACTACTTGAATATTGGGGTATTGGGGTGTTGGGGTATGGTTTTCAGCTTGATTGGATTATTACTGTATGTGAGAGCAATGGCGGCTTTAGGGTCAGCGAGGCCTTAGGCCAACCTGACGTATGAAGCCCGTATCCCTGTGCACGAAATTTAGAAATTTTGATTAAGAGGTTTAACCCCTTCACTACCGAGTGATTTTTCCAAAAATACACTGGTGAGGAATTTGACCTGTGTTTTATCATTTGAGGCCCCAGCTGGAGTGAGGCCTCAGGCAGCTGCCTATCTTGCCTAACCAGAGAGCCGCCTCTGTGCGAGAGAATGCTGTAAGCTAAATGAGTGTTTATAAGGACAGTATTATAAATTGTTGGACTGAACATCCTAACCTGCTTCACTTGGGATGTGTGATTCATTTATATGTTGTTTTTATAGGACTAGCAGGGCTGAACATGGAAATCCTTTCATTAATCTTCTTGCAGATCTTATGGAATGATTCCAGCGACACTCCTAAGGATCCGAGCTCGGATGGAGCAGCAGGGGAATCACAGTTTAATACATTTAATTATACACTAATCACCACCTTCATGTTTCCCGTAAAACACATTAGCACATTAGCAGAGCCAATTTTAATAGCTTTCAAAAGTGTTATACTCTCTGATCAACCACAACATTAAAACCCCCTGCCTAATATCGTGCAGGTCCCCCTCCTGCTGATGCTTCAAGGAATGGACTCCCCAAGACCTCTGAATGTGTCCTGTGGGATCTGGTACCAAGACATTAGCAGCAGATCATTTAAAAGTCCTGCACGCTGTGAGGGGTGTACGTGGTGTGCAGCAATCTCTAGGGAGGTGGTGCGTGTCACGTGTGTGCTGACACCTTTCTATCATGGTTATGAAGGGGTGTACGTGGTGTGCAGCAAATCTCTAGGCAGGTGGTGCGTGTCACGAGTGTGCTGACACTTTTCTATCATTTCCAGCATTAGGTTTTTCAGCAGTTTGAGCTCCAGTAGCTCTTCTGTGTGATCAGACCAGACGGGCTCACCTTCACTCCCCACGTGCATCCATGAGCCTTGGGTGCCCATACCCAGTGCAGTACCTTGGCCTAGGCCAACAAGGCCTAGGGCGGCACTTTCTAGGGGGGCAGCAAAAACCAGCCTTGGGCTCGCATGGAGACCGTATAACATGAGAATTGGAAGTTATGAAAAAAAAACCTTATTTGAACTACAAAGATGGCCACCGGAAGTGACCAGAGCAAGGATCGGCTGCCTAGTCATGTGGACAAGAAAAAAATGCGTCACTCGGAGGGGCGTTGGAAGATGGTGGTGGCAGGGAAACAAGAAGCACCGGTAGAGGACCCGCATCCCTCTTAAGCATGCTGCGCCTTTGCCGATTGGCTATTACAGGGGCAGCTGCAGAGGAGAGCAGACCGTTTGTGCGGCCTGCTCCTCGAATCTTCTCTCGTACGCAGGGCGAGGGAGAGATGCTCTGCACCACCAGTCACTGACATGTGGGGGTGGTGCAGTGACGTCTCTTCTTCCCCACTCTGCCAGGTCCTCCTCCTCCCATCAGCCATTTGTTCCCGCTCAGGCACACGTGACCAGGTTGAGAGAGGCAGCAGGACTCCCAAGATGAGCTGCTCTGCGCTGTACCTGCGGCAATCATTCAGGGATCTGGATCCATTCCTCAGGCTCCAAGAATCATGGTGACAACAAATTAATCTGATCTTGATGATAAGTAAATCCCTCCCACCTCTCTTAATACCAGTCTGCCATACATACCACCGAGTGTGCCATAATACCAGTCTGCCATACATACCAGTGTGCCATGCATACCAGCCAGTGTGCCCTAATACCAGTCTGCCATACATACCAGCCAGTGCACCATAATACCAGTCTGCCATACATACCAGCCAGTGCACCATAATACCAGTCTGCCATACATACCAGCCAGTGCACCATAATACCAGTCTGCTATAATACCAGTGTGCCATACATACCAGTGTGCCATACATACCAGCCAGTGCACCATAATACCAGTCTGCTATAATACCAGTGTGCCATACATACCAGTGTGCCATACATACCAGCCAGTGCACCATAATACCGTAATACCAGTCTGCCATGCAATGCATACCACGTGCCATAATATATACGCACAATGGTGTAATGGGTACGCTACAAAAAAAAAATTGACGCCCAAGCCTAGCACTAGATTGTGTTTGGCTTGAAGAAAAGGTGGCAACCCTAAGCACCAGTCTTCAATTAACTGTTCTAAGGGGGTATATATATATATATATATATAACAGAGGGCCATATTACAAAGCTGGTGCTAACTTAACCAGAGCTGTTGTAATCTTCCCAGAGCCATTATGGCCTATGGAGGGTTTAAGTTTACAACTGCTCTGGTTAAGGCTAGGGTCAGACTAACGCATTTTTCACGTTGTCCGTGAAAATGTGCGTTCGAAGAATGGACGTATTTTTTCCCGGAATACGCAATAGCGGTCATACTATGCGCAGTTTCATCCGTGATTTTGTACGGATCATCAATAAAACACTTTTTGCATCTGGACGTTATGTTGGCCGGACATTAGCAGCGTCTGACGTCTCCAATTCACGCACACACGCCTCTAGCGGACGCAGCGCACTCTGTACGTCAGTACTAGTGGTTTAACGTTCTCGAAAAAATGCGTTCATTTTCCACTTGCGTTGCGCAGCCGGACTTTTGTGCGACCGTACTTCGTATATTGGCCGTCATTGCCCGGCATCTGCTGCTAGTGCGGCCGTGATTAAGTGCGCCAGAACGCGCGTTCGCACTGCCTCAGTCTGACCCCAGCCTAAGTTAGCACCAACATTGTAATATGACCCTTACAGGGTAATTCAAAGAGATTCAAAAAGTCACTGCACGTTCGGTGACTTTTCGTTCTCTTCAATTCGGTTCCTTTTGCCGATCCCATTTCGGTGACCCTGCGGTGTATTCAGCAAGCACCACAGGGTTCCCGAATTACAGGGAAAAGCTGCCGCAAACCTGACGAAAACTCACCGCAAAACCCACCGAATGCACGCAGAAAACCCTCAAAAACATCTGGATTAACCTGCCGAAAACCACGGAAAAACCCGAGCAGGAGCCGATCACCCGCAGCAAAGCCGCCGGAAAAAGCCGAGAAAGCCAAGACCGCAGACAGAGCGAAGTGAATAAATTAGGAAAACAGTTTGCTTGAATGTTTGAAAAGTGAAACGCTGTTTGCAAAGAAACTACTGAGCGAAAATGTCTGAAATTCACATATAAAATCCAATGAATGCTAATAAAAAGGGCTGTTACAGAAAAAATAAGTAAAGTTAAAAAAAAAATCCCGAAAAATGCTAAAAAGATCCTAAAAAATCTATAAATAAAGAAACTCTTTACTGCAGAATTTTATGATAAACGGTTTATTAGATATTGAATTAAAACGGGAATATTTTTAACATTGAAGCCTATGGGATTCTCCTGAATAAACCTGCCAAATGAAACCACTGAATGGCAGGGCATTAGGGGAACCTTTCACTGCTGGTTTGTGTTCTCTGAATAGATGAAGCATTGCTTCTCTATGGGGATTTCACTGCCCTCGAACAGGCACCGAACAGGCACCGTATGTTCAGGCAATTCGCCAGGATAGCCGAATGGCCAAGAAAGGTAACCAAACACTGATTTTCAGCGTTCGGTTCCCTTTCGGCAGCCATTCGGATCTCTGAATAACCCTGAGAATTGTTACAGTCGCTACAGAAATACAAAGTATTATTTACCGCCCTGTGACAATATATCCCACCCTGTGAAGATATACCCCAACCCGAGACAATATTTCCCACCCCGTGAAGATATATCCTGCCCCGTGAAGATATATCCCAACCCGCGACAAATATTAGGCTTGTGCACCGATTTTGTTTTCGGTTCGATTCGATTAAATTTTTCGGATTTTCAAACTTTTCGATTCGGCTCGTTTCGACCGATTTCTGTTTCGATTCGGTTCGGCTCGACTCGTTTTTCGTGTACATTTTTTTTCGGAATATCGACCATTTTTCGTATTTTCGTGTCACTTAGCTCGTTTTTTGTATCGACTTTTCGTGGTTTCGGAAATTTTCGTTTTTCGGAATTGTACATGTTTTCGGAATATCGACCATTTTTCATATTTTCGTGTCACTTTGCTCGTTTTTTGTATCGACTTTTCGTGATTTCGGAAATTTTCGTTTTTTCGGAACGTCTGTTTCCCCTCGTTTCAAAGCAATAAATTTCGATTTGACACATTTCAAGTCCATTCGAAAATTCCAAAAATATTTCGTTTCAGCTCGGAAAACTTTTCGGATCTGCCATTTTCGGATCTAAAAATATTCGGAAAATCAGCCGCATCCGAAAACACAAATGAGGAAATTTCGTGAAAATTCCGAAATTCCGAAACCCGAAACGCACATCCCTAGCGACAATATTTCCCATCCCATGAAGATATATCCTGCCCCGTGGCAATATATCCCACCCTGTGAAGATATATCACACCCCTTGACAAAAAACCCACCCCGTGAAGATATATCTGAACCTGCGACAATATTTCCCACCCGTGAAGATATATCCTGCCCCGTGAAAATATATCCCACCCTGAGGCACTATATCCCACCTCATGACAATATATCCCACTCTGCGACAATATGTCCCATCCCATGGCACTATATCCCATCCCGTGGCACTATATCCCACCCCGTGGCACTATATCCCACCCCGAGGCACTCTATAGTGAAACATCATTGGGAAAATTTGTACCGGCTGGGTGGAGTAGAGGTAACATTGCTGCTCTGCATGGAGAGAACCTGTGGAGTCACAGGTTCAATCCTGACGAGCACCTCTCCAGTAAGTGTCCTTGGGCAAGACACCTAACGGTACATACTCGCCACCCAGGACATACTTAAAAACAAGAGAAATCTCAATATATTGTAGCGCTCACTCCCGGAGGAGCTGCTGAATTTAAACCTCGGGTCAGTCTCCCCGCACTAGGGAATAAATATACACCAGCACTGTTGTGGATTTTATAAGTTATATAGTTTACTGATTTCAAATAAACTGGCATATATAAAGCAGCACGGTATACATATATATTTACAGAAGTTCGTAATGCGAGAAACGCGCAGCGGAAAAGAAAAAATAATTTTAACCCCTTCGTTGCTGGAATGTGAGTCCCGTACAGGTTGTGTCCCAAGAAGGTGTGCGTGTATGCGTGTGTTGGTACCCGGGTACTAGATTCAACTGGCCAGTGAATGATTTCAATGTGTCTTCGACTAGTCACGTTGGGGCCCTGTAGATTTAGACAAACTGCAGCGTGCTTTATTATTTTCACTGTGGCCGGGAAGGCCTCTCACCCATCCGCCAGATACTCTGCGCTCTGCTCGACCCAGGACGTCTCTCCGCTCGATTTGGCTGGGACTCTGTGCCACCGGATCCGCTTGTCCGTTTCTGCCACAAGATGCTCAGCTCACCGCCTGCACTCCCATTAGGTCATCTGCGGTCTCCTAACTCGGGGTCCTTCTGCAGCTCTGTATCTGTGTAAACTTCTCAGCGGTGGATTACTAGGTCTCTGGCAAGTAATTTAAACCAATCTCCAGCTCCGCAAGGCAGCACCTGCGCTCTGGCCTGGACACAATCGCTCCTTGTCTCACGTGCATCTTGCTCTGTTCACCCCTTGGCGCGCACTGGCTCTCCTCTGCATGAGGTTGTGGATGTCTCTCGGTTCTCCCCACCCACTTCCTCTCCCTGCCCCAAAGCATGCTGGAAAAGGTAGTCCGAAAGTGTCCAGTATTGGTTTACATTGCGTTCGTCTCCCCCTGGTGGCCAGAAACGAGTAATTACAGCGGCAGGATTTAAACCAGCGCTACAGTATCCTTCCTGGTAAAATCCTTTCGCAAAAAAAAACATAACATCAAAATAGGTTTCACTGTAGAAGCTCTACTTGACAGCCAGACATCACCACCTGCTGGTCAAAAAGGGTTACTGCAGCTGGGGTTTTTTACTGTATCAACTAAGGGTCCTTGTCTTAGACTCAGATTCCCAGGTCTTCAAGCAGTAACACATTGGCTGTATGCCTGAGGTGTGAAAACTTTTTTGGCACAATCTGTAGCCTAATCACAAAAAAAAATGAGGGACTTGTTGAATGCCAGCCTTGGAAGAAGCCCCCAGCTCTATAAGTAGACTAGAGGGTCTATTCACAAAGCACCGAAATTGCACGCAATTGCTTATCGTGGCAGTTCGGCTCACTTCGGCGATTCCATTTCACGGAAAATACGGTGAATTAATTGTTTAGTGAATAATTGCCGTATTTTGTAAAAATTGGAGAATTTTATGATTTATATCCTTTACACTTTTTTTTAAATTACCCATCTCTGTCATAAATGGAATGAAAGTATCAGCGCCGGAGCAGCCGTATTACACTCTGTTTATTTTCCATACAGAGGAAATGGATATTATAACAATCAATAAATATCCGTTAAAAGAATCCTTGATGTTTCCTTGATTCATTTTCTCTCGTGTTTTATTATTGTTTTTTTCACTATTTAGCGATTGAATGAACACCAGGGCATAGCATGTGCATTCGTTTTAGTACTAAAACGATTTAGTCAGAATTTTGGGATAATTTAGTTTTCGTATGACTCAAGAGATATCAAACTGCTCAGTCCAAAACACGAAAGAAACTAAAATAAAATGCACTACATTTTAGTTTCAGTCCTTTTTGTGATATTACATTGAGTGAAGGAGACCAGCAATGAAGAGCACAACATCCGAAGATCTGCACCCTCTATACAGAGAGGGGCATTAATTAATGCAGGAGGATGTTATATACATTATACAGAGAAAGGTATAAATTGAGGAGGATGTTCTATACAGAGAGGGACATTAATTAATTCAGGAGGATGTTCTATATATTATATAGAGAGGGGTATTAATTAATGCAGGTGGATGTTGTATACATTATACAGAGAGGGGCATTAGTTAATGCAGGAGGATGTTCTAAACATTATACAGAGAGGAGCCTTTTCTTTTAGCCCTTTAAATCCAGTGGCTGTGAGCGCTGAGATCGGCTGCTTGTTATATTATCTCTCAATGTACAATGTATCAGGCTCAGCTGTTACAGTAACTGACTGTAACAGCGCTCAGAGTTTCAGTAAAACAAGGAAATGATATTGTTCTAACCCCTTATATATAAAAATATTATTTACTAGTTTTACTGAAACTCTGAGCGCTGTGATGAGCAGCAGTCAGTTACTGTAACAGCTTTGCCTGACACGGGGCAGTATTACAATGTTGGTGCTAACTTAACCAGAGCTGTTGTAAACTGAAAACCTCCATAGGCTATAATGGCTCTGGTAAGTTTACAACAGCTCTGGTTAAGTTAGCACCAACTATGTAATATGGCCCACATTGTGCTGAGAGTGAGAGATACTGTAACAAGCAGCGATCTCAGCCCTCTGAGGAGCTACTACAATAGTAATTGTATCCACTGGTTTTCGGATGAATGAAATTAGTTTTCATACTAAAGAACTGAAAACGAATTTCTTTAGCAACTAAATAAATTGCATTTTAGGACTAATCCATTAGTTCAAAACGAAATTTTGTGCTGTGCACATGTCTAGTAGCAACTATTTTATTCCCAAAATAATCATAAAAATGTCTCAGATTTTTGTGCACTGTGTAGCAATGTCGAATGCTGTTTAGCAGACATGGGCACAGACCAAAATTTCAATTAGTTTCAGAATTTACAATTTGCTGATTCAGATCGATTTGGAAATTTTGGATAGGTCCAAAAAATGGTTTGGAATTGTCTGCTATTTTATTTGGCACATATATTTTTAACCCCCTATACCTTCTCTATATCTCCCTATATACCCTTTCCCCATCTATGGGCCCTATTACATTCTTCGCACATAATTGTCTACGTGCGCAAAAATGCATTAACGCGAGGGGCAAAACCCTTTGCGCTGAGCGTCGTATTACAACGTTCGCGCACAAAATGCGCGTTAACGTCTAACGCGAGTGACCCCGCGCGAACCCTTTGCGAGCGCAATTTAGTGCGCGCGTCCTATACTCTACATTGTGTTCGCAAATGTGTTTGTGCGCTGGTGCCCGCATGGTATTACAATCTTAGCGCAAAATTTAACAGACAACGTTTGCATCTTTGAAAAGCTGGTGGTAACGGCAAATTGTAACAACTTGACCGTACAAACTGTGGATTCACAACGGAGAATGTTGATACGCACGTTTTCTTTTACTAGATCCGTCAAAAATGACGGCCACTACCTTGTCCTCCGTCAGAACGTACGTCTGTTGTGCGCAGTCCACACGAAATGACTGACTCGCGTTAAAAATTACATTGCGCTCACTGATTTCTGCGCGCAACGGTACTTTGCGCACATTTTTGCGTGTCGGTTTTACAGTCACTGCTTCTGCATGCATTAGAGTTACGGTTAGTTGTAGGGTTGGGTTACTGTCTGGGTTTATCTTGCTGTTTCTGTTAGCATTGGGGTTACTGTTAGGGTTACAGTCACTGCTTCTGCATGCATTAGAGTTACGGTTAGTTGTAGGGTTGGGTTACTGTCTGGGTTTATCTTGCTGTTTCTGTTAGCATTGGGGTTACTGTTAGGGTTACAGTCACTGTTTCTGCATGCAGTAGAGTTACGGTTAGTTGTAGGGTTGGGTTACTGTCTGGGTTTATCTTGCTGTTTCTGTTAGCATTGGGGTTACTGTTAGGGTTACAGTCACTGTTTCTGCATGCAGTAGAGTTATGGTTAGTTGTAGGGTTGGGTTACTGTCTGGGTTTATCTTGCTGTTTCTGTTAGCATTGGGGTTACTGTTAGGGTTACAGTCACTGCTTCTGCATGCATTAGAGTTACGGTTAGTTGTAGGGTTGGGTTACTGTCTGGGTTTATCTTGCTGTTTCTGTTGGCATTGGGGTTACTGTTAGGGTTACAGTCACTGTTTCTGCATGCAGTAGAGTTACGGTTAGTTGTAGGGTTGGGTTACTGTCTGGGTTTATCTTGCTGTTTCTGTTAGCATTGGGGTTACTGTTAGGGTTACAGTCACTGTTTCTGCATGCAGTAGAGTTACGGTTAGTTGTAGGGTTGGGTTACTGTCTGAGTTTATCTTGCTGTTTCTGTTAGCATTGGGGTTACTGTTAGGGTTACAGTCACTGTTTCTGCATGCAGTAGAGTTATGGTTAGTTGTAGGGTTGGGTTACTGTCTGGGTTTATCTTGCTGTTTCTGTTAGCATTGGGGTTACTGTTAGGGTTACAGTCACTGTTTCTGCATGCAGTAGAGTTATGGTTAGTTGTAGGGTTGGGTTACTGTCTGGGTTTATCTTGCTGTTTCTGTTAGCATTGGGGTTACTGTTAGGGTTACAGTCACTGTTTCTGCATGCATTAGAGTTACGGTTAGTTGTAGGGTTGGGTTACTGTCTGGGTTTATCTTGCTGTTTCTGTTAGCATTGGGGTTACTGTTAGGGTTACAGTCACTGTTTCTGCATGTATTGGACTTAGGGTTAGTTCTAGGGTTGGGTTACTGTTTCTGTTTGCGTTACGGTTAGTTCTAGGGTCGGATTATTGTCTGAGTTGCTGTTCGGTTTGTGCGGTTTGTGTTAGGACTCGTCACTGTTTCTGCATGTATTAGGCTAATGTCAGATGAACGCAGTCTGAGCGCTCTCTGCGTGCGTGCATAACGGATGGACGGAAGATACTGTAGACGGATTTTCTTGACGGACGTAGAAAAAAAAGGGGAATTATGGGAAATAAAAATAATATGAAAAATGATAAAAATTTGAAAAGGATATGAAAAGGCATTTTGTGCGTCAAATGCGCTGCGTCTGACATCTCATCCCTCACACAGAATGCTATGTGGACGTGGAGCAGTTGGCGCGTCCGTGGTAGCGGTTTTACGTTCTTGCCTAACTTGCGTCCGTTTGCCACCTGCATTGTGAGTGTGCAGTTCGGTGCGCACCTACTTCGTGTGTGGGTCTATGATTCTATGCTACGACGGACGTTAAACTGTGCGGGAACACGGACGTGATCACTGCGTTCATCTGACGCCGGCTTTAGAGTTAGAGGAACAACCAGTTCCCAGTGTTCCTCCACGTATCCCTCAGCAGTCCTGGCCGTATCTCATTTACGTGAACACTTGGAGAGCTCATGTGAGATCTTGTCCGTGTCCATGGAGTCCTGGAGCAGATAATACCTGAGATCAGGCTCCTGGTTTCTGGAGTGAGAGCGTTTTATTATTTTGACTCTTCTATACCATCATATCCATCAGCATTCTCAGCAATAATCCCCATGATACTCATCTCCTGACATCTCATCATTTATACCTCCATCGAAACACCATAAAACCTAACTGGTTACTAATGACTTATGGGTTTTGTCATGGCACAAAATTATGTGTTTGTTTTCCAATATCTCCAATGATCATCATTTTTTCTAAATTATGTCTGCTTCATCATCTCTCCAACCAATGCATATGCATGGATTAGATGATCAGTGGTTCCCAACCCTGCTCCTCAGGTGTCTCTCCTCTAATGTATTACTGAATCCACATGGCCTGGTAAGTGGCACCTTCCAAAACACTACTGCAGCCTGGCTACCATGATAAATGTGCCTAAGGCTGGCCATCCACTGGGTCCATATTTGTGCGATCATGCGATTGACTGTCGTTGTCCATCATAGTCCGACCCGACCAATCCCACAACATGCAGGAGTTTCAGCCCTAATCCACTGCCTAAGGCTCAGTACAAACCTGGGCAGATGTTTCAAAACCCAGACTGTCCTGATCAAACCCGAACGGGTGGCATTCCTATCCTCTCTGCAGCTATGACAGTCCTGATCTTCGGGACCCTCAACCAGGCAGATTTTGCAGATCACCTTGGGGAAATGCAGACAGAATCTTGCAATCACTGAGCAGCAAATCATATCACCTGTGCTGTGCTTCACATATCCTGCAAACCTGGCCTGTTGGGGGAACCTGAACACCAGGGGTGGGAACCACTGGATAAGAAGAATACCTTTTTCCACATATAACCTTTTTTTCAGAAATATATTGCAATTGTGACTTCAGCAAGTTTCCAATTTTAATAAATTATCAGGATCCAAATCATTTTTATTGTTTTTCTCTCCTCCAGGTCCACGATGTGTCGTCTTCTCAATGGTAATAGAAATATTGGTGACAGCGAGCGAGAAGAAACTTCTGTGGCTAAATAATTAAATAATTAGAAACCACGTGTAAGTACACTTTCAGTTGCAGCTCAGGAGTTTCCTTTTTTATGTCCAAAAAATGCAGAAATTGCACCAATTAGCTTTAACCTCCCCGGCGGTATTCCTGAGTGTGGCTCGGGCTTAACTTTCTATGCCGAAAGCGGTAACCCTGAGCCACAGTCAGGCTGGATACATACCTGTCCCTGCATCCCTCGCTGACCTCCGCGATCGCATTCTCCTCCGGCGATCGCGACGTTCTGCTTCCTGGTTCCCTTCATGTGAGAAGGGAACCAGGAAGTAAAATGTTGCAATTGCCAGAGGAGACTGCGGGGAACAGCGAGGGAGCGCAGGGACAGGTATGTATGCAGCGGCAGCCTGAGTGTGGATCGGGGTTACCTCTTTCAGCAATGCATTTAACCCCGAGCCACACTCGTGATACCATGAGCCTTAAGAAGGCTCACGCAGCAGTTATACTTAAAGGGTTAATCAGAGAGAGACGATCTGGCCCAGAAATTGCACCGAACAGTGAATTTCCCCGTACGGTGACATTTCGGGACCCTTCGGCTATTCAGAAAGCAGACAGTGCGCCAAATTTTTGCAAATTGCCAGCAAGTACAATGCTGTTCGGTGGCAGTAAAATCCCCCATAGAGAAGCAATGGTTAATCTATTCACAGACACCGAACAGCAGAGAAATGTCAGTGAAATGCCCTGCTGTTCGGTGTTTTCATTTGACCGGTTTAATCAGGCGAATCCCATAGGTTTCAATGTTAAAGATCTGAACTTGACCAGAAAACGCATCGAACAGTGAATTTCCCTGTACGGTGAATTTTCGTGGCCATTCGGCTAGTCACAAAGCAGGCACAGTTCACCAACTTTTGGCGAATTGCCAGCAAAGTTGTAAGTGCCAGAGAAATGTCAGTGAATTGCCCTGATGTTCGGTGTCTTCATTCGTCAGGTTTAATCAGACGAATCCCATAGGTTTCAATGTAAAAAATATTCCCGTTTTTAATCAATACCTAATAAACCGTTTATTCTTTTAATCTGCAGCAAAAAGTCACATTACTTATTTTTTAGGATCTTTTAGTCATTTTTATGGATTTTTTTCAGCAAATTTTTTTTCCCATTTTTTTTTAAATCGTTTTTTTATTTCTTCTGTAACAACCCTTTTTATTATCATTCATGGGATCTTATATGTAAATTCCAGACATTTTCGTTCAGTAGTTGTTTTGCAACTAGCGTTTCAAATTTTACACTTTCAATTTTTTTTTTCTTTACACCGTTCGTCGGCTTGTCTTTTTTTCCGACGGCTGGTCGGCGTTGTGTTCGGTGGCTTGTCGGCTTTTTCCAGACTCGATTCGGTGGGTTTGCGGCGGCTTGTCGGATCGGATCCGATAATTTCTGTGGATTTTTTTTTAAATAAACGCTGCGAAACCGCCAAAACTTTCGGATCCAACGATTTTGCCATCTTATCGAATTCGATCCGATAATTTCAGTGGTTTTGCGTTATTTTTTATTTAAAATCGGCGGTTTTGCGGTGGCTTTTTCCTGCACTTCGGGGACCCTGCGGTGAATGCTGAATTCACCCCAGGGTCGGAAAATTAGATTCCTGAAGTGCGGGCAATGAGAGAGCACCGAAATGTTAGTGACATTTCGATGGTCTCAGAATAACCCCTTAAATGACAATATGCACGTGAATGCAGAGCTATATTTGTATGAAGTCTTGGTCCTGTATGTGATTGGGTGCAGAGGTGGGTTAGAGCAGTGTCTATGTGACGGGCTGTGTGGAGGAGCAGGGTTGCATCTGCAGTTAGGCATGTGCCTACAGGTGCCCATCACAACTTGCTATGCAGCACTAGGTCAACACGTTGCTGAGGTCCACATTCGGTGGAACAAAATGTTGCTACTTACAATACCTGGTGTGATATGTCTCCTATGGCTTCGATCAAGGCCTTTGGCAGCCGCCTATTTAGCCTAATTCTCAGGCTGCCTCTGCCTACTTTACCATGGTCGGGACTTTTACCTAGCACAGATGAATGTTCATACGTTTTGAAGACTGGATTCTGCTGCCATCTTATCCCTAGCAGAACATTAACTTGCACTTTATTCTTTTCTCAGTGTCATGGATGCCTTTAATGTCAGCAACTCGACATACGTGTGTATATTTGATGAGGAGTTCAAGTACATCCTCCTGCCTGTCTCCTACGGAATTGTATTCTGTGCTGGTTTCGTCCTCAACGTGCTAGCCCTCTACATCTTCATATTCCGCCTGCACCCATGGAAGACCGTCAACGTCTTCATGTTCAACCTTGCTTTATCGGATTTGATCTACATCTTGTCCCTCCCTCTCCTTATGTATTATTATTCCAAGGCTAACGATTGGCCGTTCAGCGAGGCCTTGTGCAAACTGGTTCGCTTCCTCTTCTACACCAGTCTCTACTGCAGCATCTTCTTCCTCCTTTGCATCAGTATTTACCGCTTCCTGGCCATATGTTACCCTATCAGGTTTCTCCGTTGGGGCCACATTCGCTACGCGAGGATTGTTTCCGTTGTTATATGGGTCGTGGTGACAGGTATGCAGTCTCCGATACTCTATTTTGTAACGACCAGCCAGTTGGAGAATAACACCATCTGCCATGATACTTCCAGCATAGACCTATTCGACCAGTTTGTCATCTTCAGCACAGTCAACCTGTCCTTGCTGTTTTGCCTCCCCTTCACCGTCATTATCGTTTGCTATTGCTACATGGTGTACGTCCTCATCAAACCATCAGGAGATATCTCACAGACTGGTAACTCCAAGAAGAAGTCTATCAAAATAATTGTCATCGTGATCCTTGTGTTTACTACATGCTTCTTACCTTATCACGTGACCCGTACCCTGTATTATTATTTTCGTAAGACGAATCTTGACTGCGATGTCTTAAATGCCATCAATGTGGCCTACAAAGTGACGCGACCTTTAGCGAGCCTGAACAGTTGTATCGATCCTGTTTTATATTTTTTGGTTTGGAGGTTTAGAATAAACCGATAATCGAGCGTGGGACGATTGTCTGCCATTTGCAGAAGCCGATAAGACTTAAATTTACCCGTAACATAAAGGGTCGACTGATGGGCTCCAAGCAGCTCAGGCAGCTAGCCGAGCAGTAAGAGGAATAGAAAGAAGAGAAGCTGGTCACACCATTGTTCCACTATATAAGGAACTGATTGTATTGGAATATAGTGCAACGTCTCGATTCTTCCAGGAACCTTTGTCAGTCAAGGAAGGATCTTCATAAGCCGAGACACCTTCAGAGTATTAAAAGCCACCGACATGGCCAACAAAGTATTAAAACCTTTATCTTGACTGAGCAATGGTGTCATTCCTATTTTATTCTCTTCGTTTAGTGGTCCAGACTAAACACATGGACAAGTGAGGAACATGCAGTTGGATGTTCTACTTGGATGTGCTCTCAAGACACATGTCCAGGTTTTTGGCTCGTTTGGCTCCTTTGTTATTAAGGTCATAGACGCTGCGATGGTCATGAAGGACTATGTAGTTGAAGTCACAGGATCGAGTCATTATTATTTTATACGGTTAGTTTTTTTGGAGGTTCTACATGTGCATGAGAACATGTGAGGAGCATGTGGTTGGGGGTTTCACTCAACAAAAGGTAA
The DNA here is from genome assembly GCA_009667805.1 of Leptobrachium leishanense. Taxonomy (NCBI): domain Eukaryota; kingdom Metazoa; phylum Chordata; class Amphibia; order Anura; family Megophryidae; genus Leptobrachium; species Leptobrachium leishanense. Next base: position 448,569,408 of record CM019064.1, read on the forward strand.
AGCTCATTTCAGCGTTAAAGGCTTTTTCTGTCCTTGCTTAATCCCTTAATGCCGCCGGGCATGCTATGCCGTCCCAGTGGCGGGTGGGCCTGAACGCCGAGGCGTGGTATAGCACGAGCCGTGACTCTCCGGCAACTCTCCAGCCCCGCCTCCTCTGCCAGCGGCCGTTCAGACCCACCTCCCTCTATCACTCTAATTATTAGTGGCTGGCACAAATTATAGATCATTTCACATATGGTCGAAAAGCAGCTCTAACTTTGCGAACGTTTCTATTTTGCGAGTTCACACTAATAAAACCCATAACAAACATACTAAGGGCCCTATTCCTTGCAGTGCGCTAAAATGGGGAGGCTAACGGGGATAACATGTGCCTGCAGGTTTCCCTGTAGCGCCCCTATTTTAGCACCATATTCCAGGCCAGGCGCTAAGTCAGCAGCTTGCCCCAGACTGCTACCCTCAATGATACTCGCAGTAGAGCTTCCGCGTTGCCGCGAATACCACCTCCTGGAGTCCATAGCACACCTTGGAGGGTTGCACTGCTGGGGCGCGAGCACTGCCCGATCTTGCTCTTGCGAGATCGCGCAGAGTTGTGAAGTGCTCGTGGGGGGAGACTGGGGACTATTTGACCTCTAGTCTCACTCTGCTCCCGGCGGCCAGAAGCAGTGGATCGGGCCACTGCTCTCTCCGCGGGATGAGAGGTGGGTCTCTGATTTATTGGGGGAGGGTTTGGCTAGCGCTAATTGATTCTACAGAAGCGCAAACATTTAGCACCAGCTTGTGGGTGACGGAAAGCATTTGTTTAGCCCATCGGTGCGGCAGTTAGCGTTAACCTTTTGTAATACCTCACTTATCAAAACGCTAAAAAACTGATTGCACCCACATGTTAAGTATAGGATGCGCAAAGTACAGTAAGCTCGCGCAAGCTCGCGCAATCACCGATGCACTAATAGATTTTTTCAATGTTTTGTATCACCTAGATAGTTGTTTTTATTTTATCAGTGCTATGTCCGGCTCATCATGGTTTGCATGAATGTTTATTCTGCGCATGTTTTATATAGGTGTTTTATTATAGAGATTTTTATTTAGATAAATACACAGTACACAACCTTACGAGTCGGAACCTGCTGTACCTGCTCGCCCTCGCCTTGTAACCCCGAATTACATAAAAATAAACAATACTGCGCATTGTAATAGCAGATGCTTTTTGGACAGGCGCCAATAAAAAAATGTCCCGATCATCAGAGATTCTGTAACGGAGTCGTATGTTTACACACTGCACTTTCAGTAATGGAGAAACAAAGACTCGATTGACTTCTTCGGGATACGGAATTATAATATTGTTATTGTTACATAGTATTTATAAAGCTTCAGTATTATTTGCAGGGCTGTGCATTTGGAGAAGTACATATATCATCATTAAACCTCTCACTACAAGCGCTTTTTATTGCAAAAAAACTACTATAACATTATTTAAAAATAAGTAAATAACACTTTTAAATAGGGTAAAAGAGCACTTTTACACGAACACTGTTATTATGTGATTGTTTTCGTGTGTATTAGTTTAGGCTAGGGTCAGACTGAGGCAGTGCGAACGTGCGTTCTGGCGCACATAATCACGGCCGCACTAGCAGCAGATGCCGGGCAATGACGGCCAATATACGAAGTACGGTCGCACAAAAGTCCGGCTGCGCAACGCAAGTGGAAAATGAACGCATTTTTTCGAGAACGTTAAACCACTAGTACTGACGTACAGAGTGCGCTGCGTCCGCTAGCGGTGTGTTTGCGTGAATTGGAGACATCAGACGCTGCTAATGTCCGGCCAACATAATGTCCAGACACAAAAAGAGTTTTATTGATGATCCGTACAAAATCACGGATGAAAATGCGCATCGTATGACCGCTATTGCGTATTCCGTGAAAAAATACGTCCATTCTTCGAACGCACATTTTCACGGACAACGTGAAAAATGCGTTAGTCTGACCCTAGCCTTATCCGTTACAGAAATATCACTGGGATGAAAGGTTCTAAACTCTAGATGGCGTCCCTTATCTCACACAGTGTCACATTGGGTCTGCCTTATCAACATACAGGCAGAAATGGCCTTTCAGGTTTATTCAGAAAGCACTGAAATGTCACCAACATTTCGGTTCTCTCCCGTTCGCTGCACTTCGACGAGGTCGATTTGCAGCAAATCGAACCGCCGAATGAAGCGAAAAAACGCCACATCGATACGAAAACCCACCGAATCGATCTGAAAAAAGTAGAAGACCCGCCGGACAGACCGCCGTAACAGCCACCGAAAATAGTTGACAAGCCGCCGAACGGGTAAAAAGAACAAATATACACACGCAACTTTTAAAAGGCGTTTTTTTTAAAAAAAAAATAGTACTGCATGAAAAGACACTATTTTAAAAAAAAAAACATTTAGAAGAAATCAGGGAAAATGCCAAAAAATCCTAAAAAAATTCTAATAAATAAAGAAACCTTTTCTGCAAATGACAAGAATAAACGGTTGAATAAAGAAATTTATATTTTATTTTATTGTTTACATTGAAGCCTATGGGATTCGCCTGGTTAAACCTGCGAATGAAACCACTGAACATCAAGGCATTTCACTGACATTTCTCTGCTGTTCGGTGTCTGTGAATAGATTAACCATTGCTTCTCTATGGGGGATTTCACTGCCGCCGAACAAGCACCGTAATTGCTGGTAATTTGCCAACATTTGGCGAATTGCCAACTTTTTGAATAGCTGAATGGCCACGAAATTGCACCATATGGGGAAATTCACTGTCCGGTGCCATTTTGTGACCAATTCGGCTCTCTCTGAATAACCCTGTATGTGTCAGATCGTGCGGTACATACCAGAAATAAAGATACAACTAAACATGTGATCATGAATAATTGACATTCAGCCCAAAAGAGCCACGTCTTTACTTTCAGCTCTTCCTTTGGTATTTTGCCCGGAATTCCTTTGGCTTAGACATGTTCTCCTATTCCTCTTATGACTCTGCACCACTCTGTAATCATTTATCTACCAAGCATTTTTTATTGAAAAAAAATATAATATAATAATATTCATCTTTTTTTGCCTTTACAGAAATATCACTGGGATGAAAGGTTCTAAACTTTAGATAGCGTTTCTTATTTGGCAGTGTCACACAGGGTCTGCATTATCAGCATACAGGCAGAAAAGTCTTTTGTGTCAGTAAATGTGCTGCAGACAGATAATGCCATGGTGAGATCTCCGGCTTATGGGGATTTGTAGTGATCATATGGTTAATAGACGTGCATGTTCTATGGGATATATTTTCTGTGGACATATAAGCACAGTGCGTGGCCCTTTAGGCTAGGGTCAGACGAACGCATTTTTCACGTGCGTTTTGCCGCACGAAATCACGGCCGTGCTAGCAGCAAATGACGTCCAATGCCGGGGAACATACGACAAACGGCCGCACGAAAGTTCGTCCGTGCAACGCAAGTGGCCAACGAACGCATTTTTTCGAGAACGTCAAACCGCTACTACTGACGTACAGAGTGCGCTGCGTCCGCATAGCGGTGTGATTGCGTGATTGGGAGACGTCAGACGCTGCTAATGTCCGGCTAACATAACGTCCAGACGCAAAAGGGTTTTATTGATGATCCGTACAAAATCACGGATGAAAATGCGCATCGTATGACCGCTATCGCGTATTCCGTGAAAAAATGCGTCCATTCGTTCGAACGCACTTTTTCACGGACGACGCGAAAAATGTGTTAGTCTGACCCTAGCCTTAGAGGGTGCTACAAACCAATGGATGAATATAAAGAGAACAAATATAGTCACTAAAAGCAGATCTATACACTCACAAGGCTACAGCCTCTGCAGAGAGCCCAGAGAGATCTAAAGAAAAAAGTGGGAACCACTGCATTAGAGGAAAAAAAATATTAAAATTCTCCATTGCATTCTGATAACAGACCATTAGGTGTCAGTCTTGCACCAGAATCTGTTTCCTTATTGAGCTCAGCGTCGCCAGCTACAGGGCAGATTCTGCATTAAACATTAATTATTTATTTGTTTATTTATAAAGGATTTTACCAGGAAGGATACATTGAGATTTCTCTCGTTTTCAAGTATGTCCTGGGTTCAAGAACATTGAATTGTTACAGAAATACAAAATAGTAAAATGCACATTATTAATAAGTGCAGGGATCTCAAACTCCCTCCTCCACTCCATTTTTTGCATTAATTATACCGTGCAGAGAGGTGCTTGTTCCCTGCAGTGTGTGGATTCATATGCTGCATTAATTATACTGCAGAGAGGCGCTTCCCAGCAGTGTGTGGATTCATATGCTGCATTAATTATACCGCAGAGAGGCGCTTCCCAGCAGTGTGTGGATTCATATGCTACATTAATTATACCGCAGAGAGGCGCTTCCCAGCAGTGTGTGGATTCATATGCTGCATTAATTATACTGCAGAGAGGTGCTTCCCAGCAGTGTGTGGATTCATATGCTGCATTAATTATACTGCAGAGAGGTGCTTCCCAGCAGTGTGTGGATTCATATGCTGCATTAATTATACTGCAGAGAGGTGCTTCCCAGCAGTGTGTGGATTCATATGCTGCATTAATTATACTGCAGAGAGGCGCTTCCCAGCATTGTGTGGATTCATATGCTGCATTAATTATACTGCAGAGAGGCGCTTCCCAGCAGTGTGTGGATTCATATGCTGCATTAATTATACTGCAGAGAGGCGCTTCCCAGCAGTGTGTGGATTCGTATGCTGCATTAATTATACTGCAGAGAGGCGCTTCCCAGCAGTGTGTGGATTCATATGCTGCATTAATTATACCACAGAGAGGTGCTTCCCAGCAGTGTGTGGATTCATATGCTACATTAATTATACTGCAGAGAGGCGCTTCCCAGCAGTGTGTGGATTCATATGCTGCATTAATTATACTGCAGAGAGGCGCTTCCCAGCAGTGTGTGGATTCATATGCTGCATTAATTATACCGCAGAGAGGCGCTTCCCAGCAGTGTGTGGATTCATATGCTGCATTAATTATACTGCAGAGAGGCGCTTCCCAGCAGTGTGTGGATTCAATGCTGCATTAATTATACTGCAGAGAGGCGCTTCCCAGCAGTGTGTGGGTTCATATGCTGCATTAATTATACTGCAGAGAGGTGCTTCCCAGCAGTGTGTGGATTCATATGCTGCATTAATTATACTGCAGAGAGGCGCTTCCCAGCAGTGTGTGGATTCATATGCTGCATTAATTATACTGCAGAGAGGCGCTTCCCAGCAGTGTGTGGATTCATATGCTGCATTAATTATACTGCAGAGAAGTGCTTCCCAGCAGTGTGTGGATTCATATGCTGCATTAATTATACCGCAGAGAGGCGCTTCCCCGCAGTGTGTGGATTCATATGCTGCATTAATTATACCGCAGAGAGGCGCTTCCCAGCAGTGTGTGGATTCATATGCTGCATTAATTATACTGCAGAGAGGCGCTTCCCAGCAGTGTGTGGATTCATATGCTGCATTAATTATACTGCAGAGAGGTGCTTCCCAGCAGTGTGTGGATTCATATGCTACATTAATTATACTGCAGAGAGGTGCTTCCCAGCAGTGTGTGGATTCATATGCTACATTAATTATACTGCAGAGAGGCGCTTCCCAGCAGTGTGTGGATTCATATGCTGCATTAATTATACTTCAGAGAGGCGCTTCCCAGCAGTGTGTGGATTCATATGCTGCATTAATTATACTGCAGAGAGGCGCTTCCCAGCAGTGTGTGGATTCATATGCTGCATTAATTATACTGCAGAGAGGCGCTTCCCAGCAGTGTGTGGATTCATATGCTGCATTAATTATACCGCAGAGAGGCGCTTCCCAGCAGTGTGTGGATTCATATGCTGCATTAATTATACCGCAGAGAGGCGCTTCCCAGCAGTGTGCGGATTCATATGCTGCATTAATTATACTGCAGAGAGGTGCTTCCCAGCAGTGTGTGGATTCATATGCTGCATTAATTATACTGCAGAGAGGCGCTTCCCAGCAGTGTGTGGATTCATATGCTGCATTAATTATACCGCAGAGAGGCGCTTCCCAGCAGTGTGTGGATTCATATGCTGCATTAATTATACCGCAGAGAGGCGCTTCCCAGCAGTGTGTGGATTCATATGCTGCATTAATTATACCGCAGAGAGGCGCTTCCCAGCAGTGTGTGGATTCATATGCTTTTTTTTCGTTTCTGATAATTTTGTTCAGCTTTTTTTCTGTTTTAAAACCTTTTGTTCTGTTATTTTCTTTAAAGTCAGACCACTTGGGTATGTGTATTTTATTTTTGCGTTTTTTAAGGCTAGGGTCAGATGAGCGCATTTTGTACGGACTGTGCGTCCATGCAGTACGGACGTACTTACTGACTGACGACAAGGTAGTGGCCACACAGTCGGTTTTTTTCACTGACGTATTTTTTGACTGATGTAGCAGGGAAAATAAATTACAATGAAAAAACATTCTGTCCGTCAAAAATGCTGGACGTATAAATGCAGTCCATCTGACCACGCTCCATCACTCACACACAAAGCTATGCGGACGTTGTGGACGCAGCGCACTCCGCATGTCCGTTCTAGCAGTATTACGTTCTTGCCTAAGGCTAGGGTCAGACGAGCGTGATTTCTACGGGCTGTACGTCCGTGCAGTACGGACATCGTCAGTACGGATGACGCAGTAGTGGTCACACAGTCCGTTTTTTCACTGAAGTTATTTTTGACGGATGTAGGAGGGAAAAATAAATTACAATGAAAAAACATTCTGTCCGTCAAAAATGCTGGACGTATAAATGCAGTCCGTCTGACCTCGCTCCATCACTCGCACACAAAGCTATGCAGACGTTGTGGACGTGGCGCACTCCGCACGTCCGTTCTAGCAGTATTACGTTCTTGCCTAACCTGCGTCCGTTTGCCGCGGCCCTTGTGCGTCCGCAGTTCAGTGCGGACGTACTTCATGTGTCAGGCTCCAATGGACTTTCTTTCATGCTATCACGGACGTACTTTTAGGCGCAATCACGGACGTGAACACTACGCTCGTCTGACACCAGCCTAACCTGCGTCCGTTTGCAGCATCCGTCATGCCTCCGCACTTCTGTGCGGACGTACTTCGTGTGTGGGGCTTCATTTAACACAATTGTATGCTATCACGGACGTACTTATGTGCGGCAACACGGACGTTAAGGCTAGGGTCAGACGAACGCATTTTCACGTTGTCCGTGAAAAAGTGCGTTCGAACGAATGGACGTATTTTTTCACGGAGTACGCGATACCGGTCATACGATGCGCATTTTTCGTCCGTGATTTTGTACGGATCATCAATAAAACACTTTGTGCATCTGGACGTTATGTTGGCTGGACATTAGTAGCGTCTGACATCTCCAATTCACGCACACACGCCGCTAGCGGACGCAGCGCACTCTGTACGTCTGTACTAGCAGTTTTACGTTCTCGAAAAAATGCGTTCATTTTCCACTTGCGTTGCGCAGCCGGACTTTCGTGCGACCGTACTTCGTATATTGGCCGTCATTGCCCGGCATCTGCTGCTAGTGCGGCCGTGATTAAGTGCGCCTGCACGCGCGTTCGCACTGCCTCAGTCTGACCCTAGCCTAACACTGCGCTCGTCTGACCCTAGCCTAAATCGTTTTGTTCCTTTCATACAATCTTAATATGATTAAGTAAAGTTGTGCAATGCCTATTCATAAGAAAAAAATCTTTAAGATTTATTTAACCACTTGGCTGCTACGGACGCGCTGAGCGCGTCCAGCCAAGTGGTTGTTCTGTGCTATGGACGCGCTGAGCGCGTCCATGCACAGAAGGCAGCAATCCGCCGGATTCCGGCGGATTGCTGCGCCCCCCCCAGTGCGGGCTGACATCTTGGATGTCAGCCCAGCACTCGGGACCCCGGCGGAGCAATTAGATGTCATCGCGCCGCCGCGATGACATCTAATTCAGGCGCCCCCCGCGTGTGCGGAGGAAGCACCTGAAAGGGAGGGGGGGGAAGGTCCTTTGGATCGCCGGGGGCAGGGGGTTAAAGCTAGGGTCAGACGAAAGCATTTTTCCCCACAAACGTGAAAATGTGCGTCCGAACGCATTGACGTATTTTTTCACAGAAAGCGCAAAAACGGTCAGACGACGCGCATTTTCGGGCGTGATTTTGTACGGATCGTCAATAAAACTCTTTTTGCGTCTGGACGTTATGTAGGCTGGACATTAGCAGCGTCTGACATCTCCTAATCACGCAAACACGCCGCTATGCCGCAGCTGCGCACTCAGTACGTCAGTACTAGCGGTTCAGCGTTCTCAGAAAAATGCGTTCAAATTCCACTTGCGTTGCGCGGCCGGACTTTTGTGCGGCCGTACATCGTATATTGGCCGTCATTGCCCGTCATCTGCTGCTAGTGCGGCCGTAATTATGTGCGCCAGAACGCACGTTAAAAGTGCGCTGGTCTGACCCCAGCCTAATTCAGGCACCGTTTGGAAGGGCACAGCCTGTCCTTCCAAACGGTGGCTGTAATTAACCCCTGGGGAGCCGGATCACGATTCGGCGCTGAAAAGCGCCAAATCGTGATCCTCTCCTGGAGCTGGCCGACATCTTGGATGTCGGCCAAGCCTCAAGGAACTCCCCCTGAGGACTGGCGTCATCGTGTATAGCATGATGACGCCAGTCCTGGAGTTAACCCTTAGCTGCCACCAATGGTGGAGATAGCGGGTTCATTGGAACCCCCTATCTCCCGATCCATGGCAGCTAGGGGTTAATCTTTGATATCGTTGGATTGGCCAGAGCATGGCCTTTCCAACGATATCAAACTTGACCATGTAAAAAGTTTAAAAAAAATTAAAAATTAAAAATAAAAAAATATATATATTTTAAAAAATAAATAAAAAAAATGAACAAGTTTTTTTTGTGGTTTTGTTAATGCTGTAATATTGTTCCCATTTCAATTCTAATGTGAACAATGATGCTGCATTAACGATTTTTGTATGCGGTGCGTTTGTTAAAAATAGCAAAATTTTCCCCAAAAAGAAATGTAACGAGACCCCATTTCTAATTTTTGTAACAAGCGCACCCCATAGAAAATATAACCGCAAACGATCGCATGTTAAAATGTGAAAAAAAACACTACACGTTGTAAATTATTGAAAATTCGAATTTTATTGCATTATGTGTTATAATATACAGACAGGACATGGCGTATACATATAATAATGACATATTATGCATCTGCCGAGTCTGCTGGAAAGAACGATATATAATATGTCTGGGTCATATATTATTTATAAAGGATTTTACCAGGAAGGATACATTGAGATTTCTCTCGTTTTCAAGTATATCCTGTTAAATAAGGCTTCAAAACGCGGTTAAACATGATGAGCGAAAGTGGTAAAAATGACCTCAGCACAGAGGTGTGAAAAGCCTCAGCAGCGAAAAGGTTAATAAAAAAAAAGATAGAATCAACAGAATTAACGTATCGACAGAATTATCGTATCGACAGAAATATCGAATCATTGGAAACGATACGGAATTATGGAGTCAGAAATGGAACCGAAAAATACGAAATGACCGAAATGGAACCAAAATCACGAATGGAACGAAAATGACTTGTGATATTACACATTTTTATGTCCATAAGAAAACATGAAAAACTTTTAGTTACGGATCGAAAATCTTTTCGTATTGGACGTTTTCGGATCCGACCCGATTCGGAAATTTGGCCGAATCTGAAGCCAAGAATCGGACCGAATCGAAACGCACATCACTAAGTATAGGACGCGGTAAGTACAGTAAGCTCGCGCTACGAATCCTTAATTACTGTGCGCTAAGTGGTTTTCGCCATTAGACATGTGCACAGCACAAAATTCGTTTTGAACTAATGGATTAGTCCTAAAATGCAATTTATTTAGTTGCTAAAGAAATTCGTTTTCAGTTCTTTAGTATGAAAACTAATTTCATTAATCCGAAAACCAGTGGATACAATTACTATTGTAGTGGCTCCTCAGAGGGCTGAGATCGCTGCTTGTTACAGTATCTCTCACTCTCAGCACAATGTGTCAGGCAAAGCTGTTACAGTAACTGACTGCTGCTCATCACAGTGCTCAGAGTTTCAGTAAAACTAGTGTAGCGCTGTGTTAAAATCTTGCTGTGGCAGTACCTATTTTTGGCCACAAGATGGAGACTATCGCGATCAGAGACACTGGACATTGGGACTACAATGCCCGGCATGCTTTGTAAGAAGACAGGAAGTGGGTGGGGACTGGACGCTTACATCCTCTGCCTCGTGGAGAATGCGCCAGAGCGCGCCAGGGAACGAGAGAGAGCAGACGCAGTGCCATACTTTGTGAGAGGGCCTAGGCGGAAAGCAAGTGAGACCTGTCAGTTTGGTTACCGGGTCATTCAGTCCTCAAGAGAAGGAGCCCTCCAAGTTCCAGAGTTGCTGCAGAGGGAACCAACCGAAGACCTCGAGTAAGGAGTCACCGCAAGTGGATCGGGTACAGAGAGCAGGCGGTGAGCTGAGGAAAAGTCGTGGACAAGCTACGGGAAGTCAGACAACGGATCCGGCCGCTAGTATCCCCAGTCAAAATCCAGCGGAGAGACGTCCTGGGTCAGCGGAGCCTAAAGCAACCGGCGGATGGGTGAGAGGCCTCCAAGGCCGTTTATAATACAAAGAGCACGCTGCTGTTTTCTCTTTAAAGTCCACAGGGCCCCAACTTGACTAGTCGAAGACATTTCTTAAGTAATTTCACTGGCCAGTTGAACAGTACCCGGGTACCTTACACACATACACACCTTTTACATTCCGGGACTTAACCTGTGCAGGACTCATTTTGTTACGAATCGGAACGGGGGTTAAAGATACGTTCCGAATATATATTTTCCTCTTTTCCGCTGCGCGTTTACCGTGATACGAAGTGATTGTATATTCTGGGGTTCCTCTACGTGTCCTTTTTCCGAATATTCGTGCAATTGCATTTTCTTTTATGTTCGGTTACGAATATTTTATTTTCCGAAATACGAAGCCTCGTGTTTCGTTTCTTTTCCGCTACGCGTTTTATCGCAATACGAAAGTACTGTAATAATATCTGTGAACACCGTATCTTAACATCTGCCAAATATTTTAGTAAACTATTTAAATTATAAAAACCCACAACTGTGTTGGAGTATATTTATTCCCTAGTGCGGGGAGACTGACCCGTGGTTCATTTTCAGCGGCTCCTCCGGGAGTGAGCGCTACACGAGTAAATAATATTTTTATATACAAGAGGTTATAACAATATTATTTCCTTGTTTTACTGAAACTGAGCGCTTTTACAGTCAGTTACTGTAACAGCTGAGCCTGATACATTGTACATTGAGAGATAATATAGCAAGCAGCCGACCTCAGCGCTCACAGCCACTGGATTTAAAAGGCTAAAAACAAGTCTCCTCTCTGTATAATGTATAGAACATCCTCCTGCAGTAATTAATACCCCTCTCTGTATAATGTATAGAACATCCTCCTGAATTAATGTCCTTCTCTGTATAGAACATCCTCCTCAATTTATACCTTTCTCTGTATAATGTATAGAACATCCTCCTGCATTAATTAATGCCCTTCTCTGTATAGAACATCCTACTCAGTAGGACCTACTGCATTGGTATGTGGAGGGTGCAGAACTTTGGAATGCAATGCTTATCCAGCATAGGAGAGGGAACTTTTACTTAAAATTTGTATCTCTGTGGGGGGGAGAGAGACAGGAATATAAAAGCAGGGGAGAGGGAAAATATTAACGTAAATCGGTCTGAAAGCTCAGAGAAGAGATGACTGGTGCAAATTTATTTTTATAATAAAATAAAGCACTTTAAATCCAGGGAAAACATTCAAATAAATCACACTGAAGGCTCATAATGACAGAGTAACTGAGAGCTGGATACTAAATGTATCAGACGAAAAAAAACCTTTATAACAAGCGGCAGAGGAGTGCACTCATATAAAACATGTATTATAGATGAGGAAAGGGGGATAGTGTTCCTGGATAATATAAAATGTATTAGACCTAAGCCCCTATTATGCAGAGCGGGAGGAGGGATAACACACGTTTTATAAAGTCCCTCTCTTCTCCCAGCGCTGCTTGTTATAAAGGGGTTTTTACTATCCAGCCCTCCTCTGTCATTAGCTTTCAGTGTGATTTATTTGAATGTTTTCCTTCTCCAGCTGCTTTTATCATCTTGTCTGCCTCATAGACATGCAAGGGTTAAGTAAAGGTTTCCTCTCCTGTGCTGGCTGTCTGTGCTGCGAGTGAGTATTCTGGAGCTCTATCACTGTCAGATTTTCATGCTTCACATGTCCTGCAAACCTGGCCTGTTAGGGGGACCTGAGGACCAGGAATGGGAACCACTGCCCTAGCATGTAATAAAAAGACACTTGAAACAGAGTGAATGAGCGCTGGTACTTTTTGGGATCTCCGACAGCACTTTTAAGCTGAGTTGTCACCTGCTCCTGGAGAGCGGGGACTGTCAGCAGCCGTCGGACAACCTTCCGGGTCTCGGGTTCTCCTGGGTGCTGTCAGATCACTGACATAGTTTGAGGAAGAGGCTGATACTTAGTATTGTTTGGGGTTTGTGTTTTCAGGCTCTGACACCGCGTTCGCTTCACAACATTCTTTTCTGACAGCTCTAAAAAAAGAAGAGAATCCATGACGATGGGAAATAATGATCTGGCGTTTACTCGTCTGAGCGCACGATGCTCCTGTGGGTGTTTGCGCTCGGTATTTAATTCAGCATCATTTCATTGCATTCGCAAACAGACACCGGAGGAATTATTCCCAAAGCGCCTTGCTATTTGACAGTGTTTGCAAACACCGGCGTCCTGGGAATAACCCCTTAGTTCTTTGTGCGCGCATCAGAAAATGATGTATTTAAAAGGCAGACTCGACTCATCCTGAGGTTTAAAGTGGTCACGATATGAGGAGCGCCCTCCTCTCTTGGGGTGGGGAAAGACATATGCATTGCAGGGGAAGTAACAGTAAAAAATAAAAATAAATAAAAATTAAGTCCCAGAACACAATCCAGGCGTCATCAAAAGTAGTGCAAACAGTTCCAGCAGGTAAACGGAAAAACAATCAACAAGAGCGAAAAAGAACAAAAATGACAAAAATGGGGGTGAACAGCTCCTTCATCCAGCCTCGGACTGGAGGTGAGGAAGACCCTGCAGAGCAGCAGAGATCCCCAAGGCAGCCACCACAGCCCGCGCCTCGTCCAGGGTTGCCGATGAATAGGTCTTGCCTTCCCAGGTCAAAATGAGAGACCCCCCAACGATAACGAATCTCACGGTCCCGAAGCAGAGTGGTGATTTCTCGGAATCGACGTCGAGCAGCCGGAGCCAGGAAGGGCAAGTCTTGGTACAGAATAACACAGGTAGAGGCATATTCAACTTTATAAGAAGCTGGGACTGGATAAGCACATCCTTGGCAATCACAATGACATTGCAGGGGGCCTCCGCTGGGGCAGTGACAGCCTTCCTGAGCCTCATGGCCGAGACTATAAGAGAGTCCAGCGAAGCCTCATTTCGGGAGGAGATGAGACGCTAAACCTCAGACAAAAGCAAGAAGCCTCTCAGCGCGTACTTCTTCTGGGATACCCCGTATCCGAATGTTCCGGAGTCTATGTCGGGTGTCTAAGCCTAGCACCGCGGAACTCAGGCAGGTGACCTGGGATTGGAGATCAGCGACCCTGGCATCTGTGGCAACCAGGGACGCCGCTGTTTCCTGGGAGAGAATCCCCTGCACCTTTAAGGAAGGGGGACATGACTGATGGCCTGGGCCGGATGGTCAGAAAGGAAATGTGGAGCTATTGGTCATATGTGATGAGTTGATCAACATGTCCAAGACTGAACTCCTACTTATTCCTCCCTCCAATGCCTCCCCACCTCCTGACTTCTCTATCACGGTGGAGGGTATCACCATCTCCCCATCAAACCAAGTTCGCTGTCTTGGAGTTACACTGGACTCTGCTCTTTCCTTCATCCCCCACATCAAGTCTCTTTCCTCCTCCTGCCGATACCAACTGCGTAATATTTCCAGAATTCGGCCATTTCTTACCGCTGTCACCACAAAACAACTCATACACGCCCTGGTAATCTCCCGACTCGACTATTGCAATAATCTCTTATCTGGCCTCCCTCTGTCCCGCCTCTCCCCCCTACAATCCATCCTGAACGCCTCCGCCAGGCTAATTCACCTCACCCGCCGCTCTGTCTCTGCCGCTCCCCTCTGCGAGTCCCTTCACTGGCTCCCCATCCACTGCAGAATTAAGTTCAAAATCCTTATCCTTACCTACAAAACCCTCACTAACTCAGCTCCCCACTACCTGTCCTCACTAATCACCAAATACACCCCGGCCCGCTCCCTAAGGTCAAACAGTGACCTGCGCCTAGCTTCTCACCGCATCACCTCTTCCCATGATAGACTGCAGGATTTCTCACGCGCAGCCCCCACTCTCTGGAACGCTCTCCCTCGTACTGTCAGACTTTCCCCTAACTTCTCTTCCTTCAAACGCTCCCTTAAAACATTCCTATTTAGGGAAGCCTACCACCCAACTCACTGACGCAACCATCAATCACTCTCACCTTACAGTCCTCTCCTCCTGTTTCCAACCCCAACCCTCCCAGATTGTGAGTTCCTACGGGAATAGGGCCCTCATCTCCTCCTGTACTGTTTGTCAAATGTTGTTCAATGTATTGTAACCCTGTCTATACTGTGCCTATTGTACAGCGCTGCGGAATATGCTGGCGCTTTATAAATAAAGAATAATAATAATAAAATGTGTGCAACATTGTTTCACTTACCTATATATGCATCTGTGGGGGGAGTGTTCTGTCTCTTTGTTCCCTGCCAGCTTCAACTGTGCATCAAGGAGATTCTGTGAGAGAGAAAAACAAAAAATTAGTTCGGTGATTAGTTTGGTGATCTGTTCTGCTGTAATGGCTTCTACTTCGCTGGATGCTTTGTTGGATCAGCTGAGGGAGCATGCTGCTGCTCGTGGTGCAACTCTGCAGGATCTACTACAGGATGCATTGGTGCCAGCACGTGAGCAGTTTCCTGAGGATGCGGGGGAGCCTCGACAATGGCGGAGAGAGAGGCCTTCTAGACCTCCGGTTCGGCTGAGCCCTAGTCCCCCCAGGCTTCGTGGAGCCCTGCAGCAGGATGGTGGCGTGGATGGGCCTGATGTTGATTCTCAGACGTCTGAGGGATCGATGGTCCAGGATACGCCGCCGAGGGAGCTGCGGTCTGGCCTACGGAGGAGGGTGAGCATAGGGCACGCTGTGGTGGTTCCACCTTTATTTACAGATGCGGCTGGTGGAGAGAGTCGGCGGGCTGATGGTGTGGACCCGGCTGCGGGTGAGCGGCGTGAGACCCTCCTCCGTACCTGTCAAGACGGCCGACGGCCGCAGCGCTCGAGGAGCCCTCGTGGAGCTGTGGTGCTTCCGGTGGCCGGAAGGAGAATGACGCGGAGGTCTGAGCCCGCCCCCAAGCCCCCTCCTGCTCGACGCAGGTCTGTCACGTCACGATCGAAGCGACGGGCACGCCCACAAGATGGCGGCGCCCATGCTGGCGACGGAAATTCGGGGAAAAGAGCGATTTCGGCGGGTGCTGCATCTGGTTCTTCACCTGTGGTGGCTGTGGATCAACCGGCGCCAGGATCAGCTGCTTCTGGAGGTCGGTCAGTGGCTCGTGGGGCCCGAAATCGGCGCTCTCCTGCTGGGAGTGGCTTGGAGTCCAGGTCTGGGAACTGCTGGATGCGAGGAGGTTGTCTGGTCGTGTGGTTCCAGGGCGCCCATCGCCGGACCCGTTAGTTCCTGCTGTCCCGGTGGCTCCAGGAAGATCATCCCTTCTGGTACCACGTGAGTCTGACCTTGTTGGTGCTGTTACTGGCTCGCGGGGTCGTTCGGCCAATGCTGCGTCAGGTAGGATGGAGGGGCTAACAACGGGGTTCATGGAAACCCTGGTTGCGACTCTCAGGCAGTGGCAGGATGGGGCATCGGCGGTGTCGCACGCGGCTGCGTCAGGATCCCCTGCTGGTGTTGCTTTTGCCGGGGGCGCGGCGCCGGTGCTTGCTGTCGCGTCGGCTGCTTTAGGGGTCACTGATACGGCTCCCTCGGTGAGTCTTCCTCTGCCCCCAGCTCCTGTTCCAGCCCCTGCTGTGCTCGGCGCAGCGTTACCAATTGCAGTGCATGTCCCGGTTTCTGCTGCGGCTGTGGTCTTGGCTCCTGCGGCTTTGAGCGGTCCTGCAACGCTGGTTAGTGGGGCTCCGGTGCCTGGTGCAGTTGGTGCGCTCTTATGGGGCGTGTGATTTGTCTCCGCTGGGCTTGACTGTCTCTGCAGAAGTGCGGGAGAAGATTTGGAAGGGGGAATACATGAGCTGGGGCAAATCCATGAGCTGGGGCAAATCCATGTGCTGGGGAAAATCCATGTGCTGGGGGGCAAATCCCCAGGATATTGGCATATTGCCTGCTCTCTGAATAGCCGAATGGCCACGAAATGTCACTGTACGGGGAAATTCACTGTTCGGTGAAATTTCGGCTTTTTGTGTATAACCATGTAAGTTTTTATTTAGTTTTAGTCCAAAAAATCATTTAGTCGTCTAAGGGCCCTATTACAATCTTTGCGTTAAAACGTTCGTGCAACGTGTGAATTTGTGCGCCCAGCGTTAAACATTAACACACGTAAATCAACACTGGAATTACAATCCTCGCGCATGTTTTCATCCGTCGAGCAATAATGCACATTAAACGGACGCGCACAAACGCACGCAGTAATGTTGCGTGCAGAAATCAGTGTGTGGGCTGTTTTTTCACGCGATTCAGCCAATCAGAAACTTTATCTCACATAAAGTTTTTGCGCCTGTCAAAGTCAATCTGCGCATATATGCTGCAGCGATAAAAAAAACACGCACAACTTCTCCATTTTATTGGTTTGGGTATGTGTAGAATGTGTAACTATACTTTGTTGCGTACTTTTTTTTGGGCTGGTGTATTTGGTTTCGGCCAGGTTGATAGAATTTGCCATTAACACCAGCTTTTAGGCTAGGGTCAGACTAACGCATTTTTCGCGTTGTCCGTGAAAAAGTGCGTTCGAACGAATGGGCGTATTTTTTCACGGAATACGCAATAGCGGTCATACGATGCGCATTTTCGTCCGTGATTTTGTACGGATCATCAATAAAACCCTTTTGCGTCTGGACGTTATATTGGCCGGACGTGTGCAGCGTCTGACGTCTCCCAATCACACACACACGCCGCTATGCGGCCGCAGCGCACTCTGTACGTCAGTATTAGCGGTTTGACGTTCTCGAAAAAATGCGTTCGTTTGCCACTTGCGTTGCGCGGCCGCACTTTTTTGCGGCCGTTCTTCATATGCAACCCGGCATTGGACGTCATTTGCTGCTAGCACGGCCGTGATTTAGTGTGGTTAAACGCACGTTAAAACTGCTTTCGTCTGACCTTAGCCTTAGGAGTTGCTAAAATTATGCGCGCAAAGGCTGTGCGTTACAAACTGCGCATAGATTGTAATACCATCCGCGTACCAGCGCACAAACGCATTTGCGCTCACAATGCAGTGGCGTAGCATGGGGGGCCTCGGGGGCGGTCGCCCCGGGTGCACTTTTCTTAGGGGGTGCAAAATTTCAAAAGAAATTTGAACCACAAATATTTTCCAGCAGGGATCAGCAAGGTGTCCGTGAGAGGCCGTTGCATGGGCAGCCGCCAGTTTTGTGGCACCGGCGGTGACTTAGCACTCAGCGTCCGGGAGGGAGGACCAGGACAGAAAATTCTGGTCGTGTCCTGACTCCTCTTTAACGCTGACATGAGTCACGTGATGCAGCACAGCATTATCCGATTTGACACCCTGTACCACGCTTGTCAGCCCCCCTAAAGTCCTGGGCCAGCCCCCCGCCACTGGTAGCCCTGCAGCCGCTGAACAGGAAGGAGGGAGAGAGGCGGCTGCCCTGCAGCACATTAAAATTCCGGCCCCCACTAAGCCCCCTGGACAGCTCCCCTCCCCCTGGGCCACCAGCAACTCCACGCAGGTAGGCGACACCAGAGCAGTGTAACCAGCACACAGTGTGGGGGTATGGGGAGAGTCTGACTGGGGGTACTTGGAAAGAGAGAGAGAGTGACTGGGGGTACTGGGAGAGAGTGACTGGGGGTACTTGGAGAGAGAGTGACTGGGGGTACTGAGAGAGAGAGTGTGACTGGGGGTACTAGAGAGAGTGACTGGAGGTACTGGGAGAAAGTGGGGGTATTGGGAGAGAGTGACTGGGGGTACTGGGAGAGAATGACTGGGTATAGTGTGAGAGTGGAAGTATGCTAGGGTATGCTGGGACAGGGTGGCTGGTAGCAGTGGAGTAGCATGGGGGGCATGTGTGTTTCATTTTTTTTATTATATCAGTATTTTGTTAATATACAATACATGTGCTTGTGGGGTAAGGGTGTCAATACTCTACTGGTGGAAGGGAATCAGGGTGTGTTACCGTGTCCACAGGTTGGGGGGGCGCACAATTCTTGCCTTGCTACCCATGCTACGCCGCTGTCACAAAGTATAGGACGCGCGACGTACAGTAAGCACACGCAGTGTTCGCACAGGTTCACCCGCGGTAGACGTATACACGCGAAGAATGTAATAGGGCCCTAAGTCTTTGATGAAAATTATTGATGAAATTAACACTGGTTAGCGCCATTATTCCAATGACTTTAACTTTACTTTTGGACTTTACACTGTCGCTACAGAATTCCATGTGTCATATTGCAATCCGTTATGTCAGCAGTAGGGATGAGCCGAACACTCCCCGAGTTCGGTTCTAGCCCGAACCCGAACTTCCCATATGTTCGGGCCCGAACCCGAACTCGAACCCCATGCAAGTCAATGGGGCTGAAAATTCGGTTTTTTAGAGTGCCCTCCAAGAGGGCATATATGCTACATATTTGCCATAAAAGGTGTATGGGGGTCCAGGTAGTGCCCTGGGGGACAGGAAACAAGGACAAAAAGTTTTAAAAAAAAAACGTTTTTAAAGGGACAGTGAGTTTCCCATGAAATAAGGGTTAAAAATAAAAACCAAAAATTCCTTCAAATATCGTGCCTAGGAGGTCCCCATAACCTGCCCGTGAAGTGGCGGATTTCTAGGATGTATAGAAACATTTAAAAACAAAACAAAGACGTTTCATATGACGATAAATGCTTTTCCTTTAATCTATCCATAAACAACTGTTTGGGGCGGCAGTCTGTATGAAAAGACATTTTAGGACGCGCAGAAAAAGTTTAGTGATTTTTTTTGGCTAAATTATTGTGAAACTTATGCAGGCTTTGGATGAAAGTAACAATAGGTGCTTTAAAATTGGGCTTTTAGCGTCAGCAACAGTGCCGTCACACCGTAACCCCTCTGAGGATATGAATCTGATACAGGCGTCAGTGGCAGTGCACCCAAATATTGTGCCTTTAGTGCCAGGCCTGCAAGTACTATCATACAGTAACCCCTCTGTGGTATTGTGGAAGAATGCAGGGGTGGACCATGTGGTCCTATATTGAAAAGTTTTTTATCTGGTAATGGGCGTCAGTGCACCCAGATATTGTGCCTTTGGTGCAAGACTGCCAGGCCAGCAAGTATCATCATACAGTAACCCCTCTGTGGTATTTTTGTCGAAGAGTGCAGGGGTGAACCTTGTGGTCCTATATTAAAAAGATATGCATCTGGTTAAGGCGTCAGTGCACCCAGATATTGTGCCTTTGGTGCAAGACTGCCAGGCCAGCAAGTATCATCATACAGTAACCCCTCTGTAGTATTGTGGAAGAATGCAGGGGTGGACCATGTGGTCCTATATCGAAAAGATATGATTCTGGTCAAGGCGTCAGTGCACCCAGATATTGTGCCTTTGGTGCCAGGCCAGCAAGTATCATCATACAGTAACCCCTCTGTGGTATGGTGGAAGAGTGCAGGGGTGGACCATGTGGTCCTATATTGAAACGTTTTTGATCTGGTAATGGGCGTCAGTGCACCCAGATATTGTGCCTTTAATGCCAGGCCATCAAGTATCATCATACAGTAAGGCTGGGGTCAGACGAGCGCAGTGTTAACGTCCGTGTTGCCGCACATAAGTACGTCCGTGAGAGCATGCAATTGTGTTAAATGGAGACATACACACGAAGTACGTCCGCACAGAAGTGCGGGGGCTGACGGACGCTGCAAACGGACGCAGGTTAGGCAAGAACGTAATACTGCTAGAACGGACGTGCAGAGTGCGCCACGTCCACAACGTCCGCATAGCTTTGTGTGTGAGTGATGCAACAAGGTCAGACGGACTGCATTTATACGTCCAGCATTTTTGACGGACAGAATGTTTTTTCATTGTAATTTATTTTCCCTGCTACATCAGTCAAAAAATACGTCAGTGAAAAAAACCGACTGTGTGTGGCCACTACCTTGTCGTCAGTCAGTAAGTCCGTCCGTACTGCACGGACGCACAGTCCGTAGAAAATGCGCTCATCTGACCCTAGCCTAACCCCTCTGTGGTATTGTGGAAGAGTGCAGGGGTGGACCATGTGGTCCTATATTGAAAAGTGTTTTTTTTAATCTGTTAATGGGCGTCAGTGCACCCAGATATTGTACCTTTAATGCCAGGCCAGCAAGTATCATCATACAGTAACCCCTCTGTGGTATTGTGGAAGAGTGCAGGGTTGGACCCTGCGGTTCAAAAAATTAACCCTTTCGCTGCTGAGGCTTTTCCCGCCCCTGTGCTGAGGTCATTTTTTACCTGTTTTGCGCATCATGTTTAAACGTGTTTTGAAGGCTTATTTTAGTATATGACATCGACATATTATATATCGTTCTTTCCGTCAGACTCGGTAGATTCATAATATGTCATTATTATATGTATACGTTATGTCATGTTTGTATATTATAACAAAAAATGCAATAAAATATGTATTTTCAATAATTTACAGCGTGTAAAGTGTTTTTTTCCACATTTTAACATGCGAGCAATTGCGGTTATATTTTGTATGGGGTGCGCTTGTTAAAAAAATTAGAGATGGGGTCTCGTTACATTTTTTTTTGGGGAAAATGACACCATTTTTAACAAACGCACCGCATACAAAAATCGTTAATGCAGCATCATTGTTCACATTATAATTGAAATGGGAACAATATTGCTGCATTAACAAAACAAAAAAAAAAAAAAAAAAGTGTTTATTTTTTTTATAATTTTTTTTTATTTTTATTTTTCTTTTTTTTTTTTTTTTACAATTTTTTTTACTTTCATGTTTGGTATCGTTGGAACGGCCATGCTCTGGCCGATCCAACGATATCAAAATTTAACCCCTAACTGCCACGGATCGGGAGATAGGGAGTTCATTGGAACTCCCTATCTCCACACTTCGTGGCAGTTAGGGGTTAATGCTAGGACTGGCGTCATCGTGCTGCGCACGATGACGCCAGTCCTCTGGGGGAGTTCCCGGAAGCTTGGCCGACATCCAAGATGTCGGCCAGCTCCCGGGAAGGATCGCAAATCGGCGCTTTTCAGCGCCGATTTGCGATCCAGCTCCCCAGGGGTTAATGCCAGGCATCATTTGGAAGGGCAGGCTGTGCCCTTCCAAATGATGCCTGGGTTAAGCCCCTGTGAGCCGCCGATCGGGAGGGAGAGAGGTCCGAAGGACCTCCCCCCCCTCCCTTTCAGGCGCCTCCTCCGCACATGCGGGGGGGCGCCTGAATTATGTGTCATCGCGGGGGCGCGATGACACATAATAATGGCGGCCACTGCTCCGGATGCCGGGCTGACATCCAGGATGTCAGCCCGCACCGGAGGGGCCAGCGATCGGCCGGAACCCGGCCGAACGCTGACCCCAATGCGAGGACGCGCTCAGCGCGTCCTCCGCATACCAGGGGGAATGCTGAGGACGCGCTGAGCGCGTCCTTAGCATTCAAGTGGTTAAAATGATAAAAATCTGTCACAGGCGTCAGTGCAGCCAAATATTGTGCCTTTCATGGCAGCAAGTGCCTTGACACCGTAACCCTTTTGTGGTATTGTGGAAGAGTTCAGTGCTGGAGGTTTTGTGAATGCAGAAGAGGACATCCCCTATCTATTCCATTACTTCAGCATCAGGGGATTGATAGCTGCTGATCCAGGACTGATTCATTTTTATAAATGTCAGCCGGTCTACAGAGTCAGTGGACAGACGCACTCTTTTGTCTGTGACAAAACCTCCAGCGGCACTGAACGTCCTTTCGGAAAGCACGCTGGATGAAGGGCAACCTAGTAGCTGCATAGCATATTGGCTAAATTCTGGCCAGTGATCCAATCTCAACACCCAGTAAGCCAGTGGATTATCTGCTGGAAAGGTATCCAGGTCTGCCCTTGCCCCTAGGTAGTCCTGCACCATATGGTGAAGACGCTGGCAATGGGTGCCTACATTTGACGTCCTTGGGTGTCGTGCACTAAAAAAATTTAAAAAAGCATCAGTCAAGCGGCCCTGGCCTTCACCTCTCTTCCTCTGATCACCTGCAGCCTCAGAAACATGTTTGTCAGCACTTGGTAATCTACCAGTGCCTGGAAAGGTGTTACACAAGTGTCGCTTTAGAGCGTCCTCAAGTTTTTTCATCCTGTGCTCCCTCTGTGCGGGCAGGATGAGCTCTGCAACTTTCCCCTTGTATCGTGGATCAAGAAGGGTTGCCAACCAGTAATGATCCCTCTCCTTGATAGCACGAATCCTGGGGTCTTTTACCAGGCTTTGCATTATAAGGTTGCCCATGCAGCGTAGGTTGGAGGTGGCATTAGCTTCCGAGTCTTCCTGGTCAATGAGGATGACCGTATCTTTTTGCTTGAGCCATTGAGTAGACCCTGTCAGGCGTGGGTTTAACTGCCACTTCGCCAGAGACAGAGAAGGAGGAGGAGGAGGAGGTGACCTCATCATCAATGTCATCTTCACCCCCTATCTCCTCGTCACTGGAGCCAACTTGGCAGTATGCTGCAGCTGCTGGGGCAACATGAGTGCCAGCTATTTGTGTGTCACTGGCACCCCCTTCCTCTAGGTTGATTATACTCCGTTGGTCAACCTCAGAGATTGAATCAGAGCACTGTACTTGCTGCGCATCCTCAAGCAGCATGTCACTCTCATTGTAGTCAAACAATTCAGCTGACTCCTCCGTGTGTGATAGCGAGGCTACGGCAGGAGTAGCTGTGGACATGGAGGCTGCATTAGATGCTTTGGCAGCTGAGGTGGACCGTAAAGCACTAGAAGCCTGGCTGGCAGAGGACTCGGAGGATGAGGATGGCCTGGTTAGCCAATCCACCAAGTCCTCTGTATGTTGCTGCTGCTTAAGACGGCCAGCACCAGTTAGAAAGGACAAGCGTGCCCCTGCAGAGGATGCACCACGTCCACCACGACCAGAGACACAGCCTCCCGACACAGGGGCTGCTTGCCCTCTTATCTGTGTCTGGGAGCGTCTGCCTGTCCTTTTTGTTCTTTCAGACATGGTGAGTGATATATAGATTAATATATACAGAACTCTGATTCAACTCTGGTATAAAGATTTAAAGAACTCTAGTATAACTCAGTGAGACACACTGATAGCTGGAAGCCAGTGACGAGACACAGATCACCTCAATTCACAAATGTTTTGTAGAAATTAGTGAGCCCCAAAATAATGCGTGGTACTGTTTGTGTGACAAGAGACAGATCACCTCAATTCATAAATGTTTTAAAGGAATTAGTGAGCCCCAAAAAAAATTGCTGGGTGTGTGACGAGACACAGATCACCTTAATTCACAAATGTTTTAAAGAAATTAGTGAGCCCCAAAAAGATTTGCTGGCACAGTGACAAGACCCAGAAGATCACCTTAATTCACAAATGTTTTAAAGAAAGTTGTAAACCCCCAAAAAACTTGCTGGCACAGTGACAAGACACACATCACCTAAATTCCCTGATATTTGGTAGAAATGAGACCCCCCCCAGACCCCCCCCCCAGTAGCGTGGCAGACCGGCAGTAACAACACACACAACTATCTCCTCTGAAATCTCCTCTGAAATGCGTGCAGAATCGGCGCGTGGAAACATTATATAGTGTGCTGCGGGACTTAGCTCTGTGAGCCCATGATTGGCCAAAAAGCTACCTGCATTGTTAGCAGGCGCAAAGCCCCGGGATGTGCGCAGCCGTGCTAAGCGCCGCCGCAAGCATCCACTCGATGGAGTCCATAGGACTCCATGGAGTTTCTCCTGTGCCGGTCACACGGGGACTTTTTCCACCAGTCTCTCCCTGCTTCCGCTGGACGGAGGAGGTGGACGGATCCGCAGTCCTTGCCGCGGGATAGGAGGTGAGTATCTGTATTTTTTGGGGGGGTTCTGGATGATGCTAACGGATACTGCACCAGCGGAATCCGTTAGTACCAGGTCCAGGCTGTGGTTAACATTTTGTTAACCGCAGCCAACCTTAATCAGACTTTGTAATCCTAATGCTGATTAACACTTTGCGCTCCCCATGTTAAGTATAGGAAGCGCAAAGTACAGTAACCTCGCACTGAAAAGCACAAGATTCCAAACGCTAACGGGTTTCTTAACCTGTTAGCATTTGGACTGTAATGTGCGGTGGTCACCGGGGCTAACGTTAACACTCACGCAGGTGAGCGTTAACGTTAACACCAACAATGTAATGTAGCCCTACATGTATTTGCTTTTTAAACCCCCTTCACTGCTGAGCCAGTTCACCTCTGTGCGCTGATCTCATTTTAACCGTTTTATGCTCATCATTTTTAGATGCCAGCTTAAACCCCCCCTAGAAAAATTTAAAATATATATTTTTTATTATTTTATTTTTTCATTTTTTTTATTTTTTTTAACACAAACCTGGTCATGTTCAGTATCATTGGAAAGGCCATGATAAGTTCTCTCCAATGATTGAAAACATGACCCTCTAGCTGCCACGGATCGGGAGATACAGGGATCTAAAGGATACCCCTATCTCCACTTGGCAGCTAGGGGGTTAACTGACCCACTGACGTCCTCACACATATAGTGAGAATGTCAGTGGGTGGGGTGACCCGGAGGTTTGGCTGAAATCCAAGATGTAGCCACCTCCGGATTTGAATCGCGATCCGGCAGCGAAGGGGTTAATGGGACAGACTGCTGAAAAAGGGAGACTCTCCCCTTTCCAACGGTGCAATTTGTTTTGTTTTTTTATCTTAAACTGTTGAGGGCTCCAAAAGAGCTCCCCCTCCCTTTCCTCATTTTCACTGCAGGCACCAGGGGCGCGCCTGGCGATGATGTCATCACGCACCGTGATGACGTCATCGCGCCTGCTAGGCCCACTGAATAGACGGGAAAGGCTTCCAGTCTGCCAGAGTGCCGCGGAAGCCCAGCAAGAGAGGTGAGTATCGGGAGGGAGGTTAGGAGACCCTGGCGTACTATGTACGTCTGCTGGTCTGAGGCTAAGGTCAGACGAAAGCAGTTTTAACGTGCGTTTAACCACACTAAATCACGGCCGCGCTAGCAGCAAATGACGTCCAATGCCGGGCTGCATATGAAGAACGGCCGCACAAAAGTGCAGCGGCGCAACGCAAGTGGCAAACGAACGCATTTTTTCGAGAATGTCAAACCGTTAGTACTGACGTACAGAGTGCGCTGCGTCCGCATAGCGGCGTGCTTGCGTTATTGGGAGACGTCAGACGCTGCACACGTCCGGCCAACATAACGTGCACAGACCAAACACTTCCTGTCTTGTCTGGGGGTAGCTGCAAGTTGCGGTAGACATTGCCTGGGACTAACATCGACGTGGAGAGGCTGATCAATGCAGTGGCAGAGCATCCCGAGCTGTGGGACACGGCCTGCGACACCTACAAAGACCGACAGAAGAAGGCCAGTGCATGGGTTACAGTGTCCAGGGTGGTGTACCCAGAGTACGAGAAGTGGTCTGATAAAGAGCAGAAGCTTCAGAGTGAGTAAATGATAAATTTATTCATAATTGCATAGAACTTGAATGTAACATCAAACAAAATGGCATAATGAATTATTGTTGTCACATGTCAAATGATGTCCATCTGCCAGGGCACCTGCCCTGC
The DNA here is from genome assembly GCA_009667805.1 of Leptobrachium leishanense. NCBI lineage: Eukaryota > Metazoa > Chordata > Amphibia > Anura > Megophryidae > Leptobrachium > Leptobrachium leishanense. The sequence goes on from CM019064.1 coordinate 448,595,521, forward strand.
ATTGCTAGTGAAATAATTAGACAGAGCATCGCGAAACCTGTTGCTGTGTCTATTCACAGGTATTATGTCATCGTTAGCATACTCATCCAGACCCGTAACTGTGAGGGTATCATCGAAATTAACACCATCCCTTGCACGAACATAGTTATGTAGGATGCAGCAGCATTTTACTATAGCCACACAGAAATCCACATTTACATCAAGTGGGCGATGAAAAATCCTCCACTTGTTACTCAGTATGCCAAAGCTACACTCGACATACCGTCTCGCCCGCGACAGCCTGTATTTAAACACCCGCTTCTTCACAGTCAGGTGTGTCCCCGAGTATGGCCGCAGGAGATGTGTGGATAGGCCGAATGCCTTGTCACCCACGAAGGCATAGGGGACTGACACGTCGCTGCCAGGCAAAGGTGCGGGTCTGGGGATGCTCAGGTTCCCACCCTCATTATCATTCCACAGTGTTGAGTTCTGGAACAGTGTGGAGTCAGAGTCCTTGCCGTATGATCCGACATTCACATACACAAAATTATAGTTGGCATCTGCCACCGCCAGTAGGCCAATTGAAAAATAATGTTTATAATTTTGATACAGTGAGCCACTGTGCAGTGGCTTCACAATGCGGACATGTTTGCCGTCCACAGCTCCCAGGCAGTTGGGATAGTTCGCTCTCTCCCAGAATCCTGCTGCAATTGCCAGCCATGTCTCGCCTGTGGGTGTTGGCAAACATTGGTCCTTCATGGTTTCCCATATTGTTTGGCAGACCTTGCGGACGATCTCACCAGCTGTCGATCTGCCAATGTGGAAGTTGTAATGCAGATCCTTCAAACTGCATCCACTAGCGAGATACCTAGAACATGAAAGAAGCTGTGTTATGATCACATCATATGAACCTAACCTTATGTCACTCTCATTATGTTTTGCAGCACATGAAGCAATCAATAAATGGTGCACGGTGAGGGACAATCATACCCGGGTCCTGAAAAAGGAGGCTGAAGCTGCTCGCTCTGGAGCTGGTGCAAAGAAGAGGCGCAGCTATTTGTATGCTGACCAACTGTCCTTCCTGAGGAAGAGCCAGGAGCCGCGCAACACCGTGAGCAGTATTGACCGGCCATCCACCTCTAGCACACAAGAGCAAGACCTGCAGCCCGCAGGATCTGGCAGCTGCCAGGTGGAGGTCGAGCAGGGTGGTTGTCACGGGGACCCAGGGGATGGGGCGCCTGGCAGCAGCTTCCTCGCTGCTCGCTGGCCAGGCGCCGAATGTAAGCGCTTCCGGGCCCGCTCACGTGGGACGCCGAGGGGCGGGGCCTGGCGCTGTGACGCGGACCCGCCGGGTTTAAATCCCAGTCTCTCCCATACACCGGTGCCCTGACGTGGTATTCACATCCCGCAGAGCTCTTGTGTTATTTTCCTGAACGTATCCTCTTGTGTATTGATCCCTGGCATTGGCAAACGAACCCTCCTGTGTACCGACCCCTGGCATTGGCAAACGAACCCTCCTGTGTACCGACCCCTGGCATTGGCAAACGAACCCTCCTGTGTACCGACCCCTGGCATTGGCAAACGAACCCTCCTGTGTACCGACCCCTGGCATTGGCAAACGAACCCTCCTGTGTACCGACCCCTGGCATTGGCAAACGAACCCTCCTGTGTACCGACCCCTGGCATTGGCAAACGAACCCTCCTGTGTACCGACCCCTGGCATTGGCAAACGAATCTCCTTGTGTATGACTCCTGGCGTTTGCATATACTCTGTCCTAGGTTCTGCCCTTAACGTTGGTACCGAGGTCAGTCTGTGTGGCATCCTAAGCACACATCAGACTACCTCTGCTATTACTAAAGTCCTAGGGAGGACTTGTGATCTAGTCTGTACCCCTGTCTGGTATTTCCCTTTCTTTGTCTGTTACCTGTTTCGTTGCCTTTATAGCTTTGCCGACCACTCAAGGATCGGAAGAGTAGAAAGAGAGTTGCATAAAGAGATTTATATCTTAGCAGTCAGAAAGAGTCGTGACTATACCCTATTCCATACCTCTGTCTGGTGTTACCCCTTATTCATATACTGTCTGGTTATTTGTCTGTTTAGTATCACCGACCATTCAAGGATCGGAAGGGTAGAGAGCGGTCTGCGTAAAGGGACCACACTTTTGGTTATCAAGGGGATCCGTGACATTACGTCAGGGACAATGGATCCCGCAGACCTCTCTAACCAGCTGGCACGTATCGCAGCCAGACAAGAGGAACAGGACCATAGGATGGACCAGATTTCTCTCGCTCTGCAAAACCTGCTAAATCGGTCCAATACAGGTACCACAAACCCTCCAGACCCAGTGTTACCTAGGGTCAGTCCGGTCTCCCCTGAAGGACATAGGCTTAGTATGAAGGCACCCCTACGCTATGATGGTACACCAAGCCTATGTCGGGGGTTTTTGACTCAACTCGAGATTCTGTTTGAGAACAATCCAGGTTCTTGTATGTCTGATAAAGCCAAAGTAGGATATCTGATTAATCATTTAACAGAAAAAGCTTTGTTGTGGGCTACGCCGTTGTGGGAAAATAAGAAACCCATCATTTATGACTATGAGGGTTTTACCTCTGAGTTAAGACGTACCTTTGATCCCTCTAGAAGGGCTACCAATGCGGGTAGGTCCTTGTTTCATATCAAACAAGGTAATAAGAGGGTTGCCGATTATGCTATTGAGTTTAAAACTTTGGTTTCTGAAGTCCTTTGGCCGAACGACGTTTTAACCTTAGCCTTTACCGAAGGCTTGAACGAGGCTTTTATGTTTGAACTGGCTCCTTTAAAATTACCAGAAAGTCTGGACCACCTGATAGATTTCTGTATAGCCATGGACGATCAAATCAGGGAAAGGAGACACACCAGAGATAGACCCAGAAGGGTCTTGCCTCCTTTACCCTCGTTACCCAGACACTCCAGTACTTCAGGCAGTTCGGAGAATGTGAAAACAGATGTACCAGTCGTTGAACCCATGCAAATAGGGAGGACAGGTATTTCAGAAGCAGAAAAAGCTCACAGAAAAGAAAAGGGGCTCTGCTTTTATTGTGCAGGGGCAGATCACTTCCGCCTTCAATGTCCTCAGAGACCCAGGGTTGGCAGGGTTGAACATAGCAGAGTGGGATTCAGAACAGGAGACACCCAGGTTGTCGGTTCTTTGTGTGCCCCTTGTGGATAATGAAAAAAACAAATCCAGGATTCTGTTACCGGTCTCCCTAACCTGGGAGGGGGTTCACCTCAAGACTGAGGCGTTTTTGGACTCTGGGGCCTCAGGCAATTTTATAGATAAGAATTTTGCTGCCAAAAACCTTATACCACTGGTTCTCAGGGAAAGGCCTCTAAGGGTGGAGGCCATAGATGGTAACCCCCTGGCATGTCCTCATATCACTCACGATACAGTCGCTGTATGTATGAAAACAGGAGTTTTGCACCAGGAGACAATAAGATTTCAAATCATTGAATCACCCTCATGTCCTGTCGTCCTTGGGTTTCCATGGCTAACAGAGCACAACCCAGTAGTCGATTGGGTCCAGAGAGACATAAAATGTTGGGGTCAGAGTTGTCAGTCTAAGTGCCTAGGCACAGTTAATGTGATTGGTAGCCTCAATATTGCCACAGCCCCTCCTTTGTCCACAGAGGTCCCTGAATGTTACCGGCATTAAAGGAGGTGTTCTCTAAAGCCAGGACTGAGGTTCTACCACCACATCGTCCATACGACTGTGCTATTGACTTGCTCCCCGGTACGATGCCTCCTAGGGGTCACGTATACCCTTTGTCACAAAGGGAGAACGACATTATGGAGGAGTATATAAGGGAGAATCTGGAACGAGGATTCATCAGACGGTCCTCCTCTCCAGCAGGAGCAGGTTTCTTTTTTGTCTCCAAGAAAGAGGGAGATCTGCGACCTTGCATCGACTATAGGGGTTTAATAGGATCACTATAAGAAATGCATATCCTATACCTCTCATAACAGAATTGTTTGACCGATTAAAAGGGGCTCGTGTCTATACCAAGCTTGATTTACGCGGAGCGTACAACCTGGTCAGGGTTAAAAAGGGAGACGAATGGAAAACGGCTTTTAATACACGTAGCGGGCATTACGAATACCTGGTGATGCCTTTTGGGTTATGTAATGCGCCAGCCGTCTTTCAGGACCTGATAAATGACACTCTAAGGGAATTCCTGCAAGAATTCGTCATAGTATATCTGGATGATATCCTGATATACTCTCCTGATGTGGACACTCATCATGTCCACGTAAAACAAGTGTTGAAAAAACTATTGAAGGCTGGATTGTACTGTAAGCTAGAAAAATGTCTATTCGACATAGTAACCGTGCAATTCCTTGGTTATATTATAACTCCTGGGGGGTTTCAAATGGATCCCAAGAAGCTCTCAGCTATTCTCGACTGGCCTTTACCCCAAGGACTTAAAGCCATTCAGAGGTTTCTGGGGTTTACGAACTATTACAGAAGGTTCATTAAAGATTTTTCGGCCTTGGTGGCCCCTCTCACGGCTATGACAAAGAAAGGGGTGGGAAATCAGAAATGGACACCTCAAGCCACCCAAGCCTTTGAGGCACTAAAGCAAGCCTTTACTACTGCTCCTGTTCTCCGGCATCCAGATCCGGCTCTGCCTTTCCAATTAGAAGTTGACGCCTCCGAACTAGGCCTTGGTGCAGTCTTGTCCCAAAGGGAGGCTCCTGACAAACCCTTGCATCCATGCGGCTTCTATTCTCGAAAGTTGTCCCCGGCAGAGAAGAACTATGACATTGGAAATAGAGAATTGTTAGCAGTCATCGCGGCCTTGGCCGAATGGAGATACTTATTAGAAGGGTCTAAGGACCCCATTGTTATCATAACCGACCATAAGAATCTCACGTACATTGGAGATGCCAAACGTTTAAACTCCAGACAAGCGAGATGGTCATTGTTTCTTTCAAGTTTTAATTACGTGCTTACCTATAGACCTGGGTCCAGAAACATTAAAGCAGACGCATTGTCGAGACAATATGAGTCCTATGAACATAATATCCAAGATCAACATCCCATTGTACCCCAGGAGAGGATTATAGCCGCTACCACGATTAGTGTTTCGTCTCCTCTAATGAAAAGGTTGCAGACCGTCCAGGGTGCAGCTCCTGGGGAAAAACCTCCGCGAGACTCTTTGTACCTGAGAACGAAAGAGAAGAGGTACTCAACATATATCATGACAATAAAACTTCCGGGCATATGGGTATCACCAAGACTGTGTCTAGTATCAGTAAACTCCTCTGGTGGCCCACGTTGCGCCGAGATGTCAAAGATTACATTGCTGTGTGCGAAGTGTGCACAAGGCAGAAAAGTCCCAAAACAGCACCCATTGGCTTACTCCAGCCTTTGCCGATCCCCGAACGACCCTGGTCACATGTAGCCATGGATTTTATAGTAGAGCTACCTGAGTCAAGAGGGAATACAGTGATACTTACGATCATAGATCGATTTTCCAAGATGGGTCACTATGTTCCTCTTCAGAAACTACCTTCGGCAGCTGAACTGGTGCCCATATTCATTACAATGTGGTCCGCATTCACGGTGTCCCTCAGGAGATAGTCTCTGATAGGGGGACCCAATTCATCTCCGGATTCTGGAGAGGGTTTTGTAAGAACGTGGGGATAGACCTCTCTTTCTCTTCGGCTTATCACCCCCAGACCAACGGAGCAGCAGAACGAGCAAACCAAAACGTAGAGAAATATCTCAGGTGCTTCATCTCAGAACAGCAAGATAACTGGTCAGATCTGCTACCGTGGGCAGAATATGCTATTAACAGCGCAGTGAGTGAATCCTCAGGTCATTCTCCTTTCTTCACTGTTTATGGCTTTGATCCTCCCGTGCTCCCCGCCACGTTTCCTGATTCCACGATTCCTGCTTTAGATAAACAACTGGCATCATTGAAGGAGACTTGGGGAAGAGTGAGACGGGCACTGGAGGAGAGTAGTGCCATTCAGAAAACCAAGGCCGACAGGCACAGGAGGCAGGCACCCGTGTATCAAGTTGGGGACAGGGTTTGGCTGTCTTCACGTAATATCAAGCTCTTAGTGCCTTCCATGAAGTTGGCTCCTAGGTATATCGGCCCCTATAAGATTCTACGGCGACTCAACCCTGTCTCCTATGCTTTGGCGTTACCCCCCCATTTTAAAATACACAATGTGTTCCATGTAAACCTTTTGAAGCCGTTGTTATGTAACCGGTACACCAAAGTCCATGCTCCACCGCCTCCTGTCTCTGTGGAGGGCGAGGAGGAATTCGAAGTTAAGGCCATTCTGGGTGCCAGGCTGTCTAGGGGGTCCTTGCAGTATTTGGTCGATTGGGTGGGGTACGGTCCAGAGGATCGTTCTTGGGTACCGGCTGCGGAAGTCCATGCTCCTAGGCTAGTGAAGGCCTTCTATTTGGCACACCCCCGTGCCCCTGGGGGTCGTCCAGTGGCCGCCCCTGGAGGGGGGGGTTCTGTCACGGGGACCCAGGGGATGGGGCGCCTGGCAGCAGCTTCCTCGCTGCTCGCTGGCCAGGCGCCGAATGTAAGCGCTTCCGGGCCCGCTCACGTGGGACGCCGAGGGGCGGGGCCTGGCGCTGTGACGCGGACCCGCCGGGTTTAAATCCCAGTCTCTCCCATACACCGGTGCCCTGACGTGGTATTCACCTCCCGCAGAGCTCTTGTGTTATTTTCCTGAACGTATCCTCTTGTGTATTGATCCCTGGCATTGGCAAACGAACCCTCCTGTGTACCGACCCCTGGCATTGGCAAACGAACCCTCCTGTGTACCGACCCCTGGCATTGGCAAACGAACCCTCCTGTGTACCGACCCCTGGCATTGGCAAACGAACCCTCCTGTGTACCGACCCCTGGCATTGGCAAACGAACCCTCCTGTGTACCGACCCCTGGCATTGGCAAACGAACCCTCCTGTGTACCGACCCCTGGCATTGGCAAACGAATCTCCTTGTGTATGACTCCTGGCGTTTGCATATACTCTGTTCTAGGTTCTGCCCTTAACGTTGGTACCGAGGTCAGTCTGTGTGGCATCCTAAGCACACATCAGACTACCTCTGCTATTACTAAAGTCCTAGGGAGGACTTGTGATCTAGTCTGTACCCCTGTCTGGTATTTCCCTTTCTTTGTCTGTTACCTGTTTCGTTGCCTTTATAGCTTTGCCGACCACTCAAGGATCGGAAGAGTAGAAGAGAGTTGCATAAAGAGATTTATATCTTAGCAGTCAGAAAGAGTCGTGACTATACCCTATTCCATACCTCTGTCTGGTGTTACCCCTTATTCATATACTGTCTGGTTATTTGTCTGTTTAGTATCACCGACCATTCAAGGATCGGAAGGGTAGAGAGCGGTCTGCGTAAAGGGACCACACTTTTGGTTATCAAGGGGATCCGTGACAGTGGTGCGGAGTCCCAAAGGTGGAGGATGTGGATCCCGACAGGTGCCGGGTACAGCATCCACAAGACAGCACCGGTACGCTCCCAGGAGGAAGAAGCCACCAGCAGCTTGATGTCGACAGGACCATGGTCGCATTCATGGCGGCGCACCATACACATCACGCTGCATGGTCGCTGATTTCCGAGGACATGTCCTTTTTTAATTCCTGTATCTCCCTGCTGAACATGATGACCCAGTGCAGAAGGTGGATTATCGCCGCCGAAGCCTGTACCTGATACACGAGATACTGTCCATCCACAACAGGACCTGATATCACGGTGTCGTGCCACAATACCCCCATGGTTATTCCCACCACTGCCAGGCGTTGGCTACCCACCCCACCATGTCCCCTGTGCTGGCCCACCCCCGGAGCCAGAGTACCACCGCATCCATATGCCACGGTCGTCATGACCCAGATGCTCCTCGGTATCAATACCATGTGAAGTGTATCGTCTGTTCGTTTTATGTTTGTCAGAGTTATTTCATGTTTGTTCTACTATTTGTATTTTATTACCTTCATTGGAATGCAATAATATATGTTGTTTAATATGTTATTGTTATCTTCTGTCATATTATTTCGGACTAAATATTTTATTTGTTTCACATCGTTGTCAGTGTCATTACTCTTTCGGTACGTGTTCTGGAAGGTGATGCATGCGTGTGTGTGGGCATTCATGTGCTTAGTGGGGCATATAACTACTGACCAACAATAGAGCCTCTGCACACCGAGCACATGTCTGATGACTGGCAGCGATGTCATGAATGCACGTGTTTGATAGTACTTACCGCAAAGTGATGACCAGCATCTCCTCCGTTGGCATGGCAGCCCTCATGTTGGTGTCCCTCTTGGTCAGCGGCTCACGCACCTTCATCAACAGTTCATCAAAGGTGTGGATGGACATCCGCAGGTAGTTGAAGAACTTCACGGGGTCCCTCTCTCGCAGTGGCCTGTACAGTGTCACAAAGTGGCCATGCGTGTGTCTGGCAGTGTTGATTGGATGAACCCATGTTCGCCGTTGTCTTTTCTTCTTCAGGTACAGGTATCCCAGTGCAGCAAAAAGAAACACTTGGACTGCATCCATCTTTGAAAAATGCCACCATTCCCAAAATGCCTTTTTATACCCTTTCCCTTTTATTTGATTCATTCTGCAATTGATTTGGTTAATCATATCTCTCTTTTTCCAGCTCCGTGAAAAATCACAGACAAAAATGCGCATCGTATGACCGCTATCGTGTATTCCGTGAAAAAATACGTCCATTCGTTCGAACGCACTTTTTCACGGACAACGCGAAAAATGCGTTAGTCTGACCCTAGCCTAAGGCTGGGTTCACACCTGGGCGTTTTAACGCGTGTTCGTGCGCGCTTTAAAACGCAGGAACGGGGAAATCCCATGCTTTGCTATGGGACCCATTCAGACCTAAGCGTTTTACAGCGCGCAGGAACGTGCGTTAAAACGGCCAACGCAAAAAGAAGTTCGGGAGCTTCTTTTCGGGCATACAGCAGCGCGTTCGCGGCCATATAATAGCCGCGAACGCGCTGCAACGCGCGTTCGCGCGTTTTTTTTGTATGCGCGAACGTGCGTAAAAAAACACGCGCATTGCGCGACGCAGCGCTACGCCCAGGTGTGAACCCAGCCTTAGGGAGATTTCCCGATCGGACGTGCATATTACGTCAGCGGTCGGGAAGGGGTTAAACAAGTGAGTCCCATAGGAATCGATGTACAAAATATTTGGATTGCATCCGACGATCCGTTGCAAAACCACTGAATCGATCTGAAAAAATGACCCGCCGAACAAACCGCCCAACAGTCGCAGGAAAAAGCTGAGCCGCCAAACGGGTAAAAAAAAAAAGTCTACTGCATGAATATGCCTGGAAAAAAAAATTCCATTTACAAAAAAGCAGGCAAAAAGATCTCGCTGGAAAAATCCCGAAAAATGTCTATAAAATCCTAATAAAGAGACTTTATGCTGCAAATAAAAAGAATAAATGGTTGAATAATAATGGTGGGTGAGTCCCGTAGCGCTGCACAGTTTGTGGTTCCTACGCTATGCAAGTTTTAGCAGAAAAAGCTTCTGGGACTTCTGGGTTCAGGAGCTCCTGAGCCGAAGAGGAAGAACAGCGCGCAATAAACCGTTTATTCTTTTAATTTGCAGCAAAAAGTCTCTTTATTTATTTATTTATTTTTAGGACTTTTCTGGCATGTTTTAAGATTTTTTCGCCTAAATCTTTTTTGCAGATTTTTTTTTAAATAGCTTATTTTTTTTTCTGTACCAGACCTTTTTATTATTATTCATTGGATCTTATTTGTGAGGAAAATCAAGAAAGTAATAATAATATTGGACAGGGGCTGTCAGCAGGATCTGCTCAATTATTTAAGGGCAAAAAAAGGGACAATCTCTTTAATAAAGTATCCCATTAACCTGCAGCTAATGTCGCACAATGTCGATCAATTCTGTTTGTTTACAATGTATCGCCTTTCACAAACACAGAATGCTGCTGTATGAGAAGGTTTCTTTCTATATACAAAGTATCGATTAAATTTATGACCCCATGAAGATAAACTGGACCTTATCGTGTCACTATGTAAATATAAGCTCCAGACTATTTCCTTGTAAAACTCTTCCCTCTCATGTACAGGACAAAACGTCCGTAACAGTAAGGGCTGACACATAAGGGGGTTATTCACAAAGAGCCGATCTGGCCCCGAAATGTCACCGAACAGGGAATTTCCCCATACGGTGACATTTCGGGGCCATTCGGCTATTCAGAAAGCAGGCCATTCGCCAAATTTTGGCGAACCGCCAGCAAGTGTGGTGCCTGTTCGACGGCAGTGAAATCCCCCATAGAGAAGCAATGGTTAATCTATTCAGACACCAAACAGCAGAGAAATGTCAGTGAAATGCCCTGATGTTCTGTGGTTTCACTCGACAGGTTTAACCACTTCAATGCTAAGGACGCGCTGAGCGCGTCCTCAGCATTACCGCTGGTGTGCTGAGGACGCGCTGAGCGCGTCCTCAGTTTGGGGTCAGCGTTCGGCCGGGTTCCGGCCGATCGCTGGCCCTCCGGTGCGGGCTGACATCCAGGATGTCAGCCCGGCATCCGGACCACCAGCCGCCATTATTAGGTGTCATCGCGGGGGCGCGATGACACCTAATTCAGGCGCCCCCCGCATGTGCGGAGGAGGCGCCTGAAAGGGAGGGGGGGGAGGTCTTCGGACCTCTCTCCCTCCCGATCGGTGGCACACAGGGGCTTAACCCAGGCATCATTTGGAAGGGCACAGCCTGCCCTTCCAATGATGCCTGGCATTAACCCCTGGGGAGCTGGATCGCAAATCGGCGCTGAAAAGCGCCGATTCGCGATCCTTCCCGGGAGCTGGCCGACATCTTGGATGTCGGCCAAGCTTCCGGGAACTCCCCCAGAGGACTGGCGTCATCGTGCGCAGCACGATGACGCCAGTCCTAGCGTTAACCCTAACTGCCACCAAGTGTGGAGATAGGGAGTTCCAATGAACTCCCTATCTCCCGATCCGTGGCAGCTAGGGGTTAAATTTTGATATCGTTGGATCGGCCAGAGCATGGCCGTTCCAACGATACCAAACATGAAAGTTAAAAAATTGTAAAAAAAAAAAAATAAAAAAAATAAAAAAAAAAAATAAAAAAAAAAAATAAACACATTTTTTTATTTTTTTTGGTTTGTTAGTGTAGCAATATTGTTCCCATTTCAATTATAATGTGAAAATGATGCTGCACTAACGATTTTTGTATGCGGTGCGTTTGTTAAAAATAGTGTAATTTTCCCCAAAAAAAATGTAACGAGACCCCATCTCTAATTTTTTTAACAAGCGCACCCCATACAAAATATAACCGCAATTGCTCGCATGTTAAAATGTGGAAAAAAACACTTTACACATTGTAGATTATTAAAAATTCATATTTTATTGCATTTTTTGTTATAATATACAGACATGACATAACGTATACATATAATAATGACATATTATGAATCTACCGAGTCTGACGGAAAGAACGATATATAATATGTCTGGGTCATATACTAAAATAAGCCTTAAAAACACGTTTAAACATGATGCGCAAAACAGGTAAAAAATGACCTCAGCACAGGGGCGGGAAAAGCCTCAGCAGCGAAAGGGTTAATCAGGCGAATCCCATAGGCTTCAATGTTAAAAATATTCCCGTTTTTACTCAATATCTAAAAAAACTTTATTATTTTAATCTGCAGCAAAAAGTCTCTTTATTTATTAATATCTTTAGGATCTTTTAGGCTTTTTTTGGGATTTTTTCGTCAAAATTTTTTTCACATTTTTTTTTTTTAAAAAGCGTATTTTTTTTTTCCTGTCACAGCCCTTTTTATTTTCATTCATAGGATTTTAGATGTAAATTTCAGACATTTTCGTTCAGTAGTTTTTTGGCAAACAGCGTTTCAATTTTGACACTTTCTAATATTACTGTTTTCTGTTTTTTTACCCCGTTCTTCAGCTTGTCAACTTTATCCGGCAGCTGCTCTGCGCTGTGATTTGTCGGCTTTTCATGACGTGTTCAGCGTGTTTATTGCGCTAGTTCCGGCGGGTGTTTTCGGCGGGATTGCGGCGGGATTGCGGCGGGTTTTACCTGCTCTCCAGGCACCCTGTGGTGAGTGCTGAATTCACCGCTGAGTGGGGAATGTTGATTCCCCGAAGTGAAGAGAAGTGCGGGGAACGAGAGTACACCGAAATGTCGCCGACATTTCAGTGCTCTCTGAATAACCCCCATTGTGTGCATCTGAGTTCCCCAAGTAACACCGCCTGTAATGTAGGGCCTGTGATTGCGGGGAGTGTGATGACTTAATATTATCCCAAATGGCAAGTCTCAGTCCATCCTTCGACCACCCCAGCAGGTCTCCTAGCCATTAATACCTGGACCACCGGGGGACAACAAATAAGTGTGTATATATATATATACATATATATATAAAGGAACCGGTTTACCAAGGTATTAACGGAAAGGCGTGATGAAGAAATGTCAAAGTGTACGCATCAGAATGTGCGCAGGATTATTCTCTGTATAGCGCGGTTATGTGAACTTGCGGTCATCCAGCAATACAAACGGCGGGCGGATTAAAATGCCAAACCCGGGGAGGCATCAGATTAACATCGTGTGGGAATATTACAAATGTTTCCGTTAACTGGATAAATCATTGCATGGCCGGCCGCGTACATAGCAAATCAGAAGTAAATATAGAATAAACGATAGTAACCTGACCTGACCCTAACCTGAGCCTTAAAACTAAAGCCAACCTTAACCTGTCCCCTAGAACTACTCCCAACCCTAATCTAACCCTCAAATCTAAACCGAACTGTAACCTGACCCTTTAAACTAAACCCAACCCTAAACTGACCCCATAAAACTAAAGGCAACCCCAACCTGACCCTTAAAACTAAAGCCAATCCTAACCTAACCCTCAAAACTAAAGCCAGCCCTAACCTGACCCTTAAAACTAAAGCCAATCCTAAACTAACCCTTAAAACTAAAGCCAACCCTAACCTGACCCTTAAAACTAAAGCCAATCCTAACCTGACCCTTAAAACTAAAGCCAATCCTAACCTGACCCTTAAAACTAAAGCCAATCCTAACCTGACCCTTAAAACTAAAGCCCAAACTAACCTGACCCTTAAAACTAAAGCCAAAACTAACCTGACCACACTAAATCTAAAGCCAACCCTAACCTGACCCTTAAAACTAAAGACAACCCTAACCTGGCCCTTAAAACTAAAGCCAACCTTAACCTGGCCCCTAGAACTACTCCCAACCCTAATCTAACCCAAACTGTAACCTGACCCTTAAACCTAAACCCAACCCTAAACTGTCCCCCTAAAACTAAAGTCAACCCTAACCTGACCCTTAAAACTAAAGCCAATCCTAACCCTCAAAACTAAAGCAAACCCTAACCTGACCCTCAAAACTAAAGTCAACCCTAACCTGACCCTTAAAACTAAAGCCGATACTAACCTAACCCTCAAAACTAAAGCCAGCCCTAACCTGACCCTTAAAACGAAAGCCAACCATAACCTGACCCTACAAAAACTAAAGCCAACACTAACCTGACCCTCAAAACTAAATCCAACCCTAACCTGACCCTCAAACTAAAGCCAACCCTAACCTGACCCTTAAAACTAAAGTCGACCCTAACCTGACCCCACTAAAACTAAAGCCAACCCTAACCTGACCCTTAAAACTAAAGTCGACCCTAACCTGACCACACTAAAACTAAAGCCAACCCTAACCTGACCCTCAAAACTAAAGCAAAACCTAACCTGACCCTCAAAACTAAAGCCAACCCTAACCTGACCCTTAAAACTAAAGTCGACCCTAACCTGACCACACTAAAACTAAAGCCAACCCTAACCTGACCCTCAAAACTAAAGCAAAACCTAACCTGACCCTCAAAACTAAAGCCAACCCTAACCTGACCCTTAAAACTAAAGCCAACCCTAACCTGACCCTTAAAACTAAAGCCAAAACTAACCTGACCTTAAAACTAAAGCCAATCCTAACCTTACCTAAAACTAAAGCCGTCCCTAACCTGACCCTTAAAACGAAAACCAACCCTAACCTGACCCTTAAAACTAAAGCCAACCCTAGCCTGAACCCAGAAACAAATCAAACCTTAACCTGGCCACCTAAAACTAAATCTAACCCTAGCTTGACCCCTAATACCAGCCATTACATGACTCATAATAATAGACCTACCCCTACCCTTAACCCTAAGGCTGGGTTCACACCTGCGTGTATGTTTATGCACACAACACGCACTTTTTTTACACGCGTATCGCGCGAACGTAAAAACCCGCGAACGCGCATTGCAGCGCATTCACGGCCATAGAATGCAGAGTGAACGCGCTGCAAATACGTCCCAAAGAAGCTCCCGTATTTCTTTGGGCGTAGGACGTCTCACAGCGCGTTCCTGCGTGCTGTAAAACGCCCAGGTGTGAACGGGTCCCATAGGAAATCATGGGATTTCCGTGTCTCGGCGTTTTACAGCGTGCAGGAACGCGCTGTAAAACGCTGAGGTGTGAACCCAGACTAAAGCTAAAATGCTTACCTTAGTCCTATGACATAAACCCAACCAAAACATGACCTGAACTTAATCCCCACCATTCTGAAACATTCATGTTCCTGGTAGCATGGCCTGATTTCAGCTGTGCTGGATGTTGTCAGCAGTGAAATCTTTAGTGAGGGGAATAAGCACAGTCTGTAATCGCGGCGCGGCGCGGCCGGGATACAGTGGAGTCGGTGTTGATGTATGAGTGTGAGATGGAGTGGGCAGCTCCAGGGGATGACTCAGCGTGTGGGCAATTAATAGAGGTGACTCAGCCTATCGAACGCACAAGTTAATTCCTGCTCCATGACAAGCTGCACTAACACCGTGACCCTGATCCTGTGCCAGCTCTTGGGCACGGCGCCAAGATTCCAATTGTTTATTTTTTTTTTGCAAACTTCATTTTCACGTTTCCGTAAGGCCGACACAGGCGAAACAACAACATAAAGCCTGGCTTAATACAATGTTATATATCCACAAACATAAACCTCCTGGTCTGTAAAATGTTTTTATAAACCACACTTTGGCCATATGTTTATTAAAGGGCCAGTACCACCAAAAAATGCAATGTCCTTATTGTGTTTATTTGATGTCACCATCTCCCCATCAAATCAAGTTCGCTGTCTTGGAGTTACACTTGACTCTGCTCTTTCCTTCATCCCCCACATCAAGTCTCTTTCCTCCTCCTGCCGATACCAACTGCGTAATATTTCCAGAATTCGGCCATTTCTTACCGCTGTCACCACAAAACAACTCATACACGCCCTGGTAATCTCCCGACTCGACTATTGCAATAATCTCTTATCTGGCCTCCCTCTGTCCCACCTCTCCCCCTACAATCCATCCTGAACGCCTCCGCCAGGCTAATTCACCTCACCCGCCGCTCTGTCTCTGCCGCTCCCCTCTGCGAGTCCCTTCACTGGCTCCCCATCCACTGCAGAATTAAGTTCAAAATCCTTATCCTTACCTACAAAACCCTCACTAACTCAGCGCCCCACTACCTGTCCTCACTAATCACCAAATACACCCCAGCCCGCTCCCTAAGGTCAAACAGTGACCTGCGCCTAGCTTCTCCCCGCATCACCTCTTCCCATGATAGACTGCAGGATTTCTCACGCGCAGCCCCCACTCTCTGGAACGCTCTCCCTCGTGCTGTCAGACTTTCCCCTAACTTCTCTTCCTTCAAACGCTCCCTTAAAACATTCCTATTTAGGGAAGCCTACCACCCAACTCACTGACGCAACCATCAATCACTCTCACCTTACAGTCCTCTCCTCCTGTTTCCAACCCCAACCCTCCCAGATTGTGAGTTCCTACGGGAATAGGGCCCTCATCTGCTCCTGTTCTGTTTGTCAAATGTTGTTCAATGTATTGTAACCCTGTCTGTACTGTGCTTATTGTACAGCGCTGCAGAATATGCTGGCGCTTTATAAATAAAGAATAATAATAATAATGTTGCTGATATCTTACATGTGTTTGTTTTTCTCTTGTATGTTTAGTTAAGAAAATATTTTCCTCTATATGTGTCACTGGGCGCATCCATTGTGTGATATTTTCCTCTATATGTGTCACTGGGTGCATCCATTGTGTGATATTTTCCTCTATATGTGTCACTGGGCGCATCCATTGTGTAATATTTTCCTCTATGTGTCACTGGGCGCATCCATTGTGTGATATTTCCCTCTATACGTGTCACTGGGTGCATCCATTGTGTGATATTTTCCTCTATATGTGTCACTGGGTGCATCCATTGTGTGATATTTTCCTCTATATGTGTCACTGGGTGCAACCATTGTGTGATATTTTCCTCTATATGTGTCACTGGGTGCATCCATTGTGTGATATTTTCCTCTATATGTGTCACTGGGCGCATCCATTGTGTGATATTTTCCTCTATGTGTCACTGGGTGCATCCATTGTGTGATATTTTCCTCTGTATGTGTCACTGGGTGCATCCATTGTGTGATATTTTCCTCTATATGTGTCACTGGGTGCATCCATTGTGTGATATTTTCCTCTATATGTGTCACTGGGTGCATCCATTGTGTGATATTTTCCTCTATGTGTCACTGGGTGCATCCATTGTGTGATATTTTCCTCTATATGTGTCACTGGGTGCATCCATTGTGTGATATTTTCCTCTATATGTGTCACTAGTGCATCCATTGTGTGATATTTTCCTCTATATGTGTCACTGGGTGCATCCATTGTGTGATATTTTCCTCTATATGTGTCACTGGTGCATCCATTGTGTGATATTTTCCTTTATGTGTCACTGGGTGCATCCATTGTGTGATATTTTCCTCTATATGTGTCACTGGGTGCATTCATTGTGTGATATTTTCCTTTATGTGTCACTGGGTGGATCCATTGTGTGATATTTTCCTCTATATGTGTCACTGGGCGCATCCATTGTGTGATATTTTCCTCTATATGTGTCACTGGGTGCATTCATTGTGTGATATTTTCCTTTATGTGTCACTGGGTGGATCCATTGTGTGATATTTTCCTCTATATGTGTTACTGGGTGCATCCATTGTGTGATATTTTCCTCTATATGTGTCACTGGGTGCATTCATTGTGTGATATTTTCCTTTATGTGTCACTGGGTGCATCCATTGTGTGATATTTTCCTCTATATGTGTTACTGGGTGCATCCATTGTGTGATATTTTCCTCTATGTGTCACTGGGTGCATCCATTGTGTGATATTTTCCTCTATATGTGTCACTGGGTGCATCCATTGTGTGATATTTTCCTCTATATGTGTCACTGGGTGCATCCATTGTGTGATATTTTCCTCTATATGTGTCACTGGGTGCATCCATTGTGTTATATTTTCCTCTATATGTGTCACTGGGTGCATCCATTGTGTTATATTTTCCTCTATATGTGTCACTGGGTGCATCCATTGTGTGATATTTTCCTCTATATGTGTCACTGGGTGCATCCATTGTGTGATATTTTCCTCTATGTGTCACTGGGTGCATCATTGTGTGATATTTTCCTCTATATGTGTCACTGGGTGCATCCATTGTGTGATATTTTCCTCTATATGTGTCACTAGGTGCATCCATTGTGTGATATTTTCCTCTATATGTGTCACTGGGTGCATCCATTGTGTGATATTTTCCTCTATATGTGTCACTGGGTGCATCCATTGTGTGATATTTTCCTCTATGTGTCACTGGGTGCATCCATTGTGTGATATTTTCCTCTATATGTGTCACTGGGTGCATCCATTGTGTGATATTTTCCTCTATATGTGTCACTGGGCGCATCCATTGTGTGATATTTTCCTCTATATGTGTCACTGGGTGCATTCATTGTGTGATATTTTCCTTTATGTGTCACTGGGTGGATCCATTGTGTGATATTTTCCTCTATATGTGTCACTGGGTGCATCCATTGTGTGATATTTTCCTCTATATGTGTCACTGGGTGCATCCATTGTGTGATATTTTCCTCTATATGTGTCACTGGGTGCATCCATTGTGTGATATTTTCCTCTATATGTGTCACTGGGTGCATCCATTGTGTGATATTTTCCTCTATATGTGTCACTAGGTGCATCCATTGTGTGATATTTTCCTCTATATGTGTTACTGGGTGCATCCATTGTGTGATATTTTCCTCTATGTGTCACTGGGTGCATCCATTGTGTGATATTTTCCTCTATATGTGTCACTGGGTGCATCCATTGTGTGATATTTTCCTCTATATGTGTCACTGGGTACATCCGTTTTGTTGTAAACTGCCCCCCACAGTATCTTTCCATCACTTGCTCCTCACTGTGTGGCTTTGGCCATAGAATGGAGTCTATCGGGGTTATTCAAAGAGTGCTCTTTCGATCCACGCACTTCAGGGAGTCGAATACATCGAGCCTGTGGTGAATTCAGCATTCACAGCAGGGTCCCCAAACCCTAATAGAAACATAAGCAGTTAAAGTAACCTTAACAGTCACCCTAACCCTAATACAAGCAGAACTAGTAAGCCTAACAGTAACCCAACCCTGGAAAAACCCTAACCTTATCCCTAACCCTCATGCTAACTCTAACAATTGGAGGTGTAGAGATGGGTATAGGGTTAGAGGGAGGGTCTGAGGAGGTAAAGAGGGGAGTTTAAAGGGAGATAAGATTTCTGAAGACAGCCCTGGTTGGTGCTATACAGGTTTTTTTATGTTTACTGCTTAATATTGTGATATTCTTGCACTAACTTATGTAATGGATAAAAATGGAATAGACGTGGCTCTCATTAACACTTTTCTTACTGACTTTTAAGATGTTGACACCGAGACGACAGATAAGAGGTCATTAGAAAGAGAACATCGCTGTCATAAACCGTCTGTGACTCCTGGCCCCTTTGGCACGTCTTGTTGTTATGATGGAGGTAAAGAGGACGGGGATCTCACCATACATTTGGGCTCTGCTTCAGGTCCATCTTAAGCTTTTTTGGGAGGCCCTGGGCAGAACATGAACACAGGGAAACGGGACACTCTGGTAGTCTCTTGGGTCGGCCCTACTAGAAGTGGGGAGTGCATTCTTTGGTGCAGAAGCCTCGTTCAAGAAGACTATGTGTGCGCCTATTGACTGATTTTCCCCACTGTGAGACCTTTATTCCACTCGCCCCTCTCTAAGGGCAATTTCTGACTGCTTCATGTTCATCCTAAGCCTTTGAGGGGCCCTGGGCAAGACATGGGGACTGTGTAGCCTACCTCTTTCCCTGGTGGGCTGAAGAATCGCCACTATTAGGCATTGGGAGTTAGGGTTTCGGAATTTCGGAATTTTCACGAAATTTCCCGATTCGTGTTTTCGGATGCGGCCGAATTTCCGAAAATTTTTAGATCCGAAAATGTCAGATCCGAAACGTTTTCCGAGCCGAAACGAAATATTTTCGGATTTTTCGAATGGACTTGAAATGTGTCAAACGAGGAGAACAGACGTTCCGAAAAAACAAAAATTTTCCGAAAAACGAAAAGTCGATACAAAAAACGAGCAAAGTGACACGAAAAATACGAAAAATGGCCGATATTCCGAAAAATGTACAATTCCGAAAAACGAAAAATTTCCGAAATCACGAAAAGTCGATACAAAAACCGAGCACAGTGACACGAAAATACGAAAAACTGTCGATATTCCCGAAAAAAAAATGTACCCGAAAAACGAGCCGAACTGAATCGAAACCGAAATCGGTCAAAACGAGCCGAATCGAAAAGTTTAAAAATCCGAAAAATCAAACCGAATCGAACCGAAAAAAAAATCGGTGCACAAGCCTATTGGGAGTGCATTCTCTGGTGCACAAAACTTGTGCAAGAAGAGTGTGTGTGCCCCAAGAATGTCCATCCGCACCTCATAGCTCTCTCAGCCACTGGACCACCAGGAGGACAAAATTCAATCTCCAATCAAAGTGCTCACTTGCCTAGTGACTGATTTTCCCAACTGTGTGGTTGGTACCCCACGCGCCCCTCTCTAAGGCCAATTCCAGTCTGCTTCAGGTACACCCTAAGCCTTAGAGAGGCCCTGGCAAAACATGAACATAAGGACTCCGTAGCCTACTTCTTTCCCTGGCGATCAGGTGGGCAGGCACTACTGGAAGTGGGGAGTGCGTTTTCTGGTGCACAAACATTGGATAATAACGACTTCCGCAGCAAGCTTCACTGTTAACCCATTTGCTACCACGATCGAGCTAACTCATTCTTCAAAAGAGCCATCAGGTGCCCGAGGCAGAGTTAACTCGATCTGAGTGTATATGTCCATAAAGCTCCTGTACACCGTACGTGACAGCTGCAGCATGTGAAGTGCTGGGACGTCTGAGTCTTCTGCATACAAGTAGACATGTGCACAACGAAAAAATTAGTTCAGTTTCGGATCGATTCGTTATGTTTTTTAGGTCATTTCAAGGCCCTGTCCATGGCCTGTGGTGCTGAATACAACAGATTCAGCACCTCGGCCAATGGACAGGGACGCGGCGCCCAGTCTAAAGGAGTTATTCAGACAGAGTCGATCTGGCCCCAAAATTGCACTGAACAGTGAATTTCCCCGTACAGTGCATTTTTGTGTCCATTTGGGTATTCAGAGAGCAGGCAGTTCGCCAAATTTTGGCAAATTGCCTGCAGGTACGGTGCCTGTTCGACAGCTGAAATCCCCCATAGAGAAGCAATGGTTAATCTATTCACAGACACCAAACAGCAGAGAAATGTCAGTGAAATGCCCTGATGTTCGGTGGTTTCATTCGGCAGGTTTAATCAGGCGAATCCCATAGGCTTCAATGGTAAAAATATTCCCGTTTTTATCCAATATCTAATTAACCGTTTATTATTTTAATCTGCAGCAAAAAGTCTATTTAGATTTATTTTTTAGGACCTTTAATAATTTTTCTGGATATTTTCGCCAAAATCTTCTTTCGTTTTTTTTTTCCCCTGTAACAGCCCTTTTTATCATCATTCATAGGATCTTATATGTAAAGTCCAGACATTTTCATCCAATGATTTTTTTACAAACAGCGTTTAAATTTTGAAACTTTCAATCGTTTTTTCTTCTTTTTTTTTTTTTACCCCATTCGTCGACTTGTCTGCTTTTTCTGGACGTGTTCGGCGTGTTTTTGCGGTCGTCGAAATGAATTTCTTTTGTATTATTAGGCAAACTTTTTGATACTCAATTTTTCTTGAAAGACATTTTTTTAAATTCTGAAACAGACCATTTTATTATTTTTTTATAGAACCTTTTTTTTAATTATTTCACACATTTTAACGCATTTTTATTGGTTTAAACACCTTTTAAAGAGTAGAGTTTTTTGGGGGTTTTTTCTGCAGTTCGGCAGCGTTCAATTTGGCGTTTGTAGGGCTTATCAGAGGGCAGTGGAATCCATTGGGCTGTTTGGTGGTCGTCTTTCGGTGGCTCCACGTTTGACGCATTTTGGAGGCCCCAAACTAAATAGTGAATTTACCGCAGGTTTGGCGAATTGGTTTCGCCGAATCGCAGCGAAGTGTGCCGAACGAGAAAGCAAAGAAATTTCAGTGAAATGTCTTTGCTTTTTGAATAACCCTTTCAGTTTGTAGTTTGTGTGTGTACTTAACAAAAACACACCACGTGACAATATATACTACCTCGCGGTGACAGACACATTCCTTTACGATGATCTGTGTCACAGGTTTTGGATACACATGAGTAAGTTGATTAGAAACCTTTGCTTCTCCTGCACCGTAAAGGCAATGAGCCGGACGACCTTTATAATTCGTTATCGAAGCAAAAGTGTTACAGTTTAACAGGTCGTGGATTTCTGTGCATGCGCGCCGGCATTGTGTAACCTGTGCGCTCTCAGTGCTCGGTGACCTCATACAAAGCAAATAAATGGACAGACAAAAGACAGACAGGATAAAAATGAAGACTTTCCTGTTATCCAACATGTGGGACGAGCCCCAAACATTTTCTGTAACACACAGCAACAATGTAACCGAGCAAGGGCATTTATTATTGTTGTTATCATCGTTTTCCAGATCCAACACAACCTTCAGCGCTTTACGACATAAGAAGTCAAACAGACAAACCCATAATCACAAAGCATGATTTCGGTGCTTTGCGGTTCGGCCCATTTCTCCTCATTTCAGCGATTCCATTTTGCAGAAAATACGGCGAACTCACTATTTAGTGAATGGTCACCTTATTTTACTGAAATTGGAGTTGCCGAAGCAGTTATCGGATGTGAGCAAAACACCGCCGAATTGCGCTGATAAACAGCGAATTGGCATCAGCCAATTACGACGAACTTCAAGAAAAAAAAGAAGTCTCCTAATAGGATTATAAATCTGTATTAATATACAGGGTTATTCAAAGAGAGCCGAATGGCTGCCGAAAGGTAACCGAACGCTGAAAATCAGCGTATGGTTGCCTTTCTTGGCCATTCGGCTATTCAGAGAGCAGGCAATTCGCGAATGGCCAAATTCGCCAGGCGAATTGCCTGCACATACGGTGCCTGTTCGGTGCCTGGTCGAGGGCAGTGAATCCCCCATAGAGAAGCACTGCTTCGTCTATTCAGAGAACACAAACCAGCAGTGAAAGGTTGCCGAATTGCCCTGCCATTCGGTGGTTTCATTCAGCAGGTTTATTCAGGCGAATCCCATAAGCTTCAATGTTAAAAATATTCCCGTTTTAATTCAATATCTAATAAACCGTTTTATTATAATATTCTGCAGTAAAGAGTCTCTTTATCTATAGATTTATTTGGGATATTTTAAGCATTTTTCGGGGGTTTTTTGCCATCATTTTTTTTCCAAATATTTTGTAAATTTTTTTTTAAACGTTTGTTCTTTTTTCTGTAACAGACCTTTTTATTGCCATTCATTGGATCTTATATGTTAATTTCAGACATTTTGGCTCAGTAGTTTCTTTGCAAACAGCGTTTCACTTTTCAAACATTCAAGGGTACTGTTTCTTTTTTTTTCACTCCATTCGTCTGCGGTGTCGGCTTTTTCCGGTGGCTGCGCTGCGCTGTGATTGGCTCCTGCTCGGGTTTTTCCGGCATGCTCGGCGGGGTTAATCCAGATGTTTTTGCGGGTTTTCGGTGTGCCTTCGCCGGTTTTGCGGTGAGTTTTCGGCGGGTTTGTGGCGACTTTTCCCTGCACTACGACGGCCCTGTGGTGCTTGCTGAATACACCGCAGGGTCGCCGAAATGGGATCGCCGAATCGAACCGAATTGAGGAGAACGAAAAGTCACCGAACGTGCGGTGACTTTTCGAGTCTCTTTGAATAACCCTGATAGTAAAAATGTGTATAAATAATAAAAAATGTCCTAAAAAAAATAATAAAAAGGTCTGTTACGGAATTTAATAATGTCTTTTTTTTAAAAATGAAAAAAACAAAACGTCTTCTAAAAAATACAAAAAAGGTATTTTACAAAATTAAAAAATAAAAAGAATAAATGGTCTTTAAAACAAGAAATTAAAAAAAGATTAAAAGAAATTATTCCGTTTATTACATTGAATCCTATGTGACTCGTCTGTTTAAACCGAAACACCTAAAATCAGGGCATTTTGCCGAAATTTCTGCGCAATGGGGCGTTCTGTGAATAGAAGACACAACAGTCTTCTATGGGGAAATTTTAGTTCTGTCAAATTGCAGTGAATTGCAGCGTATTTAAATGTCAATTCACCAGTATTTGGCGATCTGACAGCTTAGTGAATAGACGAATTGCCCCGAAATTACACCGAACTGTGAAATTCACCATTCGTTGCAAATTAAGGGCCAATTCGGAGGTTAGTGAACCCTTTCGGGATTTAGAAGACAGAAGGTAGAGGTGCAGAGGGCCCTGCTCATAGGAGCATACCATTTCTGTATATTGATGACCTCATGAAGCAGAAATGGGATCAAGAGATGACACCACACTAACAGATAAAGGTTCTGGTACACTGCCAAGCTAAAAAAAGTCACGATATCCCATACCAGCCTGTTATGATCTGGGGTGGCTTCAGCCGGTCAGGTCTGGGTTCATAAATGTTATGTGCCGAAAAAATAAGGTCATGTGACTCCCTGAATATACTGAATGAGCAGGTTTTTCCATCAATGGGTTTTTCTCCCCTGATGGCACAGCGGGCATATTCCAAGATGGCAATGCCAGGATTCATCGGGCTCAAATTGTGCAAGAGTGGTTGAGGGAGCATGAGACATAATTTCACACATGGATTGGCCACCGCACAGTCCAGACCTTAACTCCCTCCATCTTTGTGCCCTCACCCTCCATGACATATGTTTTGGGACGGACACTGTAACAGGTTGGGGTCTGGTCCCCAAGATAACGTTACACTTGGCTCCTTTGATACTACTCTTGCCCCACTTTCAAACTGGCCATTTTTTGCCCTGGTTGGTGAAGAAGAGGAAATTAGTTGTCTGTGAGTAATATACTGTTGAAAACCCATGATATTCTAATATATGGTTTTGTTGGTCTTCTTGACGTTAACCAGGAGCCTAGCACCCCTGTCTTGTTGACCATGTTTGCTATTGGACGTCAGCTCTAACCAACACCTTGTATGGGGAAGGTAGACAGTACTGGCGCTCATGTGAAGGTTTGCTCTCACATCGTTAGGTTTAATTTACGTGTAACCAGATGTTTCCACTCCGCGTTGGTTACATAACAATCCCCTTCGTTGGCTGTAACCTGACCTGAAGGCAGCTGGCTTTTCTGACTTGATGTACATTATTGTGAAAGCTATTCTCCACACATATTCCATATCCCCATGGATGATTACTCCCTCATCCCAGCTGTCTGACAGTCGCTGGATGTTACAGACGGAGAAGCAGAAACCTGGACAAGGAGGATCTCCGACCGGTGTCCTCCAAAGCAAAATGGAGGAAGAGCACTCGCTGAACAGGGTGTCCAAATCACTGGTGCCACACATGACCTGGAGTGGCTCAAATCTCATATCACCTAACAACAGAGGGGACCAGGTACTCAGGACAGACCTTGATGGAGCTTCATTACATGGATGCCATCAGGTTTCAGCTAGGGATGTTCGTTTCGGGTTTCGGAATTTCGGAATTCTCACGAAATTTCCCGATTCGTGTCTTCGGATTCGACCGATTTTCCGAATCAGATCGGACCCGAAAATCGACAGATCCGAAAAGTTTTCCGAGCCGAAACGAAAAATTTTCGGAGTTTTCGAATGGACTTGAAATGTGTCAAATCGAAATTTATTTTTGCTCTATTAATGATTTCGGTTCCATTCGTGATTTCGGTTCCATTTCGGTAATTCTGGAAATCGTATATTTAACTATTATCGGTTATATCGCTGATTCTGTAAATTTTGTATTTGTAAATGCGTATCACTTGTTTCTTGTTTCCAATGATCCGATAATTCTGTCGATACGATAATACCGCACACAGGCGTGAAGGGAAGCCGTGAAATGCCTCAGCAGCGAAAAGGGTTAATTTTTTTTTGTCTGTTTTAAATCATTTTATTTGTTGTTTTTTTTTTCGTTTCAGATCATTTTCATCAACTATTTTTCCGTTTTAAAACCTTTTGTTCAGACCATTCGGGTCAGTTTAGCGTTTTTTAAATCGTTTTGTTCATTTTTTTTTGTTCCTTGGCTTTCATACCATTTTTTTAATGTGATTAAATAAAGTTGTGAAATGTATATTCATATGAAAAAAAGGATCTTTATTTAATTAAAAAAAACACGATAGAATCGCCAGAATTATCGTATCGACAGAATGAATTATCGGATCCGAAAAACAAACCAAAAATTTATTTTAAAAAAAGATATAAAGTATAAAAAAAGTAAACCATAGTAGTTTACGTCAAAACGAATAGAGTTAGACACTTTGAAACGAGGAGAACAGACGTTCCGAAAACAACGAAAATTTCCGAAATCACGAAAAGTCGATACAAAAAAACGAGCAAAGTGACCCGAAAACACGAAAAATGGTCGATATTCCGAAAAAAAAAATGTACACGAAAAACGAGCCGAACCGAACCGAAACAGAAATCGCTCAAAACGAGCCGAATCGAAAATTTTAAACATCCAAACAAATCGAACCGAAAAAAAAATCGGTGCACAAGCCTAGTTTCAGCTCAGGCACAAGCCTCTGTGAAGCCTTGTTCAATTTGAAAAAGGTTCGTACCTGTGCTGAAACGTTGTGATGACATCCAAGTTTTAAAGCTCCTTCACGGCGCATCCTGAGTGCCCGGCCCCTCTGTTTTCTTGAAAGGGATAGTCTGTTAAAGATACAGTTCTTATTTCTTGCCCTTAAATAATTGGGCAGAACGTGCTGGCAGCCTAATTATTTTTTTACATTTTTTAGGGACTCACAAACTTTATGTGCACATATTCCGATGCGCCTGTGCAGAGTGATGGATCGGAGTGGCACGCGCATGCACAGATCTGATCCATCGCTGCCTCTCTGGGAACGCTCGCTACAGCGATTGGTCTCAAAGGGTGACATCGACCACTCTCCGTGTGTGACGTCACTAGTGACCGATCTGGTGACTGGTTGCCGGGAAATTTCACCAGATCGGAGGGGGGAGAAGGGTGGGGGACTCCTCACATCCTGACCTCGTTGGGCGCCTTCGTGATCTTGTCATTCCTAAAGCCTGTACGCCTGATTTAGGTCTGAAAGGGTTAATGAATTTATATGGCCAGCAGGCAGTGTTCTTAGTAGGATCGGGAGCTTATTTGACCGGACCGGACCTGGACGCATTTTATAACAGGGTGACAAGCCGCCAGCTGGTAAATACAGCGAAGAAACATTCCAGTGATCACACGGTTCCACAAAGCGATAAGAGACGGTCGCGCCAAGCGCTCGGCAAGCAGATCGTAAATAAGATTAAAAAGCGATAGTGAAAAAAATCTTCCTTGAGGATATGTATTCAAAATAACGAGCGTGTGAGACGTGGGGATTACCGACCTGGGGCCCTGTTCCACACTCCGCTAAACAGAGCGTTTGAGCTGTGCTGCGTAATGGCCCGAGCGTAGCGTCCTGCGTCATACGAGACGCGAGCTCAGCAGACTTCTCCGACATACAATAGGGTGCGCTCAATTTATACAACTGTAACTGCCATGGATAGATAAAACAAGAGACTTATCCAGGAGTTGCTCCGCTCCTCTGTAATCTTTCCCCAGTCGTTCCAGTCCAGGGAGGAATTTCCACAATCCTTACTCCTATATCTCCAATGGAAATCCCATTTCTATTCACTGCTTGGTGTCCAGCAGGCTCTGTTAGGATCTCCTCAATACCGTCTTGGTATGGAACTCCTTTGGTGCAATATTGCTGTGGTTGTATAGCGCAAAGACGCACGGCTAGAGCTCAAATTAAAGTAAAGAATTAATTAAAATAAATTCAATAAAACAATCACATCATCCGACGCGTTTCGTCATTAGACTTTTTCAAGGAGCACCGTTTCTACGCAGTCCAATAGTTAAAGTGCCCTCTTTTTTTGTGCTTGTACATTAAGGTCTCCTATATTTTATACAGGAGACGTTAATGTGTAGCTCACAGGTGGAGAGCGAGCTATTCCATCCAGCTGGTCCTTCATCTGCGCCTGGAGTGTGTTTTTAGACGTGTATTTAAAAAGAATGTGGTTTAAAAATCGTGTCATTAAAAATGATGCTCCAATTCGGATGCGGCTGAGTTTGAATGCGCGTAATATGTCCACGGTCAAATTCTGTGCGCCAATAAGAAATGGAGCATCATTTAATTAGGGTTAAAAATAAAGATTAGGGCTAGAAATAAGGGCTAGGTTTAGGGTTAGAAATAAGGGTTAGGTTTAGGGTTAGAAATAAGGGTTAGGTTTAGGATTAGAAATAAGGGTTAGGGTTAGAAAATAGGGTTAGCATTAGAAATAAGAATTAGGGTTATAAATAAGGATTAGGGCTAGGAATTAGAGTTAGGTTTAGAAATAAAGATTAGGGTTAGAAATAAGGGCTAGGTTTAGGATTACAAATAAAGTTTAGGTTTAGGATTAGAAATAAAGATTAGGGTTAGAAAATAAGGTTAGAGTTAGAAAATAGGGTTAGGGATAGAAATAAGGGTTAGGGTTACGGTTAGAAATAAGGCTTAGGGCTAGAAATTAGGGTTAGGTTTAGAAATAAGGATTAGGTTTAGAAATAAGGGCTAGGTTTAGGGTTAGAAATAAAGGTTAGGTTTAGGATTAGTAATAAGGGTTAGGGTTAGGAAATAGGGTTAGCATTTGAAAATAGAGTTAGTTTAGAAATAAAGGTGAGGGTTACAGTTAGAAATAAGGATTAGGGCTAGAAATAACAGCTAGGTTTAGGGTTAGAAATAACGGCTAGGTTTAGGGTTAGAAATAAGGGTTAGGTTTAGGATTAGAAATAAGGGTTAGGGTTAGGAAATATGATTAGGTTTAGTTTTAGAAATAAGGGTTAGGGTTATAAATAAAGGATAGGTTTAGGGTTAGAAATAACGGCTAGGTTTAGAAATAAGGGTTAGATTTAGGATTAGAAATAAGGGTTAGGGTTAGAAAATATGGTTATATTTGGAAAATACAGTTAATGTTAGAAAATAGGGTTAGGGTTAGAAATAAGGGATAGGGCTATGATTAGAAATAAGGATTAAGGTTAGAAATAAGGATCAGGGCTAGAAATTAGATTTAAATTTAGGGTTAGAAATAAGGGTTAGGGTTAGAAAATATGGTTAGCGTTAGAAAATACAGTTAATGTTAGAAAATAGGGTTAGGGTTAGAAATAAGGATTAGGGTTAGAAGTAAGGATTAGGGCTAAAAATTAGGGTTAGGGTTAGAAAATAGGGTTAGGGTCAGAAAATAGGTTCAGTCTTAGAAAATAGGGTTAGCGTTAGAAATAAGGATTAGGGCTAGAAATTAGGATTAGGGCTACAAATTAGGGTTAAGGTTAGAAATTTGGATTAGGGTTAGAGATTAAGGTTAATTTTATGGTTAGAAATTAGGGTTAGGGTTTGTGTTAGACATTAATGCTAGGGTTAGAAATGTGAGTTAAAGTTAGAAATTCGGGTTAGTTTTTTAGGGTTAGTGTTAATAATTAGGGTTAGGGTTAAAGATTAGGGTTAGGTTAACATTTGAGCTTCTTTTAGGGTTAGGGTTACATTTATGGTTAGACTTGACTTTAACCCTTAACCCTAATATTCTGCTCCATTAATGCTTAATTTTTAGGTAACAGATTCTGCCCTTTCTTTTGATGTAAGTGCAGCATTTGACCCTAATTTCTAACCCTAACCCTGATTTCTCACCCTATCTAATAAAAATACAGCTCCATTTTGGCCTGGAGCATCAAAACCATCCGCGACTGAGTTTGAAGTGTCAAAAATCAACCACAGCTGAATTTTTATAGTGTGTCATTTTTAATGCGTGGTTTTTTTCATGTCTAAAAATTAGTAAACCCTTTCACGGATGCTTTTTTTCACAGACTGAAATGATCCCTGCTACTTAACATCCTACTGTGCGCAGCTGTGCAAGGGTGCTGCTGCATATCCACTAGTGATCTCACACACAGCGCCGGCCCGACAATGGAGCAGCGCGGGCTACAGGCGGCAAATATTGCACAGCGGCAAATTTTGCCACCGCCGCCATCTTGATTTACAACACTACACTATTTTTTCGCCAGCGCGGCAGAAGCATCTACTTTGGTGGCCGCCACATGGCTACATTGCATGCCGCGGACCGCGCCCACCCTCCCACACGCATGCCAGGCATGCATCCACTGGAGCACGGGCCGCGGCCGCGGATAGATCCTCTGTCTTCCTCTTCAGCACGCAGTTGTTTTGAGGTGACCGAGCCACCGTGTTGTTGACAGGCCCTGGAGGACTGGACCAGCCACTGCCAGCGCCAACGACCAGTGTCTGCAAAAGTAAGCTGGGAGGGATCTCTGCTTGAGGTGAGACCGAGCTGGGGGCAATATATCCATGAGAGCTGCAGCTGGGGGCAATATATACCCATGTGAGCCTGGGGGCAAATATATCAATGAGAGCTGGGTACCATATATACCCAAGAGAGCTGGGGGCAATATATACCCATGAGAGCTGGGGGCAATATATACCCAAGTGAGCTGGGGCAATATATACCCAAGCGAGCTGGGGCAATTATATATACCCATGTGAGCTGGGCTGGAAATATATACCCATGTGAGCTGGGGGCAATATATACCCATGAGAGCTGGGGCAATATATACACAAGTGAGCTGGGGGCAATTACATATACCCATGTGAGCTGGGCTGGCAATATATACCCATGTGAGCTGGCAATATCTACCCATGAGAGCTGGGGGCAATATATACCCAAGTGAGCTGGGGGCAATATATCCATATCAGCTGGGGCAATGTATCCATATCAGCTGGGGGCAAAATATACCCATATGAGCTGGGGGCAAAATATACCCATATGAGCTGGGGCAATATATACCCATGTGAGCTGGGGGCAATATATACCCATGTGAGCTGGCAATATATACCGATATGAGCTGGGGGCAATATATCCATATGAGCTGTGGGCAATATATACTCATATGAGCTGGGGGAAATATATCCATATGAGCTGGGGGCAATATATACCCATATGAGCTGGGGGCAAATATATCCATATGAGCTGGTGGCAATATATACCCATATGAGCTGGGGCAATATATCCATATGGGCTGGGAGCAATATATCCATATTAGCTGGGGCAATATATACCCATATGAGCTGGGGGCAAATATATCCATATGAGCTGGGGCAATATATATCCATATGAGCTGGGGGGCAATATATCCATGTGAGCTGGGGGCAAATATACTCATGTGAGCTGGGGCAAATATATATATCCATGTGAGCAGGGGGAAATATATCCATATACTCAGGG
This sequence comes from Leptobrachium leishanense, assembly GCA_009667805.1. Lineage (NCBI taxonomy): Eukaryota > Metazoa > Chordata > Amphibia > Anura > Megophryidae > Leptobrachium > Leptobrachium leishanense. The sequence goes on from CM019064.1 coordinate 448,626,407, forward strand.
TGTGTGTGTCTTTTTAGGGGCTCCTCCATATATTCAGGGTGTGTGGGTGTGTTTTTAGGGTTCCTCCATATATTCAAAGTGTGCTGGTGTGTTTTTAGGGGCTCATCCATATATTCAGGGTGTGCGGGTGTCTTTTTAGGGTCTCCTCCATATATTCAGGGTGTCCAGGTGTGTTTAGGAGCTCCTCCATATATTCAGGGTGTGTGGGTGTCATTTTAGGGGGCGCAGCATTTCAGCCTCCACCCCCGGCAGCACAATGTCTTGGGCCAGCCCTGCTCACACAATACCATCTCTCTGGGAGTTGGCAGACAGATAGGCTGGTCAAGGTTTATAAACAAAAAAGGTGGTAGGCGCCCTTGCTTGTACCACCACCAGTTCCCCACAGCCAACCAGAAGATCAGTGGTTTCTCCCAAACCAGTGTAATAACAATTGGAAAATACGTATCTGGTGGCGCAATGGTAGTCGATGTTGGGTCATATGGTGGTTTTCTTATATCACATCATCCATATGGGTATCATAAAAAAGAAGCAAAATGGCGTAATAGTGCAGAGCGTACTGTACAATATATAATAAGAATTATTATAGGTGATTCCACTCGAAAGAAAAGAGCCCCACGACTGGCTCTGAGTGGGTAGGCTCGATTGGGTACTTTGCGTCTGTATTTTCGAGGTGACCCACACCCCTGAATGAAAGAATCTTCTCCCAATTAGGGATGAGCCGAACACGTCCGAGTTCGGGTTCGTATCCCAAACCCGAACATTCCAAGTGTTCGAATCCGAATCCGAACCCGAACTCAATACAAGTCAATGGGGCTGAAAATTCGGTTTTTAGAGCGCCCTCCAAGAGGGCATATATGCTAGATATTTGCCATAAAAGGTGTATGGGGGTCCGGGTAGTGCCCTGGGGGACAGGAAACAAGGACAAAAAGTTTTTAAAAAAAACATTTTTAAAGGGACAGTGAGTTTTCCATGAAATAAGGGTTAAAAATAAAAATGAAAAATTCCTTCAATTATCGTGCCTAGGAGGTCCCCATAACCTGCCCGTGAAGTGGCGGATTTCTAGGATGTATAGAAACACTTGAAAACAAAAAAATGACGTTTCAAATGACGGTAAATGCTTTTCCTTTAATCTATCTATAAACAACTGCTTGGGGCGGCAGTCTGTATGAAAAGAGGAGACATTTTCAGACACGTAGAAAAAGTTTAGTGATTTTTTTGGCTAAATTATTGTGAAACTTATGCAGGCTTTGGATGAAAGTAACAATAGGTGCTTTAGAATTGGGCCTTTAGCGTCGGCAACAGTGCCGTCACACCATAACCCCTCTGAGGATATGAATCTGATACAGGCGTCAGTGGCAGTGCACCCAAATATTGTGCTTTTGGTGCCAGGCCTGCAAGTACTATCATACAGTATCCCCTCTGTAGTATTGTGGAAGAATGCAGGGGTGGATCTTGCGGTCCTATATTAGAAAGATATGAATCTGGTAAAGGCGTCAGTGCACCCAGATATTCTGCCTTTGGTGCCAGACTGCCAGGCCAGCAAGTATCATCATACAGTAACCCCTCTGTAGTTTTGTGGAAGAATGCAGGGGTGGACCATGTGGTCCTATATTAAAAAGATATGAATCTGGTAAAGGAGTCAGTGCACCCAGATATTGTGCTTTTGGTGCCAGACTGCCAGCAAGTACTATTATCATACAGTAACCCCTCTGTAGTATTGTGGAAGAGTGCAGGGTTGAACCCTGCTGTTCAAAAAATTAAAATGATATAAATCTGACACAGGTGTCAGTGCAGCCAAATATTGTGCCTTTCATGGCAGAAAGTGCATTCACACCGTAACCCTTTTGTGGTATTGTGGAAGAGTTCAGTGCTGGAGGTTTTGTGCATGCAGAAGACATCTCCGATCCATTCCATTACGTCAGCATCAGGGGATTGATAACTGCTGATCCAGGACTGATTCATTTTTATAAATGTCAGCTGGTCTACAGAGTCGGTGGACAGACGCACTCTTTTGTCTGTGACAAAACCTCCAGCGGCACTGAACGTCCTTTCAGAAAGCACGCTGGATGAAGGGCAACCTAGTAGCTGCATAGCATATTGGCTAAATTCTGGCCAGTGATCCAATCTCAACACCCAGTAAGCCAGTGGATCATCTGCTGGAAAGGTATCCAGGTCTGCCCTTGCCCCTAGGTAGTCCTGCACCATATGGTGAAGATGCTGGCAATGGGGGCGTACATTTGACGTCCCTGTGCGTCGTGCACTAAAAAAATTAAAAAATGCATCAGTCGAGCGGCCCTGGCCTTCACCACTATTCCTCTGATCATCTGCAGCCTCCGAAGCACGTGTGTCATCACTTGGTAACCTACCAGTGCCTGGAAAGGTGTTACACAAGTGTCGCTTTAGAGCGTCCTCAAGTTTTTTCATCCTGTGCTCCCTCTGTGCGGGCAGGATGAGCTCTGCAACTTTACCCTTGTATCGTGGATCAAGAAGGGTTGGCAACCAGTAATGATCTCTCTCCTTGATAGCACGAATCCTGGGGTCCTTTAGCAGGCTTTGATCATAAGGGAGCCCATGCAGCGTAGGTTGGAGGTGGCATTAGCTTCCGAGTCTTCCTGGTCAATGAGATGACGTATCGTGCACTTCCTCCTCACAGCCATGCCACATCTATAATTCCCCGCAGAGTGTGCTCCAGCAGGAATACTAAAGGAATTGTGTCACTGATGCATGCACTGTCCCTGCTCACCATCCTCATTGCCTCCTCAAATGGTGACAGTACAGTGCATGCATCCTTGATCATCAGCCACTGCGGGGGGGAAACAAGTTGACCTGAACCTGTCCTTGTGCCATACTCACACAGGTACTCGTTGATGGCCCTCTGCTGCTTGTGCAGATGCTGCAGCATTGCTAATGTCGAGTTCCACCTGGTGGGCATGTCACAGGTCAGACGGTTTGTGGGAAGGTGGAATTCTCTTTGAATTTCTGCCAGGCGAACGCTTGCTGGGAATGACCGTCTGAAGTGGCTGCAAACTTTTCTGGCCTGGCTGAGTGAGAAGCTCTGGCAGCCCTGGGTACTTGGTTAGGAAACGCTGTACCACTAGAATTAGGACGTGTGCTACGCATGGTACATGAGTCAATTTACCCTTGCGTAGGGCGGAGAGAAGGTTGCTGCCATTATCGCAGACGATCATTCCCAGCTGAAGCTGGCATGGTGTTATCCATCTCTGCACCTGCCCCTGCAGAGCTGACAGAATTTCTGCCCGGTGTGGCTCCTGTCCCCTAAACAAACCAGCTCAAGCACAGTATGGCATCTTTTTGCTTGAGCCATTGCGTAGCCCCTGCCACGCGTCGGTTTAACTGCCACTTCGCCAGAGACAGAGAAGGAGGAGGAGGAGGAGGAGGAAGAGGTGGTGGAGCAGACAGACCTCATACAAGCAGCTTTCTGGAGGCGTGGTGGATGAACAAGCTCCAGCACAGAGCCCCGTCTTGGATCCTTTCCAGCTGCAATCAGAGTTACCCAGTGTGCCGTGAAGGAAATGTAATGACCCTGTCCATGCTTGCTGGACCACGTGTCTAAAGTCACATGCACCTTGTTGCTGACTGCCTTTCCTAATGACTGGATAACATTGTCTTCCACGTGCTGGTATAGTGCTGGAATGGCCTTGCGTGAAAAGTAATGGCGTTTTGGAACCTGCCATTGTGGTACAGCACATTCAGCAACTGCGGCAACGTAATCTGACTGCGTAAATCTTCAACTGATGGGATGATGTCACATTCTGAGGAAGGAGCTGGTACATCCATTACTGTAGCATCATCCCTGTCAGTGGAGGTTGTAGGCAATGACAAGGAAGGACATACAGTGGGGGTAGAGACAGATGAGGAGGAGGAGGACCTACGCAAAGTTTTGCGCCAATGGGATGTGTGGCAGGAGGTCATATGTCACCTCAAGCATTTGGTACCCAAGTGTCCGGTGTCTTTCCCACGGTTAAACCTCATCTGACATAGATTACAAATAGCAATGGTGGGATCTGCTGCACATTTATTAAAGAACTCCCAGCAGACAGCAGAGTTCCTGCGTGTGTGCTTTAAGACAACAGCGCTCTGCACCGGAGCAGCTCTGACATCTGATGCCTTGGACTGGCTAGTGCTACGGTTGGTCATAGAGGATGTTGTGCCTCGTGTTTGCTGTGCCTACTCCTCCTCCCCCTCCTCCTCACTTGATTCCTCTGTTCGATCTGGCACCCAGGTGGAGTCAGTGACCTCATCATCAATGTCATCTTCACCCCCTATCCTCGTCACTGGAGCCAACTTGGCAGTATGCTGCAGCTGCTGGGGCAACATGAATGCCAGTTATCCTCAACCTCAGAGATTGAATCAGAGCACTGTACTTGCTGCGCATCCTCAAGCAGCATGTCACTCTCATTGTAGTCAAACAATTCAGCTGACTCCTCCGTGTGTGATAGTGAGGCTACGGCAGGAGTAGCTGTGGACATGGAGGCTGCATTAGATGTTTTGGCAGCTGAGGTGGACTGTAAAGCACTACAAGCCTGGCTGGCAGAGGACTCGGAGGATGAGGATGGCCTGGTTAGCCAATCCACCAAATCCTCAGTATGTTGCTGCTGCTTAAGACGGCCAGCACCAGTTAGAAAGGACAAGCGTGCCCCTGCAGAGGATGCACCACATCCACCACGACCAGAGGCAAAGCCTCCCGACACAGGGGCTGCTTGCCCTCTTATCTGTGTCTGGGAGCGTCTGCCTGTCCTTTATGTTCTTTCAGACATAGTGAGTGATATATAGATTAAATATATACAGAACTCTGATTCAATTCTGGTATAAAGATTAAAGATTAACAGAACTCTGGTATGACTCAGTGAGACACCCTGATAGCTGGCAGCCAGTGACAAGACACAGATTACAATTCCCTCCTATAAATCAGTGAGACCCCCCTGATGGGTGGCAGTGAGAAGACACAAATTACAATTTGCATAAATCTGCTAGAAGTATGTGGGACCCCCTGATGGGTGGCAGTGAGAAGACACAGATTACAAATCTCAGAAACCTCCTATAAATCAGTGTGACCCCCTGATGGGTGGCAGTGAGAAGCCACAGATTACAAATCTCAGAAACCTCCTATAAATCAGTGTGACCCCCTGATGGGTGGCAGTGAGAAGAGACAAATTACAATTTGCATAAATCTGATAGAAGTATGTGGGACCCCCTGATGGGTGGCAGTGAGAAGCCACAGATTACAAGTCTCAGAAACCTCCTATAAATCAGTGTGACCCCTTGATGGGTGGCAGCCAGTGAGAACACATGGATTATAACAATTCCCAAATATTTTGTAGAAATTAGTGACCCCCAAAATACATGGTGGCAGTGACAAGACACAGATCACCTCAATTCCCAAATGTTTTTTAGAAATTAGTGACCCCAAAATACTTGCTATCAGTGACAAGAGACAGATCACCTCAATTCCCAAATATTTTGTAGAAATTTGTGAGTTCCCCAAAATACTTGCTGGCAGTGACAAGACACAGATCACCTCAATTCCCAAATGTTTTGTGGAAATTTGTGAGACCCCCAAAATACTTTCTGGCACCAGTGACAAGACACAGATCACCTCAATTCCCAAATGTTTTGTAGAAATGAGACCCCCCCAGACCTCCCCAGTAGCGTGGCAGACCGGCAGTAAGAACACACAACAACAATCTCCTATGAAATCTCCTCTCAAATGCGTGCTGAAGCGGTGTGTGGAAACCTTATATAGTGTGTTGCGGGACTTAGCTCTGTGAGCCCATGATTGGGCAAAATTTGCCCAATCAGGACTCTGAGCCGTGATTGGCATACTGTTGAACCTGTCTTGCACCAGACCTGTGGTCAGGTGCAAGGCTGTAGCCAATTACGAGCTTCAGGCCAGTGGGAAAGTGCATTGTGGACCATTGTGATGCATTGTGGTCTAACATGCGCCGAACACCCGGAAATGTTCGGAGTTCGCGAGCAGACCGAACAGGCTAAGTTCGGTCCGAACTCCGAACCGTCCAAACCGAACAGCTCATCCCTACTTCCAATAGAGGTATATGGAAAGACATAAAAATTAAAAACAAGACGAACTTCCTTGTGCAGACCCACTATCAAATAAGTGGAGATGCAGATTATGAAGTGTAAACTCACATTTGGTGGAGCTTAAAGCCAAGCTCTTGGTGGGAGTGCCTGTGGACTTATTAACAGGTTAAGTCCATAAAAACCTTCGAAATTCCAGAACATTGGGTACTTGTGCTTAGTAATAAAATTTATTAAAACACAATAATTAAAAGAAAAATAGACCTGGCACAGCCAGATGACCAGCATGTGTTTCGCCAAGTTCTATGGCTTCCTCAGCTGGTTTACAGGTATTTCTAAACAGACCATATATATATAGTGCCCTCTTAATAGTAAGATTGTCCCCACATGTTTCAATTTGTCCACAGGCACTCCCACCAAGAGCTTGGCTTTAAGCTCCACCAAATGTGTGATATAAGAGAACCACCATATGACCCCAGAGCGACTACCAACGCGCCACCAGATACGTATTTTCCAATTGGTCCAGGTATATAACTAGGCAAAGTAGGCTTATGCCCACTGCCACCCACCACAAGGGGGATATTGTGCGCCCTGTTCTATAAAGGTAGGGGGAAGGGGGGCATTATATTTTCCTTTATTAAATTTGTAAAGCAACGTGCCGCCTTTGTAAAAATAAATAAATAAAAGTTGTAATTAAATTAAATTTCTTAAAATATTTTTTATTTTACTTTTTTTTTTTTACAGAGCAAGTCAATTCCTGTATTCCTGTATTCTTGTATTCCTGTATTCTTGTATTCCTGTGTTGGACCCCATTCTTTGTAAAAGACATGTTAAAAAAAGCAAAAATAATTTTTTAAAAATTACACTTTTTAAAAATAAGACATTTTTTAAAAAAATCTCCGTTCATTTTTTCTTTTTCATTTTTGCCGAGAGGGGGGTGTACTCTAAATTGATGTGCCTACAGGCTCCTGCGATGTACATCCGGCCCTGTTGGCTATCACTTTTACATGTACAGGTGCACAGAGGGTAGAGGGAAAAAAAGAGTCAGAGGAAAGGGGCACAGAGGGAAGAGGAAAGAAAGGGTCACAGAGGGAAGAGGAAAGAAAGTGTCAGAGGAAAGGGGCACAGAGGGAAGAGGAAAGAAAGAGGCAGAGGAAAGGGGCACAGAGGGAAGAGGAAAGAAAGAGACAGAGGAAAGGGGCACAGAGGTCAGAGGTACAGACGAACGGTGCACAGAGGGCAGAGGCACAGTGGAAAGGGGCACAGAGGGCAGAGGAAAGAAAGAAAGAGGCAGAGGAAGGTTCACAGAAAACAGAGGAAAGACAGAAAGAGGTGGAGTAAAGGGGCAGAGAGGGCAGCAGAAAGACAGAAAGAGGCAAAGCAAAGACAGAAAGAGGCAAGGAAAGAAAGAAAGGTGCAGAGGCAATAAAGAAAGGGGCAGAGGAAAGAAAGATTCAGAGGGAACAAAAGGGGCATAGAAAAGAAAGAGATGCAGAGGGCAGAGAAAAGACAAAGAGGCAGAGGAAAGGGGCACAGAGGGCAGAGGAAAGACAGTGTCATGTTCCCAGTCGCCAGTGCAGGTGTGTCACGGATCCCCCTGATTACCAAGATGGTGGTCCCTTTACGCAGACCGCTCACTACCCTTCCGATCCTTAGAGTGGTCGGCACGTCTAGACAGGCTACTAGGATGGTAGTACAGAGCACATACAACATACAAGGGGTGGTCTGGTGTGCTTGGGGTGCCACACGGACTGACCTCCGTACCAGAATAGAGGAGTGATACAAATGCCAGGGGTCGAGACACAGAATAATCGTTTTGCCAATGCCAGGGTTTGGTACACAGAGTAATCGTTTTTCCAATGCCAGGGTTCGGTACACAGAGTAATCGTTTTGCCAATGCCAGGGGTCGAGACACAGAATAATCGTTTTGCCAATGCCAGGGGTCGAGACACAGAATATCGTTTTGCCAATGCCAGGGTTCGGTACACAGAGTAATCGTTTTGCCAATGCCAGGGTTCGGTACACAGAGTAATCGTTTTGCCAATGTCAGGGTTCGGTACACAGAGTAATCGTTTTGCCAATGTCAGGGTTCGGTACACAGAGTAATCGTTTTGCCAATAACACACAAGAGCTCTGCGGGAAGTAACTACCACGACAGGGCACCAGTGAGAATGTGAAGCCGGGCTTTAAACTCTGCGGGTCCGCGTCATGCGCCTGGCCCCGCCCCGCCGCCCCACGTGTGCGGAAGCGTTCCGCGATATCACTCGGCGCCTGGCCAGCGAGCAGCGAGGAAGCCGCTGCCAGGCGCCGGGGGTGTGCGGGGGCCACCGTCACAGAACCCCCCTCTACGGGCGGCCACTGGACGACCCCCAGGGGCACAGGGATGAGCCAAATAGAAGGCCTTCACCAAGCGAGGGGCATGAACCTCAGTAGCCGGAAGCCAAGAGCGGTCCTCCGGACCGTAACCCACCCAATCCACTAAGTACTGAAGGACCCCCTAGAAACCCTGGCGTCCAGAATGGCCTTAACCTCAAACTCCTCCTCGCCCTCCACAGAGACCGGAGGAGGGGGGACATGGGCCCTGGTGTATCGATTACACAAAAGCGGTTTTAAAAGGCTCACGTGGAACACGTTGTGTATCCTGATATGGAGGGCAGTGCCAAGGCATAGGAGACCGGGCTGAGTCGCCGCAGTATCTTGTAAGGGCCTATGTATCTGGGGGCTAGTTTCATCGATGGCACTAAGAGCTTAATGTTCCGCGAAGAAAGCCAAACCCTGTCCCCGACTTGATACACAGGTGCTGGTCTCCTACGTCTATCGGCCTTCGTTTTCTGGACAATACTGCTCCTCTCTAGTGCCTGTTTAACCCTCCTCCAGGTCTCAGTCAATGACGCCAAGTGCTCATCCAGAGCAGGAATCGCGGTATCAGAAAATGCAGAGGGAAGCACGGGAGGATCAAATCCGTAAACTGTGAAGAAAGGGGAATAACCACTGGCTTCACTCACGGCACTGTTTAGGGCGTACTCGGCCCAAGGTAGCAGGTCTGACCAATTATCCTGTCGTTCAGATATGAAACACCTGAGATATTTCTCAATATTTTGATTGCCCTTTCTGCTGCCCCGTTCGTTTGGGGTGATAGGCCGAGGAGAAGGACAGGTCTATTCCCACGTTCTTGCAGAACCCCCTCCAGAATCTGGAGACGAACTGGGTCCCCCTATCAGAAACAATCCCAAGAGGGATACCGTGTATGCGGACCACGTTGGCGACGAAAATGGGCACCAGCTCGGCTGCTGACGGTAGCTTCCGAAGAGGAACATAGTGACCCATTTTGGAAAAGCGATCTATAATCGTGAGTATAACAGTATTCCCTCTGGACTCGGGTAACTCTACTATAAAATCCATGGCTATCTGCGACCATGGTCGTTCGGGAATAGGCAGGGGCTGGAGTAAACCAATGGGCGCTGTCTTAGGACTTTTATTTCTTGTGCACACCTCGCATACGGCTATGTAATCTTTAATATCCCGGCGCATCGTGGGCCACCATAGCAGTTTTTGGATGCTAGCCACCGTTTTGGTGATCCCCATGTGTCCAGAGGTTTTATTGTCATGGTAAATTTTAAGGACTTCTTCCTCTCCTTCTCAGGTACAAAGAGCTTCGCGGGAGGCCTCCCCCCGGAGCCTTATCTTGGATAGTCTGCAATCGAATCATCAGAGGGGATGAGACACTGATCGTGGTAGAGGCTATAATCCTTTCCTGAGGTACAATGGGATGTTGATCCTGAACGTTATGTTCATAGGATTCGTACTGTCTAGATAACGCATCTGCTTTAATGTTTCTTGACCCAGGTCTATATGTGAGGACAAAATTAAAGCTTGAAAGGAATAATGACCATCTCGCTTGTCTGGCATTCAACCGCTTAGCGTCACCAATGTACGTGAGATTCTTATGATCGGTAATGATGACAATGGGGTCCCTAGACCCCTCCAATAAGTATCTCCACTCCGTCAAGGCTGCGATAACTGCTAACAACTCTCTGTTTCCGATATCATAGTTCCTCTCTGCCGGGGACAACTTTCGGGAATAGAAGCCGCATGGATGCAAGGGTTTGTCGGGTGCCTCCCTTTGGGACAAGACTGCGCCAAGACCTAGCTCGGAGGCGTCAACTTCAACTTGAAAAGGCAGAGCCGGATCAGGATGTCGGAGAACAGGGGCAGTCGTGAATGCCTGTTTGAGGACCTCGAAGGCTTGCCTGGCCTGGGGTGTCCATTTCTGATTCCCCACCCCTTTCTTAGTCATGGCCGTGAGAGGAGCTACCAAGGCCGAAAAGTCTTTGATGAACCTTCGATAATAGTTGGTAAAACCTAGAAACCTCTGGATGGCTTTAAGACCTTGGGGTAGGGGCCAGTCGAGGATTGCCGACAATTTACCAGGATCCATCTGAAACCCCTCAGGGGTTATGATATACCCAAGGAAGTGCACCATCTCTAAATCAAATAGGCACTTTTCTAATTTGCAGTATAAGCCGGCCTTCAATAGTCTCCTTAACACTTGTTGCACATGGGCGTGATGGGTCTCCTTATCTGGAGAGTATATCAGGATGTCATCGAGATACACTATGACGAATGTTTGCAGAAAATCCCTTAGGGTGTCATTTATGAGATCCTGAAACACAGCTGGAGCATTACATAACCCAAAGGGCATCACCAGGTATTCGTAATGCCCGCTACGCGTATTAAAAGCCGTCTTCCACTCGTGCCCCTTTTCACCCTTATCAGATTGTAGGCCCCGCGTAAATCGAGCTTCGTGTATATACGGGCCCCTTTCAGTCGGTCGAACAACTCTGTTATAAGGGGGATAGGATATGCATTTCTTATGGTTATTCTGTTTAAACCTCTATAATCTATGCATGGTCGCAAGTCTCCCTCTTTTTTGGAGACGAAAAAGAAACCAGCTCCTGCTGGGGAGGAGGACCGTCTAATGAATCCACGCTCAAGATTCTCTTTTATATATTCCTCCATAATATCGTTCTCCTTTTGCGACAAGGGGTATACATGTCCTCTGGGAGGCATAGTACCGGGGAGTAACTCTATGGCACAGTCATACGGGCGATGTGGTGGTAAAACCTCAGTCCTGGCCTTCGAAAAAACCTCCTTTAATGCCTGATAACAGTCAGGGACTACTGTGGATAAAGGAGGTGCTGTGGCGATATTAAGGCTACCAATAACGGTGACTCTGCCCATGCATTTCAACTGGCAACGGGACCCCAACATTTTATGTCTCTCTGGACCCAATCAATCACCGGGTTATGCTTAGTCAACCATGGAAACCCTAGGACGACGGGGCATGAGGGAGAGTCAATAATCTGGAACCGTATGGTTTCCTGGTGCAAAACCCCTGTTTTCATGCATACCTCTATGGTGTCGTGGGTGATATGGGGACATGACAAGGGTTTCCCGTCTATGGCCTCCACCAGTAGAGGTCTTTCTTTGAACTAGAGGCATGAGGTTCTTGGAGGCAAACACCCTATCCATAAAGTTGCCTGAGGCTCCAGAGTCTAGGACGCCTCAGTCTCGAGGTGTACCCTCCCAGGTTAAGGAGATGGGCAACAGAATCCGGGTTTTTTTTTTTCGTTATCGACAAGGAGGCATAGAGCGAACCGATTACCTGGCTAGTAGGTGTTCTCTGGCCCGGCTTGCCAGTGTCACCCCTGCCACCCTTGGGTCTTTGAGGACATTGAAGACGAAAATGCCCTGCCCGGCACAGTAGAAACAGAGCCCCTTTCCCTTCTGTAAGTTCTCTCAGCCTCTGAAATACCTGTTCTACCTATCTGCATAGGTTCCACGACCGGTAGATCGGTTCTTACTGGCTCTGGAGTACCTGACGTATTGGTGTGTCTGGGTACCAAGGGTAAAGGAGGCAAAACCCTTCTGGGTCTGTCTCTAGAATGCCTCCTGTCCCTAATTTGGTCGTCCATGGCAATACAGAAATCAACCAAATGGTCCAGATGTTCTGGCAACTTCAAGGGAGCCAGCTCAAACATCAAGGCCTCGTTCAGGCCTTCGGTAAATGCCAAGGTTAGAACGTCGTTAGGCCAGTGTACCTCAGAAGTCAAGGTCTTAAATTCTATAGCATAGTCGGAGACTCTCCTATTACCTTGCTTAATGTGGAATAAGGACCTGCCTGCATTGGTGGCCCTTCTAGAGGGATCAAACGTACGTTTTAGTTCAGAGGTAAAGCCCTCATAGTCATATATGACGGGCTTTTTGTTTTCCCACAATGGCGTGGCCCACAGTAACGCTTTATCAGTTAAATGGTTAATTAGGTAGCCTACTTTGGCCTTATCGGATACACAGGACCCTGGATTGTTCTCGAATAGAATCTCTAGTTGGGTCAAAAAACCCCGACACAGGTTAGGCGTACCATCATAGCGTACGGGCGCCTTCATACTGAGCCTACACCCCTCGGGTGAGGCCGAACTGGCCCTAGGTACTACTGGTTCTGGAGGACTTGCAGCACCAGTAGTGGGATCGATTCAACAGGGTTTGCAGAGCAAGAGCAATTTGGTCCATCCTGTGGTCCTGCTCTTCTTGTCGGGCTGCAATTCTTGTCAACTGAGATGAGAGGTCTGCGGGATCCATTGGCCCTGTCGTAATGTCACGGATCCCCCTGATTACCAAGATGGTGGTCCCTTTACGCAGACCGCTCACTACCCTTCCGATCCTTAGAGTGGTCGGCACGTCTAGACAGGCTACTAGGATGGTAGTACAGAGCACATACAACATACAAGGGGTGGTCTGGTGTGCTTGGGGTGCCACACGGACTGACCTCCGTACCAGAATAGAGGAGTGATACAAATGCCAGGGGTCGAGACACAGAATAATCGTTTTGCCAATGCCAGGGTTTGGTACACAGAGTAATCGTTTTTCCAATGCCAGGGTTCGGTACACAGAGTAATCGTTTTGCCAATGCCAGGGGTCGAGACACAGAATAATCGTTTTGCCAATGCCAGGGGTCGAGACACAGAATATCGTTTTGCCAATGCCAGGGTTCGGTACACAGAGTAATCGTTTTGCCAATGCCAGGGTTCGGTACACAGAGTAATCGTTTTGCCAATGTCAGGGTTCGGTACACAGAGTAATCGTTTTGCCAATGTCAGGGTTCGGTACACAGAGTAATCGTTTTGCCAATAACACACAAGAGCTCTGCGGGAAGTAACTACCACGACAGGGCACCAGTGAGAATGTGAAGCCGGGCTTTAAACTCTGCGGGTCCGCGTCATGCGCCTGGCCCCGCCCCCCGGCGCCCCACGTGTGCGGAAGCGTTCCGCGATATCACTCGGCGCCTGGCCAGCGAGCAGCGAGGAAGCCGCTGCCAGGCGCCGGGGGTGTGCGGGGGCCACCGTCACAAGGTGCGCCTAATCAAGAAGTCTGCACCTCCCTACAAAAGAGCAAAGCACCATGGGTTGCATTGCTTGCCTGCCTGACTCCAAAGCTGCAATAAGCCTCCTGCCTTCTAACCTGAAATTACAGAACCTTCTACTGATTACCCATTGCCGAACCCCTGCTTTAAACTTCTGGACTTTGTCTTTGCTGAACCCATATATCTGATTACCTGTTGCCGACCTCTTGCTTTAAACTACTGGCCTTTGCCTTCTGCTGAACCCCTCTATTGACTACCTGCTGCCGAATATGGATGAGCTGTTCGATTCGAACGGTTCGGAGTTCGACCCGAACTTTGGGTGTTCGAAAGTTTGCGAACTTCGAACTTTTTGGGTGTGTTCGGTTCGAGTTAGAAAAAAAAAAGAAATTTTGAAAAAAGTATAGAAAATGCTTAAAAAATACTAAAACATCTAGAAATAAAGAGACTGTTTACTGCAGAATATTATAAGCAACGGTTTATTAGATATTTAATTAAAAACGAATGTGTACGTGCAAAGATTCTCAACTCTAAATGACCTATGTTTTTCAAATGTCATAACAACAACAGATGTTTTAGTCTGGTCTAATCAATTTGATACATTGTAGACTATACTGAGGGTGAGGGGGTGGTGTCTGCTTCTGATTTGGATTTGAGAAGTGTTAATTTCCCTCCTAAAACTTCTAATATGCTGTATTTCACCGCTGTGTGCTCAGCTCATTTTTACCGCTTTCGCTCATCATGTTGAAACGCGATTTTGAAGCCACATTTTGTTAAATGACCGACATGTTAGATAGCGTTCTTTTCGGCAGACTCCGCAGATTCATAATATATCATTTTTATATGTATACGTCCTGTCCTGGCTGTATATTATGAAAAAAATGCAATAAAAATAGAATTTTTAATCATCTGCAGTGTGTAAAGTGTTGTTTTTTTTCACATTTTAGCACATGAGCGTTTGCGGTTATGCTTTCTATGGGGCACGCTTGTACAAAAATTAGAAATGGGGACTTGTTACATTTTGTGGGGGGAACTACGTGATTTATAGCAAACACACGCCATAGAAAAAAATCATTAGTGCATCATCGTTCACATTATAATTGCAACGTGAACAATATTGCTGCATTAATAAAAATAACACACAAAAAAAATACATGTTTTTATTTTTTTTTAATTTTTTTTACTTTATACCTGGTCATGTTGGGTATCATTCGAAAGGCCATGCTTAGGCCTTTCGATTGACACCCTCCATGACCCACTAGATGCCTGGAGATATCGGGGTTCAAATGAACCCCCTATCTCCACCAGGGGATTGGCCTTTGCAATATATATACGCATGATGTGAGCTGGCCTGGGCAATATATATATATACGCATGATGAAAATTTGCAAAGGATAAGGCACGCAAAGTGAAATTTTGATGTGTCTGAAATTGAAACTTACGTGACAACTCTTATTTTTTTTTTCGTTAATTTATATTTGTTCAATACAGTTAATTTTAATTTGTTTAATAGAGTTAATTTAAAATGGTTTAATACAGTTTATTTATATTTATTTTACCTTTACTATTGGTGCTTTTCAAACTTTATTCTTAAGTAAAAAGAAATTTAGCAGTTTCATGTTGTGTCGTTTTTTTTTTGGGGGGTGCAAGTAGCTGATCTTGCCTAGGGCGCAAAATAGTCTAGCACCGGCCCTGACCGCATGGTCCACCCCTGCACTCTTCCACAATACCACAGAGGGGTTACTGCACTTGCTGGCCTGGTACCAAAGGCACAATATTTGGCTGCACTGCCACTGACGCCTGTATCAGATTCATATCCTCAGAGGGGTGAGACTGTGTGACGGCACTGTTGCCGACGTTAAAGGCCCAATTTTAGGCTAGGGTCAAACGAACGCATTTTTTTTTGCAGCGAACGTCAAAAAGTGCGGCCGAACGCATTGAGGTGTTTTTTCACGGAAAACGCTTAAACGGTCATACGATGCGCGTTTTTGTGCGTGATTTTTTTACGGATCCAAACCAGGAAACTTTGGGTGTCTGGACGTTATGTTGGCCGGACATGAGCAGTGTCTGATGTCTCCTAATCACGCACACACGCCGCTATGCGGACGCAGCGCACTCTGTACGTCAGTACTAGCGGTTCAGCGTTCTCGAAAAAATGCGTTCATTTTCCACTTTCGTTGCGCGGCCGGACTTTCGTGCGGCCGTACTTCGTATATTGGCCGTCATTGCGTGTCATTTGCTGCTAGTGCGGCCGTGATTAAGTGCGCCTAAACGCACGTTAAAACTGCGCTAGTCTGACCCCAGCCTTAAAGCACCTATTGTTACTTTCATCCAAAGCCTGCATAAGTTTCACAATAATTTAGCCCAAAAAATCACTAAACTTTTTCTACGTGTCCAAAAATGTCTCCTCTCTTCATACAGACTGCCGCCCCAAGCAGTTGTTTATGGATAGATTAAAGGAAAAGCATTTACCATCATTTGAAATGTCATTTTTTTGTTTTTAAATGTTTCTATACATCCTAGAAATCCGCCACTTCACGGGCAGGTAATGGGGACCTCCTAGGCACGGTATTTGAAGGAATTTTTCGTTTTTATTTTTAACCCTTATTTCATGGAAAACTCACTGTCCCTTTAAAAACGTTTTTTTAAAAACTTTTTGTCCTGGTTTCCTGTCCCCCAGGGCACTACCCCGACCCCCATACACCTTTTATGGCAAATATCTTGCATATATGCCCTCTTGGAGGGCACTCTAAAAACCGAATTTTCAGCCCCATTGACTTGTATTGAGTTCGAGTTCGGGTTCGGATTCGGATTCGAACATTTGGAAAGTTCGGGTTCGGCTCCGAACCGAACTCGGGGGGTGTTCGGCTCATCCCTACTGCCGAACCCCTGCTTGGATACTGGACCCGCATTTGACGACTCCTCTGTTACTCCGATGCTGAAACCATGCTTATCATTTAAAGACTCTCTTCCTTATTTTCTATACTATATTTTTGTTGATACTTATTATTATATTCAGTTTCCCGGGTTCTTTAGTTTCTTGTTTCTTCTCTCCTCTATATACTTATATTCCTTTTTGTTGCTCGTGTTATTTAGTATTGTTCCCTGGTTCTATCTTTCTATTCATCTGTATACCCAGTGCCTTTATAAATTAGCCTTGTTCTCTGGTTCTGTGTCTCTGTTCATCTGTTGATCTAGTGCCTGTTATCGGTTAGCCTAGGTCCCTGGTCTTGTCTTTCTGTGTATCCAGTCTCTATTTAGTTTCTTATCATTCCTCCAGTCACTCTAATTATATCTTATTTCTGTTTATTCATTATTCCTTTTTTCTTCCTTGTCTCTCCCGTTTCTCTCAGTTCCTTATTGATTCTTATTGCTCTATATTCTTTATATAATTAAATCCCTTCAGGATGGGTGAGTATCGCGGCGCGCCGGAGGGGAATGCTGGCCGCGTGCTTTACATGCACACGGCCAGCTTCCCCAGCGTTCGAGCTGGGGGCAAATCCACGAGACCTGGGGGTAAATCCATGAGACCTGGGGGTAAATCCATGAGACCTGGTGGCAAATCCATGAGACCTGGGGGTAAATCCATGAGACCTGAGGGCAAATCCATGAGACCTGGTGGCAAATCCATGAGACCTGGGGGTAAATCCATGAGACCTGGGGGCAAATCCATGAGACCTGGGGGCAAATCCATGAGACCTGGGGGACATATCCATCAGAGCTGGGGCATATCCATCAGAGCTGGGGCCAAATCCATGAGTGCTGGGGGCAAATCCATCAGAGCTGAGGCAAATCCATCAGAGCTGGGGCATATCCATCAGAGCTGGGGGCAAATCCATGTGAGCTGGGGGCAAATCCATGTGAGCTGGGGGCAAATCCATGAGACCTGGGAGTAAATCCATGAGACCTGGGGGCAAATCCATGAGACCTGGGGGACATATCCATCAGAGCTGTGGCATATCCATCAGAGCTGGGGCATATCCATCAGAGCTGGGGCCAAATCCATGAGTGCTTGGGGCAAATCCATCAGAGCTGGGGGCAAATCCATGAGAGCTGGGGGCAAATCCATGTGAGCTGGGGGCAAATCCATGAGACCTGGGGCAAATCCATGAGACCTGGGGCAAATCCATGAGACTGGGGGCAAATCCATGAGACCTGGGGACAAATCCATGTGAGCTGGGGGCAAATCTCATATAAATTTTTATATGAGGTCTGTTCTTATTGGAAAGCATCACATGACATTAAATAAGAGTATCGGTACTCGGTATCGGTGAGTACTTTTAAAAAGTATCGGTACTCGTACTTGGTCTTAAAAAAGTGGTATCGGTGCATCTCTAACTGCCACCCATCAGGGGGTCTCACTGATTTATAGGAGGTTCCTGGGAATTGTAATCTGTGTCTTGTCAATGCCACCCATCAGGAGGTCTCACTGATTTATTGGAGGTTCCTGGGAATTGTAATTTGTGTCTTGTCACTGCCACCCATCAAGGGGGTCTCACAGACTTGTAGCAGATATCTGGGAATTATAACCTGTGTCGTCACTGCCACCCATCAGGGGGGTCTCACTGATTTATAGGTGGTTTCTGGGAATTTTAATCTGTGTCTTGTCACTGGCTGCCAGCTATCAGGGTGTCTCACTGAGTTATACCAGAGTTCTGGAAATCTTTAATCTAGATAACACAGTTGAACCAGAGTTATGCATATCTCCAATTTTTTATAACAGAGTTGAATCAGAGTTCTAATATCTTTAATCTATATATCACTCACCATGTCAGAAAGACCAAAAAGGACAGGCAGACGCTCCCAGGCACAGATAAGAGGGCAAGCAGCCTCTGTGTCGGGAGGCTGTGCCTCTGGTCGTCGTGGACGTGGTGCATCCTCTGCAGGGGCACGCTTGTCCTTTCTAACTGGTGCTGGCCGTCTTGAGCAGCAGCAACATACAGAGGATTTGGTGAATTGGCTAACCAGGCCATCCTCATCCTCCGAGTCCTCTGCCAGCCAGGCTTGTAGTGGTTTACAGTCCACCTCAGCTGCCAAAACATCTAATTCAGCCTCCATGTCCACAGCTACTCCTGCCGAAGCCTCGCTATCACACACGGAGGAGTCAGCTGAATTGTTTGACTACAATGACAGTGACATGCTGCTTGAGGATGCGCAGCAACTACAGTGCTCTGATTCAATCTCTGAGGTTGAGGAAGGGAGTATAATCAACCTAGAGGAAGGGGGTGCCAGTGACACACAAATAACTGGCACTCATGTTGCCCCAGCAGCTGCAGCATACTGCCAAGTTGGCTCCAGTGACAAGGAGATAGGGGTGATGATGATGATGAGGTCACTGACTCCACCTGGGTGCCTGATCGAACAGAGGACTCAAGTGAGGAGGAGGAGGAGGCACAACAAACACAAGGCACAACGTCCTCTATGACCAACCGTAGCCAGTCCAAGGCATCAGAAGTCACAGCTGCTCAGGTGCAGAGCGCTGTTGTCTCAAAGCACATGTACAGGAAGTCTGCTGTCTGGGAGTTCTTTAAGAAATGTGCAGCAGACTGCACCATTGCTATTTGTAATCTATGTCAGATGAGGATCAAGCGTGGGAAAGACATCCCACGCTTGGGTACCACGTGCTTGAGGTGACATATGACCACCTGCCACGCATCCTGTTGGCACAACACTTTGCATTGGTCCTCCTCCACCTCATCTGTCTCTACCCCCACTATATGTCCTGCCATGTCATTGCCTACAACCTCCACTGACAGGGATGATGCTACAGTAATGGGTGTACCAGATCCTTCCTCAGAATGTGACAGCATCCCATCAGCTGAAGATTTACGCCGTCAGATTACGTTGCCCCAGCTGCTGCAGCGTAAGAAAAAATATAGTCCCAACTGTCACGGAATGGCCCAACACCCCCAGCCAGGGGCGGTTCCCGGTGACATTTACATGGCCATAGACACTTAGGTGCTGTGGCACCCGCGGAGTTTGGAGTACTTTATTTAGATGTGAATTTGTGTGTGGCGTAATAAAAGTGTCCCCGTGTGTTGTGCAATGTAAATCCCTTTGTATGCCTTGCCCGTCGCCATTTTCCCAGGGCCTCGTGGATCCGGTCAGAATGATCGGATTGGGAAATGGCCGATTCGGACCATCCGGTCGAATCGCAAAATGGTCGATTCGGACCATCCGGTCCGAATCGGCAACTCCCCGATTCGTAACGAAGGATTCGAAGGTGCTGGAGCGGGCCGTTATGTATGGAACGGCCCCATCGGAGGCTGTCATGCAGAGCCTGATCCGGGAGGTCAGTCAAGAAGAGGAGCGAGAAAAGGAGCGGGCGCACGAGCTGCGGCTGGAGGAGGTGCGGGGCCGACGGAACAGCAGCCCTCATTCGGACCGTTCCGCCGGGCGCAAAGTGCCTTTTCAGGCGTTCAAGGAATTCCGAGAAGCAGAAGAGGAGATAGAGAGCTATCCCCAGGACTTTGAGCGCCTGTGCCAAGTGCACGAAGTGCACCGTGCCGACTGGGTGAGGATTCTGGCATGTAAGCTGACCGGTCGGGCCGCCGAGGCCTACCGCACGGTGCCGGACGAGGAGGCCACCAGTTATAAGCACGTAAAGCAGGCGTTGCTGAGCAGGTTCGCCATGACCCCGGAGGCCAGCCGGGGGAAGTTCAGGAACTCACGCCGGCCCAATGGCGCTACCCACGTTGAGTGGGCCCATCGATTGCAGAGGGACTTACGCACCTGGTTCTCGGGTAGCAGAGCGGAGACGGTGACTGAAATTATCCAGCTGTTACTGCTCGAGCAGTTCTTCGAGCACACCCCCTCCGCTATCCGGGAGTGGGTGCGTGATAAGAAGCCCCAAACAGTGCAGCAAGCGGCTATTTGGGCAGACGAGTATACTGACACTCGGAAGGTTTCCGGGGGGGAGCGATCCCTGCCCTTCCGCCCCGCTCTACCTGCTCCACCACCACCCCCAACACCGGTAGTTCGGACGCCGGCAGCACGACCCCCCAGTCGGCCCAACAACCTGGCCAATGTCCGATGCTATGGGTGCAACCAAGATGGGCACTACAAGCAGTATTGCCCCAACCGACCGGAGTTGACCCGACCGCCCGCCAGACCATCGTCGTCCGCCCATTGTTGCGGCACCGAGACCCCGTGGCCAGAGGCCCCAGAGGAATGGGAGCGGCTACATGAGGCAGACCCCGTGCAAGCCGCCGCGGACGACAACCGTCATCACCACCGTCAGGCGGTGTGGATAAACGGCGGGCCGCTGAGGGGCTGCGGGACTCCGGGGCTACCATTACCCTGGTACGGCCCCACTTGATTCCGCCGAACGACCGTCTGCACAACACCATTGCAGTACGGGTGGCCGGAGGAAAGGTTCTCCGGCTTGAGACGGCCCGGGTTCATCTGGACTGGGGGTCCGGGGAGAAAATGGTGAGGGTGGGGTTGTTGAAGCAACTGCCGGCCGAGGTGCTCCTTGGCAACGATCTGGGAAAGCTGGTCTCTTCTTACTCCACAGATGCGGCCACCCCAGTAACCACTAGGCAGCAGAGCCAACGCCACGACAGGGGCACTCCGATCGGGACCCAGGTGAGATCCCAACCACGACCTCCCCGACCTCCTCGACCTCCTCGACCCCCCATACCCCGACAAGTCCCGGCTCTTCCCTTCCCACCTGACCCCCCGTCCCCGTGGAGCTCCCCGGAGACGCTTCGTCACCAGACCCAGACCGATCCCATGTTACAGTGCTACCGGGATCGGGCCGGTCGAGGCCTCGACGATAAGAGGAATGACAGGATAGAGTGGGAGGATGGGCTTCTCTATAGGTACACCGCGAGGGAGGGGTCCAAGAAGAAGCAGGTTCCACAGAAGCAGATGGTAGTACCCCAGGGCCCTAGACAGGAACTGTTGCGGTTGGCCCACGACATTCCCCTTGCAGGTCACCAAGGGCAGAAGAAAACCCGGCACCGGTTGGCGCGTTTTTCTGGCCCCGCCTCAGCGAAGACACCCGCGAGTATTGCCGCACCTGCCCAGTTTGCCAAAAAACTGGGAAGGCCGGGGATCACCCGAAAGCGCCCCTGCGCCCCATGCCCATCATTCAGGAGCCCTTTAGCCGGGTGGCGGTCGACATCATTGGGCCGTTGCCACGGCCCAGTGTCACCGGTAAGAGGTACATCCTTACCGTAGTGGATTATGCCACCCGGTACCCCGAGGCTGTGGCCTTGGCCAACATCCAGGCGGACACCGTAGCGGACGCGCTCCTACGGGTGTTCACGAGGGTGGGATTTCCCCGGGAAATCCTATCCGATCAGGGTACCCAGTTCACCGCTGAGCTCACCCAGCAGCTCTGGCGTCTCTGTGGTGTTAGGGCGCTGCACAGCGCCCCGTATCACCCCCAGACAAATGGGCTGTGCGAGCGGTTCAATGGGACCCTGAAGCAGCTCATCCGGGCCTTTGTGCACGAAAGCAAGGATTGGGAGAAGTATCTTCCCCACCTGTTGTTCGCCTACCGGGAGGTTCCTCAGGAATCCACCGGTTACTCCCCCTTTGAGCTGCTATATGGGCGCCAGGTGAGAGGACCCTTGGACCTGGTTAGGGCTCAGTGGGAGGGGGTACAGGAGGAAGATGGGGTTCCTGTGTTGGGTTATGTCTTGAAGCTCCGGGAGCGCTTGGCAGAACTCGCGGGGTTCGTACAGGAGAACATGGAGACGGCCCAGGCTCAGCAGAAGGCGTGGTACGACCGCGCTGCTTGCAGTCGCTCGTTCCTGGTGGGGCAGAAGGTTCTGGTGCTGAAGCCACAGCGGCAGAACAAGCTGCAGGCGGCCTGGCAAGGTCCCTACAAGGTGGTAACCCAACTGGGGGATACCACCTATGTGGTTGTTAGCTGCGCAGACACCAGAATCCAGCGGACGTTCCACGTCAATATGCTGAAGGCCTACCATGAGCGGCCAGAGACGGTGGACGCCATATGCGCGCTGGCTGCCGAAGAGACGGAACTATTCCCGTTGGTAGAACTTCCGGGGGTAGCCAAGCAGCCTTCTGGGGTGGATCAGCTGCAGCTGGGGGAGGAGTTAGGGCCCGAGAAGCAGGCGCAGGCGCGGCAGCTGCTTCACGATTACCCGGGGGTTTTCTCGGCTCTTCCGGGATACACTGACCGGGCCATCCATCAAGTGGACACGCCCGGTCAGAGACCCCTTCGGCAACCGGCATACCGGCTCCCGGAAGCGGTCCGCGAGTCCATGCGGGCCGAGATCCGGGAGATGTTGGAGCTGGGGTCATTGAACCGTCGGCCAGCCCTTGGGCGTCGCCCGTGGTCCTGGTGCCCAAGAAGGACGGTACCACCAGGTTCTGCATCGACTATCGGCGGATAAACGACTGTACCATTACAGACGCTTATCCCATGCCCCGAGTCGACGAGTTGCTAGACCAGATCTCCCGGGGTCATTTTCTGACCACGGTCGATCTGTGCAAGGGGTATTGGCAGATTCCCCTTGCCGAGGAGGCGACCCCGAAGTCGGCCTTCATCACCCCATTCGGCTTGTACCAATTTCGAGTCATGCCGTTCGGGATGAAGAACGCCCCTGCTACCTTCCAGCGGTTAATCGATCGCCTCCTCGATGGCCTCCAGGGGTTCGCTTGTGCATACCTGGATGACATAGCCATCTATAGCCAGACCTGGGAGAAACACCTGGACCATGTAGGGACAGTCCTGGGCCGGATTAGAGACGCCAACTTGACCCTGAAGCCGGAGAAGTGTAAAGTGGGGATGGCCGAAGTACAGTACTTGGGCCACCGGGTGGGGTGCGGGATACAACGGCCAGAGCCCGCCAAGATAGAAGCCATCCTAGACTGGCCCACCCCTGTGACCAAGACCCAGGTCCTCGCCTTCCTGGGCACCGCAGGGTACTACAGGAAATTCGTACCCCATTACAGTGACCTGGCCAAACCCCTGACTGACTTGACGAAGAAATCCCTACCCCGCCAAGTCCTGTGGTCCCCGGAGTGCGAACAGGCCTTCCGGCAACTGAAGGCCGCCCTGACCCAAGCCCCCCTGCTAGCAGCTCCCAACTATAACAAACGTTTTGTTGTCCATACAGACGCGTCCATGTTCGGACTGGGAGCTGTCCTAAGCCAAGTGGGGGACGACGGGGGGATCATCCGGTGGCGTTCATCAGTCGGAAGCTGTTGCCACGGGAGGTGGGGTATGCTGCGGTGGAGAAGGAGTGCCTGGCCTTGGTCTGGGCCCTACGGAAGCTCCAACCCTATGTCTACGGTCGGTCCTTCACCGTGATGACCGACCATAACCCCCTGGTGTGGCTCAACCGCGTGGCGGGGGAAAATGGTTGCCTGTTGCGGTGGAGCCTGGCTCTCCAACCCTTCAACTTTACCATTCAGTACCGGCCCGGGTCGCAAAACGGTAACGCAGATGGGTTATCGCGGCAGTCGGCCCGGGAACCAGGGGATTGGGGAGCCCGGACTACCCCGGTACGACCCGTTGGGGTCCAACCGGGTGCGTCGGACCTTGGGGAGGGGGAGGAGTGTCACGGAATGGCCCAACACCCCCAGCCAGGGGCGGTTCCCGGTGACATTTACATGGCCATAGACACTTAGGTGCTGTGGCACCCGCGGAGTTTGGAGTACTTTATTTAGATGTGAATTTGTGTGTGGCGTAATAAAAGTGTCCCCGTGTGTTGTGCAATGTAAATCCCTTTGTATGCCTTGCCCGTCGCCATTTTCCCAGGGCCTCGTGGATCCGGTCAGAATGATCGGATCGGGAAATGGCCGATTCGGACCATCCGGTCGAATCGCAAAATGGTTGATTCGGACCATCCGGTCCGAATCGGCAACTCCCCGATTCGTAACTACCAATGCGGATCGGGGCCCGGGTGCCTCCTGCCAGCGAGGGCCAATGGGTCTTGTGTGGGCGGGCAGGGATTCCCATTGTTTTCATATTTGTGCAAAGTTTATAAGTATATGTGTTGAGCAAAAATAAAGCAGATTTTCCAGTGCATCCAGCCTCACCTGATGACTGTTATTTTCGGCCGTATTTGCTGAGGATCCCGCGCGGTCTCAGAGTACGGTTCCGAACCGAATTACTCAGGGATCCGAACCGAATACTGTGCCTACAGCCCGCATCGGGGCAGAGGTGCATAGTTCGGGCATCCGCCGTCAGAGGGGTCGACCGAGGTGAGATCCGAACCGAAGGCGCGGACCGCGTACCGCGCTTCGGTGTATCGAGCGATCAGTCATAAGATCCGAAGATTCACTTCACCCGATCCCATAAGATTCGAAGATTCACCCGATCCCATCCGGTCCTGAAGATTCATCCCGAGATCCGAATATTCCTCCGCGGAAGATCCGATCCCCGTAACCGCACGGCCGCTCCGCAGACGTCCCCACCCCCACCAGGTCAGTGAACCAGCTGCTCGAGACGCTGAGTACCGTGGTGCTCAGTGGTCGGGCTGGTTCGACACAGGGGTCCCCTCCACCGCCCGCATAACCCTTCCCCAGGGTCACTCCAGGCCGCATGAGACGCCGAGTGCGCGTCACTCGGTAGTCGGGCCAGCGGTAAGCGCCGGGGGCACGCAGATAGAGCACACCCGCAGGCGGACAACATCCCATTCCGTCATACCAACCATCCCCAAGCACAGTGTCTAAATGCCAGTTTAGCAAAATTACTCGCAATACAGCTGCTGCCTTTCCAGCTGGTGGACTCTGCTTCCTTCTGAGAGTTTGCTGAATGTGCTGTAACACAGTGGCAGGTTCCAAAACGCCATTTCTTTTCACAGAAGGCCATTCCAGCACTATACCAGCACTTGGAACACAATGTTATGGAGACATTGGGAAAGGCAGTGAGCAGCAAGGTGCACATGAATTTAGACACGTGGTCCAGCAAGCATGGACAGGGCCGTTACATTTCCTTCACGGCACACTGGGTAACTCTGATTGGAGCTGGGAGGGATCCAAGACGGGGCTCTGTGCTGGAGCTTGTTCATCCACCACGCCTTCAGAAAGGTGCTTGTATGAGGTCTGTCTGCTACATCACCACCTCTTCCTCCTCCTCCTCCTTCTCTGTCTCTGGCGAAGTGGCAGTTAAACCGACGAGCAGGCGCTACAGCGCTACGCAATGGCTCAAGCAAAAGATGCCATACTGTGCTTGAGCTGGTTTGTTTAGGGGATAGGAGCCACACCGGGCCAGAAATTTTGTCAGCTCTGCAGGGGCAGGTGCAGAGATGGTTAACACCACGCCAGCTTCAGCTGGGAATGGTCGTCTGTGATAATGGCAGCAACCTTCTGTCTGCCCTACCTACGCCTGGGTAAGTTGACGCAAGTACCATGTAGCACACGTCCTAAATCTGGTGGTACAGCGTTTCCTAACCAGGTACCCAGGGCTGGCAGAGCTTCTCAGCCAGGCCAGAAAAATCTGCAGCCACTTCAGACAGTCATTCTCAGCAAGTGTTCGCCTGGCAGAAATTCAAAGAGAATTCCACCTTCCCACAAACCGTCTGATCTGTGACATGCCCACCAGGTGGAACTCGACATTGGCAATGCTGCAGCGCCTGCACAAGCAGCAGAGGGCCATCAATGTGTACCTGTGTGAGTATGGCACAAGGACAGGTTCAGGTCAACTTGGTTCCCCCCGCAGTTGCTGATGATCAAGGATGCATGCACTGTACTGTCACCATTTGAGGAGGCAACGAGGATGGTGAGCAGGGACAGTGCATGCATCAGTGACACAATTCCTTTAGTGTTCCTGCTGGAGCGCACTCTGCGGGGAATTATAGATGTGGCACTAGAGGCAGAGCAGCGGGAGGAAGAGGAGGCCTTCCCTAGCTCTCAAGGCCCCAGTCTTTACGCAGACAGCATTCCTGCGGGTCCTCAGATCAGACAGGAGGAGGAGGAGGAGGAATATTTAAGTAGTGGGGGCATTGAAGGTGGGGATTCCTCAAGGGAGGGTTTTGTGTGCCCAGAAACCCAAGGACTAGTATGTGGCTGGGAGGAGGAAGTGCACGATGGGGTCATCCTCATTGACCAGGAAGACTCGGAAGCTAATGCCACCTCCAACCTATGCTGCATGGGCTCCCTTATGATGCAAAGCCTGGTAAAGGACCCCAGCATTCGTGCTATCAAGGAGAGGGATCATTACTGGTTGGCGACCCTTCTTGAACCACGATACAAGGGTAAAGTTGCAGAGCTCATCCTGCCCACACAGAGGGAGCACAGGATGAAACAACTTGAGGACGCTCTAAAGCGACACTTGTGTAACACCTTTCCAGGCACTGGTAGGTTACCAATTGATGACACAGGTGCTTCTGAGGCTGCGGATGATCAGAGGAAGAGCGGTGAAGGGCGGGGCCGCTTGACTGATGCCTTTTTAAATTTTTTTAGTCCACGTCGCCCAGGGACGTCAAATGTAGGCACCCATTGCCAACGTCTTCACCATATGGTGCAGGACTACCTAGGGGCAAGGGCAGACCTGAATACCTTTACAGCAGATGATCCACTGGCTTACTGGGTGTTGAGATTGGATCACTGGCCAGAACGTAGCCAATATGCTATGCAGCTACTAGTTTGCCCTTCATCCAGCGTGCTTTCTGAAAGGACGTTCAGTGCTGCTGGAGGTTTTGTCACAGACAAAAGAGTGCGTCTGTCCACCGACTCTGTTGACCGTCTGACATTTATAAAAATGAATCAGTCCTGGATCAGCAGCTATCAATCCCCTGATGCTGACGTAACTGAATAGATCGGGGATCTCTTCTGCATTCCCAAAACCTCCACCACTGCACTCTTCCACAATACCACTAAGGGGTTACGGTGTGAAGGCACTTGCTGCCACCAAAGGCACAATATTTGGGTGCACTGCCACTGACGCCTATATTACCAGATTCATATCATTTTAATATTGGACCGCAGGGTCCAACCCTGCACTCTTCCACAATACCACAGAGGAGTTACTTACGGTGTGAAGGCACTTGCTGCCACCAAAGGCACAATATTTGGGTGCACTGCCACTAACGCCTATATTACCAGATTCATATCATTTTAATATTGGACGGCAGGGTCCAACCCTGCACTCTTCCACAATACCACAGAGGGGTTACGGTGTGACGGCACTGTTGCCGACACTAAAGGCCCAATTTTAAAGCACCTATTGTTACTTTCATCCAAAGCCTGCATAAGTTTCACCATAATGTAGCCAAGAAAATCACTAAACTTGTTCTGCGTGTCCTAAAATGTCTCCTCTTTTCATACAGACTGCCGCCCCAAGCAGTGGTTTATGAATAGATTAAAGGAAAAACATTTACCATCATTTGAAATGTCATTTTTTTGTTTTTAGATGTTTCTATACATCCTACAAATCCGCCACGTCACAGGCAGGTTTATGGGGACCTCCTAGGCATGATATTTGAAGGAATTTTTCGTTTTTATTCTTAACCTTTATTTCATGGAAAACTCACTGTTCCTTTAAAAAAGTTTTTTTTTAAACCTTTTTGTCCTTGTTTCCTGTCCCCCAGGGCACTACCCGGACCCCCATACACCTTTTATGGCAAATATCTTGCATATATGCCCTCTTGGAGGGCACTCTAAAATTCGAACTTTCGAGTCCCATTGACTTGCATTGAGTTCGGTTCGTGTCGAGTTCGAACTCGAACTTTTGAAATTGTTCGAGTTCGAATGCGAACCGAACACGGGGGTGTTCGGCTCATCACTAATCACAAACCTTGAGTTGTTGCCTGTTCCCAGAACTCTTAGAAACCTCAAGTTGCTGTTCGTTCTCAGGGCCCTCACACACCTTTGGTTGTTGCCCGTTCTCAGTGCCCTCACATACCTTTTGTTGTTGCCAGTTCTCAGTGCCCTCACATACCTTTTGTTGTTGCCCGTTCTCAGTGCCCGTACAAACCTTATTTTTGCTCATTTATAGTGAAACATTGTACAGGTAGTAGATAGAACATATTTAAGTTAAAAGCTAATGGTCCAACCAACTCCCTCTGCTCTACACTCTCAGTACCAGGAGGTGCAATGTCTAGGATTCAGTACCAGGAGGGCAATTTCGGGGGGATTTATGCATTTGAGAGGCGCACGTTATAAAGCAGACAAGTGGTCCAAATCGCTGTGTTGCTCTGAATTTGAAGATAAACTGAAGGTGACAGAATACACCCAGTGTCTGTCAGACAGATGACTCTTACAACTCCCATAAGAAAACCTGAAAAACAAGATTTTGAATTCCTCATGGAAATAAAAACAAAAAATCTTCACCTCCGGAATGCACTTAATTAGTGAGTGAGGACATCAGCATGTGTGTCATGGGTTGTTGCCCATTCTGCTGAGACGCAAGAAAGTAGATCAAATCAATCTACACATATCTACAGTATGTAGCAAACCAAAGATACATACATTGAAGCAAGGGTCAAGTCCAGGGGGAACGCGTGGGAATGCATTTCCTGCACTGTTTGTGCAGAGGGAACTGAGTTCCGTTTGATCCCTTACACTATAAAGCTTGTATTCAGGTGATCAATCATATGTTTTCCTGTTAAGTCAAAATAAATATAGGATTTATCATCCATTTTTGCTAAAATCCATATATATACTTACATTTATCAGATTTGAGTGTGTGTTTGTTGATAATTGCTAATATGGGGACAAAATCTCTGAGTTCCCACACTTCTTTTATTAGGACTTGAGAAGGACTATTAGGACCTGCTTAGAAGTGATTAAATAGTAGAACCTGCTGGTGGTGCTCCCATCATGGTAATACATATATAGAATATACAGTGGCAAGAAAAAGTATGTGAACCCTTTGGAATTACGTGGAGTTTTGCATGAATTGGTCATAAAATGTGCTCTGATCTTCATCTAAGTCACAACAATTTGAAAAAGCACAGTCTGCTTAAAATAATACAACACAAACATTATATGTTTTCATGTGTTTATTGAACAGAACATGTAAATATTCACAGTGCAGGGTGGAAAAAGTATGTGAACCCCCAGCCTAATGACTTCTCCAAGAGCTAATTGGAGCCAGGAGTGAGCCAACCTGAGTCCAATCAGTGTGATATTATTGGATGTGTTGCTGATAGCTGTCCTGCCCTTTAAAAACACACACCAGTTTTGGGTTAACTGGTTTCAAGAAGCACTGCCTGATGTGAACCATGCCTCGCAGAAAAGAGCTCTCAGGAGACCTACGATCAAGAATTGTTGACTTGCATGAAGCTGGAAAGGGTTACAAAAGTATCTTCAAAAGCCTTGATGTTCATGTGTCCACGGTAAGACAGACTGTCTACAAATGGAGAACGTTCAGCACTGTTGCTACTCTCCCTAGACGTGGTCGTCCTGTAAAAATTACTGCAAGAGCACAGCGCAGAATGCTTAATGAGGTAAAGAAGAATCCTAGAGTGTCAGCTAAAGACTTACAGAAATCCCTGGCACATGGTAACATTTTTGTTGACACAAGAATGGAGTACATGGGAGGACACTACGGAGGAAGCCATTGCTGTCCAAAAAGAATATTGCAGCACGTTTTAAGTTTGCAAAAGAGCACCTGGATGTTCCACAGCAATACTGGAAAAATATTCTGTGGACAGATGAAACCAAAATTGAGTTGTTTGGAAAAAACACACAACACTATGTGTGGAGAAAAAAAGGCACAGCACACCAACATCAAAACCTTATCCCCACTGTAAAACATGGCGGAGGGAGCATCATGGTTTGGGGCAGCTTTGCTGCCTCAGGGCCAAGATGGATTGTTGTCATTGATGGAAAAATGAATTCCAGAGTTTATCAAGACATTTTGCAGGAAAACGTAAGACCATCTGTCCGCCAACTGAAGCTCCGCAGAGGATGGGTGATACAACAGGACAATGACTCAAAGCATACAAGTAATTCAACAAAAGAATGGCTTCAACAAAACAAAATACGCCTTCTGGAGTGGCCCAGTCAGAGTCCTGACCTCAACCCAATTGAAATGCTGTGGCATGACCTTAAGAGAGCGATTCACACCAGACATCCCAAGAATATTGCTACACTGAAACAGTTTTGTGAAGGGGGAGTGGTCTAAAATTACTCCAGATCGTTGTGCAGGTCTGATCTGCAACTACAGGAAACGTTTGGTTGAGGTTATTGCTGCCAAAGGAGGGTCAACCAGTTATTAAGTCCAAAGGTTCACATACTTTTTCCAGCCTGCACTGTGAATGTTTACATGTTCTGTTCAATAAACACATGAAAACATATAATGTTTGTGACGTATTCTTTTAAGCAGACTGTGTTTTTCAAATTGTTGTGACTTAGATGAAGATCAGAGCACATTTTATGACCAATTCATGCAAAACTCCACGTAATCCCAAAGGGTTCACATACTTTTTCTTGCCACTGTATACGCTCCATATAACTAGTTTCAAAAGTAGAGCCCATATTATTTTTAGATTATTATTATTATTATTTTTATTATTAATGTTGGGGCTCTCCCATTTCATATAACCAGTTCCGAATGTAGACCTCATATTATTTTTATGTTATTATTAGTAGTAGTATTATTGTTAACATCGTTTTGATGATCTTCAGTTCCACATAAGTGTTTCCAAATGTAAGCCAAATATTATTATTATTATTATTATTAAGCATGTAGCAGCTCTCAAATTACATATAACAAGTTCCAAATGCAGGCCCCGTATTATTTCATTTTTATGTTATTATTATTATTTTGAATGCAGGGGCTCACCCATTTCATACAAATAGTTCTAAATGTAGACCTCTTATTATTTTTATATTATTATTATTATCATTAACAATCTTTCCAGTCCCACATTTGTGGTTCCAAATGTAAACCAAATATTATTATTATTATTAATGTAGACTCTCTCTCGTGCCATATAACTAGTTCTAAATTTTAATTTTATTGTATTCTCATTAATATTATCATCAATGTAAAAGAT
The DNA here is from genome assembly GCA_009667805.1 of Leptobrachium leishanense. Classification (NCBI taxonomy): domain Eukaryota; kingdom Metazoa; phylum Chordata; class Amphibia; order Anura; family Megophryidae; genus Leptobrachium; species Leptobrachium leishanense. The sequence continues at coordinate 448,657,808 of CM019064.1, forward strand.
CTACCATTCTACTTAAAGAACACTCTAATCAAAAAATCCCCCCCCCGTTTTTTTACATTAACCCTTTCAATGCGGAGGACGCGCTGAGCGCGTCCTCCGCATTACCGCTGCTGTGCGGAGGACGCGCTGAGCGCGTCCTCCCATTGGGGTCAGCGTTCGGCCGGTTCCGGACGATCGCTGGCCCCCCCGGTGCGGGCTGACATCCTCGATGTCAGCCGCGCATCCGGACCGCAGCCGCCAGAATTAGGTGTCATCGCGGCAGCGCGATGACACCTAATTCAGGCGCCCCCCCGCATGTGCGGAGGAGGCGCCTGAAAGGGAGGGGGAGAGGTCCTTCGGACCTCTCTCCCTCCCGATCGGCGGCTCTGCGGGGGTTGACCCAGGCATCATTTGGAAGGGCACAGCCTGCCCTTCCAAATGGTGCCTGGCATTAACCCCTGGGGAGCTGGATCGCGAATCGGCGCTGAAAAGCGCCGGTTCGCGATCCTTTCCCGGAGCTGGCCGACATCTTGGATGTCGGCCAAGCCTCCGGGAACTCCCCCTGAGGACTGGCGTCATCGTGCGTAGCACGACGATGCCAGTCCTAGAGTTAACCCCTAACTGCCACCAACGGTGAGATAGGGAGTTCCAATGAACTCCCTATCTCCCGATCCATGGCAGTTAGGGGTTAATGTTTGGTATGGTTGGATCGGCCAGAGCATGGCCGTTCCAACAATACCAAACTTGAATGTGAAAAAAGTTTTTAAAAAAAATAAAAATAAAAATTAAAAATAAAAATATATTTTAAAACAAAATTATAAAAAAAAAAATAAACATTTTTTTTTTCTTTTTTTTGGTTTGTTAGTGTAGCAATATTGTTCCCATTGCAATTATAATGTGAACAATGATGCTGCACTAACGATTTTTGTATGCGGTGCGGTTTTGTTAAAAATCGCGTAATTTTCCCCCAAAAAAAATGTAACGAGACCCCATCTCTAATTTTATTAACAAGCGCACCCCATACAAAATATAACCGCAATTGCTCGCATGTTAAAATGTGAAAAAAACACTTTACACGTTGTAAATTATTGAAAATACATATTTTATTGCATTTTTTGTTATAATATACAGACATGACATAACGTATACATATAATAATGACATATTATGAATCTACTGAGTCTGACGGAAAGAACGATATATAATATGTCTGGGTCATATAATAAAATAAGCCTTCAAAACACGTTTAAACATGATGAGCAAAACCGGTAAAAATGACCTCAGCACAGAGGCGGGAAAAGCCTCAGCAGCGAAAGGGTTAAACTATACCTATTCCCTCACTAACTAGGTAGGGATATTTTTTTTTTTTACTGTAATACTTACCCTAAAATCCTCTTCTTTCCAGCGGCGTCTTTTTTTTTTTTATACTCACCTCCCTCCTCTTCTGCTCCCGTCCTTCTTGCTTTCACTTGGTTTATGGTTTACGTGAGAAGCGCGCATGCGCGCCTCTCACGTAAGCCAGCCAATCAGCAGGCTTCCTCCCGGCTCCATCTGCTGAGGATTAGTGTTGCGCGCAAGAGGATGCGCGCAACACTAATCCTCGGGCTGCCGCCAGCTACTGCGGCGAGTTGGAGACGTCATCGCGCTGAAAGCTCCTACTCGGCAATAGTCGGCAGAAGCGGGAAATCTGAATCCCGCTCTGCTGATTGACAGCTGGGAGGGCGGAGTAAACTCCTCCGCGTCTCTCAGCTGTTTTCAGCTTTTTCAGCCGATCGGCTGAGCGGAGGGAGGGGGGACAGACAGGGGAATACTCCGGGCATCATGACCACCTAAAAAAGTCCATCCCATATTATTTTTCATCATACTCTTTTTGTCATGATTATTATTATTATTTATGGCTCCGCCCATTATACAGGATTGGTTCCCAGTGTAGACCTCATGTTTTTTGTATCTTTTTATCCCTTTTCTGCAGAGCTTTTACAATATACAAATAGCAAAAGTAAAATGAAAGAAATGACTAGCACCATGTAAGAGAAAGCAACGAAAGATGTAGAGGCTGTGCCCCAGGAGCTTACAATCCAGAAGAGACAGGAGAAGAAGAACGTATTGCATAGGAGCAGGGCTGCCATCAGAAATCTTGGGGCCCCTTACTCAACCCCTGCCAGGCCAGGGGTCCCCTTTTGCCACTGGGCCCCTGAACATATCATGAGCTGTCACCCCCCCCCCTGCACAGGAGGGGAGGAACCCCCGGGTATTATATCTATTTCCAGACACACCTATAAGGAGAGGAGGCTTTATTCCAGGGCTGTCAAACTCATGACCCCTGGATGTTGATGCCTACAATTCCCAGAATTCTTTGAAAGCATTAGTCAGCGAATCATGGGAGTTGTAGTTCTGAATCATCTTTTACAGCCCTTCTGTTGAGGGAAGCGCCGTGGTGGTGGCATCAGTGTCAGTATGTGACGTTGCACCCGTCCTTCAATGTTTGGTCTACAAACATCAATGGGATCTGCCGACTTCATGGAGCATCATGGGAGATGTGGTTCTGACACATCAGGGGTGCCAGTGTTCTGTAGATGTGTGAGAATCCATGAGTTTAAAGACCCTATAATAAAGTCAATCTGTCTGTGCAGCGTCTGTCTGTCTGTTATGCAATTTAATAGAATTATTCCATAATGTATCTGGATTGCGTGAATCGCGCCAACCATAGGTCAACGGGATGCGTCCTGAAGGCCTCCGTCTGCCCCTTATCTAGACTCTTGATATAGGCATTGTGGGACTGTTTACCAGGCGCGGTGATAACACCATGGCGTGGGAGTCATGGGGAGAAAACCAAGGATAAATCAGACACGCTGAGCGGCTTATTCAATAAAACACAAAATCATGGAACATTAAAGGGCCAGTACCACCAAAAAAATGCAATGTCCTTATTGTGTTCATTTGATGTTGCTGATATTTTCCTCTATATGTGTCACTGGGTGCATCCATTGTGTGATGTATCTTTCCGTCACTTGCTCCTCACTGTGTGGCTTTTGGCCATGGAAGGGAGTGAATGGGTTAGAGCTAAGAAAAAAAATCTGCCTCATTAGAATTGCATTGTGGATGCAAAGAACATCACCAGGGGTAAATTAAAGTGCTTTAAGCCCACTATCAGAGCTCGTTCAGCTGTCATCGCTTATCTCAGGTAGGCTAGACAACACAATAGATCCCCTGCAGCCTTGTCTAAGCATTCCATCCTCCTCCCCTTTGCTTCTTCATACTGCTTTACACTATACCACAGCTGTAAAATGAGACTTGCCATGAGATTTTGGTATGTGTTTGTATCATAGGAAAAATCCACAAAATGGAAACGTGAGATAATAAAACGTCACTTTATTTTTCCTTTTTACATGCAATCACTTCAGACATAGAAAAAATAAAACAGCAGCAGCAGCAGCATTTGTTTTATAATGTGATTTGTAATTTGTAATTTAATGTACAGTAGATCGGTCTGATTTCTGTATTGCGGAAATCTAACTAATCCTAACCCTCACTGTAACCCTCACTGTAACCCTCACTGTAACCCTTGCTGTAACCCTTGCTGTAAGCCTAACCCTAACTGTAACCCTCACTGTAACCCTCACTGTAACCCTCACTGTAACCCTCACTGTAACCCTTGCTGTAAGCCTAACTGTAATCCTCAGTACCGGCTGGGTGGAGTAGAGGTAACATCACTGCTCTGCGTGGAGAGAGCCTGTGGGTGGAGACATGGGTTCGATCCCAGCGAGCAACCTCTCCAGTAAGTGTCCTTGGGCAAGACACCTAGCGGTACATACTCACCACCCAGGACATACTTGAAAACGAGAGAAATCTCAATGTATCCTTGCTGGGAAAATCCTTTCTAAAAAAAAACCCTGTAATCCTTACTGTAAACCTAACCCTAACTGTAATCCTCACTGTAACCCTTACTGTAAACCTAATCCTCACTGTAACCCTAATCCTCACTGTAACCCTAATCCTCACTGTAATCCTCACTGTAACCCTAATCCTCACTGTAACAGTTACTGTAACCCAAACCCTAAACAAAAAACTAGCTGGAGTTGTAGCCCTGTTACCTGCTGACCCTAACTGTAACCTTAACCCAAATCAACAAGCAACCCTAACTGTAACCCTATATAGATAGACAGAGACAGCAGGCAGGCCTACAGACTGACCTATAGACACAAACTAAGACACTCGAAGGACTATTCAGTAGGGATGTGGGTTTCGGAATTTCAAAATTTTCACGAAATTTCCCGATTCTTGGATTCGGATTCGACCGATTTTCCGAATCGGATCGAATCCGAAAAATGGCAGATCCGAAAAAATCAATTTTTTTAAAATATTTTTTATTATATCTTTATTTTTTATCATTTTTTTCTTTTAACGTAACATGGTCATGCTTGGTATCGTTGGAAAGGCCATGCTCTGATTAACCCCTCGCTGCCACGGTTCGAGAGATAGGGGGTTCATTGGAATTCATTGGATGGAAATGTAGCATATAGACTTAACGAATAAACGTTATTCTAGAAATCGTCATCGTTTTCGGATCCGGTTCGTCCGCGGGTCGCGGATGTCCGTCTCCATTACGGCCTGTCCCTGTCGCAAACTTTACGGATCCTTGGCTATATTTTCGATTTTTAGCACAGGCCAAACTTTATTTCTTGCCATCCCATCACGGCTCAGCCTGAAAGAGAGGACTCCCGATCGGCTTCATCATCCCCTTCCACCCCAGACACACCAGAGACCCCCAGAAAGAAGCTGGCCAGCAATATGAGTTTTGACGAGATGGTGGAGCTGGATCGCATATTTGAAAAGTCGGACTAAGACTGCCGTAAGGGCCCTTACAGCAGGAAAAATAATGTGGGGAAGGACCGCATCCTTGATAAGGCCCGCGCCACCCTCCTTGCAAATATCAGCCAGGACCGGTCGAAGGACCAGCTCCGAAAGCGCTGGTCCGACCTAAAGACACGGGAGGAGCGGCAGTCGAGGCATATCCGGCGCATCAAAACAAATAGATACTTTGAAACGAGGAGAACAGTCGTTCCGAAAAACACGAAAATTTCCGAAATCATGGAAAAAAAGTCGATACGAAAAACGAGCAGACCCGAAAACACGAAAATGGCCGATTATTCGAAAAAAAAGTCGATACGAAAAACGAGCCGAAACGAACCGAACCGAAACGGAAATCGGGCGAAAACGAGCCGAAACTAAAATTTTAAAAATCCGAACGAACCGAACCGAAAAAAAAATCGGTGCACAAGTCTACTATTCAGAGTTATTTCCCATACGGTGCAATTTCGTGGCCATTCGGCCATTCACAAAGCAGACAATTCGCCAAATTTTCGTGAACTGCCAGCAAAATACGGTGCCTGTTCGGCAGCAGTGAAATCCCCCATAGAGAAGCAATGGTTAATCTATTCACAGACACCGAACAGCAGAGAAATGTCAGTGAAATGCCCTGCTGTTCGGTGGTTTCATTCGACGGGTTTAATCAGGCGAATCCCATAGGTTTCAATGTTAAAAATATTCCCGTTTTTTATTAAATATCTAATAAACCGTTTATTATTTTAATTTGCAGCAAAAAGTTTATAGATTTGGATTTTTTTGTTTTTTCTCTTGATTTCTTCGGCTAAATTTTTTCTCAGTTTTCAGCGTTTTTTCGCATCGATTCAGTGGTTTTTCCGATTGATTCTGAGGTTTTGCTGCAGGTTTCCAGATGCGTTCGGTGGCTTGTTTGCTGCACTTCAGGGACACTGCGTTGAATGCTGAATTCACCGCAGGGTCTGCGAATCGAACTCGCCGTTGTTTGGCGAACAGGAGAGCACTGGAATGTCGGTGACATTTCAGTGCTCTCTGAATAACCCTGAAAATTGAACCTTTTACTTGTACTCGTTTTACCATAACGTTGTATTTACCTAGAGAGAAGCCAAACCTGCGCATCTAAAGCCAATGCAGTGGGAGCACTAACCTCTGAACTACCCCACCTGCGCACAACATGATGCTGGGATTAATCCTGTGAAACTGGTCTGACGGGCGAGCGAGCAGCATAAGTAAAATTAGAGACAATACAAAAAATTCCCATCTTCAGGGCCTGACAAGGAAACTCACTGAATATCGAGCGGCGTGATTATAGGGTCAGAGAGCACAAACAGTAACACCGAGACTCTTGCTACATGTGCTCACTTCCTTATTACCTAATGCCAAGGAGAAAAGGAATCGAAAAACATCTTAAAAGCAAAATATAAACACACATGCAGATTTTTTTTAGATATATACAGTATATATATATATTCGTAAATCTGGACGTACTCCGGGACTTGAATAAAATACAGTTTATTTCCAAAATATATAAAAAGATGACGTTTGGATGAAGGCCCGGTGTGGGGCCGAAACGTCGACTTTTTATATGTTTTGAAAATAAACTTTATTTTATTCAAGTCCTGTAGTGCGTCCAGCTTTTCGCCATTTAGGCTGGGGTCAGACTAACGCATTTTTAACGTGCGTTTAGGCGCACTTAATTACGGCCGCACTAGCAGCAAATGACGGGCAATGACGGGCAATATACGAAGTACGGTCGCACAAAAGTCCGGCCACGTAACGCAAGTGGAAAATGAACGCATTTTTTTGAGAACGCAGAACCGATATACTGACGTACAGAGTGCGCTGCAGCGGCATAGCGGCGTGTGTGCGTGATTAGGAGACGTCAGACGCTGCTAATGTCCGGCCAACATAACGTCCAGACGCAAAAAGTGTTTGACGATCCGTAAAAAAAAATCACGCATGAAAATGCGCGTCGTCTGACCGTTTTCGTGCATTCCGTGAAAAAATCCGTCAATGCGTTCGGACGCACTTTTTGACGGTCGCTGCGAATAATGCGTTCGTTTGACTCTAGCCTTATATATTTTCCTATTGAGTTTCGGCACCCGGGCATTTTATTGCAATTCAGTGAGAGTGCAGGCACATGATATGTATATATATATATTTTTTAATTAAACACATTTTTCAGCCGTGCACATGTCTATTTATTTATTTTCATACAAGGTGGAAAGCCTGCCCAGAGGGCAGTCTATTGTGGATATACTGCCCCTGCTCATGGATATATGCCCCAGCTCATGGATATTGCCCCAGCACGTGGATACTGCCCCAGCTCGTGGATACTGCCCCAGCTCATGGATATTGCCCCAGCACGTGGATACTGCCCCAGCTCGTGGATACTGCCCCAGCTCATGGATATTGCCGCAGCACGTGGATACTGCCCTAGCTCGTGGACATTGCCCCAGCACGTGGATATTGCCCCAGCATTTGGATATTGCCCCAGGACGTGGATACTGCCCCAGCACGTGGATACTGCCCCAGCTCGTGGACATTGCCCCAGCTCGTGGATACTGCCCCAGCATGTGGATACTGCCCCAGCACGTGGATACTGCCCCAGCTCGTGGACATTGCCCCAGCTCTTGGATATTGCCCCAGCACGTGGATATTGCCCCAGCACGTGGATACTGCCCCAGCACGTGGATACTGGCCCAGCTCGTGGACATTGCCCCAGCTCGTGGATACTGCCCCAGCACGTGGATACTGCCCCAGCTCGTGGATACTGCCCCAGCTCGTGGATATTGCCCCAGCTCTTGGATATTGCCCCAGCACGGGGATATTGCCCCAGCACGTGGATACTGCCCCAGCACGTGGATACTGCCCCAGCTCTTGGATACTGCCCCAGCACGTGGATATTGCCCCAGCTCTTGGATATTGCCCCAGCACGTGGATATTGCCCCAGCACGTGGATACTGCCCCAGCATGTGGATACTGCCCCAGCTCGTGGATATTGCCCCAGCTCTTGGATACTGCCCCAGCACGTGGATACTGCCCCAGCACATGGATATTGGCCCCCAGCTCATGGATACTGGCCCCCAGCTTATGGATATTGCCCCCCAGCTCATGGATATTGCCCCCCAGCTCATGGATACTGCCCCCCAGCTTGTGGATATTGGCCCCCAGCTTGTGGATATTGACCCCCAGCTCATGGATATTGGCCCCCAGCTCGTGGATATTGCCCCCCGGCTCGTGGATATTGCCCCCCCCCAAGCTCTCATGGATATTTGCCCCAGATCAGACCCCAGACCAGACATGGGGCAGCTGTTCGAATGCTCTATCGGCATTCGGACAGCTGCCCCATGAGCTCCGCCGCCCGCGCCATACTTACCTTTCCGAGTGGCGCCGGGGAAGTGAAAGTTTCCCCGCTTCCGGTCTTTGAAGGACCCAAGCCGCGGTCACGTGACCGGGGCTTGGGTCCTTCAAAGAGCGGAAGCGAGGGAACTTTCCCTTCGCCGCTCGGGGGTTGGATGCGCGCGGCAGCCGGGTAGAGGCTGCGAGCGCAGCCTCTACCCGGCTGCTGTGTGCATCTTGTAACCGCCGGGGCGAACCGGCAGCCGGCTCGTGCCGCGGCGGTTGCATGCGCGCGCAACCAACCGCCGCTGGTTGCGCGCACATGCGCAGAGTAAGGCTTGGCGACGGACACGCCAAGCCTTACTCAATTATAGTATAGATATTTATATAGATCTATATACACACACACACATATTTTTATGGATATATTCCTACACATATTTAAATATATATAAATATATATATATATATTAATACACATATAAGTTGTGGTGGAGGGCAAAAAATTTGATTAAAAGCCTCCACACGGCAGATAATAAAGTTTGTAGTTGTAGAAGATATTTACACATCCCAGCAATTCAGAGCTCATGTGCTACATTCCCCATATGCAGCATGGAACTCTGAGACATGCACATTAGGTCTGCAATATATATTCACACACATATTTAATGGACATACTTGAAAACAAGAGAAATCTCAATGTATCCTTCCTGGTAAAATATTTTATAAACAAATAAACACTCACATATTTATAAAGATATATAGACATCTTGGCTGTCGGCCAAGCTTCCGGGATCTCCCCCTGACTACTGGCCTCATCGCGCATAGCGCGATGACATCAGTTCGGGAGTTAACTCCGAGATGCCACCTATGGTGGAGATAGGGGGTTGCAATGAACCTCCTATCTCCCGATCCGTGCTGGCAAGGGGTTAATATATAATGTGAACAACGATGCTGCACTAACGATTTTTTTCTATTGGGGGTTCGCTACAAATCACGTAATTTACCCCCCAAAAAATGTAACGAGTCCCCATTTCTAATTTTTTTAACAAGCGCGCCCCATAGAAAATATAGCCCCAAACGCTTGGATGATAAAATGTGAAAAAAACACTTTACACATTGTAAATTATTGAAAATTAGAATTTTATTGCATTTTTTGTTATAATATTCAGGTAAGACATGACGTATATATATAATAATGATATATTATGAATCTGCCGAGTCTGCCGGAAAGAGTGATATATAATATGTCTGGGTCATATAATAAAATGTGGCTTCAAATCGCGTTTAAACATGATGAGCGAAAGCGGTAAAAATGAGCTCAGCACACAGCGGTGAAACGACTCAGCAGCGAAAGGGTTAAATAGATCTATAATCACACACATATTTATAAAGATATATAGAAACACATAAATGGATATATTCATACACATATATTTCAATAGATATATACAGGGTTATTCAAAGAGATCCGAATTGCTGGCGAAAGGTAACCGAACAGTGAAATTCAGTGTACGGTTACCTTTCCTGGCCATTCGGCTATCCAGAGAGCAGGCAGTTCACCATATGTTGGCGAATTGCCTGCACATACAGTGCCTGTTCGTTGCCTGTTCGAGGGCAGTGAATCCCCATAGAGAAGCAATGCTTCGTCTATTCAGAGAACACAAACCAGCAGTGAAAAGTTGCCGAATTGCCCTGCCATTCGGTGGTTTAATTCGACAGGTTTATTCAGGCGAATCCCATAGGCTTCAATGTTAAAAATATTCCCGTTTTAATCCAATATCTAATAAATTGTTTATTATTTTATTCTGCAGCAAAAAGTCTCTTTATTTATAGATTTTATAGGATGTTTTAGGCATTTTTCGGTATTTTTTCGCAAAAATTGTTTTTCTGTTTTTTTTTCTTAAATCGTTTTTTCTCTTGTCTGTATCAGCCCTTTTTATTATCATTCATTGGATCATATGTAAATTCCAAACATTTTCGCTCAGTAGTTTCTTTGCAAACAGCGTTTCACTTTTCAAACATTCCACCGTACTGTTTTTTTTTTGTCACTCCATTCGTCTGCAGTGTCGGGTTTTTCCGGGGGCTCCTCTGCACTGTGATAGGCGGCTGCTCGGGTTTCTCCTGCGTATTCGGCGGAGTTAATCCAAATGTTTTTGTGGGTTTCGGTGTGCGTTCGCCGGGTTTTGCGGTGAGTTTTCAAGGGGTTTTGTGGCGAGTGTTCGGCAGCTTTTCGGCAGCTTTTCCCTGTACTACAACGGCCCTGTGGTGCTTGCTGAATACACCACAGGGTTGCTGGAATGGGATTGCCAAATCGCACCGAATTGAAGAGAACGAAAAGTCACCGAATGTGCAGTGACTTTTCGATTCTCTTTGAATAACCCTGATCGTGACTAGGGATGAGCTGTTCGGTTCGGGCGGTTCGGAGTTCGGACCGAACATAGCCTGTTCGTTTGTTCGCGAACTCTGAACATTTCCGGGTGTTCGCCGCGTGTTCGCCCACAATGGACCACAATGCACTTTCCCACTGGCCTAAAGCTCGTAATTGGCTACAGCCTTGCACCTGACCACAGGTCTGGCGCAAGACAGGTTCAACACTATGTCCCGCAGCACACTATATAAGGTTTCCACGCAGCGCTTCTGCACACATTTGAGAGGAGATTTCAGAGGAGATAGTTGTTGTGTGTTCTTACTGCCGGTCTGCCACGCGACTGGGGGGGGTCTGAGGGGGTCTCATTTCTACCAAATATCTGGGAATTGAGGTGATCTGTGTCTTGTCACTGCCAGCAAGTCTTTTTGGGGGTCACAAATTTCTACAAAATATTTGGGAATTGAGGTGACCTGACTCTTGTCACACAGCCAGTACCACGCAGTATTTTGGGGGTCACTAATTTTTACAAAATATCTGGGAATTGAGGTGATCTGTCTCTTGTCACTGCCGGCAAGTATTTGGGGTCACTAATTTCTACAAATTATTTGGGAATTGTTATAATCCGTGTGTATGACGGAATGGATGTTGTCCGCCTGCGGGTGTGCTCCTATCTGCGTGCCCCACAGCGCTTACCGCTGGCCCGACTACCGAGTGGCACGGCACTCGGCGTCTCGTGCGGCCTGGAGTGACCCTGGGGAAGGGTTAGCGGGCGGTGGAGGGGACCCCTGCGTGGAACCAGCCCGACCACTGAGCAACACGGTACTCAGCGTCTCGAGCAGCTGGTTCACTGACCTTGTGTGTGTGTGTGGGAGCGTCTGCGGAGCGGCCGTACGGATACGGGGATCGGATCTTCCCCGGATGAATATTCGGATCTTATGTGATCTCAGTCGGATGAATATTCGGATCTTATTGGAAATCTCCGTCGAGTGAATATTCGGATCTACTCACTCCGCTCGATATACCGAAGCGCGGTAGACGGGCCGCGCCTTCGGATCGGATCTCGGAACCTCGGACGAATTTTCTTAAGACCGATGACCATACGCTGCACCTCTGTCCTGATGCGAGATGCAGGCACAGGGTGTTCGGTTCGGATCTTATCTCCGGACGCCGCACTCTGAGACCGCGCGGGATCTCAGAAAATACGGCCGAGAATAAAAGTCACCAGACGAAGCTGAATGCACTAGTCAATCTGTTTATTTTTTACACAACACATGTATTTATAAACATTTGCACAGAGTCATAACAATGGGAGTCCCTGCCCGCCCACACAAGTCCCATTGGCCCTCGCTGGCAGGAGGCACCCGGGCCCCGATTCGTATTGGCGGTTACGAATCGGGGAGTTGCCGATTCGGAACCGGATGGTCCGAATCGGCCATTTTCCGATCCGATCATTCTGACCGGATCCACGAGGCGCTGGGCAAATGGCGGCGAGCAAGGCATACAAAGGAATTTTCATACATTTCACAATACACAAATGGGGACACTTTTTACACCACACACAAAACCACATCTAAATAAAATATAAACGGAACTCCGCGGGTGCAACGGCACCTAACAGTTTATGGGCAAAACCCCGTCACCATGAACCACCCCTGGCTGAGGGTGTTGGGCCATTCCGTGACAGTGTGTTCTCACTGGCTGCCACCCATCAGGGGGTCTCACTGATTTGTAGGAGATTTCTGAGATTTGTAATCTGTGGCTTCTCACTGCCACCCATCAGGGGGTCCCACATACTTCTAGCAGATTTATGCGAATTGTAATCTGTGGCTTCTCACTGCCACCCATCAGGGAGTCTCACTGATTTATAGGAGGTTTCTGAGACTTGTAATCTGTGGCTTCTCACTGCCACCCATTAGGGGGTCCCACATACTTCTAGCAGATTTATGCGAATTGTAATCTGTGGCTTGTCACTGCCACCCATCAGGGACTCTCACTGATTTATAGGAGGCTTCTGAGACTTGTAATCTGTGGCTTCTCACTGCCACCCATCAGGGACTCTCACTGATTTATAGGAGGCTTCTGAGACTTGTAATCTGTGGCTTCTCACTGCCACCCATCAGGGGGTCCCACATACTTCTAGCAGATTAATACGAATTGTAATCTGTGGTTTCTCACTGCCACCCATCAGGGGGTCACACTGATTTATAGGAGGGAATTGTAATCTGTGTCTTGTCACTGGCTGCCAGCTATCAGGGTGTCTCACTGAGTTATACCAGAGTTCTGTAAATCTTTAATCTTTATACCAGAGTTGAATCAGAGTTCTGTATATATTTAATCTATATATCACTCACCATGTCTGAAAGAACAAAAAGGACAGGCAGACGCTCCCAGACACAGATAAGAGGGCCAGCAGCCCCTGTGTCGGGAGGCTGTGCCTCTGGTCGTGGTGGACATGGTGCATCCTCTGCAGGGGCACGCTTGTTCTTTCTAACTGGTGCTGGCCGTCTTCTTAAGCAGCAGAAACGTACAGAGGATTTGGTGGATTGGCTAACCAGGCCATCCTCATCCTCCGAGTCCTCTGCTAGCCAGGCTTGTAGTGCTTTACAGTCCACTTCAGCTGCCAAAGCATCTAATGCAGTCTCCATGTCCACAGCTACTCCTGCCGTAGCCTCGCTATCACACACGGAGGAGTCAGCTGAATTGTTTGACTACAATGACAGTGACATGCTGCTTGAGGATGCGCAGCAAGTACAGTGCTCTGATTCAATCTCTGAGGTTGAGGAAGTGAGTATAATCAACCTAGAAGAAGGGGGTGCCAGTGATGACACACAAATAACTGACACTCATGTTGCCCCAGCAGCTGCAGTATACTGCCAAGTTGGCTCCAGTGACGAGGAGATAAGGGGTGAAGATGACATTGACGATGAGGTCACTGACTCCACCTGGGTGCCAGATCGAACAGAGGAATCAAGTGAGGAGGAGGGGGAGGAGGGGGAGGAGGGGGAGGAGGAGGAGGCACAGCAAACACGAGGCACAACATCCTCCATGACCAACCGTAGCACTAGCCAGTCCAAGGCATCAGATGTCAGACCTGCTCCGGTGCAGAGCGCTGTTGTCTCAAAGCACACACGCAGGAACTCTGCTGTCTGCTGGGCTGGGAGTTCTTTAAGAAATGTGCAGCAGACCCCACCGTTGCTATTTGTAATCTATGTCAGATGAGGTTTAAGCGTGGGAAAGACACCGGACACTTGGGTACCACATGCTTGAGGTGACATATGACCTCCTGCCACACATCCAGTTGGGGCAAAACTTTGCGTAGGTCCTCCTCCTCCTCATCTGTCTCTCCTGCCATGTTATTGCCTACAACCTCCACTGACAGGGATGATGCTACAGTAATGGATGTACCAGGTCCTTCCTCACAATGTGACAGCATCCCATCAGCTGACGATTTACGCAGTCAGATTATGTTGCCGCAGCTGCTGCAGCGTAAGAATAAATATAGTCCCAACCATCCCCAAGCACAGCGTCTAAATGCCAGCTTAGCAAAATTACTCGCATTGCAGCTGCTGCCTTTCCAGCTGGTGGACTCTGCTCCCTTCCGTGAATTTGCTGAATGTGCTGTACCACAGTGGCAGGTTCCAAAACGCCATTACTTTTCACGCAAGGCCATTCCAGCACTATACCAGCACGTGGAAGACAATGTTATCGAGTCATTGGGGATGGTTAACACCATGCCAGCTTCAGCTGGGAATGATCGTCTGTGATAATGTCAGCAACCTTCTCTCCGCCCTACGTAAGGGTAAATTGACGCATGTACCATGCCTAGCACACGTCCTAAATCTAGTGGTACAGCATTTCCTAACCAAGTACCCAGGGCTGGCAGAGCTTCTCAGCCAGGCCAGAAAAATCTGCAGCCACTTCAGACGGTCATTCCCAGCAAGCGTTCGCGTAGGTTACCAAGTGATGACACACGTGCTTCTGAGGCTGCGGATGATCAGAGGAATAGTGGTGAAGGCCAGGGCTGCTTGACTGATGCATTTTTTAATTTTTTTAGTCCACGACGCCCAGGGATGTCAAATGTAGGCACCCATTGCCAGTGTCTTCACCATATGGTGCAGGACTACCTAGGGGCAAGGGCAGACCTGGATACCTTTCCAGCAGATGATCCACTGGCTTACTGGGTGTTGAGATTGGATCACTGACCAGAACTTAGCCAATATGCTATGCAGCTACTAGGTTGCCCTTCATCCAGCATGCTTTCTGAAAAGACATTCAGTGCCGCTGGAGGTTTTGTCACAGACAAAAGAGTGGGTCTGTCCACTGACTCTGTAGACCGGCTGACATTTATAAAAATGAATCAGTCCTGGACCAGCAGCTATCAATCCCCTGATGCTGAAGTAACGGAATAGATCGGGGATGCCTTCTGCATTCACAAAACCTCCAGCACTGAACTCTTCCATAATACCACTAAGGGGTTACGGTGTGAAGGCACTTGCTGCCATGAAAGGCACAATATTTGGCTGCACTGGCGCCTGTGCCAGATTTATATCATTTAAATTTTTTGAACCGCAGGGTCCAACCCTGCATTCTTCCACAATACTACAGAGGGGTTACTGTATGATAGTACTTGCTGGCCTGGCAGTCTGGCACCAAAAGCACAATATCTGGGTGCACTGACGCCCATTACCAGATTCATATATTTTTAATATAGGACAATATGGTCCACCCCTGCATTCTTCCACAATACCACAGAGGGGTTACTGTATGAATGCACTTGCTGGCCTGGCACCAAAAGCACAATATCTGGGTGCACTGACGCCTTTAACAGATGCATATCTTTTTAATATAGAACCGCAAGGTCCACCCCTGCATTCTTCCACAATACTACAGAGGGGTTACTGTATGATAGTACTTTCTGGCCTGGTAGTCTGGCACCAAAAGCACAATATTTGGGTGCACTGCCACTGACGCCTGTATCAGATTCATATCCTCAGAGGGGTTACGGTGTGACGGCACTGTTGCCGACGCTAAAGGACCAATTTTAAAGCACCTATTGTTACTTTCATCCAAAGCCTGCATAAGTTTCACAATAATTTAGCCAAAAAATCACTAAACTTTTTCTACGTGTCCGAAAATTTCTCCTCTTTTCATACAGACTGCCACCCTAAGCAGTTGTTTATGGATAGATTAAAGGAAAAGCATTTACCGTAATTTGAAACGTAATTTTATTGTTTTCAAGTGTTTCTATACATCCTAGAAATCCGCCACTTCGGCTGGGGTCAGACCAGCGCATTTTTAACGTGCGTTCTGGCGCACTTAATTACGGCCGCACTAGCAGCAAATGACGGGCAATGACGGCCAATATACGAAGTACGGTCGCAGGAAAGTCCGGCTGCGCAACGCAAGTGGAAAATGAACGCATTTTTTAGAGAACGCAGAACCGCTAGTACTGACGTACAGAGTGCGCTGCGCCCGCTAGCGGTGTGTGTGTGTGATTTGGAGACGTCAGACCCTGCTCATGTCCAGCCAACATAACGTCCAGACGCAAAAAGTTTCCTGGTTTGGATTCGTAAAACATCACGCACGAAAATGCGCATCGTATGACCGTTTTCGCATATTCCGTGAAAAAATACATCAATGCGTTCGGACGCGCTTTTTTACGTTCGCGTGTAAAAATGCTTTCGTTTGACCCTAGCCTTCATGGGCAGGTTATGGGGACCTCCTAGGCACGATATTTGAAGGAATTTTTCGTTTTTATTTTTAACCCTTATTTCATGGAAAACTCACTGTCCCTTTAACCCTTTCGCTGCTGAGGCTTTTCCCGCCCCTGTGCTGAGGTCATTTTTACCTGTTTTGCGCATCATGTTTAAACGTGTTTTGAAGGCTTATTTTAGTATATGACCCAGACATATTATATATCGTTCTTTCCGTCAGACTCGGTAGATTCATAATATGTCATTATTATATGTATACGTTATGTCATGTCTGTATATTATAACAAAAAATGCAATAAAATATGTATTTTCAATAATTTACAACGTGTAAAGTGTTTTTTTTCACATTTTAACATGCGAGCAATTGCGGTTATATTTTGTATGGGGTGCGCTTGTTAAAAAAATTAGAGATGGGGTCTCGTTACATTTTTTTTTGGGGAAAATGACACTATTTTTAACAAACGCACCGCATACAAAAATCGTTAGTGCAGCATCATTGTTCACATTATAATTGAAATGGGAACAATATTGCTGCATTAACAAACCAAAAAAAAAAAAAAAAAAGTTTTTATTTTTTTTTTTTAATTTTTTTTTTTTTTTTTTTTATTTTTATTTTTCATTTTTTTTTTTTTTACAAAATTTTTCACTTTCATGTTTGGTATCGTTGGAACGGCCATGCTCTGGCCGATCCAACCATACCAAAATTTAACCCCTAGCTGCCACGGATCGGGAGATAGGGAGTTCATTGGAACTCCCTATCTCCACCGTTGGTGGCAGTCAAGGGTTAAGTCCAGGACTGGCGTCATCGTGCTACGCACGATGACGCCAGTCCTCACGGGGAGTTCCCGGAGGCTTGGCCGACATCCAAGATGTCGGCCAGCACCGGGAAAGGATCGCGAACCGGCGCTTTTCAGCGCCGATTCGCGATCCAGCTCCCTAGGGGTTAATGCCAGGCATCATTTGGAAGGGCAGGCTGTGCCCTTCCAAATGATGGCTGGGTTAACCCCCGCAGAGCCGCCGATCGGGAGGGAGAGAGGTCCGAAGGACCTCCCCCCCTTCCTTTCAGGCGCCTCCTCCGCACATGCGGGGGGGGCGCCTGAATTAGGTGTCATCACGCCCCCGCGACGACACCTAATTCGGGCGGCTGCTGTTCCGGATGCCGGGCTGACATCCAGGATGTCAGCCCGCACCGGAGGGGCCAGCGATCGGCCGGAACCCGGCCGAACGCTGACCCCAATGGGAGGACGCGCTCAGCGCGTCCTCAGCACACCAGCGGGAATGCTGAGGACGCGCTGAGCGCGTCCTCAGCAGCGAAGTGGTTAAAAATGTTTTTTTTTACTTTTTGTCCTTGTTTCCTGTCCCCCAGGACACTACCCGGACCCCCTTTTATGGCAAATATCTAGCATATATGCCCTCTTGGAGGGCACTTTATAAATCAAATTTTCAGCCCCATTGACTTGTATTGAGTTCGAGTTCGGATTCGAACATTTGGAAAGTTTGGGTTCGAATACGAACCGAACTCAGGGGTGTTCGGCTCATCCTTAATAGTGACACACATTTATAAAGATATATAGACACACATAAATGGATATATTCTCACAAATAAATGGATATATTCACACATATAAATGGATATATTCACACACACATATTTAAATAGAGATATATTCTCACACATATTTATAAATGTATATAAACACACATAAATGGATATATTCACACACATGTTTATTAAGATTTATAGACACACATAAATGGATATATTTATTTATTTATTATTTATAAAGGATTTTACCAGGAAGGATACATTGAGATTTCTCTCGTTTTCAAGTATGTCCTGGGTTCGAGAACATTGAGTGGTTACAGAAATACAAAATAGTAAAATGCAAGATATTAACACAAAACCAAATATACAGATTATTTCCTACATATTTATTTTTCTGTTAAAGTCATTATGTTACATGTTTACAGGTGCATTCTGTATATAGTCACTGTGTTATATGTTTACAGGTGCATTCTGTATATAGGCACTATGTTACATGTTTACAGGCTCATTCAGTATATAGTCACTGTGTTACATGTTTACAGGTGCATTCTGTATATAGTCACTATGTTACATGTTTACAGGTACATTCTGTATATAGTCACTATGTTACATGTTTACAGGCTCATTCAGTATATAGTCACTGTGTTACATGTTTACAGGCTCATTCAGTATATAGTCACTGTGTTACATGTTTACAGGTGCATTCTGTATATAGTCACTATGTTACATGTTTACAGGTACATTCTGTATATAGTCACTATGTTACATGTTTACAGGTGCTTTCTGTATATAGTCACTATGTTACATGTTTACAGGTGCTTTCTGTATATAGTCACTGTGTTACATGTTTACAGGTACATTCTGTATATAGTCACTATGTTACATGTTTACAGGTGCTTTCTGTATATAGTCACTGTGTTACATGTTTACAGGTGCATTCTGTATATAGTCACTGTGTTACATGTTTACAGGTGCATTCTGTATATAGTCACTATGTTACATGTTTACAGGTGCATTCTGTATATAGTCACTATGTTACATGTTTACAGGTGCATTCTGTATATAGTCACTATGTTACATGTTTACAGGTGATTTCTGTATATAGTCACTATGTTACCTGTTTACAGGTGCATTCTGTATATAGTCACTATGTTACATGTTTACAGGTGCATTCTGTATATAGTCACTATGTTACATGTTTACAGGCGCATTCTGTATATAGTCACTATGTTACATGTTTACAGGTGCATTCTGTATATAGTCACTGTGTTACATGTTCACAGGTGCATTCTGTATATAGTCACTGTGTTACATGTTTACAGGTGCATTCTGTATATAGTCACTGTGTTACATGTTTACAGGTGCATTCTGTATATAGTCACTGTGGTACATGTTTACAGGTGTATTCTGTATATAGTCACTGTGTTACATGTTTACAGGTACATTCCGTATTGAGGTATGTTAATAGAGATCTCTTAAGGGTCTTTAGACTGGGGGAAGATTTGACGGTGTCTGGGAGGTTATTCCATAATTGCGGTGCTCTGTAGGAAAATGAGGATCGAGCCACTTTCTTTTTGTATTGTGGTATTGCAAGTAAGGTGCAGGTCTTGGATCTGAGGTTATAGGATGAGTATATTCACACACATATATTTATAAAGATATATAGACACACATAAATGGATATATTCACACACATATTTATAAAGATATATAGACACACATAAATGGATATATTCACACACATATTTATAAAGATATATAGACACACATATATTTAAATAGATATATCCCCATGCACATATTTATATGAATTTGTTCATGCACATATATATATATACACACAGATTTGTTCTCACATATAATTTTTACACACATGCTTTTTGTTTGTCTGTTTGTTTGTTTACTAACAATGTATGATGAGGCTTCCTGTGTATCCCATTCTCTCTTCTTCTGCATAAGAACAACACCAGACCTGAAGAATTAATGGGAATAAAGTGAGCAAACCAGTTTCCCCTAAACATGAAGTATGAATGACTTGCACTCCTTGAGGCTTTATCCCACAAGTGGGAGCCCTGTGACCAGTGAGGAGAATGCTGGGGCTCAAGGCTCTCTGTGTGACAGTGCAGCTCAGTGTCCTCCTGGGGGGCCCTGCTGGTGGAAAGATCACAATGTAACACAATGTAACACACACACAGCCCATTGGATTAGAAAGTTAGGAATGTCCCAGGCAGACACCCAGCCCTCCTCCTCCTGCACAGCATTGCAATACACTCACTCAGCCTCAGTGAGAGGAGGAGGAGGAGGCCAGCACAGGCTCTTTCAGGGTTAGACTTTGTATCCATGCTGAGGACATGACATCTGCAGCAGGTTGAGCAGCTTCACCCATTCCCCTGCATGGTGAGTGACTTCCTGGGGGCAGATAGGGGAGCATAGCCCTAGAGGACTGATTCATGGCTTATCCCTGGCTATTATAGGGTTAAACACCCCCCCCCCTGCAGTGATTCTGCACATGTAGCAGCTCCTGCAAGAATTCAATGAGTAAAGTAAGTGTTTATGTATCTGCAATCACTGCTTCACAGGTTTTGAAAGCATTGTCTATGTGTGAGGCACACAGAGCGGAGATACACTGTCTGGCCTGAAGAGCTTGCGATCTAATCGTGTACGGCTAGTATGATTTCTGGGATATATTTCTTATATTAATGTATTTTCTTCTGAAATTTGCTCTACGGTATCTGTTGGCGCTTTATAAGTACCTGTAACTGTAAATCTTGGGTGTCCTTATGGATCGGCTTGGTCGAAGAGCATACAATCTAATACTCCATTGCTAAGAGTAATCTGCCTGCGCTGGGAATTGGCTGTGATTTTGGTGTTTGGCAGAAAAAGCTGTTTTACACAACTTTATCATTCACATCCGTTGTGTAATTTCCTCAATATGTTGCACCGGAACTGCGATACCAAGGATTTTCATTGATTTCCCATTTTTCTGAATGAAACATGTCATATGTGTCTAATATATATATTTAAATAGTCCTGGGTGACGCACTCAGGATCTTGTAAAACATACGTTTATTGGTAATTCATTAAAAAAAAAAAAAAGCAACGTTTCGGCGCCTCAAGGCCATTAAGGTTGATAGTTGATAAACCCTGATAAAGGTTTCTAGGGGCCGAAACGTCGTTACTTACTTTTTTTTACTGAAATACCAATAAAACCTATAAATTTTACAAAACCCTGAACCCATCACACGGGACCTTTTAAAGATATATAAATTTATAAAGTGTTTTAGCAGGAAGGATACATTGAGATTTCTCTCGTTTCAGTATGTTCTGGGTTCAAGAACATTGAATTGTTACAGAAATACAAAGTAATAAAATTCAAGATATTAAAAACACAAATATACAGATTAACCCAGAAAATAAATATGTAGCAAATATAGTCACTATGTTAAATGTTTACAGGTGCATTCTGTATATAGTCACTGTGTTACATGTTTACAGGTGCATTCTGTATATAGTCACTGTTACATGTTTCCAGGTGCATTCTGTATATAGTCACTATGTTACATGTTTACAGGTGCATTCTGTATATAGTCACTATGTTACATGTTTACAGGTGCATTCTGTATATAGTCACTGTGTTACATGTTTACAGGTGCATTCTGTATATAGTCACTATGTTACATGTTTACAGGTGCATTCTGTATATAGTCACTGTGTTACATGTTTACAGGTGCATTCTGTATATAGTCACTGTTTACATGTTTACAGGCGCATTCTGTATATAGTCACTGTTACATGTTTAACAGGCGCATTCTGTATATATGTCACTGTGTTACATGTTTACAGGTGCATTCTGTATATAGTCACCGTGTTACATGTTTACAGGTGCATTCTGTATATAGTCACTATGTTACATTTTTACAGGCGCATTCTGTATATACTGTATATATAATGTGGCTGTGAGTCAGCACTCATCTTCTCCTCTGCTTTGCAGTCAAAAAAATGAATGTCCTTTGTCCTGGTGCAAAGTTCCAAAAAGATATATATCCAAGGTCCTGTGTGATGCGCTCAGAGGCTTGTATAAACATATAGGTTTATTAATTGTCCATTAAAAAAAACAAAATACTAATGTTTTGACCACCTGGAGGCCTTTATCAATGTGTATCATGTTTACAGGTGCATTCTGTATATAGTCACTGTGTATCATGTTTACAGGTGCATTCTGTATATAGTCACTGTGTTACATGTTTACAGGTGCATTCTGTATATAGTCACTGTGTTACATGTTTACAGGTGCATTCTGTATATAGTCACTGTTACATGTTACAGGTGCATTCTGTATATAGTCACTGTGTTACATGTTTACAGGTGCATTCTGTATATAGTCACTGTGTTACATGTTTACAGGTGCATTCTGTATATAGTCACTGTGTTACATGTTTACAGGTGCATTCTGTATATAGTCACTATGTTACATGTTTACAGGTGCATTCTGTATATAGTCACTATGTTACATGTTTACAGGTGCATTCTGTATATAGTCACTGTGTTACATGTTTACAGGTGCATTCTGTATATAGTCACTGTGTTACATGTTTACAGGTGCATTCTGTATATAGTCACTGTGTTACATGTTTACAGGTGCATTCTGTATATAGTCACTGTGTTACATGTTTACAGGTGCATTCTGTATATAGTCACTATGTTACATGTTTACAGGTGCATTCTGTATATAGTCACTGTGTTACATGTTTACAGGTGCATTCTGTATATAGTCACTGTTTACATGTTTACAGGCGCATTCTGTATATAGTCACTGTTACATGTTTACAGGCGCATTCTGTATATAGTCACTGTGTTACATGTTTACAGGTGCATTCTGTATATAGTCACCGTGTTACATGTTTACAGGTGCATTCTGTATATAGTCACTATGTTACATTTTTACAGGCGCATTCTGTATATACTGTATATATAATGTGGCTGTGAGTCAGCACTCATCTTCTCCTCTGCTTTGCAGTCAAAAAAATGAATGTCCTTTGTCCTGGTGCAAAGTTCCAAAAAGATATATATCCAAGGTCCTGTGTGATGCGCTCAGAGGCTTGTATAAACATATAGGTTTATTAATTGTCCATTAAAAAAAACAAAATACTAATGTTTTGACCACCTGGAGGCCTTTATCAATGTGTATCATGTTTACAGGTGCATTCTGTATATAGTCACTGTGTATCATGTTTACAGGTGCATTCTGTATATAGTCACTGTGTTACATGTTTACAGGTGCATTCTGTATATAGTCACTGTGTTACATGTTTACAGGTGCATTCTGTATATAGTCACTGTTACATGTTTACAGGTGCATTCTGTATATAGTCACTGTGTTACATGTTTACAGGTGCATTCTGTATATAGTCACTGTGTTACATGTTTACAGGTGCATTCTGTATATAGTCACTGTTACATGTTTACAGGTGCATTCTGTATATAGTCACTGTTACATGTTTACAGGTGCATTCTGTATATAGTCACTGTGTTACATGTTTACAGGTGCATTCTGTATATAGTCACTGTGTGACATGTTTACAGGTGCATTCTGTATATAGTCACTATGTTACATGTTTACAGGTGCATTCTGTATATAGTCACAATGTTACATGTTTACAGGCGCATTCTGTATATACTGTATATATAATGTGGCTGTGAGTCAGCACTCGTCTTCTCCTCTGCTTTGCAGTCAAAAAAATGAATGTCCTTTGTCCTGGTGCAAAGTCCCAAAAAGATATATATCCAAGGTCTATCATATATCCTGTGTGATGCGCTCAGGGGCTTGTATAAACATATAGGTTTATAAATTATTAATTTTCCATTAATAAAACCAAAATACTAATGTTTTGACCACCTGGAGGCCTTTATCAATGTGTATCAAGGTTGATAAAGGCCTCTAGGGGGTCGAACCGTGGATATTTTGTTTTTTAATGGACAATCAATAAACCTATACATTTATACAAGCCGCTGAGCGCATCACACAGGACCTTTTAAAGATATATATATATATATGTATGTAATGAAATAATATTAATAAAACATATGAATCCATACGAGGGGTTTGATGTAATTCAGGCCAATTGACAAGCTTTAGCTCGTTGTCGCGTGCAAGTCATCCATTTTTCGGCTCAGTTATCGCCACTCGTGTCTATACTCACTAATGGACCTTTCGGCTTCAGCGCGTCAATTCGCTTATATGTCGAAATGCCCATTTTTGAAACACATTCAAGCCCTGGAATGGGCTGATAAATGGATATTCAGCCCCAGTGGACATCTGACTGAAACACTCATTTAAACAGTGGAATTTCGATTACGCATGCTCAGCGGAGAAAATCAACATGGTGCGGCCTGAAAATATGTTTTTTGGGATATTTTTACCGGTGTGTTTCATTTTTCAAAACAGCATGACTTTTTAGAATTCAGGGGTGTGTCTGATTTTTTTTTAATTGAATCAGCTGATATTTTGAAAATAATATCGGTAATATCTATCCATCTATCTATGCATCTCCATATCTATCTATTGATCTATTTACCCCATATATATATATCTATCTAGCCTTATGACTGTCTATCTATTTATCCTTATGTCTGTCTGTCTATTTATCAATCATTCTATCTATCCTTAGATCATTTGATGGACAGATAGATTTATCTATTTATCCTTATATCTGTCTAACTATCTATCCTCATATCTATTTGTCTATTTATCAATCTATTTATCTTTATTTCTGTCTGTCTATTTATCAATCTATCAATGTATCCTATAAGTCTGTCTATGTATAAATCTATTTATCTTTATATCGATCTGCCTGTCTATTTATCAATCTGTCTATTTATTAATCTATCAATGTATCCTATATGTCTGTCTATGTATCAATCTATTTCTCTTTAGATCTATCTGTCTGTCTATTTATCAATATATCAATGTATCCTATAAGTCTGTCTATGTATCAATCTATTTATCTTTAGATCTATCTGTCTGTCTATTTATTAATCTATCAATGTATCCTATATGTCTGTCTATGTATCAGTCTATTTATCTTTATATCGATCTGCCTGTCTATTTATCAATCTGTCTATTTATTAATCTATCAATATATCCTATATGTCTGTCTATGTATCAATCTATTTATCTTTAGGTCTATCTGCCTGTCTATTTATCAATCTGTCTATTTATCAGACAGACCTAAAGATAGATAGATTGATACATAGACAGACTTATAGGATACATTGATAGATTAATAAATAGACAGATTGATAAATAGACAGGCAGATAGATATAAAGATAAATAGACTGATACATAGACAGATAGATAAATAGATTGATACATAGACAGACATATAGGATACATTGATAGATTGTCTATTTATCAATCTGTCTATTTATCAATCTATCAATGTATCCTATATGTCTGTCTATGTATCAATCTATTTATCTATCTGTCTATGTATCAGTCTATTTATCTTTATATCTATCTGCCTGTCTATTTATCAATCTGTCTATTTATTAATCTATCAATGTATCCTATAAGTCTGTCTATGTATCAATCTATCTATCTTTAGGTCTGTCTGATAAATAGACAGATTGATAAATAGACAGGCAGATAGACCTAAAGATAAATAGATTGATACATAGACAGACATATAGGATACATTGATAGATTAATAAATAGACAGACAGATAGATCTAAAGACAGACTTATAGGATACATTGATAGATTAATAAATAGACAGACAGATAGCTCTAAAGACAGACTTATAGGATACATTGATAGATTAATAAATAGACAGACAGATAGATCTAAAGACAGACTTATAGGATACATTGATAGATTAATAAATAGACAGATTGATAAATAGACAGACAGATAGATTTAAAGATAAATAGATTGATACATAGACAGACATATAGGATACATTGATAGATTGTCTATTTATCAATCTGTCTATTTATTAATCTATCAATCTATCAATGTATCCTATATGTCTGTCTATGTATCAATCTATTTATCTTTAAATCTATCTGTCTGTCTATTTATCAATCTGTCTATTTATTAATCTATCAATGTATCCTATAAGTCTGTCTTTAGATCTATCTGTCTGTCTATTTATTAATCTATCAATGTATCCTATAAGTCTGTCTTTAGATCTATCTGTCTGTCTATTTATTAATCTATCAATGTATCCTATAAGTCTGTCTTTAGATCTATCTGTCTGTCTATTTATTAATCTATCAATGTATCCTATATGTCTGTCTATGTATCAATCTATTTATCTTTAGATCTGTCTGTCTATTTATCAATATATCAATGTATCCTATAAGTCTGTCTATGTATCAATCTATTTATCTTTAGATCTATCTATTTATCCTTTGATATATCATTTGATAGACAGAACAATAGATAGATAGATATCTATCTATATCTCTGTGAATTGTGTGTGCTGATATCTAGTATCTTCTATTATTTATGCCCCTGGATCAATTGCTAGACTGTCCCTAGTGGTGACAGTAAATATTTCTATCTGTCCTAAAATGTGTGACTATAGGTCATTGAGTAAAAGACAGCGTGAATCTGGGGCTTTTCTTAGTGGTTGTAAGATTATTAAGGCGTGCGGTGCTGCAAGCTAGAAGATATGTGTTTACAACCTCAAAAACACGAATATAATAGAAAAGAAAAAACACTTCCAGGCGCACCTTACTAAAAAAAATTTAAAACCAAAAAATGGCCAATATGCAAACATCAAATGAATTAATATTTAAACAAAACAGTGGTTAAATTATAATGATAAATGTGTATAACTTAAGGAATACTTATAGTTCAGTGGTGTTTCCTTTTTTTCCTTCTCTCAGCATGGGGTCCTGCGATGTAGCTGTTCGGTATCCCAAGAAAAGCGGAGGGGGGGAGTATTTCTCCACTTGATGTAAAAAAGCAGCAGAGCGGCAGATAATTCAATTAAAATGCATTTATTAATCAATAAAAAGGTAGACCTTCAACTATAAAATCAATTGTTAAAGTACTAATTAAATAGGATCAACAAAAACGCGTTTTCACCAATAGGCTTCATCGGTTGTTATCCTTTCTGAATGATCAGTCTGTGCAAGAAGTGCAAAAAGTCCAAAAACATAGATCATTGAGACAAATATTTGCGCCTCTGGGCAAACCTGGCACCTGCTCTATCCACAAAGCTCCTTGGTTTGCAGTACCACACATGTTGCAATGGATTCTGGGTACGAAATGTAAATTAGGTCTAAGGATAACATAAAAATAACAATCTTAATGCATATTGTTATTGTATTATATTGACCTAATAATGCAATGAAAAAAAATATGCCGAGCTGCAGATAGAAGTATTTTGGATAAATTTATTTTATTTTTTAGAACATTATCCATGTTTTTAAACCATTTTAAAATATAATTTGCATTTTCCCTGCCAGGTCTGCCACAAAGTGCTGGAAATAAAGATAATAATAATAATAATTAAATAATAATAAAAAAATTTTTTCCATAATTTCCATTTTTTTTGTAATTAAACCATAATTATTGCGTTTACATTTAAAAAAAAATACATTGTTTTCTATTTAAAATAAACTTCCATGTACTTCTTCTGCTGACCCCCCTAGCTATATTCCTGCTAGTCTCATAGCAGTGCACAGCAGAAGCAGGGGTCATTGCAGGGAATAATGCTTGCTGTTGCAGGCGGAATTGATCTTGGTAGAATTTAAAATATATCCTAAAATGACCCTTTCATTCCTATTTATGCAACAGCAGCACATGTTTTACTTTGGTAAATTAAGGTTTATTATGGCAAAGCAGAGAAAGAAAGAAAAGTGACAAAGTGACCTCCTAAACATTGAGTTTTTTGGAGAATGGGCAGGGGGTTTCACAGTTTAATTTAAAAAATTGAGTCAGATAATTCCTCCGATTTATCTATTTTTCCTTAATAAAACGTGTTTTATTTTGTCTGTTTAATTTTGTCATTTCTCGAGGTCCAACATTTAGCAAATTGCCCATATATAAAAAAAATAATAATGAGAATTTATTCGGAATTCTGGAGATTAATTTCATTTACTCACCGGGTAATGGCGGCTTCCAAATTCCTCATGGTTTGTTTTTATTCATTTCTATTGAGAGCAGCAGGAAATACAGGATATTAAAAATCAGGAAGTTCCATTCGCCAGCTCAATGGCTTTATAAAGGGGGCATTTCCCAAATATCAGTGAACCACCTTGTCCTTCTGGATGGAATCCTGAAAATCTAAAGACTCTCAGGGTTATTCAAAGAGAATCGAAAAGTCACTGCACGTTCGGTGACTTTTCGTCCTCTTCAATTCAGTGCGATTTGGCGATCCCATGCGGTGTATGCAGCAAGCACCACAGGGTCCCCGAATTGCAGGGAAAGGTCGCCGCAAACCTGCCGAACACTCACCGCAAAACCTGACGAAAACTAACCGCAAAACCTGGGGAATGCACGCCGAAAACCCGCAAAAACATCTGGATTTACCCCGCCGGAAAAACCCGAGCAGGAGCCGATCACACGCAGCGCAGCCGCCGGAAAAACCCGACACCGCAGACGAATGCAGTGAATAAATTAGAAAAACAGTTTGCTTGAATGTTTGAAAAGTGAAACGCTGTTTGCAAAGAAACTACTAAACGAAAATGTCTGAAATTCACATATGATCCAATGAATGATAATAAAAAGGGCCGTTACAGAAAAAATAAGTAAAGTTAAAAAAAAAAGAAAATCTGAATTTTTCGTATAAAAAAACAACAGAAAAATGCTTAAAATATCCTAAAAAGATCTATAAATAAAGAGACTTTTTACTGCAGAATTTTATAATGAATGGTTTATTAGATATTGAATTAAAACGGGAATATTTTTAACATTGAAGTCTATGGGATTCTCCTGAATAAATCTGCCGAATGAAACCACCGAATGGCAGGGCATTTCGGGAACCTTTCACTGCTGGTTTGTGTTCTCTGAATAGACTAACAGGGTTATCCAAAGAGATTCGAAAAGTCACCGCACGTTCGGTGACTTTTCGTTCTCTTCAATTCGGTTCCTTTTGCCGATTGCATTTCGGTGACCCTGCGGTGTATTCAGCAAACAGCACAGGTCCCCGAATTGCAGGGAAAAGCTGCCGCAAACCTGACGAAAACTAACCGAATGCACGCTGAAAACAAGCAAAAACATCTGGATTAACCTTCGAAGAGGAGCCGAACAGGAGCCGAACATGAGCCGAATCACACAGAGCCGAAGCAGCTGTGACGTAGAGGAGGCAGTGAATAAATTAGAAAAACCATTTGTATGAATCTGGGAAAAAGAAACGCTGTTTGCAAAGAAACTACTGAGCGAAAATGTCTGAAATTTTCACAGGAGGTCCAGGGAATGATAATAAAGAGGGCTGTTACAAAAAAAATAAGCAAACTGAAAAAAAAAAAAAAAAAAATCGGACTTTTAATTTTTTTTTTAAAAATTCTGAAAAATGCTTAAAGTATCCTAAAAAATCTATAAATAAAGAGACTTTTTGCTGCAGAATTTTATAATGAACGGTTTATTAGATATTGAATTAAAACAGGAATATTTTTAACATTGAAGCCTATGGGATTCTCCTGAATTAACTTGCCGAATTAAACCACCGAATGGCAGGGCATTAGGGGAACCTTTCACTGCTGGTTTGTGTTCTCTGAATAGCCGAAGCAGTGCTTTTTGATGGGGATTTCACTGCCCTCGAACAGGGACCGAACAGGCACCGTATGTGCAGGCAATTCGACAGGATTTGGCGAATTGCCTGCTCTCTGGATAGCCGAATGGCCAGGAAAGGTAACCGAACCCTGATTTTCAGCGTTCGGTTACCTTTCTCAAGCAATTCGAATCTCTTTGGATAACCCTGTAAGCAGTGCTTCTCTATGGGGATTTCACTGCCCTCGAACAGGCACCGAACAGGCACCGTATGTGCAGGCAATTCGCCAGGATTTGGCGAACTGCCTGCTCTCTGGATAGCCGAATGGCCAGGAAAGGTAACCGAACGCTGAATTTCAGCGTTCAGTTACCTTTCTCCAGCCATTCGGATCTCTTTGAATAACCCTGTAGATAGCGATGGGGGGTTTTTGGTTTCTAAATATTTTCAACTCTGCTGTTTGTGTCCGTCACATGACCTGTTCAATTTAGATACATTTATTTTTTTCATTTAATTACCTATTTTTTAAATAATAATTATTATTGTTTTAATGTTTCATATAGCTGTTACCCAGTTAATAATAATATTACAAATAAGAATAATACTTTAAAGAAATAGATAATTAAATTAAAAAAATGTATTTATCTAAATTCAAAAGACAGGGCATGCGATTGACACAGGCAGCCGAGATGTTAATAATAATAATAAAAATAATTTTAAAAGTAATATCAAATACAAGTGAATTGACAGCAAAATACGGTGCAATTCAGCAGCACCGAAATTGTCGCATACCACGAAGACTATTGTCTTTTTTGTGATTTTCGTGATTTTTGATGTTGCATTACAACAGGTTTAAACAGGCGAATGCCATAGGATTCAATGCAAAAAATTTTAATATTTGTATTAATTTTTTTTTAAAAATAGCATTTATTCTTTTCATTTTTTACAAGAAACTTTCTTATATTTTAATTTTTTTAAAGAGCTTTTTGTAGTTTTTGTATTTTAACAGTTTTTTATTGTTTTAAAAGTCTTATTTTATTATTTTTTTCCCAGACATTTTTATTATTGTTTTAAGTAACTTTCCTATTATTTAGACACGTTTTTAATACTTTTTATTGAGTTAAACTTCTATTAGGAGTTTCTTTTTGTTTTAGTTCAGTTCGGTGAAATTCCTCGAGGAAAGTTCGGTGCAATTCAGCGGTTGTCGGCGCAATTCAGCAGTTTTGTTTTCGCCGATGTCTGATAACTGCTTCGGCTGCACCATTCTTGGCAAAATAGGGTGACCATTCGCTAAATAGTGAATTCACGGAATTTATGCCAAAATGGAATCGCCGAAGGGAGACGAAATTTGCACGAAACTTTGGTGTTTTTTGAATAGGCCCTAGAGTCGGGAAAAAAATAGCTCAGGGGATGAAACACAAACAGATTACCTTGTATCAGGCTCAAGACTCCAAAAATACAAATAAAAATGGGCACATTGCACACTTTTGAGGTGTTGGTAATCTCTGTGCTGGTATGTTTTGTTAGTGCAGAGTCACACAATGCCAGCATGATGTCAATATATTGTAGTTATTGCCGTCACATTGAATGCCCGGATACAGTAACCAGTAAACATAGATAGATACAGATAGATATGGGATAGATACAGATTCATAGATATGGGATAGATATGCACTATATTGCCAAAAGTATTGGCTCACCCATCCAAATAATCAGAATCGGGTGTTCCAATCACTTCCATGGCCACAGGTGTATAAAATCAAGCACCTAGGCACGCAGACTGTTCTTACAAACATTTGTGAAAGAATGGGTCGCTCTCAGTAGCTCAGTGAATTCCAGCATGGAACTGTGATAGGATGCCACCTGTGCAACAAATCCAGTCGTGAAATTTCCTCACTCCTAAATATTCCACAGTCACCTGTCAGCTGTATTATAAGAACGTGGAAGAGTTTGGGAACGACAGCAACTCAGCCACCAAGTGGTAGGCCACGTAAACTGACGGAGCGGGGTCAGAGGATGCTGAGGCGCATAGTGCGAAGAGGTCGCCAACTTTCTGCAGAGTCAATCGCTACAGACCTCCAAACCTCATGTGGCCTTCAGATTAGCTCAAGAACAGTGCGCAGAGAGCTTCATGGAATGGGTTTCCATGGCCGAGCAGCTGCATCCAAGCCATACATCACCAAGTGCAATGCAAAGCGTCGGATGCAGTGGTGTAAAGCACACCGCCACTGGACTCTAGAGCAGTGGAGACGCGTTCTCTGGAGTGACAAATCGCACTTCTCCATCTGGCAATCTGATTGACGAGTCTGGGTTTGGCAGGTGCCAGGAGAACGGTGTGACGGGAACCCCCTCCTTCCGTCTGTCCTGGCTCTCCAGACACCCCCTTGCTGTGGTCAGCCCGGCTTATGGGAGCGCCGTCCTCAGCGCCTCGAGCAGCTTGACCCGCCTGCTTCTGATTCTCTGCCCTGGAGCCGTTATAAATTTCCAGAGGGCCTCTCTGTGCCTTCTGATGTTGAGTGTGGTGTAGATAGCGTAGCTGAATGAAACACCAGACAAGCTGTGTGTTCAAAACAGGATTCTCACTCTCAGCTTTAATGAACAAAAACGCCACTATTTATGCTGAGATCCAACAGCCATAGGGCCCTATTACATTATTCACGCTGCGCATTTGTGTGTTTGCAAATGCGCATTTGTGCGACTGCAAAACCATTTGCGCAGAATGTCATATTACGACGTTCGCGCAAATGATACGCATTAACGTCCAACGCGAGTGACCCTGTGCGAACCCAGCGTGAGCGCAAGTGTGTGCGTGCATCCTATACTTAACATTATGAGCGCAAATGCGTTAAGCGGATGGTATTACAATCGATGCGCAACTTCCTACGAACGACGTTTGCGCGCATAATTTTAACTTTTTTGAAAACCTGGTGTTAACTGCAAATCTGAATGTTCTGGCCGGAACAAAATACACCGGCACGAAAAAAAAATACAGCTCAGTACAGTTACACATTCTACACATACCCAGACATTAAAATTTAATAATTTGTCAAAATATTTTTTTGCTGCAGCACTGATACGCAGATTGACTTTGACAGGCGCAACAACCAAAACCTAGAAAATGGTGGTTCCTAATTCTGATTGGCTGAATCCCGTGAAAAAGCAGTCTGCCCACCGATTCCTGCACGCAACGGTCATTTGCACATGAATTTGCGCTTCGGATTTGCGCACGGGAAAACTTGAAGGCTGAAAAAATGCACTCGGATCGTAATACCGTGTTAATTTTCGCACGATAATGCATTTTTCGGTGCGCAGAAAATATTGCGCTGCGCGAACGCATTTGCGCTGAGATTGTAATAGGGCCCATAATTTGCCTAAATGACGCACATTGACCTACTAAAATGCTAATTACATTATGTCAGATATTAAACAATAAACATTCCTTTTTCTTCCTATCACACCTCATTTACATATTCTATTGTTCCTATAGATCAGATTAAAGCCAGACTCTTGAATGCTCAAACATGCAACTAGATAAGGGGAAAACCCATCTGGCATAATCACACAGTACTCAAATTTGTTTACGTTCTATCCAAAAACACATCTCTAAATTCACATTCAGTAATAAAAGTACATTTAAAACTAAAGCTAAGCAATTTACTCTAAACTAATTTAAACTAAAACCAAGCAATGTACCATATATTTAAAATCACACCACACAATATAATTGAACATAAAGTCTCTTGGGGCTTGAAGCGTGGAGCGCTACGTCAGTTCCATGACAAACGGTACTTGTCTGACTGCATTGTGCCAAGTGTAAAGTTTGGTGGAGGGGGGATTATGGTGTGGGGTTGTTTTTTCAGGAGCTGGGCTTGGCCCCTTAGTTCCAGTGGAAGGAACTCTGAATGCTTCAGCATACCAAGACATTTTGGACAATTCCATGCTCCCAACTTTGTGGGAACAGTTTGGAGCTGGCCCCTTCCTCTTCCAACATGACTGTGCACCAGTGCACAAAGCAAGGTCCATAAAGACATGGATGACAGAGCCTGGTGTGGATGAACTTGACTGGCCTGCACAGAGTCCTGACCTCAACCTGATAGAACACCTTTGGGATGAATTAGAGCGGAGACTGAGAACCAGGCCTTCTCGTCCAACATCACTGTGTGACCTCACAATTGCGCTTCTGGAAGAATGGCCAAAAATTCCCATAAACACACTCCTAAACCTTGTGGACAGCCTTCCCAGAAGAGATGAAGCTGTTATAGCTGCAAAGGGTGGACCAACGTCATATTGAACCCTATGGATTAGGAACGGGATGTCACTTAAGTTCATATTCGAGTCAAGGCAGGTGAGCAAATACTTTTGGCAATATAGTGTATATATTGATTAGATATAGATTAAACGATAGATACAGAGACAGATATAGATGGATGGATAGATGGATGTGACGCAGCGGAGGCCGGGGATGGACAGAGATCTTCAGGCCTGTCACTCGGTGAATGCAGCAGCTGCAGCACTGTGACTAATGGGGGACATTGAGCCTCTCTTCCTGTGACACGGTTTTCGTGTGATGGGGTGATTTGTCCTCCCCCATTCCCTTCGCCCGCTAGAAAGGTCACAGGGCTCCCACATGACTCATTCCACTTATAATGTTAACCCTCTACCTCATCTGGAGGGGGCGGGATGGGACATTCGTTATCACTGTTTAGCCTGGACCACAAGCGTCACCAGGCAGAGGCAGCTTGAATATCTCGCCTGTCCGTCACCAAATCTGGAACACTCTGCATGCCGATATCATCCTGTCGCCGAATGCTGGCTGCAGCGAGCATTCTGGGAGGAAGAAGTCGATGGATTGACTCTGCATGTGTGTGTGTGTGTGTGTGTGCAGGTCTGATCCATCGTTCTGCGATGGGGACAGGGTGTTTTTCTTTAGGTACAGTGTCACTTTAATAAAAACAAAATAGAAACATAAAGAGGGACGGGGGTGTGTGAGTCTGAAATGGGGACTGGGTCACCAAAATATGGACACTTGGAAGCTATGGTGCAGAGATGAGGGGATATTCAAAGAGCACCAAAATGTCATCGAAATAGCGGTGCTCTTTCATTTGGCGAGCTCAATTCGCCGACCCTGTAGTGAATGCTGAATTCACCGCATGGTGCCTGAAGTGCATCAAATTGATTCGCCGAACGTCATCAATAAATCCTCCGAATGCAGCCGCAAACCACTGAACGTATCTGAATACCGACGAAAAATCACCGAAAGCTTCTGATAAACTGCCGAACGCTGCTGAAAAAACTCCTAACGCAGCCGATGATCCACCAAACAGACCACCGAACACTTCAGATCAGGTGCCGAACGTCGCTGAGAAAAAGCCGCCCAACCGCCGAAGAAAGCAGACCAGCCACTGAACAGGTGTTAAAACAAAAACCTAATATTTTAAAAGGCGTTTAAAACAAAAAATAATGCGTGAAAATTGCACGGAAGTTATATATAAAGTCCTATGAATAACAATAAAAAGGTCTGGTACAGAATTAAAAAAAAAAAAAAAGACATTTTAAAAAAAATCGGAATCAAAGATTTCACCAAAAAAATCCTGATAAATGCCTAAAGAAATCAATAAATGAAGAGACTTTTTGCTGCAACTGAAAAGAATATACTGTTAAATAAAAAATTGATAAAAACGGGGATTTTTTTTTTTTTTTTACCATTGAAACCTATGGGATTCGCCTGATTAAACCTGTCGAACGAAAGCACCAACAATCAGGGCGTTTTGCCAACTTTTCGGTGCTGTTCGGTGTCTCTGCAGAGATTAACCATTGCTTCTCTATAGGGGATTTCACTGCCGTCGAACAGGTACCGTATTTCACTGGCAATTCGCCAATATTTGGCGAATCACCAGCTTTCTGAATTGCGCTGTTCGGTGCAATTTGGTGGCTAATTTGCCTCTCTTTGAATAACCCCCTATAATGATCTGATTCTTCATGGTGGTACCAGTTACTAGTTTACCCTCTTGTGGCGCACTGATAGAGCACAACATCAACCCTGGGGAAGCAGCGCTTTTTTGTTCATTTTGTGTATAAATTATTACCGTT
The DNA here is from genome assembly GCA_009667805.1 of Leptobrachium leishanense. NCBI lineage: Eukaryota > Metazoa > Chordata > Amphibia > Anura > Megophryidae > Leptobrachium > Leptobrachium leishanense. The sequence goes on from CM019064.1 coordinate 448,693,413, forward strand.
TGTGACACAATGTGCCCGGTTATTTGTTTGTTTTATGCCACATTTACTCCGTTACTTGTGATTTTATTGATTATAGTCAGCCTTGCATTGCAATGGATTTCCTCTTGACATTCCAGAAGCCTCTAAAGTGAGATCAGATCTGTATTTTTGGTTGAAATTGAATGTGTGGGTGTTGGCAATTCTTGAGCGATGTCAGATTTTTGCGATCAGCTATCCCCGTCCAGGACTCAGAGGCAGCAGAGAGCGGAACCAAGAGAATTTCCTCTAAAACGATAAAATGTCAAATATTTCATTCATAGCTCGTTTCCCAACCTGAGGGTTGCCTTGACGCTGGCAGGAAGCATTAATGGCCATTACATACAGAAAAGGTTGTGTCGCGCCTATACCATACTTTCACTTTGAGATTAAAAACAAAAACATGGAACGGGACAGCAGGAAAAAAGACAAGGCTAGGGTTACAACAAAATATATACATACAGAAAAAGTCGTGACGCATCTATTCCCCTATACCATACTTTCACTTTGGGATTAAAAACAAAAACATGGAAAGGGACAGCAGAAAGAAAAGACCAGGCTGGGGTTAGAACAAAATAGATACATACAGAAAAAGTTGTGACGCGTCTATTCCCCTATACCATACTTTCACTTTGGGATTAAAAACAAAAACATGGAACGGGACAGCAGGAAAAAAGACCAGGCTGGGGTTACAACAAAATATATACATACAGAAAAAGTCGTGACGCATCTATTCCCCTATACCATACTTTCACTTTGGGATTAAAAACAAAAACATGGAACGGGACAGCAGGAAAAAAGACCAGGCTGGGGTTACAACAAAATATATACATACAGAAAAAGTGGTGTCGCGCCTACTCCCTACCAGGGTGGTAGTAACAACCAGATGTATCCAGCCCAGTTCATGTATAAAACAGAACAAGAAAAAAGCTGTCATCTTGCGCTTATTCCTATAGCTCCATGTGAAACAAAACACAATTAGAGGTTTTGGTTCACTTGAATGGCCATTGAAGTGTAAGCTCACCTGCCACGTCACGGCACCTCTGGTCAGGCAAGTCCTACCTAATGAAGCCAAGAGCTGCTCCTCTGAGCAGCCACATATTCTCATGCTGCTTTTCTGCTAACTGACACAATTATGGGTTTTATTTATACCCTCAGCAAATACTTCAACTTTGGGATTAAAAACAAAAACACCGAATGGGACAGCAGCAAAAATGACCTGGCTGTGGTTACAACAAAATATATAATAATACATTATGAAAAAGTGGTGTCGCGCCTACTCCCTACCAGGGCGTCTGCAACAACTAGAATCCAGCCCAGTACATGTATAAAACATAACAAGAAAAAAAAGGTGTCACATGCACATGGTGATATATCATAACTGCATTGGGGCTGGGATGGCTGTCTGTGATGGGGTTTAGCCTTTTGAGTGTCAGTTGTTTGTTGCAATCAGGTTTCCGTCAGATAAAAAAGTAAAACAAACCCATCAGAATGAGAGAGGAGGAAACCAAGCTATCAAAATCCATTTACCAGCGCTGTGGAATATGTTGGCGACATAGAAATAATGTTATTTTATTTAACATCACCAAAATGCAAATATTTCACCAACTCAATCATTGTCTCCCAGAGGGTAAAGTTGGGTCGCGTGAACACTGCAGAAACATAAAATCTAGGGACTGTCTCTTTAAATCCAGGGCAGTTGGGAGGTATATCTCTAAAACTGGCCTCAATCACTGTTTTTTGGAAGCTTAATAACATTTACACACTGGGCTGTTTTGCTACAAAAGGTAAAGATGGAGGTGATGGAGGAGTTATGTGTGTTCACAGTGGAGTGTCTTGCTTTCGTGGCGCTGTCACAGGAAGTCATGTTTAAGTGGGGATAATGTATGGAAAACATGTAAATCATTACTGTCTCGCAGTGACGTCGGCGTTAAAGCAGGGGGTATATAGTGCGAGGAGGTCTGAACTGTTTAAACACAAGCGTTAACTCAGAGGTCACTGCTGTGAAACCATACTGCTCAGAGGGACGGAGAGGTACAGTATGTGCGTGTGTGTGTATGTGTGTGTGTATATAAATGATTGTGCTTGTTTCAATATTAATATATATATATAGATGCTTAAATATGTTGTTACAGTTATATATGTATCGGGGAAAATGTTAGATTATGTTCGTATATGCTGATACAGGGTTTGGTATATGTGCTGCCAGTCTGCCACTATGATTATACCTGTACGTGGGAATACTGTGTCATGTGTATCACGTTACTTCCCTTGTTCCTCACCCATTCTCCAATGTTACATCAGTCCTCACTCACTCATTCTCCAATGTTACACACTTCATCCCTCACCTATTCCTTAACATCCATCACTCATTCCGCACCCATTCCCTGAGTTTCCATCGTCTCATCCCTCACCCATTTTTTACATTCCCATTTCTTGTCCATCACCCTTTACCTAACTTTCCATCCCTCACCAATTCCCTGACTTTCCATCACTCATTCCAGCCCTCACCCATTCCCTAACATTTCATCACCCAACCCTCACCCACTCCTTTAACTGTCCAACACTCGTCCCCCTCACCCATTCACTACTTTCCATAACTTTCCTTCACCCATCCTTCAGGCAATCCCTAACGTTCCATCACTCCTCTCTCACCTATTCCCTAACTTCCAAAACTTGTCCTCCCATTCCATAACTTTCCATCACTCGTCTCTCTCCCATTCCCTAACTTTCCATCACTCGTCCTTCACTCATTCCCAAACTTTCCATCTCATCCCTCTCCCATTCTTTAACTTTCCATCACTTGTCCCTCTTCTATTTCATAGCTTGCAATTACTCATCCATCACCCATTCCCGAACTTTCCATTACTTATCCCTCAGCCTAACCCTGACTCTCCTTCACTCCTTCTTCTCCCATTCCATAATTTTTAATCCCTCACCCATCCCTTACTCGCTTGTATCTCACCCATTTTTATAATTTACCACCACCACTTATCCCTCACCTATTCCCTGACTTTCATTTACTCGCCCTTCATTAATTCCCAAACTTTCCATCACTCATCCCTCACCCATTCCCAAACTTTCCATCACTCGTCCCTCATGAATTCCATAACTTTTCATTACTCATCCCTCACCCATTCCCTAACTTTCCATCACTCGTCCCTCACAAATTCCATAACTTTCCATCACTCGTCCCTCTCCTATTCCCTAACTTTCCATCACTCGTCCCTCTCCCATTCCCTAACTTTCCATCTCATCCCTCTCCCATTCCCTAACTTTCTATCTCATCCCTCTCCCATTCCCTAACTTTCCATCTCATCCCTCTCCCATTCTCTAACTTTCCATCACTCGTCCCTCTCCCATTCCCTAACTTTCCATCACTCATCCCTCACGAATTCCATAACTTTCCATCACTCGTCCATCTCCCATTCCCTAACTTTCCATCACTCGTCCATCTCCCATTCCCAAACCTTCCATCACTCGTCCCTCACCCATTCCCAAACTTTCCATCACTCATTCCTCACGAATTCCCTAACTTTCCATCACTCATTCCTCACGAATTCCATAACTTTCCATCACTCGTTCCCCCTTTTGTATCTTAACATTCCATCATTCTCCCTGTTTCCCTTAAGCTGCTCCCCTCTTCACTCCTTCACTCCTCCTTCTCCCATTCCATAATTTTTAATCCCTCACCCATCCCTTACTCGCTTGTATCTCACCCATTTTTATAATTTACCACCACCACTCATCCCTCACCTATTTCCTGACTTTCATTTACTCGCCCTTCATTAATTCCCTAACTTTCCATCACTCATCCCTCACCCATTCCCAAACTTTCCATCACTCGTCCCTCATGAATTCCATAACTTTTCATTAGTCATCCCTCACCCATTCCCTAACTTTCCATCACTCGTCCCTCACGAATTCCATAACTTTCCATCACTCGTCCCTCTCCTATTCTCTAACTTTCCATCACTCGTCCCTCTCCCTTTCCCTAACTTTCCATCTCATCCCTCTCCCATTCCCTAACTTTCCATCTCATCCCTCTCCCATTCCCTAACTTTCCATCTCATCCCTCTCCCATTCCCTAACTTTCCATCTCATCCCTCTCCCATTCTCTAACTTTCCATCACTTGTCCCTCTCCCATTCCCTAACTTTCCATCACTTGTCCCTCTCCCATTCTCTAACTTTCCATCACTTGTCCCTCTCCCATTCCCTAACTTTCCATCTCATCCCTCTCCCATTCTCTAACTTTCCATCACTTGTCCCTCTCCCATTCCCTAACTTTCCATCACTTGTCCCTCACCCATTCCCTAACTTTCCATCACTCGTCCCTCACGAATTCCATAACTTTCCATCACTCATCCCTCACGAATTCCATAACTTTCCATCACTCGTCCCTCTCCATTCCCTAACTTTCCATCACTCGTCCCTCTCCCATTCCCAAACCTTCCATCACTCGTCCCTCACCCATTCCCAAACTTTCCATCACTCATTCCTCACGAATTCCCTAACTTTCCATCACTCATTCCTCACGAATTCCATAACTTTCCATCACTCGTTCCCCCTTTTGTATCTTAACATTCCAGCATTCTCCCTGTTTCACTTAAGCTGCTCTCCTCTTCACTCCTTCACTTACTCCCTCTCACAATCTCTCTCTCTTTACCTCCGTCCTCACTCACTCCCTCCCTATCTTTGTCATTATTCTCCTCACTTTCTTTCTCTTATTGCCCCTTCATCTTTCTGTGTTCCTCTTATCCTTTTGAATTCAACTCTCGTCTTCCTCTCGCTCTTTATTAAAACATTGTCCTTCTCGTCTTCTCCATCTTAAACTCCTTTCATACTTATTGCCTCTCACTCTCGATCCCCTCAGTACACTTTTTCCATCGTACAAACACTCTATCGAATTCCATGCGTCTCCATTCCGTCGCTCTTCTTCGTCTTCTGTTAATTCCCTTGCTCGATCTTCCTCTTCCAACCATTCAATGTTAATTTTGACAGCAACTTGTAATTTAGTTTTAGTCATAGTTTCCTTAATAAAATGCCTTTTAGTTTCAGTCAAATTTTAGTCGTGTGAATTGTTTCAGTTTTAGTCGACTAAGGGTGATATTCAGAGAGCACCGAAATAACGCTGACATTTCGGCGCTCTCTCGTTCCCCGCACTTCCCTGCACTTTGGGGAATCAATGTTCCCCACCCTGCGGTGAATTCAGCATTCACTGCAGGGTCCCCGAAGTGCGGGGCTAACAGTCTGCGAGCCCACCGAAAACCAGCCGCAAAAAACACATTGAACACATCGGAAAAAGCCGCCAAGCCACCGATCACAGCGCAGACCAGCCGTTGGAAAAAACCGACAAGCTGACGAATGGGGGGGGAACAACAATGCATTTGAAAGTGTCAAAATTAAAACGCTGTTTGCAAAAAAACTACAGAACAAAAATGCCTGGAATTTACATATAAAATCCAATGAATGATAATAAAAAGGTCTGTTACAGAAAAAAGAAAAAACGATTAAGAAAAACACGGAAAATAATTTTGCCTGAAAAATCCCAAAAATGCCTGAAAGGTCCTAAAATATCTATAAATAAAGAGACTTTTTATTGCAGAATATAATATTAAACGGTTTATTAAATATTGAATTAAAACAGGAATATTTTTTACCATTGAAACCTATGCGTTTCGCCTGAATAAACCTGACGAATGAAACCGCCGAACAGCAGGGCATTTCACTGACATTTCTCTGCTGTTTGGTGTCTGTGAATAGATTAACCCTTGCTTCTCTATGGGCGATTTCACTGCTGTTGAATGGGCACCGTACGTGGAGGCAATTCACTACAATTTGGCAAACTGTCTGCTCTCTGAATTGCCAAATGGCCCAGAAATGTCACCGTACACTGAATTTCAGTGTCCGGTTACATTTCGGGGCCAGATCGGCTCTCTCTGAATAACCCCTTTAGTCTCCTAATAGGAGTGTAAATCAATAATAATTTTTGTAAAAATGTGTACAAATATTGTAAAATAGTAAAAAAGGTCTGTTATAAATATTTTTTATTAAAAAATGACTTAAAATAAAATAATGTATTTTTAAAAAAACAAAAAATACTAAAGGTCTTTATAAAAATTAAAACATTTTGTAAAAAATAAAAAAAATGACCTTTTTAAAATATTTTTTTTTTTTTAAAAAAAAATATTGAGTTTATTACATTGAAACCTATTAGATTCACCTGTTTAAACCTGTCAAATTCAAATACCGACATTTCGGTGCAATTCGACGTTCTGCCAATGGACGAATCGATAGTTTTTAATGGGTCAGTTTTGGTGCCTTCCTCTAGGTCTTATCTTTATTTTTCTGTCTTTGATATTCTATTTGTATTAACCTTTCCTATTCCTTCCAGTTACGGGAGGAATGATTAAACTTTTTCCATAAAACCGATCAATGTGCGTTCTGTGGACTCCTGTCTGTGAACTCCTGTCTGTGAACTCCTGTCGAAAAAATAGTCACAAACACAGATAATGCTGTAATGAATACATTCCGATTTTATCCAGGTATTTTTATTACGTAAAAAAATACAGATCCTTATCTAGAAAGGAAGCCGAAATGATATAAACATTTATTTATATTGCAAAATCATAGTTTCAAGGTGAAGAACAAGTGAGTGACATGGAATCGGGGCGGAGGGTAATGATTTGTAATCGGAGAAGGTCTAGGTCGGGTCTGTCAAACTCCAGACCCGATGTGTTTCTGAACTACAACTCCCATGATTTTATGGCCATCTAATGCATTGAAGGAATTCTGGGAGTTGTAGGCATCTACATCTGAGGGTCTGTGAGTTTGACAGCCCTGGTCCTGGGAAAAGGTATTAAATGTAAAGTAAGGAAAATATCCAAAAACAGTCAACGGACTATAGGTTTGATTATTTTTCCAGCTCAGTAATTCGATCCAGTGCTTTCACTGTGGTGAACTCGATACATTATATAGATACGAAGATCCCATCTATCTGCAGGCTATTATGATACTGTGGTCACTGCCACTGGTGTATTTTGGCCTAGGCCGACTAGGCCCAGGCCTAGGGCGGCACTTTCCAGGGGGTGGCGGCCCGCACTGGGTGGCCCCACCCCTAAAAAAAAAACAAAACAAAAAAAACATTTTTTATTTTTTTTATTTTTTTACTTTTGCAAAGTATTTTACCAGGAAGGATACATTGAGATTTCACTAATTTACACTTTCAATTTCACCTTCCAGGGGGCAGCAAAAAACCTCACCACTAAATGGGTTACTCACAGAGCACCGAAATGACGCCAACTTTTTGGTGTTCTGTAGTTCCCTGCACTTAGGAGAATAAAATTTCCCCACCCTGCAGTGAATTCACCATTCACCGCAGGGTCCCCAAAGTGCATGGGGTCGGCCGCTGAATGCTGCCACCGCAAACCTGTGGCCTGCTGTTTTCAAAAGAACTACTGAACGAAAATGTCTGGAATTTACATATAAGATCCTATGATTGATAATAAAAAGTTCTGTTACAGAAAAAAGAAAAACTGCTATTAAAAAAAAGGGGGGGAAATTTTGCCAAAAAAAATCTGAAAAATGACTAAAAGGTACTAAAAAAAATCAATAAAGACTTTTTACTGCAGATTAAAATAATAAATGATTACAAAACATTTTTTAGATACATAAACGAGAAAAGAAAAGTAAAACAAGGATTAGTTAGATTAAAAACAAAGGAAGGAAGGTATGTAGAAGAGGATAAAAGTCTCGCTGACTGCCTCAATGAATATTTTTGTTCAGTCTTTGCAGAAGAAAAGGAAGGAAAGGGACCTCAGTTAGGAGAGAACACTAAAGAGACATTTACATATCAGTTTACAGAGGAGGAGGTTCTACAGCAGCTGTCTAAAGTAAAGACAAATAAGTCAATGGGGCCTGATGGGATCCACCCTAAATTATTAAAAGAGCTCAGTGATGTAATAGCAAAACCGTTAACAGATTTATTTAACCAATCCTTGTTAACGGGAGTCGTCCCAGAAGACTGTAAATTAGCAAATGTTGTGCCCATTCACAAGAAGGGTAGTAGGGAGGAATCGGGGAACTATAGGCCAGTTAGTCTTACGTCAGTAGTGGGGAAATTAATGGAAACCATGTTAAAGGAAAGGATTGTTGAACATCTAAAAACACATAGATTACAGGATCAGAAACAACATGGGTTTACCTCAGGGAGATCATGCCAAACTAATCTTATTGATTTTTTTGATTGGGTAACAAAAATAATAGACACAGGTGGTGCAGTAGACATTGCTTATTTAGATTTCAGTAAGGCTTTTGATACTGTTCCGCATAGAAGGCTTATCAATAAATTGCAATCTTTGAGTTTAGATTCCAATATTGTTGACTGGATTAGGCAGTGGCTGAGTGACAGACAACAGAGGGTTGTGGTAAATGGAGTTTATTCGGCACAAGGTCTTGTTACCAGTGAGGTACCTCAGGGGTCAGTACTTGGACCCATTCTCTTTAATATTTTTATTAGTGATATTGCAGAAGGTATTAATGGAAAAGTATGTCTTTTTGCTGATGGCACAAAGATTTGCAACAGGGTTGACGTTCCTGGAGGGATCAGCCAAATGACAAATGATTTACGTAAACTAAAAAAATGGTCGGAGTTGTGGCAATTGAGTTTTAATGTGGATAAGTGCAAGATAATGCACCCGGGACGTAAAAACCCAAGGGCTGAATATAGAATATTTGATACAGTCCTAACCTCAACATCTGAGGAAAGGGATTTAGGGGTTATTATTTCAGAGGATCTAAGGGTAAGTAGTCAATGTAATAGAGCAGCAGGAAATGCTGGCAGAATGCTTGGAAATGCTGGCAGAATGCTTGGTTGTGTAGGGAGAGGTATTAGCAGTAGGAAAAGGGAAGTGCTCATGCCACTGTACAGAGCACTGGTGAGACCTCACTTGGAGTACTGTGTGCAGTACTGGAGACCGTATCTCCAGAAGGATATAGACATCTTAGAGAGAGTTCAGAGAAGGGCTACTAAAATGGTGTACGGCTTGAAGGAGAAAAGTTACCAGGAAAGGCTTAATGATCTTAACATGTACAGCTTGGAAAAAAGACGAGACAGAGGAGATATGATAGAAACATTTAAATACGTAAAGGGAATCCACAAGGTAGAGGAAGGGAGTATATTTAAAAGGAAACAAAATAGCAAAACAAGAGGACATAGTCTTAGATTAGAGGGGCAAAGGTTTAAAAGTAACATCAGGAAGCATTATTTTACTGAGAGGGTGGTGGATACATGGAACAGTCTTCCAGTAGAAGTGGTAGAGGCCAAAACAGTAATTGAATTTAAGCAGGCATGGGATAGGCATAAGGCTATCCTAAACAAAAGATAAATCCAGGTAAAGTATCCATGTAATTGGGCAGACTAGATGGGCTGAAAGGTTCTTATCTGCCGACATTTTTCTATGTTTCTATGCATAAAAAGGGGAATATTTTTAACATTGAAACCTATGGGGTTCGCCTGAATAAACCTGCTGATTGAAACCACCAAACATCAGGGCATTTCACTGCCATTTCTCTGAGTCTCAGTACCACATGACTGGCTGAACCATGTGAAACGCACGCGCGCAGCTGCCCGCCCTTTCGTTAACACAGACTCTATTCTGGACTGAACACCCACCGGGAAGGGAATCAAAGCTACAGTGCACCCTCTGGCAGTGTCACCCCACTGCTGACAAGATGGCTCCACAGCATAATTGCTGTGTGCTCATATACACTCGGTTTGCTGGGAGTTTTACTGCAGTAGGGATGTGCGTTTCGGGTTTCGTAATTTCGGAATTTTCACGAAATTTCCCGATTCGTGTCTTCGGATTCGGCCGAATTTCCGAATCGGATCGGACCCGAAAACCGATAGATCCGAAAAGTTTTCCGAGCCGAAACGAAAAATTTTCGAATGGACTTGAAATGTGTCAAATCGAAATTTATTTTTGCTCTATTAATGATTTCGGTTCCATTCCTGATTTCGGTTCCATTTCGGTAATTCTGTAAATCGTATATTTAACTATTATCGGTTATATCGCTGATTCTGTAAATTTTGTATTTGTAAATGCGTATCACTTGTTTCTTGTGGCATTCGGGTCAGTTTAGCGTTTTTTAAATCGTTTTGTTCATTTTTTTTGTTCCTTGGCTTTCATACCATTTTAATATGATTAAATAAAGTTGTGAAATGTATATTTAATTATTCATAAGAAAAAAAGGATCTTTATTTAATAAAAAAAAACACGATAGAATCGCCGGAATTATCGTAGACACTTTGAAACGTGGAGAACAGACGTTCCGAAAAACGAAAATTTCCGAAATTTCCGAAAAGTCGATACAAAAAACGAGCAAAGTGACCCGAAAACACGAAAAATGGTCGATATTCCGAAAAAAAATGTACACGAAAAACGAGCCGAACCAAATCGAAACAGAAATCGGTCGAAACGAGCCGAATCGAAAAGTTTAAACATCCGAACAAATCGAACCGAATCGAACCGAAAAAAAAAATCGGTGCACAAGCCTATACTGCAGTGGATTCTGATGCACTCATACACACCGCACATTGCATTGCTGGGAGTTTTATTGCTGTGGATTCTGATACGCTGACACACACCGCACATTGCATTGCTGGGAGTTTTATTGCTGTGGATTCTGTGATACACACTGCATATTACTGTGAGTTTTATTGCCCTGGACTCTGGGATACACTCATACACACTGCACATTACTGTGAGTTTTATTGCTGTGCAGTTCTGTGATATGCTCATATACAGTGCCCATTTCTGTGGGTTTTATTGCTGTGCAGCTCTGTGATACGCTCATATGCAGTGCACGTTTCTGTGGATTTTATTGTTCAACCAATTAGAGCGGCTGTGATCCCGTTTACTTGACATGCGTGGCTGTTTTTTGTAAAAATGCTTGAATTTAAACATTTCATAATTTTATTTATCTCAATAGATACATTTGAAATGGTATACAAAATATACAAGTAGGCACTTGGTATCCACTTTTAATATAAAGAGAGGAAAAGGTGGAGCTCTAAGAGGAAAAGGTGGAGCTTAAAGAGGAAGGGTGGGGATTAACCAGGAAGAGGTGTGCCCTTGACAGGAAGGGGTGCGTCAAATTTAAATTAGGGGGTGCACGAGTTTAGTCAGGCCTAGGGCAGCACAAAACCTAAATACACCACTGGTCACTGCGGTAAAGGACCGGGCCCATTATATGTGGGCAACTGGCCATGATATTGAGTCATTCTCACTATTTATGTTTGCCTGTGTTTTGTGTATGTCATTGGTTTCATTAAAGGATTGTGTAATTGTGACGTAAGTCACTTTGGACTTGAGGTGCATGGGCATGGAGGTATATTTGTAGGGTGCAGGCCCCCATAATCAATATTAGTCAGTGGTCTTTCCTGTGTAGAATGTTTGTGTAATCTGTGATTATGCAAGAATGCTATCGTCTGTCTGTCTATTGTCTGGTCCATGTGTATCTGTTATCTTGCTGACAGGATTAGCCGTCCAGCCGACCCTTGTCTCAGGAATGTGTTATCTGTTCATAGGTTATAAATCTGCTGATATGATCTGTTATCATCTCGATACCCATTGCCCTGCCTTGTTAGAAATGTTACGTAATGTTTAATTTAGCTGTCTGTCCCTAATCTAGTTATGTTTCACATTCTAAGAGGAAAATGAGTCCCATTGTCTGTTTCGGTCTGGTTGGGGCCCCCAGTGGTTTCTAGGGGATGTTTTGTATATGTAAATGACCCATTTGTGACCGTATAAATCTGTGTGTGTGTGTGTCCCTGATTAAAACAGTTCTATTCTGACCCTACATGCAGTCACAACTCATGGTTTGGGTAGCCGCTATATTCTGTTCGCTGTTCCAGCTCAAAGCTCCAGATCTACAGCCACGGCTTATTTCTGGGGGACGCTAGCAAGGCTTTCTACTACGGATATGCATGGCTGAAAAATCTGTTTAGTTTAGTTTAATTTCGTTACGTTTTTAAATAATTTTGTTTTTGGAATTTTGTAACTAATTTCGTTTCATATTTCGTTTAGTTTCGGATCGATTCGATATTTCGAATCGATTTGAAATTTCAAATCGATTCGAATTTCATATATCAATTTGATAGTTGATATCAATCCAATTTTGGATCACTAAATAAAACCCCAATTAATCAACTTTTGCTGTTAAAAGAAAAACTAGGGTAAAATTTTAAACTGTGTCACAGATTTAGTATTTGAGTCAAATTAAACAGTGAAACAAAATTTATTTGATTCATAAAGTCCTTTGCTGACTATTTCTTGTATTGTAAATTAAGATCAATTTGATAGTTCATTTCAGATTAAATAGTTGATATCAATTTGATAGTTAATTTCAAATTCGATAGTTGATATCAATTATTCATATTTTTCTTTATGATGATGATACAGTGTAAAACGAAATAAATTTGTTATATACCATTTTGTTTAGTTTCGAATTCTCATTGTATTGATTTGTTATTTGGAAGTACTTCCGAACTATGAATTATCAAATTTCGTTCCAAATTCCGAATTTTTCCGAAACGATTGCACAGCTCTACTTTCTACGTGTACCCATCTTTAAGCTGCGGCTAAGGACTGGGAGAAAGGCACGGAAGGCACGAGGAGAACACGGGGGACCAGCAAGGAGGCAGCATTGGCAGATGTGACCCTGTTGGGGTGCTGAGATCTGTTACAGTATTTTACACCAGAACCTATTGGTGCTCATTAGTTGCACCTTGGTGCAGTTGTTTTGATATTGTCTAGATACAAAGAAGCTGGTGTGCAGAAAGATGACCACTCAGTTCTGAAAATTCTTTAAGAGACCCTAAATTGCATGAATTATAAGAAATCCAAGAATATCTGGAACCCACTAATGTTGAGAAGTCAAGAATTCTTAGGTTATAAACATGGGGGAATTTGAGTTTCTGTGATTAAAATTTTGGGAAAAATCAGGTTTACATGATGAACTTACTATAAGCTGTGAAAAGTCACTAAAATAATGCCCGGGTACAATAGTTAGAGCGTACAAGTGTGTAAAGTCAAATGTTCTTTAGTATATACGTTCAGAAAATTCCAGAATTTCTAGATTCCATGAGAATGTTTGGGAGACCGGGAGAAGAATGCCTGGGAACTCTAAATACAGGACTTTTAAGAAATGACTGTATACCAGGACTGTCAAACTCCGGCTCAGATGTTTCTGAACTACAACTCCCATGATTCGCTAGCCATCTATTACAATAAAAGAATTCTGGGAATTGTAGGCATCCGTAGCCCGAGTTTGACAGCCCTGCTCTATGCCATAAAATAAAGAATGACTGTGGCACTAGAAGCTGCGGAAATTCAAGAATGATAGGAGAAAGGTGATCAAGGATAGAAGGGAATCTATGAATTGTATCAATTAAAGATTGACACAGTGAGAACATTCTAGAATCACTGAGACTTTTTAAACCAGGGAAATTCTTTAAGGCTGGTCGTCCACTGGGTCCGTAGTCGTCCGACTAGCAAGTCGGAACGTAGTCGTCCATAATTGTACGACACAGAAGAGATTCAGCCCTCGTCCATTGCTTCAGACTTCCATCAGATGAGTTCGGACGACTACGAACTTCTACTACCTCAGACTAGCGACTGTTCCCATTCCAATGGGATTTGTTGTATGAAGTCGGACGACCTGGTACAACAAATCTCACAAGATGCATGCTGAGAAATAAATAATAAATAAATGAAATAAAGATATATTATTGTGATGGGGTGACATGGGGGACTAGCCCTGTTTGTTAATGATTTTGAGGGTAGGGGAAACGTGCTCAGGTCCTTTTGCAGCTGTGCCTTAACCCCTTATGTGCCAAGTGTATATTTAGGCACATGTTAACATTGACACTTCTATAGTGATATATTCTATGTTTTTTTTTATTTAATTTTTCCCCACAATATACGCAAATTTTTAAACAAGATCCGTCCGACCTAAGTCGTCCATAGTCGCTCACAGTGGACAACCCTAGTTGTACATAGTCGTATGACCTAGGTCTGCCGAACAAGTCGGTCGTACGACTACGGAGCCAGTGGACGAGCCTAATGTTCGGAATTCAAGGATAACTAAATAAGCCTTAAAACTGGGGAAATTAAAAAAACAAAACGCTTTGATACGCTAAAGTGAACAAAAACATGAGTGCCTGGTTAATATAAGGTGTTGCAATTAAAGAATACTTATGGGTACAGAAAACAGAAAATTCAAAATATGAAGGGCACTAAAATGTGTTAAATCCATGAATGACCTGGGATTTTAGTGGAGAAAGTAATAACTTTATGTCTGACTATTAGAAGGAATGTACCGCTAAGAATGTCTAGGTACTACACTGCCTGGCCAATCAAAAAGCCCCACCTGGATGGGATTAAGCAGATAGGTCTGAGCCTTCAATTGAATAATTACTGCAGTGATTAATATGTTTCGGCATAAAATGAGGTCCTGTGACTCCCTGAATATACTGAATGAGCAGGTTTTTCCATCAATGGGTTTTTTCTCCCCTGATGGCACAGCGGGCATATTCCAAGATGGCAATGCCAGGATTCATTGGGCTCAAATTGTGCAAGAGTGGTTCAGGGAGCATGAGACATCATTTTCACACATGGGTTGGCCACTGCACAGTCCAGACCTTAACCCCATTGAGGTTAATGTTTGGGATAATGTGCTGGAGAAGACTTTACACAGCGCCGCGACTCTCCCATCATCCCAGGACATACTTGAAAATGAGAGAAATCTCAATGTATCCTTCCTGGTAAAATACTTTATAAATAAATTAATAAATAAATACTAGATCGATTTGGGAAAAATGTGTAGATGACTAAGGCACTATATAAGTTGGCAGTTTATAGACATTTGATACTATAAAGTGGGGAAATTCAAGAATTACTCAATACTATAAAGCCATGAGATTTAAGAATGATTAGGGTGTTGTAAACTGGAAATTCAAGAATGACCAACGCTTGCCAGATACCTAAGATTTTTACGTATGGCTATGAAATGTTTCAGGTTTTTTTTTATTTTTTTTAATTAAATTTATATCTATACCGACTGTTACAAATATTTGTTTTTTTCTGGTGCTCAGAATTGATAAAACCATTACGATCGTTGGTTTGGCTATTTAAAAGTTGGGAAATTCACACATTCCTGACGTTGACACAAAAATATAATAAAGAACCTAGAAAGAGCAAAATAGATAAATTGATACATTTTAACTACACACAAAATTAAAGTGACACTCTACTAAAAAATGGAGTTTCCTTTTTTTGCCCTTAAATAATTAGGCACAGGCTGCTGGCAGCTGAGAAATTCAAAAATCCTGGCTGCTGGTGACACTGGATGGGGTGGAGGTAACACATCCACTTCACACCGTGATTTCACCAGATCGGTGAAAGGGGGGTGGTTTCCATCCTCACATACTGACCACTTTACTCACCCTCGCCAATTTACATTTATAGAGTGTCCCTTTCAATATGTGCTGTGTAATTGCCCCTTTAAATATCATATCCTGGTCCCTCACGTAGTGGGAGTGAAACTATGTAAGTTTACCATCAAAACACGTCTACTCGCCATGGAATTTCAACATACAAAAATTAGTTAAAGATTACACTGTAACTGAGGTGCATCCGGGACGCAGTGTAATGATTTCTCAGTCTTGTGTTGATTCGTGACTCACTGTTATGGAATGTGTCTCTCGATTACCTGCTGCAATATACATCTGCTTTGGGTTACAGTGCCATATTTAAAGAAGGATTATTTACTATATATATTGTCAACAAAAATAAAACAAGCATGAGCTAGCGTCTCTATCTTACCTATCCCCGACAATAATACTGGTTGTCATGTGCTATTGTAGATCATTATTCCATGATATAGATTTATAATTCCTAATTTTATAATAAAAATCAAGCAACTTGCAAATATTATTAGTGTAGCAATTAATGTAATTTCCCTTTGTGCATGTTCCCCCATAGACAGACCTTTTGTGGCACAACAATGGGCACCCAATGTGCACTATCATCTTAGTTCCCAGACAGAGGTCAATTTTTTTGAGTCACTATGCCATCCTGTATCTAGACATAGTTTTCTTCCCCGAAGCACTTAATCATCATATTATGATGTTCCCCCAAAAGAGAAAGCATAGAATTAATAAAATAATTAAAAGGAGCATCCTATAAAAAAAAATGCCACACTTTTTCCACTTAAATAATCGGGCAACTGACCAATTACTTTTTTAATCTTTACTTTAATTTAGGTGTAAATACTTACTTTTTTCCCTACTTTGTAAAGCAGTTCTCTACAAATTCTGAATATAGGGTAAAAAATACCTTTTATTGACTCTTTTAAATAATTATCTACAAAGATCTGATTATAGAGCCTAAGGAAACATTTATTAATAATGGATTAAAGGACTCTCTAAGACAGTGGTCAGCAGCCTTGTTCCTCCAGATGTTTTAGAAGTATATCTCCCATGATGCTCAGCTACTCAACAGGTTGGTGGAGACTCAAGGTAAATGTAGTTCCAAAACATCTGAATGGTGACAGTTGCTGACCCCTGCACCCAAATTTTTGGATCAGTCTCTGAAATCTTTTCTCAATTCACAAACTTCACATTTTCTTTTTTAATCTAACCTTTATACAAACTGTTATTAGTTTTATACGTTACGCAAGGTAGAATTTATATGTACAGATCACAAGGTGTAGTAAAAAAGACATGAACAAATGCAACAAAAATCGGGGGAGTGCTGATTCAAATGATTACATTGGATTACAATATTTTTTTAAATTTCGCGGCATCTGTCTAAAATACTTAGTTGGTTAATGCTCCAACTGTACTACGCAAACCTTAGTGTCACTGATAACTTCTGCTAGTTGTTTGGTTACTCTTTTATTGGCATACCCCTTAGCCTCATTAAACCCCAACCCTTTTGTAATAATGATCCGAATTTCTTGTTAGAAAATTCTTATTACAAGAAGGAGAGACAAGAGGGTTGAATGGAAAACAGAATCAATCACTATCTTAAACGTGAATTTTTTTAAAATGTAGAGCTTTTTGCAGACTTTAAACTAAATTGAGCACTTCTGCTGTTAGTTTACTCTTTTGTGGTGCTGTGCCCACCTGTTGACCATATTTTGGCAAATGACCCTCATTCAGGCAGGTCCAGTGGGAGCGCCAATTCATACAACATGGCTCCGCTGACTGCTAGTGATTCTGCTGCTCGCTCGTTCTGTGTCATTTTCCAAGTGCCACCTTGTGTGCGTCATTCCAGTCGAGCCCGTTTTGGAGCGCCCATATGATGCTGCTCAATCAGAAGGGGGTGAATACTATTTAAGCTCTGTCTGTCTCACATTGCCTTATCGTGGTTCTTCTTGACCTGTTAGTGCACTCTATATTTCTGATTGTTTTTCTGTATTTGATGTTGGCTTTGGCTACGTTTACTCGATTGTGTAATACTCTATCTCCCTTTGACCTTGGCTACATTTACTCTATTGTGTGATAACTATGTCCTTTTACCTTGGCTAAGTTTACTCTATTGTGTGATACGCTATCTCCCTTTTACCTTAACTACATGTACTCCCCTATGATCTTGGCTATGGTTACTCGATTGTTTGATACTCTCTCTCCTTTTGAGTTTGACTACATTTACTCGATTGTGCTATTCTATTATCTCTTCTATTTGTATCCGGCCACTCTAAAAACTGGAGGTTAGGATTTGTTGTGTGTTTTCATTCACTGCGTTTTAGGCCTGTCCTCCGTTGCTATATCATTGCGAAGCCCAGTTGTATAACGGACTAGTACCGCACTTGGCATAAAGGGTTTTTGGTTTGGCATTTAGGTTTCTCCAGAGCCATAATGAAACTGTTACACAACTCTCAGGGCCAGATTTGCATTTTATTTTTGGGGCAAACTAAAATAATTAAAGATTTTTTTTTTATAAAACTGAAAAACAGTTTCTGTCTGCGCTCAAATCAAAAGAAGGAGCAAAATCTGTTGCCTTAGTTGAGTTAGTGCAGCGGCATTGTTTATTTTATATGTAAAAACATATATTGCCTCTGCCGTAGAACAGAGAAAAAAAATAGCATTTACTTTTTTCAATTTTTTTCATTTTTACCCATTTCATTGTCATGTTTGGTATCATTGTAAAGCCCAGACTCTGACCTTTCCAATGACACCTCACGTAACCTTGTGTGCTGTACAATTCAGAGATGCAGGTTCCAAAGTCCCCCTGTCTCTCCTCACTGCAGTGCCACGGTCTAGGTTGTCGATGTAACAATGCGTTGCATCATCAGCTCCACACTTGCTGGTGGTGTGGGAAATGAGAAGGTGAGTTAGTGCAGCATCACTGTGCACTTTATAATTGTAAACTGAATACTAGTATTGCGTTAAAAAAAAAGGGGAAAACCTTATTCTATTAATATTTTATTATTACATATAACTAACCTGGTTATGTTTGGTATCATTGCAAAGGCCATAATCTGGCCTTTTCAAAGATACCTCATATTTCCATCTAGACCTTAGGGCTCCAGAGATACAGTGGCCTAAATTATTGCAAATTGTAAAATAAAAATATATATTTTTTTTTTACAGAGCAAGGCGCCCCCTTGTGGCAGGTGCCTGTAGGCACATGCCTACTTTGCCTAGTTATAAATCTGGCCCGTACAACTCCCATGATTCCCTGGCCACTTGTTACATACATAGAAATACTTCTGGGAATTATAGGTCATCAACATTTGAGGGCCATGAGTTTGACTTCCGTGGCATTTCCTGTCATTGATCTTTGTTAGCCATTGTGATAGCTAAATTGGTTAATGCACCAATTCTAATACTTGTTCAAGCCCCGAGATCACAGGCTCTTCGTGGCATTTCAGCTCGGTCTTTGTTTGATCCGTGTGGTGAATAAATTAAATTTGATTCAACATACTAGTGAGTTAAAAATGTGCTTTAATTCTAACAAAAATTCTTTATCATAAAGATTGTATTATTAAGAATTTGATGAAATACAATCTGGAGCCTGGAAATGTTATACAGGTTTTCTGCGTCTCTGTGCTTTCAGTGCGCTCTTTCATCTTTTTGCCTTTGTAGCCATTTCTTTGGTTTTATTCTCCGCATTCGGATAGTAGAGTTTCTTTGTAACACACAATCAGGGTTTGTGGACAAAAGCTCCGGTGGGCTGGATTCCACGGGGAATATGTTGCTTTTGTTGCTAGGTCGCAAAGCATTTCTTTGTGAGTGATGAGAATCTAGATTTCTGTTTAATCTTCTTTTCGGGGGAATTTCACTCACACACAAAGCATTTAGGCAGGTATGGTGCTAATGTGTTGAACAAAGAGACCAGAGCAGGTCAGTCATTTGTCACCTGTCTCTCGATTTCATTCACACGGCAGCGACGTAGAAATATTTATATGCCTGCATCTGCTGCCATGGAAATTCTACCCTAGGCTTGTGCACCGATTTTTTTTTCGGTTCGATTCGGTTCGATTTGTTCGGATGTTTAAAATTTTCGATTCGGCTCATTTCGACCGATTTCTGTTTCGATTCGGTTCGGCTCGTTTTTCGTGTACATTTTTTTTCAGAATATCGACCATTTTTCGTGTTTTCGGGTCACTTTGCTTGTTTTTTGTATCGACTTTTCGAAAATTTCAGAAATTTTCGTTTTTTCGGAACGTCTGTTCTCCTCGTTTCAAAGTGTTTACGATAATTCTGGCGATTCTATCGTGGTTTTTTTTATTAAATAAAGATCCTTTTTTTCTTATGAATAATTGAATATACATTTCACAACTTTATTTAATCATATTAAAATGGTATGAAAGCCAAGGAACAAAAAAAATGAACAAAACGATTTAAAAAACGCTAAACTGACCCGAATGCCACAAGAAACAAGTGATACGCATTTACAAATACAAAATTTACAGAATCAGCGATATAACCGATAATAGTTAAATATACGATGTCCAGAATTACCGAAATGGAACCGAAATCACGAATGGAACCGAAATCATGAATAGAGCAAAAATAAATTTCCATTTGACACATTTCAAGTCCATTCGAAAAATCCGAAATTTTTTCGTTTCGGCTCGGAAAACTTTTTGGATCTGTCGGTTTTCGGGTCCGATCCGATTCGGAAATTTGGCCGAATCCGAAGACACGAATCGGGAAATTTCGTGAAAATTCCGAAATTCCGAAATGCACATCCCTACCTTTCAGCCTATCAGCTTCCTCTTCCTGGGTCACATGACTGTATCCTGGAATTATTCTGTCCCAGAAAAATTGTGAATGAAAAAATTATTTATGTAAAAGTAAATTATACAAAAAAATTAAATAATAGGAATGAGTTTTCTCCTTGATTCAGGGACTCCCAAACCCAGAAGTCCCTGAAGCTTTTCTGTGCAATATGTGCTCCTACAACTTGCGTAGCGCTACGGGACTTGCGTGTTTTACGTCCACAAGTTCCGTAGCGCCTGTGCAGAACGATGGATCCGCCGACTGCCTCTCTGAGAACGCTCGCTTTTGTGGGTGGTCCCAGAGGGTGATGTTGGCGCGCTCTCTGCGTACTGACATGACTAGTGACAGATCTGGTCATGGACAGCTGGGAAATTCAAAAATTACATCTGCTGGTGATGCGGGGTGGGGTGACGGAAACTCCACCACTTCAGCCAGCGGTATCTCCTGATTGGGGGACCTGGGGGGGGTGGCAGACTCTTCACATCCTGATCACTTTAAACCAATAAAGTGGTGAGGATGAGGAGAGCATCTTATTTTTACCTGACTTTTATAGATTTTTTTAATTTGCCATAATGTCACATTGTGTTTTTTATACAGCTTTTGACAGCTTTGTTGTAAACACTCGTCCGTTCAGACAGTCAGTATCAGCGTCGGTCCAGATGCAGGGGTGGCCTGGCCATTTGGGCAACAGGGCACTGCTCTAGGGAAGGCCCCCTATGAGGAGGCACCAAGACTTTGTCAGGCCTTCTCCACACTGGCAATGAGCCCCTGCATGAGGAGTTCAGATTGAGAGCTCCCTTGTATGCCAGAACCCCACAATGGGGCACCAAGACTTTGTCAGGCCTTCTCCACATTGGCAATGAGCCCCTGCATGAGAAGGTCAGGTCCACTCCTGTCCAGATGTGAGACCTTGTAACTAACTTGCCATAAGTGTACGATACATTCCTTCTGTAATCTCCAGTGTTACAAACTCTTTTTGTATTTTCCATCTGTTCCGCATATCTTCACTTCCTATGAACGGCCTTTTCTCCCTCCCTGACGCGTTTCACCTCCCATGCGTCTACTATTTGCAATCCACGCGTGACTCCAAACAACATGATGACTTTAACACCCATTCTTTGTGCACATTTATCTCCCTTTAAAACTATTTTACCCTCAGTGACTCCTGCGTGTCTTATGTTTTATCACTTTATGATACTCCTTCGCTTCCCATCTGCTCTAGAAATTACCATTTATATATTGTTAAAGTTCCAAGACACTGACTGTGATAAAATGTAAACGCAGATCTCCAGCTGTCCCGGATTCAGCAGGACAGTCCTGATTTGTGGATCCTGTGCTGCCATCTCTGCTTTCCCCCAATTCTAGGAAAACCAGAGGGATATTCTCATTTAAACCAGTGTCAATGTGGCATAAACCATGGTCACACCGCACTAACTTAACTCCAGGTACTTTGTGCCCTGAATTGAGCCAACTGGAGGAAAAGGCATAAACGAATGTTAATGCATTGGGACAGACATCTCCCCAATGGCCATGCCCCCTACCACCCTGCATTTTATGGGTTAAACCAATATGGATTGGAAGCGGCTCCATCTTCACTGCAATGTCTTGGAAATGGCATTCTCCCAATCAATGTAGCATGGAAGTTGTTCGTTCTCAATCTGTATGACATGGAATTGGTCTTCCTCAATCAATATGGCATAAAGTTGGCACCATTTCTATTAATATGACATTGAGTTGGCCCCCTCTCAATCAATGTGACATGGAATTGACCCTCTCTCAATTGATGACGTGGCATTGGCCCCCTTCTCACTCAATATGACAAGGAAATTTCCTCCTCTCAATCGATATGACATGGAGTTGGCCCCCTGTCAAGTGATATGACATGGAATTGGCCCCATGTCAAGTGATATGACATGGAATTGGCCCCCTCTCAAGTCGATATCGCATGGAGTAGGCCTTCTCTCAAGCGATGACGTGGAATTGGCCCCCTCTCAATCGATATCGCATGGAATTGGCCTTCTCTCAATCGATGACGTGGAATTGGCCCCCTCTCAAGTCGATATCGCATGGAATTGGCCTCCCCCCTCAAGTCAATATTGCACATAATTGGCCACATTTCAATCAATATGACATGGAATTTACCTCCTCGCACTTAATATGACATGAAAATGGCCTCCTGTCATTTGATATGACATGGAAGTGGCCCCCTCTCAATCGATATGACATGAAATTGGCCCCCTCTCAAGTCGATATCGCATGGAATTGACCTCCTCTAAGTCCATATAACATGTAATTGGCCTCCTCTCAGTCAATTTGACTTGGAGGTGGACCCCCCATCATTCAATATGGCATGTAACTAGCCTCTTCATATTACATATGGCATGGAAGTGGCCGCGTTTATTCCATATGGCATGGAAGTGGCATTCTGTCATTTCATCGGGCGTTAAGAAGACTTCCTTCACTATGTTCTATCAGGTGGCTCCTCTTGAACAATATGGCACGATGCATGCACGGTACGGCATGAAAGCCACTCCTCTCAGTCATTATGGCATGGAAGAGGCCCGTCTTAGTAAA
This sequence comes from Leptobrachium leishanense, assembly GCA_009667805.1. NCBI lineage: Eukaryota > Metazoa > Chordata > Amphibia > Anura > Megophryidae > Leptobrachium > Leptobrachium leishanense. The sequence goes on from CM019064.1 coordinate 448,716,296, forward strand.
TATGGCAATATAGTCAATATGGCATGGAGAAAGGATTTTACCAGGAAGGATACATTGAGATTTCTCACATTTTAGAGTATGTCCTGGGTGGCTAGAATGTACCGTTACGTGTCTTGCCCAAGGACACTTACTGGAGAGGTGCTCTGGCCTGGATTCAAACCTGTGACTCCACAGTCTCCACCGTTGAAGTATTTTAGACGGTGTCTTTATAGGAGGGAGTGCGATGCTCTGGGCTTGTCTGGATCTGCCGGCCGTGAGTCTGGGATTTTTGTGTCGGAGATATTTGTTGCTTGGCAGGTTCACCGTTCAGGCTTGCATCGATTGAATCATTGACTTCCAGATAATCCAGTGATGTTGTTGTCATACTTAGCACTTGCAGTTTTTCACTACTTTCACTCACTTTGATTGCCTTAACCCTTTGAAGACCTCATAATGACGGAATATCTCCATCATGCCATTCCAGCTTGTAGAGATGACGAGGTGCGGCACAGTGATGGCTCACTTCATACACCCAGATGTTTCAGAACTACATCTCCGATGATGCTCGGTAAGGGTTGCCAGTATTGTGCATAACCGGCCTAAAAAAAGATCTAAATCCATAAACCCGGCAGTAATCCTGGGCTCTGCTTTATCTAGAGATTGCACTTGGTTGCGGTTAAACTGGTGGGTGAGGTTTGCATGTTCACTTTGCACGCTAGGAAGTAAAATTCCATGTAGACTAATTTCTCATCATTTCCTACAATCCCGTGTGTTCCTTCACATAGCACGCTGGTAACTAATCTTTTATTTGAGGTGGATCAATATCATGTCAGTGGCCTTGGTGTCACAGAAACCCCCCCCCAAACCTGGGCCCCCTCTGTTTGTCTGAGCGAGAGATACAACCTAGACTCAGATATAGAAAGTGACCCTTTAAAGGGCCGGTACCACCAAACAATGCAATGCCCTTATAGTGTTAATTTATGTTGCTGATATCTTACATGTCCCCATATGTGACACATTAGGTATAGGAGGATTGAGAAAGGCTGCCAGTCTGCCGAAACATTGGTGCCTGAACGCAATGGATTGTGCCCAGTCCTTTTCTTTATTCTTTGTATTTGCTGTGGTTACCCCGGGTCCTGTGGATCACTCCTGATTGCACACTGCGTGGTACAGCCAGGACAGCCATCAGGAGGTGACAGCCCATGATATGTTCAGGGGCCCAGTGGCTGACGAAGGCCCTGACCCTTACCAAACACTGTGTAACTTGTCAAAGTGCCTCAGGTGTAAGGGTCCCACCATGACAAACTGAACTGACCTTTGGGGACACCAGGAAATTTCCCGGTGGGCCGAGGCAGCTGGGGCCGGTTAAAGGACTCTGGCTAATCTCTGGCAGAGCAAACCCTCTCGCAGCAGCAAACACATGAAATCTACCAGAGATTTCTACCACTCTCTGTAAAATGAGGTAAACCGAAAACGAGGCAAAATGTTTTATTTTTGTAACTAGGCCCGAGCAGTGGTTCAGTAATAGGGATGAGCTGTTCGGTTCGATCAGTTGGGAGTGTGATTTGAACATCGGCAGTTCGAAAGTTCGCGAACTTCGAACTTTTTGGCGTGTTCGGCTCGAGTTCGAAAAAAATAAAAATTGAAAAAAGTATAAAAAAATGCTTAAAAAATACTAAAAAATCTAGAAATAAAGAGACTCTTTACTGCAGAATATTATAAGCAACGGTTTATTAGATATTGAATTAAAAACTAATGTCTAGGTGCAAAGATTCTCACCTCTAAATGACCTGTGCTCTCAAACGGCGTAAACAACAGGTATTTAATTAGTGTTTAGAAATAACATGTGCTTCTAATTAGTCTGGTCTCATGAATTTGATACATTGTATGCAGACTGGGAGTGCTAAGTGTCGTGTGTGGGTCTGTGATGGCGATGTTTCCATACATCCTACAAATCCGCGACCCGGTGCCTAAGGGGTTAAAGCCAGGCACCGCTTAAAAGGGGAGACTCTCCCCTTTTAAGCGGTGCCTGGCTTTTTTTTGTGGGACCTCCTGATCGGGAGGGAGACGGATCCGAACGGATCCCCCCTCCCTTCCAGGCGATCTCCCGGCATTGCCGGGGGTCGCCTGGAAATGACGTCATTGCGCATGGCACGATGACGTCATTTACGTCGGGAGGAGCTTGACTTCAGCGTCTGAGGATGCTGAAGTCAGAACGCCGTGGGACCCCGTACAGAGAGGTGAGTATCTCCGCCGGGGGTTCCGCAAAGCTGATGACGTGTGGGACACGTCCTCCTCAGCATACAGCGGGAGTAACTGAGGACTTGTCCCACACGTCGTCAGCAGTGAAGGGGTTAAAAACGTATTTTTTAAAACTTTTTGTCCTTGTTTCCTGTCCCCCAGGGCACTACCCGGACCCGGACATTGTTTTTAAATGTTTCTATACATCCTAGAAATCCGCCACTTCACGGGCAGGTTATGGGGACCTCCTAGGCACGATATTTGAAGGAATTTTTCGTTTTTATTTTTAACCCTTATTTCATGGAAAACTCACTGTCCCTTTAAAAACTTTTTTTTTACTTTTTGTCCTTGTTTCCTGTCCCCCAGGGCACTACCCGGACCCCCATACACCTTTTATGGCAAATATCTAGCATATATGCTAGACATGTGCACAGCACAAAATTTCGTTTTGAACTAATGGATTAGTCCTAAAATGCAATTTATTTAGTTGCTAAAGAAATTCGTTTTCAGTTCTTTAGCATGAAAACTAATTTCATTCATCCGAAAACCAGTGGATACAATTACTATTGTAGTGGCTCCTCAGAGGGCTGAGAAAGCTGCTTGTTACAGTATCACTCACTCTCAACACAATGTGCCAGGCAAAGCTGTTACAGTAACTGACTGCTGCTCATCACAGCGCTCAGAGTTTCAGTTATACTAGTAAATAATATTTTTATATATAAGAGGTTAGAACAATATTATTTCCTTATTTTACTGAAACTCTGAGCGCTGTTACAGTCAGTTACTGTAACAGCTGAGCCTGATACATTGTACTGAGAGATAATATAACAAGCAGCCGATCTCAGCGCTCACAGCCACTGGATTTAAAGGGCTAAAATAAAAAGGCTCCTCTCTGTATAATGTATAGAACATCCTCCTGCATTAATTAATACCCCTCTCTGTATAATGCAGATAACATCCTCCTGCATTAATTAATACCAGACTGAGACACAAGGACAGGAGGGCCAGGAAGAAAACTAAAGGAATCCCAATGCTGGGAATGATTTCTATCTAAGAAAACCTCACGAAGAATAACAGATGTTGTATACATTATACGAGAGGGGTATTAATTAATGCCCCTCTCTGTATAGAACATCTTACTGTATTGGCATGTGGAGGGTGCAGAACTTCGGAATGCAATGCTTATCCAGCACAGGAGAGGGAACTTTTACTTAAACTTTGTATCTCTGTGGGGGAGACACAGGAATATAAAAGCAGGGGAGAGGGAAAATATTAACGTAAATCGGTCTGAAAGCTCAGAGAAGAGATGACTGGTGCAAATTTATTTTTATAATAAAATAAAGCACTTTAAATCTAGGGAAAACATTCAAATAAATCACACTGAAGGCTCATAATGACAGAGTAACTGTGAGAGCTGGATACTAAATGTATCAGCCGTAAAAAAAAAACTTTATAACAAGCAGCACTGGGAGAGGAGAGGGACTTTATATAAAATGTGTATTCTAGATGAGGAAAGGGGGATAGTGCTCCTGGATAATATAAAATGTATCAGACCTAAGCCCCTATTCTGCAGAGCGGGAGGGGAGATAACACACATTTTATAAAGTCCCTCTCTTCTCCCAGTGCTGCTTGTTATAAAGGGGTTTTTACTATCCAGCCCTCCTCTGTCATTAGCTTTCAGTGTGATTTATTTGAATGTTTTCCTTCTCCAGCTGCTTTTGTCATCTTGTCTGCCTCATAGATATGCAAGGGTTAAGTAAAGGTTTCCTCTCCTGTGCTGGCTGTGCTGTGAGTGAGTATTCTGGAGCTCTATCACTGTCAGATTTTCGGGTAGGGGTTGGGAAGGATTACACATACAAACCTTTTCTGTAGCTTTGCATTCAATACTGGTCTCCTTCACTCATCAATGTAATATCATAAAAAGGACTGAAACTAAAATGTAGTACATTTTATTTTAGTTTCTTTCGTTTTTTGAACTGAACAGTTTCGTATCTCTTGAGTCATACGAAAACTAAATTATCCCAAAATTCTGACTAAATCGTTTTAGTACTAAAACGAATGCACATGTCTAATATATGCCCTCTTGCAGGGCACTCTAAAAAACGAACTTTGAGTCCCATTGACCTGTATTGAGTTTGTGTTCGAGTTCGAATTCGAACTTTTGAAAAGTTTGAGTTCGAATGCTAACCGAACTCGGGGGTGTACGGCTCATCCCTATTCAGTAAGGGGGACACACGTTTTCCGATGGCAGTCCTAGTGTGCTCAGCTACCTCTTGATTTGGGGAGCCATGAGCAGTTAAATCATATTGTATTTTGGTTATTAGACAGGTAAGGTAGAGCATTATGTTACAAACTATTGGTTCATTCCCTCAAAATCACACTTCTTGACTAATGCAACAATATACGCTCAGGCCTTCCTCTGTCCAGAATCACACCCCTTTAATCTACCACAGCCAGCGCTGTGTATCGGCCGCCCCCACCTGTGCCGATCCCTTCACTGGCGTCCCAAACCCAACAGCATAGCATTCAAAATCCTCACCTTAACCCTCAAGGTGCTTTCTAAGCCATGCCCCTCCCTAGCTTTCCTCTCTGATCTTCGTACGTACAGCGCTGCGGAATCTGTTGGTGCTATATTTATTTATACAGTATTTTACCAGGAAGGATACATTAAGATTTCTCTCGTTTCAGTATGTCCTGGGTTCAAGAACATTGAATTGTTACAGAAATACAAAGTAATAAAATTCAGATATTAAAAGCACAAATATACAGATTAACCCAGAAAATAAATATGTAGCAAATATAGTCACTATGTTACATGTTTACAGGTGCATTCTGTATATAGTCACTATGTTACATGTTTACGGTGTTACATGTTACATGTTTACAGGTGCATTATGTATATAGTCACTGTGTTACATGTTTACAGGTGCATTCTGTATATAGTCACTATGTTACATGTTTACAGGTGCATTCTGTATATAGTCACTGTGTTACATGTTTACAGGTGCATTCTGTATATAGTCACTATGTTACATGTTTACAGGTGCATTCTGTATATAGTCACCGTGTTACAGTTTACAGGTGCATTCTGTATATAGTCACCGTGTTACATGTTTACAGGTGCATTCTGTATATAGTCACTATATTACATGTTTACAGGTGCATTCTGTATATAGTCACCGTGTTACATGTTTACAGGTGCATTCTGTATATAGTCACTGTTACATGTTTACGAGTGCATTCTGTATATAGTCACTATGCTACATGTTTACAGGTGCATTCTGTATATAGTCACCGTATTACATGTTTACAGGTGCATTCTGTATATAGTCACTATATTACATGTTTACAGGTGCATTCTGTATATAGTCACCGTGTTACATGTTTACAGGTGCATTCTGTATATAGTCACTGTTACATGTTTACGAGTGCATTCTGTATATAGTCACTATGCTACATGTTTACAGGTGCATTCTGTATGTAGTCACTGTGTTACATGTTTACAGGTGCATTCTGTATATAGTCACTATGTTACATGTTTACAGGTGCATTCTGTATATAGTCACTATGTTACATGTTTACAGGTGCATTCTGTATATAGTCACCGTGTTACATGTTTACAGGTGCATTCTGTATATAGTCACTATATTACATGTTTACAGGTGCATTCTGTATATAGTCACCGTGTTACATGTTTACAGGTGCATTCTGTATATAGTCACTATATTACATGTTTACAGGTGCATTCTGTATATAGTCACCGTGTTACATGTTTACAGGTGCATTCTGTATATAGTCACTATATTACATGTTTACAGGTGCATTCTGTATATAGTCACTGTTACATGTTTACAGGTTCATTCTGTATATAGTCACTGTGTTACATGTTTACAGGCACATTCTGTATATAGTCACTATGTTACATGTTTACAGGTGCATTCTGTATCAAGGTATGTTAATAGAGATGTCTTAGACTGGGGCAAGATTTGATGGCATCTGGGAGGTTATTCCATCATTGTGGTGCTCTGTAGGAAAATGAGGATCGAGACACTTTCTTTTTGTATTGTGGTATAGTAAGTAAGGTGCAAGTGCTGGGTCGGAGGTTATAGGATGAGGGAACTGCTAGAGGAAGCAGCCTATTCAGGTAGGGTGGTAGCTTCCCAGAAAAGCTCTTAAACACCAGGTTAGAAAGGTGAAAGGTGCGTCTAAATTCCAGTGACGGCCAGTTTAGCTCTTTTAACATGTCACAATGGTGGGTCGTGTAGTTACATTGTAGCACAAAGCAGCAGAATGAGTTATACAATGTAGTAAGTTTATGAAGGTGTGTTTGCGGGGCGTAATAATAGTAAGAATAGTAAGAATTGTACACTCTTCTTCCGTGAAGTAATACCAATATTTTTACAAGTAGGGTTGCCAGATCGGCCATGTTTTCATGGACACTTATAATATATTCATGCTGATGGGCAGTGCATGAAAAATGCCACCCTGCAGCGTGTACAATCCATGCACTGCAGGTAAGAAATCAAACAGGAATCCCAGGTCTCCTGCCTTGATTTCCTCCCTGCAGCACATTATTTATACCTGCTGCAGGGCAGCACTTTTCCCTGTGCTCCCCCTCTGCATGAAATAGTAATATGTGTCAAGGAAAACATGGCCGACCTGGCGACCCTACTTACAATGAACCAGACATGAGAAGCATTGAAGTTCATTCAGCATCAGTTTGGAGCATGTTGTCTGTCCTGATGGCACTGAAAGGGTTAAGCACGTAGTCATAAGGTAATTGTGCACCAAGCGCAGGCGGACGATGGACACTTTTTGGCCGAGGTGACCGCACACCTCCTGTTTACTCACGTTATTAATATACTCTGGGTAAAAATACAAGCAGTGCGCACCCTGCGATTTACTGCCGAGAAACCATACATTAACAAATCTGTTTACCAATCCACACCCACGAACCCCCCAGAGTAAAACATCCAACGTACAGGAAGATATGACGAGCTGTAGAAGTCAGAATCCCACTAGGACCCGGCTCACAAAAACCTCATATTACTGAGCCAACTCCGACATGTCAGATATCCGGCGGATCTAATTACTCAGTGCTTTGCAAAAGACCTCACCCCGCTGTGCTGCATAACCACACGTAACTCCCACACCATGCACGAGGGTGGCACGTTCACATCAGGAAGTGGGACAGGGATGAGTATGGAGTATTATAGGAGAATTTAGAAAGAGAAAAGTAATTTATACTGTGAGGTTTATTGCTGTGGAGCTCTGTGATACACTCATACACACCGCACATTACGGAGTTTTATTGCTGTGGAGCTCTGTGATACACTCATACACACCGCACATTACTGTGAGTTTTATTCCTCTGGATTCTGTGATACGCTCATACACACTGCACATTACTGTGAGTTTTATTGCTGTGGAGCTCTGTGATACACTAATACACACCGCACATTACTGTGAGTTTTATTCCTCTGGATTCTGTGATACCCTCATATACACTGCACATTACTGTGAGTTTTATTGCTGTGGAGCTCTGTGATACGCTCATACATACCGCACATTACTGTGAGTTTTATTGCTGTGGAGCTCTGATACACTCATACACACAGCACATTATGGTGAGTTTTATTGCTGTGGAGCTCTGTGATACACTCATACACACCGCACATTACTGTGAGTTTTATTGCTGTGGAGCTCTGATGCGTTCATACACACAGCACATAACGGTGAGTTTTATTGCTGTGGAGCTCTGTGATACTCTCATACACACTGCACATTACTGTTAGTTTTATTGCTGTGGAGCTCTGTGATATGCTCATACACACTGCACATTACTGTGAGTTTTACTGCTGTGGAGCTCTGTGGTACGTTCATATTATAAATACATATTCTCTCAATTCAGCCCCAAACTACATTAAATAAGTTGTTTCCTTGTTAAACCGGATCCAGTTTCAGGAATAGATTCGGTTGATATGAAGCTCACAGCCGTGCGAGTTGGTGTGTAATCTGTAGCATGTGTCCGCCAGTAGCTTGTTTAGATTCTTGAAAAGACTTCCTCTGCAGCGACTGAAAAAGTGATGGATGGCCATGATAAATAAGGATGTTTAATTTAAATAAATTCATGTTGTTTTCTGCACGTTTGGACGTTACGCCGTCAGACAGGATCAGCCCAGGCACTTATCGCAGTGACATGGGTGGCGAAAATAAACAGACTGAGACTCCTATCCAGATGTATTAATTTATTTTGTTTATTTATAAAGTATTTTACCAGGAAGGATACATTGAGATTTCTCTCGGATGAAAAATGGTCTGTTATGAAAAAAATAAATAATTTCCAAGAAGTGCCAAGACAGCTTCAAATAAATAAGAGGATTTATTTGCAAAATAAGAGCAAAATGTTTAGGCTAGGGTCAGACGAACGCATTTTTCGCGTTGTCTGTGAAAAAGTGCGTTCGAACGAATGGACGCATTTTTCACGGAATACGCGATAGCGGTCATACGATGCGCATTTTCGTCCGTGATTTTGTACGGATCATCAATAAAACACTTTTTGCGTCTGGACGTTATGTTGGCCGGACATTAGCAGCGTCTAACGTCTCCCAATCACGCACACACGCCGCTAGCGGACGCGGCGCACTCTGTACTAGCGGTTTGACGTTCTAGAAAAAATGTGTTCGTTTGCCACTTGCGTTGCGTGGACGAACTTTCGTGCGGCCGTTCGTCGTATGTTCCCCGGCATTGGACGTCATTTGCTGCTAGCACGGCCGTGATTTCGTGCGTCTAAACGCACGTTAACACTGCTTTCGTCTGACCCTAGCCTTAAGAACCAGCCCGAAATATCTATCTCCAATGTGCGGCGAACCGGAAAAAAATAGTGAAATGAAAAAGTACTTTAAAAGGAAAGTAAAACAGTGAGAAAAGTAATAAAAATGCGCGAAATAATTTAATGTTTAATGAAATTAATATAAATTTAAAATCTATTTCATTTGAAGGTGACCCTGAAAAGAGCTACATTAGAATTGTTGGCATGTGCTGGCTCACACTGCCTTGTATTTACCATTAATGGTTAGAAATCCGTTTCTTGGCATGTATTCGGCATACACTGGCATCTCTTTGAGGTTTCTTGGTGTGTATTCGACATACACTGGCATCTCTTTGGGGTTTCTTGGTGTGTATTCGACATACACTGGCATCTCTTTGGGGTTTCTTAGTGTGTATTCGGCATACACTGGCATCTCTTTGGGGTTTCTTGGTGTGTATTCGACATACACTGGCGTCTCTTTGGGGTTTCTTGGTGTGTATTCAACATACACTGGCATCTCTTTGAGGTTTCTTGGTGTGTATTCGGCATACACTGGCATCTCCTTGAGGTTTCTTGGTGTGTATTCGGCATACACTGCCATCTCTTTGAAGTTTCTTGGTGTGTATTCGACATACACTGCCATCTCTTTGGGGTTTCTTGGTGTGTATTTGGCATACACTGGCATCTCTTTGGGGTTTCTTAGTGTGTATTCGGCATACACTGGCATCTCTTTGGGGTTTCTTGGTGTGTATTCGACATACACTGGCGTCTCTTTGGGGTTTCTTGGTGTGTATTCGACATACACTGGCATCTCTTTGAGGTTTCTTGGTGTGTATTCGGCATACACTGGCATCTCCTTGAGGTTTCTTGGTGTGTATTCGGCATACACTGCCATCTCTTTGAAGTTTCTTGGTGTGTATTCGACATACACTGGCATCTCTGTGGTTTCTTGGTGTGTATTCGACATACACTGGCATCTCTGTGGTTTCTTGGTGTGTATTCGACATACACTGGCATCTCTTTTGGGTTTCTTGGTGTGTATTCGACATACACTGGCATCTCTGTGGTTTCTTGGTGTGTATTCGACATACACTGGCATCTCTTTGAAGTTTCTTGGTGTGTATTCGACATACACTGGCATCTCTGTGGTTTCTTGGTGTGTATTCGACATACACTGGCATCTCTTTGAGGTTTCTTGGTGTGTATTCGGCATACACTGGCATCTCTTTGAGGTTTCTTGGTGTGTATTCGACATACACTGGCATCTCTTTGGGGTTTCTTGGTGTGTATTCGGCATGCACTGGCATCTCTTTGGGGTTTCTTGGTGTGTATTCGACATACACTGGCGTCTCTTTGGGGTTTCTTGGTGTGTATTCGACATACACTGGCATCTCTTTGAAGTTTCTTGGTGTGTATTCGGCATACACTGCCATCTCTTTGAGGTTTCTTGGTGTGTATTCGGCATACACTGGCATCTCTGTGGTTTCTTGGTGTGTATTCGACATACACTGGCATCTCTTTGAGGTTTCTTGGTGTGTATTCGGCATACACTGGCATCTCTGTGGTTTCTTGGTGTGTATTCGGCATACACTGGCATCTCTGTGGTTTCTTGGTGTGTATTCTGCATACACTGGCATCTCTTTGAGGTTTCTTGGTGTGTATGTTGGATTTCTTGGCCTGTAGCCAGCATACGCCGCCATGTTTTTTGCTGTATATTTGCAGGAATTTGGGATTTCTTGGATGCACCAATTTAATAATTTTCTATGTGCGCATCTGGGACATACAGGTCTAACCGAACCTATAGAGTAGTGTCTGTCGCTTTCTCCTCTTCCTGGCCGTGAGAGAGAGCTTCATACCCCGGATGCACCTCGATAAGGAAGACACATATTATAACACAAAACATTCTGTACGGAATCCTGTTTCCTCCCGAGTCGGAGTTGATAAACCTCCCCAATAACAAATACAATAATATATTTATTTAAGATAGCGCCTGTCGATCATAAATCACCGATTTCTGCCCACGTATGACCTCCTCATGGCTCTCACACATGGTAAACCCATCCATCACTCTAACCTCTGAAATTAGGCAAACAAAAAAAAATTACTAGATAGAGAAAGCAAATAAACTTGAGGTTTTGCCACCCCGGGTACATACAGGATAAATAGACGTGACATGACTTGAGGACGTGGCGGGTAAAATTGTATAATTGGACGCATTCCTTGTGTGTGCTCCATTGTGATGTCACGTTTATGGTTTTATGTCTTGATTGGACTTTGGATGTAGAAGAATATACAATATAAAAATTGTCAAACCTATACGTTTATACAGAAACGTTAAACCCCATGTAGGTGTTTTATTCATTTTTTTAACCTTTCTTTTCCCACCACATGGATTAGACGCTCTCTCCGACCTATAAATCGAGGAGAACGAAGCCGGTTTACTCCAAAATAAGATATTTAAACCATTTTAAACCCAACCCACAGAGCATTAGTATTATTATTATTATTCTTTATTTATAAAGCGCCGGCATATTCCGCAGCGCTGTACAATAGGCACAGTATAGACAGGGTTACAATACATTGAACAACATTTGACAAACTGTACAGGAGGAGATGAGGGCCCTATTCCCGTAGGAACTCACAATCTGGGAGGGTTGGGGTTGGAAACAGGAGGAGAGGACTGTAAGGTGAGAGTGATTGATGGTTGCGTCAGTGAGTTGGGTGGTAGGCTTCCCTAAATAGGAACGTTTTAAGGGAGCGTTTGAAGGAAGAGAAGTTAGGGGAAAGTCTGACAGTACGAGGGAGAGCGTTCCAGAGAGTGGGGGCTGCGCGTGAGAAATCCTGCAGTCTATCATGGGAAGAGGTGATGCGGGGAGAAGCTAGGCGCAGGTCACTGTTTGACCTTAGGGAGCGGGCTGGGGTGTATTTGGTGATTAGTGAGGACAGGTAGTGGGGCGCTGAGTTAGTGAGGGTTTTGTAGGTAAGGATAAGGATTTTGAACTTAATTCTGCAGTGGATGGGGAGCCAGTGAAGGGACTCGCAGAGGGGAGCGGCAGAGACAGAGCGGCGGGTGAGGTGAATTAGCCTGGCGGAGGCGTTCAGGATGGATTGTAGGGGGGAGAGGCGGGACAGAGGGAGGCCAGATAAGAGATTATTGCAATAGTCGAGTCGGGAGATTACCAGGGCGTGTATGAGTTGTTTTGTGGTGACAGCGGTAAGAAATGGCCGAATTCTGGAAATATTACGCAGTTGGTATCGGCAGGAGAAGGAAAGAGACTTGATGTGGGGGATGAAGGAAAGAGCAGAGTCAAGTGTAACTCCAAGACAGCGAACTTGGTTTGATGGGGAGATGGTGATACCCTCCACCGTGATAGAGAAGTCAGGAGGTGGGGAGGCATTGGAGGGAGGAATAAGTAGGAGCTCAGTCTTTGCCATGTTGATCTTTAGGTGGTGGGAGGCCATCCAGGAGGAGATGCCAGATAAACAGTCACTGACTTTTGAAAGGACAGGGGGAGAGAGATCAGGGGTAGAGAGGTAGATCTGAGTGTCATCAGCGTAGAGGTGGTAATTAAAGCCAAAGCTGTTGATGATTTTGCCCAGGGAGGAGGTGTAGATGGAAAAGAGCAGAGGACCAAGGACAGAGCCTTGAGGTACACCAACAGATATAGGCAATGAAGAGGAGGAATTACCAGCAAAGGACACACAGAAGGACCTGTTGGATAAATAGGAGTCAACCCAAGCAAGTGCAGTGTCACCGAGACCCAGAGAGTTGAGGGTCTGTAGAAGGAGGGGGTGGTCAACAGTGTCAAAAGCAGCCGAGAGGTCAAGCAGGATGAGAATAGAATAGTGGCCGTGTTTTTTAGCAGTTAGGAGGTCTTTGGTGAGGGCAGTTCCAGTTGAGTGTAGGGGACGGAAGCCAGATTGCAGGGGGTCAAGTAGGGAATTGGAGGACAGGAAGAGGGAGATGCGGTTGAAGACTAGTTTTTCTAAGAGCTTAGAGGTAAAGGGAAGCAGGGATACAGGGCGGTAATTGGATGGAGATTTGAGATCGAGGGATGGTTTCTTTAGTAAAGGGGTAACTAGCGCGTGTTTGAAGGCGGATGGAAAGGAGGCAGTGGAGAGAGATAGGTTGAAGATGTGTGTGAGAGCAAGGGTGAGGGAGGAGGAGAGGGGAGGAATTAGATGTGAGGGAATGGGGTCAAGCGGGCACATGGTGAGATGTGAGGAGGACAATAAGGAATTGACTTCCTCCTCAGTGGCTGGGAGGAAGCGGCAGAGGGTGGCAGAGGGGACCTCTGGGAGTGGAGGTGGCAGATAACTATCTTGTGTTGGGATGTTGCTTCTGATAGTTAGAGTTTTACTGAGGAAGTAGTCTGCCAGGTCTTGAGCGCTGAAGGCAGCTGTGGGGGGAGGTGCAGGTGGGTAGAGGAGGGTGTTGAAGGTGGACCAGAGCCGTTTAGGGTTGGAGGACAGCGTAGATATAAGAGATGAGAAGAAGGATTATTTGGCCAACTGGAGGGCAGAGGTGTATGACCGGAGAATAAACTTCAAGTGAACAAAATTATAATAATGTCGGCTAGACGTGTGCGCTTCATTTCATACCGGATCAAAATTCAGACCAAAATTAGCATTTTCGCATTTGGGAAGCATTTCTGAAATACGAAAATCGGCCGTTCGACTTTTAGGATCGGTCCCAAAATCCGAAATTACGAATTGCGGTGACATAATGAAAAACTGAAACGAAAAATCATAACGAAAATGATCCGGAAAGAAAAAAATTAAATGGAAAGAAATGATCCGAAACGATAAAAATTGTTTTTTTTTAATGATTAAACCTGTCGAATGAAACCACCGAAAATCAGGGTTAGAAATTCTAACCCTAATTTCTATCCCTAACCCTAATTTATAACCCTAACCATAATTGCTAACCCTAGCTTTTAAACCTAATTTCTACCCCTAACCCTAATTCTAACCCTAGCTTCTAACTCTAATTTCTAACCCTAGCTTCTAACCCTAATTTCTAACCCTAACCTTAATTTTTGACCCTAGCTTCCAACCCTAATTTCTAACCCTAACTTCTAACCCTAATTTCAAATCCTAACCATAATTTCTAACCCTAGCTTCTAATTCTAATTTTTAAACCTAATTTCTAACCCTAACCCTAATTTCTGACCCCAGTTTCTAACCCTAATTTCTAACCCTAACCCTAATTTCTGACCCTAGCTTCCAATCCTAATTTCTAACCCTAACCCTAATTTCTAACCCTAGCTTCCAATCCTAATTTCTAACCCTAATTTCTTACCCTAGTTTCTAACCCTAATTTCAAACCCTATCTCTAATTTCTAACCCTAGCTTCTAACCCTAATTTCTAACCCTAACCCTAATTTCTTACCCTAGTTTCTAACCCTAATTTCTAACCCTGACCTTAGTTTCTCAATCTAATTTCTAACCCTAGCTTCTAACTAATTTCTAACCCTAATTTCTGACCCTAGCTTCCAACCCTAATTTCTAACCCTAACTTCTAACCCTAATTTCAAATCCTAACCATAATTTCTAACCCTAGCTTCTAATTCTAATTTTTAAACCTAATTTCTAACCCTAACCCTAATTTCTGACCCCAGCTTCTAACCCTAATTTCTAACCCTAACCCTAACTTCTGACCCTAGCTTCTAACTCTAATTTCAAACCCTAACCCTAATTTCTAACCCTAGCTTCCAATCCTAATTTCTAACCCTAACCCTAATTTCTAACCCTAGCTTCCAATCCTAATTTCTTACCCTAGTTTCTAACCCTAATTTCTAACCCTAACCCTATCTTCTAACCCTAATTTCAAACCCTATCCCTAATTTCTAACCTTAATTTCTAACCCTAACCCTAATTTCTTACCCTAGCTTCTAACCCCAATTTCAAACCCTATCTCTAATTTCTAACCCTAGCTTCTAACCATAATTTCTAACCCTAACCCTAATTTCTTACCCTAGCTTCTAACTAATTTCTAACCCTAATTTCTGACCTTGGCTTCTAACTCTAATTTTTAACCCTAAACCTAATTTCTAACCCTAACCCTAGCTTCTAACCCTAATTTCAAACCCTAACTCTAATTTCTAACCCTAACCCTAATTTCTCACCCTAGCCCTAATTTCTAACCCTAATTTCTAAGTACCCTAACTGTAATTTCTAACTCTAATTTCTCACCCTAACCCTAATTTCTAACCCTAATTTCTAACCCTAGCTTCTAAATTAGCATTAATTAGTCAGTTTCACGTTCCGATAAGTAATAAAAACTAAATAACTAATAAAAACACAATATGAATCAACCCGAAATACAAATTAACAATAAAAACGAAAAAAAACGAATAGACCTGAAAAAGGAAAACTGGCTGCCCTAATTTTCAAATCGGTCTGAAAATATAAATCGCGGTATCCTATTGAACGATCCGAACCGAAAAAAAAGGAAAAACGGAACAAAATGATCCGAAGGGAAAAAAAATGCTGCTGCTCAGTAACCACAATTACGGAAGAGCTTAATCATGGATTGTGATAGCACAGCTGATAATTTCACGCGCACCCAACGTTTTTATGGACATCGCGCCGCGGTCAGTGTTTAGAAATGGACACGTCGTCCTGTATAATCGGGCCACGGAGCGTTACGGATTTCTGTAGGCCGCGCCATTTGGGAGACTCCATCAACGTTGAACATCTGCCACCTGTTCGTAACTTATTTCATTAAACGCCGCTTGCTGTCAGTTTTATGACTCGGATTGTTCATTTTGGGTCCGTAATGAGCGTGTGTGGGTTGACGCAGTTGTGTGATGAGTGTCACACGCTCGGGACATCAGGAAATGATGCCGATGGTGCCGAGCCAGGTTGCCCTGGCGACCCGCCATTACTACGTGTAAGCAATTACGCGCCATTTGCCTGAACGGTAACGTTTTACGGGCTTGTTTATTTAATCCTTGCTCTCGTGCACTCAAGGCACTCGCAACCTAAGGTTCACTGGTCGCGCAAAGGGTTAAAAGCGCCTTAAAAACAGGCGTTTTGCTAGAGGCTCGCAGTCTGCCACGGCTGGCCAGCCGTACTGACTGATATTTTGGCTTACGCGGATCGCTATCTCTACGATTCGTCCATTCTACGTGTGGCTCTTGGAAATACGTTGAGATTTTAGGACTGTCCCTGCAGTCACATGACTATCGGTATGTATCAATACATTGGGATTTCTATAGAGCGACAGGTCCTGTGCGGCGATAAAGTCACTGTGATGTTTTTACACCTCGCGTGGACATTTCTTGGCTTTTCATTATTAAATGCTCAGTCCGGGGCCTGTTTAGAAGCCATAGTAAATCCAGTCTGGTAAAAGATGCATTTTAGCAGTTGAAACTATGAGGGATAATCACTCGCTTCCGAATTTGCCACCGAATTGCACTGAACGGAGAATGTCGCCGTACGTATAAATTCAGGTCGCTTTGTGTATTGACATTGAAATACGCTCTATTTCACCACGATTCGGTGCGATTCAGCGACACTGAAATTGTCCCATCGATTCGTCTGCTCACGAAACGCCGAAATGCACTGAAATTGCAACAAAATGACCTCATTTCAGTGATTTGATTTGACAGGTTTAAACAGGCAAATCTAATAAGTTTCAATGTAATAAATGTAATATCTTTTTTTTGTTATTTTTTTTAAGACCCGTTTATTATTTGTATTTTTTTACAAAGCCTTTTTTTATTAGTTCACTTTTTAAAAGACCTTTTGTATATTTTTTTTATATATTTTTAAAAGACAATTCTCTTTTTTTTTTCAAAACTTAACAGACATGTTTATAAATTTTTGTTTATTATTTAGACACATTTTTACTCCATTTTTGTTGGTTTAAGCTCCTATTAGGATGGCATTTGCCGAGGCAAAGTCGGCGCTTAACGACGATTTTCACCAACCCTGGATAACTCCTTCAGCGTCTCCATTTTCAGCAAAATACGGTGAATGGCGAGTTCACTGCATTTTCTAGGAAATAAAATCGCCGAAATGCGGCAAAATGAAAAGCACCGAAATTGCATTAAATTTCGGTGCTTTGTGAATAGACCTCTATGCATTTATTTATTTTTAGACCTCTATGCATTTATTTATTTATAGACCTCTATGTATTTATTTATTTATAGACCTCTATGTATTTATTTATTTATAGACCTCTATGTATTTATTTATAGACCCCTATATATTTATAGACCTATATGTATTTATTTATTTTTAGACCTCTATGTATTTATTTATTTATAGACTTCTATGTATTTATTTATTTTTAGACCTCTATGTATTTATTTATAGACCCCTATATATTTATAGACCTATATGTATTTATTTATTTATAGACCTCTGTATATTTATTTATTTATAGACCCCTATGTATTTATTTATAGACCTCTATGTATTTATTTATTTTTAGACCTCTATGTATTTATTTATAGACCCCTATATATTTATAGACCTATATGTATTTATTTATTTATAGACCTCTGTATATTTATTTATTTATAGACCCCTATGTATTTATAGACCTATATGTATTTATTTATAGACCTCTGTATATTTATTTATTTATAGACCCCTATGTATTTATAGACCTCTGTATATTTATTTATTTATAGACCCCTATGTATTTATAGACCTATATGTATTTATTTATTTTTAGACCTCTATGTATTTATTTATAGACCCCTATGTATTTATAGACCTATATGTATTTATTTATTTTTAGACCTCTATGTATTTATTTATAGACCCCTATGTATTTATAGACCTATATGTATTTATTTATTTTTAGACCTCTATGTATTTATTTATAGACCCCTATGTATTTATAGACCTATATGTATTTATTTATTTTTAGACCTCTATGTATTTATTTATAGACCCCTATGTATTTATAGACCTATATGTATTTATTTATTTTTAGACCTCTATGTATTTATTTATAGACCCCTATGTATTTATAGACCTCTATGTATTTATTTATTTATGTATTTATTTATAGACCCCTAGGTATTTCCTTTCTACATACAAGGAGTTAACACTGTTTAATCAGCCACTTTCATCATACTGGAGGCTCAGGTTCCTATTTGTTGTATTCTTTGTTCATGGCAATATTTGGGGAGTTTATGCTGTTCTGTGCAAGGATTGATATTAGATTACAGACTCAAGTGACAGCAGGGCAGAAACCTCAGCTGTGAAACACAAAAGATCTGCCCTGTTTTACGCTTAAAGGTAATAACATGTTTATGTTTAGGAAAGCTTTCCAGAGATATACAGAAAGAGAAGCTTGATGGTATAGATACACTATATTTATGGGTCAATTGAAAAAAATTGACTGATCATTAAAATGTCCCAATGTTCTATCAGTGCTTGTCTGTGTGGTGCAATGGAAATACTGTTTGTATATTGCAACTGATGACTAGAGAATCATAGGAATTGTAGCTCAGAAATAAGCGAGGGGGCCTGAGTTTGGCAACCATGCACTAAAATAGGGCTGTCAAACTCGCTGCCGCCCAGATGTTGATGCCTACACTTCCCAGAATGCCTTCAATGCAATAGAATGCCAGGGAATCATGGGAATTGTAGTTCCGAAACAGAGTTTGACAGCCCTGCACTAGAAGGAGGGAGGATCATGGCAGTTGTTGTTCCGAAACATCTGAGTGGACTAGAGGTTGAGTCCCCGGCTCTTTGGGCTGTTAACCCTTCAGACACTGGTAGGGTTATTCAAAGAGAATCGAAAAGTCACCGCACGTTCGGTGACTTTTCATTCTCTTCAATTCGGCACAATTTGGCAATCCCATTTCGGCGACCCTGCGGTGTATTCAGCAAGCACCACAGGGCTGCCGTAATGCAGAGAAAAGTCGCCGCAAACCCGACGAACATTCACCGCAAAACCCGGCGAACGCACACCGAAACCCTCAAAAATTTCTGAATTAACCCGCCGAACATGCCGGAGAAACCCGAGCAGGAGCCAATCACACGCAGAGCAGCCGCCGGAAAAAGCCAACACCGCAGACGAATGGAGTGAGAAAAAAAAAAGTTTGCTTGAATGTTTGAAAAGTGAAACGCTGTTTGCAAAGAAACTACTGATCGAAAATGTCTGAAATTTACATATAAGATCCAATGAATGATAATAAAAAGGTCTGTTACAGAAAATATAAGTAAACTTAAAAAAAAAAAAATGGAAAAAAGTTTGCAAAAAAATTCCCAAAAATGCCTATAAGATCCTAAAAAAATCTATAAATAGAGACTCTTTACTGCAGAATATTATAATAAACGTTTTATTAGATATTGGATTAAAACGGGAATATTTTTAACATTGAAGCCTATGGGATTCGCCTGAATAAACCTGTCGAATGAAACCACCGAATGGCAGGGCAATTCGGCAACTCTTCACTGCTGGTTTGTGTTCTCTGAATAGACGAAGCATTGCTTCTCTATGGGGATTCACTGCCCTCGAACAGGCACCGAACAGGCACCGTATGTGCAGGCAATTCGCCAGGATTTGGCAAATTGCCTGCTCTCTGGATAGCCGAATGGCCAAGAAAGGTAACTGTACGCTGAATTTCAGCGTTTGGTTACCTTTCTCCAGCAATTTGGATCTCTTTGA
Organism: Leptobrachium leishanense; assembly: GCA_009667805.1. Taxonomy (NCBI): domain Eukaryota; kingdom Metazoa; phylum Chordata; class Amphibia; order Anura; family Megophryidae; genus Leptobrachium; species Leptobrachium leishanense. Next base: position 448,735,966 of record CM019064.1, read on the forward strand.
ATAACCTTGTTGTGTTTTGCTGTTTAGAAAAAACTACAATGGAAATAATTTTATTGTCCATATGCAAAAACTTTTTTGGGCTTTATCCTGTAACATTAAAAGTACAAAATAAAGGAGAGAAAAATTAAATAACTTTATTAATTATAGCAATTATTGTTAAAATTTATTATTATTTATTATTTTTGAAAAATTAAATAACTTTATTAATTATAACAATTATTGTTAAAATTTATTATTTATTATTTTTGAAAAATTAAATAACTTTATTAATTATAGCAATTATTGTTAAAATTTATTATTATTTATTATTTTTGAAAAATGAAATAACTTTATTAATTATAGCAATTATCGTTAAAAATTATTATTTATTATTTTTGAAAAACTAAATAACTTTATTAATTATAGCAATTATTGTTAAAATGTATTATTATTTATTATTTTTGAAAAATGAAATAACTTTATTAATTATAGCAATTATCGTTAAAAATTATTATTTATTATTTTTGAAAAATTTAATAACTTTATTAATTATAGCAATTATTGTTAAAATTTATTATTATTTATTATTTTTGAAAAATTAATTGCTATAATTAATAAAGTTATTTAATTTTTCAAAAATAATAAATAATAATTTTTAACGATAATTGCTATAATTAATAAAGTTATTTATCGTTAAAAATTATTATTTATTATTTTTGAAAAATTAAATAACTTTATTAATTATAGCAATTATTGTTATAATTTATTATTATTATTGAAAAATGTACTTTATTAATTATAATAACATTGTTATAATTAATAAAGTTATTTCATTTTTGTTCCCTTTTTTTTGCAGCGTTTAGTTGTTTGCCTCTCGCGTTCGGGATGAGCAATAAAATGGTTTTATTCGGATTAAAGGGCCTCGCAGATTGCAAGCGCAGAGCGTCGGCCTTAGTAAATATTACCTGAATAAACACATGAGTAAGGGTTCATTCCTCGGAGAACAGATGCGTCTAGAACTCCAGCCCGAGAATATCCCCCTGGGTTTGCGTAGTCATCGAAGGCAAAGGATGTTCCATGTTACGCTGTATTTGTACAGTCATCCAGTGTCCGTTCAGCTATGAAATGCGATAAATGCGTTAATTCCTTTATTTTATTTTAGCACTGGCCTGGATTTCCTGTGTTTGCTGAATAAATGATGAAGCGTAAGTTTTAACCCCTTCACTCCCAAAGTCGAGTTAACTCGCTTATGCGTGAAAAGCACTCATTCGCAAATCAAGACCGACATTCAAAAAAAAAAATATTCCCGTTTTTATCCAATATCTACTAAACTGTTTATTATTTTAATCTGCAGCAAAATGTCTCTTTGTTTATTGGTTTTTTTAGGATCTTTTAGGCATTTTTCTGGATTTTTTCAGAATTGTTTTTTTTTTTCAAAAGCGTTTTTTTTTTTTCTGTAACCACCCTTTTTATTATCATTCATGGGATCTTATATGTAAATTCCAGACATTTTCGTCCTGAGGTTTTTTGGCAAACAGCATTTCAATTTTGACACTTTCAATCATCTTATTTATTTTTTTACCCGTCCGTCCGGCGGCTTGTCGGCTTTTTTCATTTCAGGTTCAGTGGATTATCGGATAGGATCCAATAGTGAATCGGATCAGATCGGATCCAATGTTTCGGGATGATATTTTTTTTAAAAAGACCCGCAAACCCGCTGACGCTATCGAATCTGATACTTTCAGCCGCTTCTTGGTGTATTTTCAAATCAAATCCGATTCAATAACAATTTGGAATCGAATCCGATTCGATAATACAACTGATCCGCCGAAATTAGCGGATCCAGTAATTTCAGCGATTCTGCATTTTTCTTTTCTTTCGGTGGCTTTTCCCCGCATTCCGGGGACCCTGCGATGATCCTGCAGAGAATTCACCACAAGGTGGGGAAATTTGATTCCCCGAAGTGCGGGGAACAACAGAGCACAGAAATGTCGGCGACATTTTGGTGCTCTGTGAATAACCCTGTATAAATCCCCATAAGCAGGAGATCTCACCGTTCTATTATCTGTCTGCAGTATATTTACTGCATCTGCCTGTATGCTGGTAATGCAGACCCCGTGTAAGCAGGAGATCTCACCATTTTATTATCTGTTTGCAGCACATTTACTGCATCTGCCTGTATGCTGGTAATGCAGACCCCATGTAAGCAGGAGATCTCCCCATTTTATTATCTGTTTGCAGCACATTTACTGCATCTGCCTGTATGCTGATAATACAGACTCCGTGTGACAGTGTGCCAGATAATGGACGCCATCTAGGGTTTAGAACCTGTCATCCCAGCGAGATTTCTGTAACGGATGAATAAATACATGAAAAGTTCGAAATGAGAAAATCTTCATTATTTTAATATTTTATCTATCTCCCAATAACAATTTTGGTGCAACTTTTATTTTACTCTTTATTTATTTGCTAATTCAAATAAATGCCATTATAATTTTTGTTTCCACAAAAATCACATGGGGTGAAGGGGTTAAAAAGACACCGTGCTTTAGCAGTGTCATGGGGTTATCCGCATGTTTTTGTACTAGGCCTGCCCTGTCGTGCCATGTGTTGCACCATCATTCAAGAGAAACGGCTGGGTCGGAAGCTGCAGATGTAGTCATGTTCTTGGTAAAGACCAGCCCATTCTTCTTGTTAAATTAGAAATCTTACCAGGACGAGACACATTGCGATTTCTCTCATTTACAATGTATACTGCCAGGTAAGTGCCTCCAAATCATTCTGTGTCATACCCATGGACAACTGCTGGAGAGGTGCTCCAACCAAGACCCAAACCTGGCCATTCAGTGATGTAGAGCGGAGATATCATGGTGAGGTTGAATCAGCTTCTCCGTAGCTGTAGAGGAGACGTGTTGTTGGCCAGGTATCCTGCATTCAAAGCTGCTTCTCTATGCTTGTAGAGCAGAAATGTTGCCTCCATCTACCCAACTGATATTATGGGCACTTGTTTGTGAGGTGTTCTGACCAGGATCCGAACCTGCTTCTCCATGGATGTAGAGCAGAGACTTGTTGGTGAGGTTGAATCTGCTCCTCCAAGGTTGTAGAACAGTGACGGACTGGTCAGGTCTGACCAGGATCCGAACCTGCTTCTCCATGGATGTAGATCAGAGACTTGTTGGTGAGATTGAATCTGCTCCTCCAAGGTTGTAGAGCAGTGACGGACTGGTCAGGTCTGACCAGGATCCGAACCTGCTTCTCCATGGATGTAGAGCAGAGACTTGTTGGTGAGGTTGAATCTGTTCCTCCAAGGTTGTAGAACAGTGACGGACTGGTCAGGTCTGATAAGGATTCCAACCTGCTTCTCCATGGATGTAGAGCAGAGACTTGTTGGTGAGATTGAATCTGCTCCTCCAAGGTTGTAGAGCAGTGACGGACTGGTCAGGCCTGACAAGGATTCCAACCTGCTTCTCCATGGATGTAGAGCAGAGATGTTTCCACCATCTACCCAAGTCGATACTGTGAAGTAGGCAAATACGCATTGTCAAGTGTCTTGTCCAAGGACACTTCTTTATGAGGTGTTCTGACTAGCATCCAAATCTCCTTCTCCATGGATGTAGAGCAGAGACGTGCTGGTCAGGTATTCTGACATACTTCTCCATGCATGTAGAGCAGAGATGTTGCCACCATCTCCCCAGCCGATATTATGAGGTAGACAGATGCATATTATTCGGTGTTTTGCCCAAGGACATTTCCTGGTGAGATGTTCTGACCAGGATCCGAACCTGCTTCTCCGTAGAGGTAGACCAGAGATGTGTTGGTGAGATTGAAACTGCTTCTCCAAGGCTGTAGAGCAGAGACATCCTTGTCAGGTATTCTGATAGGGACTCAAACCTGCTTCTCCATTCCTGTAGAGCAGAGATGTGGTTACCATCTGGGAGGGAGGCAAATATACATTGTCAGGTTTCTTGCTGAAGGTCACTTCCTGGTGAGATGTTCTGACCAGGATCCAAACCTGCTTCTCCATGGATGTAGAGCAGAGACATTGCTGGAAAATAAATGAATCCCTCCCTTGGACAGGAGAGCGGACATCGTGGATTTTTACTATTTTTTTTTTTCTCCCATGTAAATGAAACGCTGGTCTTGGTGATGACCCCGGTCATGCATGGCTTCCACCTTTACTATTCACTGTGATGAGGAAACATAACGTAACATTGTATTTGTGGCTGGGCAATGCTCCAAATATGATGTGAGGATCCTTTACTCTGTGTGCTATCTATAAAATATTCATTTGTTTGTTCAATTATTATTATAAAGTCTTTTATTTACAATAATAATCTTAACCCTTTCACTGCTGAGAACGTGTGGGGAACGTCCTCATTGACTCCTAAGGAAAGAAGGGGTGGAGATAGGTGTTTCCTTTGAACCATGATATCTCCCGACTGTTGAAAGCTAGCAGCGTCATGTTTGGTATCATTAGAAAGGCCAGAGCATGTTAAATGTAAAGAAAAAAATAAATAAAAGTAATAGTAAAAAAAAGAAAAATTAGGTTTTTTTAACCCTTTCGCTGCTGAGGCATTTCCCGCCCCTGTGCTGAGGTCATTTTTACCGCTTTCGCTCATCATGTTTAACCGCGTTTTGTAGCCATATTTTGATATATGACCCAGACATATTATATATCGTTCTTTCCGGCAGACTCGGCAGATTCATAATATGTCATTATTATATGTATACGTTATGTCATGTCTGTATATTATAACAAAGAATACAATAAAATTTGAATTTTCAATAATTTATTATGTGTAAAGTGTTTTTTTTCCACATTTTAACTTGCGATCATTTGCGGTTATATTTTGTATGGGGTGCGCTTGTTAAAAAAATTAGAAATGGGGTCTCGTTACATTTTTTTTGGGGAAAATGTCGCTATTTTTAACAAACGCACCGCATACAAAAATCGTTAGTGCAGCATCATTGTTCACATTATAATTGAAATGGGAACAATATTGCTGCATTAACAAAACAAAAACAAACAAAAAAATTTGTTTATTTTTTTTTTAGAATTTTTTTTTAAAATATATATATATATATATTTTTTAAAACTTTTTTCATTATCATGTTTGATATCGTTGGAAAGGCCATGCTCTGGCCAATCCAACGACATCAAACATTAACCCCTAGCTGCCACATATCAGGAGATAGGGGGTTCATTGGAACCCCCTATCTCCACCATTGGTGGCAGCTAGGGGTTAACTCCAGGACTGGCGTCATCGTGCTATGCACGATGACGCCAGTCCTCAGGGGGAGTTCCCGGAGGCTTGGACGACATCCAAGATGTCGGCCAGCTCTGGGAAAGGATCACGAACCGGCGCTTTTCAGCTGATAATGATAGACACCGTTTGGAAGGGCAGGCTGTGCCCTTCTAAATGGTACTTGGATTAACCTCCTGCTCCCTGGCGATCAGGAGGGAGAGAGGTCCGAAGGACATGCGGAGGGCGCCTGAATTAGATGTCATCGCGCCGCCGCGATGACATCTAATTGCTCCGCCGGGGTCCCGAGTGCTGGGCTGACATCCAAGATGTCAGCCCGCACCGGGGGGGGGCGTGGCAATCCGCCGGAATCCGGCGGATTGCTGCCTCCTGTGCATGGACGCGCTCAGAGCGTCCATAGCACAGGAGAACCACTTGGCTGGACGCGCTGAGCGCGTCCATAGCAGCCAAGTGGTTAAAGACGTGAAATGGCTCAGCAGTGAAGGGGTTAAGGGGTCTTTCAGAGAGAGTCGATCTCGCCCCAAAATGTAACCGTACACTGAAATACAGTTACATAGTTACATAGTTACATAGTTATATAGGCTGAAAAAAGACATGCGTCCATCGGGTTCAGCCTCTCCCACATAACCTACTGCTGTTGATCCAAAAGAAGGCAAAAAACCCAGTCTGAAGCGCTCGCCAATATGCAACATACTGGGAAAAAATTCCTTCTTGACCCCAGAATGGCGTCAGATTTCTCCTTGGATCAAGAAGCTTTTACCCACATATTAAATATTATAACCCTTAATATTCTGTGTCTGCAGGAAGTCATCCAGTCGTTTTTTAAAAGTCTGTACAGACTCTGACCCAACCACCGCAACAGGCAGAGAATTCCACAGCTTTATTGTTCTCACCGTAAAATAACCCTTCCTATGCTTTAAGCTAAATTTTCTTTCTTCCAGTCTAAATGGATGACCCCTTGTCCTATGTATAGTCCTGTTAATGAATAGGTTATCAGACAATGGTTGATAATGGCCCGTATATATTTATATAAGGTTATCAGATCCCCTCTAAGGCGCCTTTTCTCTAAACTAAACAGGTTTAAGCTTGTTAGTCTTTCCTCATAACTTAACCCTTCCATCCCCCTTATTAATTTAGTTGCCCGTCTCTGCACTTTTTCTAACGATATAATATCTTTTTTTAAGACAGGTGCCCAAAATTGCACGGCATATTCAAGGTGCGGCCTGACCATTGATTTATACAGAGGCAAAATTATGTTTTCATCCCGTGAGTGAACTCCCCTTTTAATGCATGCCAATACTTTGCTGGCCTTGGCGGCTGCTGTTTGACATTGCACATTGTTACTTAGTTTGAAGTCTATGATTATTCCCAAATCCTTCTCCTGCTTGGATTTCCCTAACTCCGTACCATTTAGGGTATAAATTGCTTGTGTGTTCTTCACTCCAAAGTGCATAACTTTACATTTATCTAGATTAAATTTCATCTGCCATTTAAGTGCCCAGTCCCCCAATTTATCTAAATCCCTCTGCAGCGAAGTAACATCCTGCTCACATTGTATTACTTTTCCTAGCTTTGTGTCATCTGCAAACACTGATACATGACTTTCAATGCCTATCTCAAGGTCATTTATAAATAAATTGAATAGTATTGGTCCTATAACAGACCCCTGAGGGACACCACTTACCACTGGTGTCCATCTTGAAAATGTACCATTTATGACCACTCTCTGTACCCTATCTTTTAGCCAGTTTTCTATCCAAGAACAAGTATTTTCATCTAGACCATTTTTTCTTAATTTAAGTAGTAACCTTTTGTGTGGAACTGTGTCGAAAGCTTTGGCAAAATCTAAGTAAATCACATCCACTGCGACCCCTGATCTATACTTCTACTTACTTCCTCATAGAACGTAATTAGGTTAGTCTGACATGATCTGTGTTTCATGAAACCATGCTGATTTTTGCCAATTACATTATACCTCCCAATAAATTCCTGAATATTATCCCTTAGTAACCCCTCAAATACTTTCCCAGCCACAGATGTTAAGCTCACAGGTCTATAATTCCCAGGCACAAATTTTAAACCTTTCTTAAATATAGGGACCACGTCAGCTTTTCTCCAATCCTCTGGTACGATTCCTGAAAGAAAAGAATCTTGAAAGATTAAGAACAGAGGTTTACATATTTCAACACATAGCTCTCTTAGTACTCGCGGGTGAATTCCATCTGGCCCTGGGGCTTTATTAACATTCACATTGTTTAATTTGTGTAAAACCTTGTCCTGAGTCAACCAGTCACTTTGTATTAGTAAGTTTTTATTAATGAATTTCATGTCGCCTGTTATAGGTTTCTCTTTGATAAATACTGAAGAAAAATAATCATTTAAAATTTCTGCTTTATCCTGATCTTCAGTTAACAATAACCCAGTGTACGGTAACATTTCAGGGCCATTCGGCTATTCAGAGAGCAGGCAGTTCGCCAAATGTTGGCGAATTGCCTGCACGTTCGGTGCCTGTTCGGCAGCAGTGAAATCCCGCATAGAGAAGCAATGGTTAATCTATTCAGAGACACCGAACAGCAGAGAAATGTCAGTGAAATGCCTTGATGTTCAGTGGTTTCATTCGGCAGGTTTATTCAGGCGAATCCCATAGGTTTCAATGGTAAAAATATTCCCGTTTTTATACAATATCTAATAAACCGTTTATTATTTAATCTGCAGTAAAAAAAATTCTTTATTTCTAGATTTTTTTAGGATCTTTTAAGCATTTTTTGGTATTTCTTCGGCAAAATATTTTTTCTGTTTTTTTTTTAAAATCGTTTTTTTTTCTGTAACAGACCTTTTTATTATCATTCATTGGATTTTATATTTTCGTTCAGTAGTTTCTTTGCAAACAGCATTTCAATTTCAACACTTTAAAGTGTACTTCTTTTTTTTACCCCATTCGTCAGCTTGTCGGCTTTTTCCAGCGGCCGCTGTGATCGGCGGCTCGTCGGCTTTTTCCGGCGTGTTTGGCATGGTTTTTGCGGCAGTTTCTGCGGGTTTTCGGCAGGCATTCGGCGGGTTTGTGGCGGAAATGTTGCCGCCATTTCGGTGCTCTGTGAATATCCCCCTTGATGTTCTAATATAAAAATATCAGTATGCGCCACTTCCAGGGACAGCTGTCTTTATATGATGAGCCAATGCATTTTCTATATACATCACGCTATAAAATCCATCTTCTAATACAAGTAAATATATATATCTAAAAATTCTTACATAAGCCTCAATTTAATTGAGCCCGATAACAAGTGGCACATTTTTCGGCTGCATTTTGACCATGTTTTGGCTTGGGAGAGTCAAATCCGGGCTCACCGGTGTTTCGATTCCTGATTCTTGCAGTCATTCCTCTTTACGTAAATCAATTATTCCTGTTAAAAAAACATTGTTCTCATCGGGGTTATTTAGAGAAATTTTGGTGCTCTCTCGTTCAGCACACTTTGGTGCGCTTCGGCGATTTTAGTTTGCCAAATCTGTGGTGAATTCAGCATTCACCACTGGGTCCCTGAAGTGCGCCGAACGGGATCCTCCGAACAGACCCCCGAACACAGCCGCGGACCACTAAACAGTCCGCCAAAAGTAGTTGACGTCCGACGAATGCAGTCGACGATCCGCCGAACGCCGCCAAACTAACCACCGAACATCGCGATCAGCCTCCAAGCCCCACTGATAGAAGCCGATAAGCCTCCAAACACCACAGAACTGGGGGTAAAAAAAAAATAAAAACACAATTTTTTCAAAGGCTTTTAAAACAATAAAAATGCATGAAAATAATGAAAAAAGGCACTAAAAAATAATAATAAAAAAGGTCTGTTACAGGATAAAAAAAGGCAATTTAAAAAAAATGGGAATCAAAAATTTGGCCTAAAATATCCAGAAAAATGCCATAAAAATTAAATAAACAAAAAGTATTTTTGCTGCAAATAAACATTTCCATTGAAGCCTATTGGATCCGACTTTTTAAACCTGCCGAACTGAAGCACCAAAAAATCGGCGCGGTTCGGTGTTCTCTGGATAGATTAACCGTTACTTCTCCATGGGACAATTTCATTGCTGCCAAAGGCTGCAGAGTTGCAGCTACGTGAGGCAAACTGCACCATATTTCGCTGTCAATTCACTAATATTTGGTGAATTGCCTGCTTTCTGAATAGATGAACTGCCACAAAATTGTACCGTACGAGGAAATTCACCATTCGGTGCCTTTTGAATAAACATTATAATTTACAGCCATTATTTTTTTTCCTGCCATTTTTGTGAGTCATTCCTGTTTAAAAGTCCGCAGACATCTTCCTCGGCGACCAATCGTACGTGCTGCACATCACTTTGTACTTGGAGTGCATGGACATGCAGGTGTTTGGGAGGTGCAGGCCTGAGGTTCTTTATTATTTTCTTGCCCTCTCTTGAGTGCAGAATGTTGGTATAATCTGTGATTGTGCAAGAATGCTATTGTCTGTCTGTCTATTGTCTGGTTCATGTGTATCCAGTTATCTGTTGCTGAGGATTAACCTGCCAGCCTACTCTTTGTCTCAAGAATGTGTTTATCTGTTTATATTTGAATAGTTTGTAATTCTGCTGTCTGTAATCTGTTATCATCCCGATTCCCATTGTCTTGACTCATTTAGAAATGTTCCGTAATGTTTAATTTATTGTCAGTCACTAATCTAATTATGTTTCACATTCCTAGAGACAAATGGTTGTCCAGTTATCTGTTTCGGTCTGCTTGGGTCCCCCAGCAGTTTCTAGGGGGGTGGAGGTTGTGTGTGTGACTGACCATGTGTGACCGTATAAATGTATGTGTATGTCTCTGATTAAAGGAGTTGCATTCTAACACTGATGGACCTTAGATCTACAGCCTCGTCTTATTTCTGGGGGATGCTAGCACTCTCTTATGTGTACCCGTCTTTAAGCTGCGGCTAAGGACTGGAGAAAGGCACGGGAGTCTGCCTGGGTAGAACTCGGGGGATCCTGTAAGGAAGCGGCATTGGCAGATGTGACTCTGTCCGGGTACAGAGATCTGTCACACCGCGCTTACACCTGAGACCCTGTGAGTAGCAGAGCACTTCACAGCAGAATCATGGGTTGGCGCAGTAACTGGCTAGTAAGTAAAGCGCAAGCATTGAGGTCAGGGAGAAGTCTGCGGACCCGTCTTTTCAATGGGTTTATACGCATTTTCGATCTTTAGATTGTAAGCTCCTTTGAGCAGACCCCATACTGATTTCGTTTCGCCCTGCTTCAAATTTATTTGCATTTTTTTCCACTTTTATTTGTACACTTTTCTGTTTTATACTGCGATGGTAATATTTGGCGCGATCAGGATAATAAAGATATGCCATTTAATGGGGATAAAGCAGCCGATGCATTACGCTAGGACGCTGACGAACACTTTTGCACGAGGTCCGGCCAGGATAAAGTTAAGCCCGGAATTGTTTTATGATGTCACACTACAGATTGTGTTATTGCACTGCATATCTTTTATTGCTATATAGACTCCACAGTGTCCTTGTCACAATCTATTCCTGCCGTTACTGCTCTTAGAGGGAAGGTGGATGCTCTTATCTGCCATTGGGAGCAATGATCAGTAACCCTGAAGCCTGCTGTTAAAGAGATGTATAGTTTGCGCGTCCCTTGCAGGAGCGAGCGGCGCTGTACGTTTGTTTCCTGCAACAATAAGCTCTTACAAAACCAATGTTTTTGTTGCTGAGTGTCGATAGAAAGAAACCAATAAGTGCAGCGCTCAACTGTCATAGATTACCTTTTCTATGCACTCAACAGTAGTCCCATACTCAGTCAATATTGATCGTATTATTATTATTCTTTATTTATAAAGCGCCAGCATATTCCGCAGCGCTGTACAATAAGCACAGTATAGACAGGGTTACAATACATTGAACAACATTTGACAAACAGTACAGGAGGAGATGAGGGCCCTATTCCCGTAGGAACTCACAATCTGGGAGGGTTGGGGTTGGAAACAGGAGGAGAGGACTGCAAGGTGAGAGTGATTGATGGTTGCGTCAGTGAGTTGGGGGGTAGGCTTCCCTAAATAGGAATGTTTTCAGGGAGCGTTTGAAGGAAGAGAAGTTAGGGGAAAGTCTGACAGTACGAGGGAGAGCGTTCCAGAGAGTGGGGGCTGCGCGTGAGAAATCCTGCAGTCTATCATGGGAAGAGGTGATGCGGTGAGAAGCTAGGCGCAGGTCACTGTTTGACCTTAGGGAGCGGGCTGGGGTGTATTTGGTGATTAGTGAGGACAGGTAGTGGGGAGCTGAGTTAGTGAGGGTTTTGTAGGTAAGGATAAGGATTTTGAACTTAATTCTGCAGTGGATGGGGAGCCAGTGAAGGGACTCGCAGAGGGGAGCGGCAGAGACAGAGCGGCGGGTGAGGTGAATTAGCCTGGCGGAGGCGTTCAGGATGGATTGTAGGGGGGAGAGGCGGGACAGAGGGAGGCCAGATAAGAGATTATTGCAATAGTCGAGTCGGGAGATTACCAGGGCGTGTATGAGTTGTTTTGTCATCGTATCACCTCTAAAAGAGACACAATTAAAGTTCTTTTTAGTGCAACACTGTTTTATCAAACTTTCTATCTAGAGAAAGGTGCAAAAAACTCCGAGAGCCACCCCGGCTCTATTATGAAAGTAGATGATCTCTTTACGGCCGTCCTCAGCCCTTTCCCGAACAGGATGTCAGTGATGATTTGTGGTTCTGAGCCTAAGGGAGGCTCTCGTTATTCATCATGCGGTCGTTTGTACGGTAGAAAACTGTTAGGCAGGCGTTTTCTGGAAAAAGATTTATTTAAAATAACACAGACCACCTTTTCCAATCGGTATTAGCGAAACGCGTCTCGGTGTTATTTTTAATCTTTTTCCAGAAAACGCCTGCCTTACAAAAAATACAATCTCCACCCCTTAACCCTAGAGTATTTAATATAATATCCAATGGTCTAATCCCCCTTACTGTCTACTAGGGATGTGCGTTTTGGGTTTCGGAATTTCGGAATTTTCACGAAATTTCCCGATTCGTGTTTTCGGATGCGGACGATTTTCCGAAAATTTTTAGATCCGAAAACGGCAGATCCGAAAAGTTTTCCGAGCCGAAACGAAACATTTTCGGAATTTTCGAATGGACTTGAAATGTGTCAAATTGAAATTTATTGCTTTGAAACGAGGAGAACAGACGTTCCGAAAAAATGAAAATTTCCGAAAATACGAAAAGTCGATACAAAAAACGAGCTAAGTGACACGAAAATAGGAAAAATGGTCGATATTCCGAAAAAAAAAATGTACACGAAAAACGAGTCGAGCCGAACCGAATCGAAACAGAAATCGGTCGAAACGAGCCGAATCGAAAAGTTTGAAAATCCGAAAAATCTAATCGAACGGAAAAAAAAATCGGTGCACAAGCCTACTGTCTACCCCCATTAACCCGAATTCAGTATTAAATTCCCTGGCTAAACGCCCAAAAATGTGATAAACGCCCCAGTGTGGTTTATACGTACCATCCAGCGGTCAGTGACATCCTAGAGGTCTGTCCAGACTAGGGTCTTCGCACTGAATGATCCAGACAGACTAAGGAAAACAGTGTGGGTTACATGTCGGTGCTCTCTCGCTTGGATTTATTCCATGAATATGAGAGGAGTTTAATCTAACTTCTAGGATTGTCGCCAACATTTCGGTGCTCTCTCGTTCCCCGCAATTCGGGAGAATCAAATTTCCCCACCCTGCAGTGAATTCACCATTCACCACAGGGTCCCCAAAGTGCAGGGAATCGGCCGCCGAATGCCGCCGCCAGCCCAGAACAAACCCACCAGCCGCAGCCGCAAACCCACTGTGAACCTCTTGCCCAATGCCGCCAACCTGCTGAACATCCGCCGCAAACCAGTTGCAGGGCTGCCATTTGCAGCCACCGAGACACTGAGCACAGCGCCGACCAGCCGCAGACGAAAGCCGATAAACCGACGGAAAAAAACCCAGATTGAAAATGTCAAAATTGAAACAATGTTTGCAAAAAAATACTGAACGAAAATGTCTGAAATTAACATATAAGATCCTATGAATGATAATAGGAAAATATATATATATATATATAACGCTATTAAAAAAAACGGAAGGAAAAATCTCGAAAAATGTCTAAAAGATCCTAAAAATCAATAATTAAAGAGACTTTTTGCTGCAGATTAAAAGAATAAACGGTTTATTAGATATTGGATTAAAACGGGAATATTTTTAACATTGAAACCTAAGGGATTCGCCTGAATAAACCTGCCAAATGAAACCACCGAACATCAGGGCATTTCACTGACATTTCTCTGCTGTTCGGTGTCTGTGAATAGATTAACCATTGCTTCTCTATGGGGATTTCACTGCCGTCGAACAGGCACCGTACGTTCTGGCAATTCGCCAGAATTTGGCAAACTGCCTGCTCTGTGAATTGCCGAATGGCCACGAAATGTCACCGTATGGGGAAATTCACTGTCCGGTGTCATTTCGAGGCCAGATCGGTTCTTTGTGGTTAACCCTATGATTTGAGGCTTGAATATCTTGTTTCAATGTAAACTCCGTAGCGCAGTAATAATATAAACCTGTATTTACTTTCAATCAACTTTCAATCAACGAAGCAACTTACCTTCTTATATTTTTGCTTTTATTGAATGTTGCCAGAATGTTCTATATTTCTTTTTATAATATTTGCACTGTCGCTCGCCCGCCCGCTTCAGATTGTAACGTAAAGCGTCTGCGTAAATTTTCCATATTGTCAATAACAGTAAAAAAAAATGCAAGCAAATCGAGGGATAGTAAAGATGTGTATTTTTGTACATTTTAATTCTGGTTGTGTTTTATTGCATGGAAACGCCAATAAAAATGAAATTATTCTTGCTTTCCTTGGGTTTGCCTTGTTAGAGGCCTCGTGAAAAGGTTACAGTGTATCTGTGTCGTTAAATTGCGTAACCGTCACAAAGTTCACATTTTTGTTGTGCTAGCGTTGATAAAAGTGGATCTCACGCCAGTGACGGTGATGTCGCTTTGTTGGTTTTTTATGTTTTCCATGTGATAGATAAATAAGCGCCCTGATAACAGCAGAGATAGCGACGCGCGTTTTAATGTGTTTGGCGTTCTTTACGATCCCCAGAGATAGGGGGGAAACATGAGCGAGCCTCGAACACAGCAACGGTTTGTAGCGAACAAAATTATACTTTATCAAAGCAAATTTATTTGTTGTTTGCAACAAAAATCTTGAGTTGACTCAAAAATAAATAATCAAAATGTTATATCAAGATAAAAGCAGTAATAAAGATATATATATATACAGGGTTCAAAGTGTTAACTCCAAAAGGTACTAGCCTGGTTAAAAAGTTACTTGCCACTTCTAATCCTGAGTGGTCAATGACGAATTTCACAGTTTCAAAGAGTCAAATTTCTACTGCTTGAATTATCACTTGCTGTAGGCGAGAGGGCAAGTGGGAATTTTGAGCCCTGATACATATATATCTTTGAAAACTCCTGTGGGACGCACTCAGGGTCTTGTAAAGCATATAACTTTATTGATTTTCCATTACAAGAACAAAATACTGACATTTCAGCCCCCTGGAGGCCTTTATCATAACTATAAATATTAATAAAGGCCTCCAGGGGGCCGAAACGTTGGTATTTTGTTATTTTAATAGAAAATCGATAAACCCTTATGTTTTACAAGCCCCGGAGTGCGTCCCACAGGACGTTTTAAAGACATATATCCTTTTGGGACTTGGGAATTTATTTGTTGGCTATAAAGCAGAGAGACGAGCGCTGAGCCACAGGCACAATATAATATATATATACATATAATATTGCCACATTGGTAAATATGAGCAGAAGTCTGTGAAGAATTATCTTTATTGTTTTTTAGGGGTGTGCACGACTGAAAAATTTGTTTAGTTTCATTTTGTTTCAAAATAATTTAGTTTTCGGAACTTCATTTCGGAATTTCATTACGGTTTGATTAATTTCGTTTCGTTATTTCATTTTCATTTGGTATCTCGGATCACTAAAATAAACATTGTAATTTGGGATCGATTTGATATTGATTCGCATTTCGGATAACTAACAGGGTTATTCAAAGAGCTCCGAATTGCTGGCGAAATTCAGCGTACGGTCACCTTTCCTGGCCATTCGGCTATTCAGAGAGCAGGCAGTTCGCCAAATGTTGGCGAATTGCCTGCAAATACGGTGCCTGTTCGGTGCCTGTTCGAGGGCAGTGAAATCCCCATAGCTTCGTCTATTCAGAGAACAAAAACCAGCAGGGAAAGTTGCCGAAATGCCCTGCCATTCGGTGGCTTCATTTGACAGGTTTATTCAGGCGAATCCCATAGGCTTCAATGTTAAAAATATTCCCGTTTTAATTTCAATATCTAATAAACCGTTGATTATAATATTCTGCAGTATAGAGTCTCTTTATTTATAGATTTTTTAGGATCTTTTAAGCATTTTTCGGGATTTTTTTACAAAAAAAATTTCCGATTTTTATTTTTTAAAAGTTTTTTTCTTTTTTCAGTAACGGCCCTTTTTATTATCATTCATTGGATCTTATATTTAAATTTCAGACATTTTGGCTCAGTAGTTTCTTTGCAAACAGCGTTTCACTTTTCAAACATTCAAGCGTACTGTTTTGTTTTTTTTCCACTCCATTCGTCTGCAGTGTCGGGTTTTTCTGGCGGCTGCTCTGCGCTGTGATCGGCTCCTGCTCGGGTTTCTCCGGCATGTTCGGGGGGGTTAATCCAGATGTTTTTGCGGGTTTCGGTGTGCATTCGCCTGGGTTTTGCGGTGAGTGTTCGGCGGCTTTTCCCTGCACTACGACGGCCCTGTGGTGCTTGCTGAATACACCGCAGGGTCGCCGAAATGGGATCGCTAAATCTCACCAAATTGAAGAGAACGAAAAGTCACCGAACGTGCGGTGACTTTTCGATTCTCTTTGAATAACCCTGTAAATAAAGCCACAAATAAATCAAAGGGGTTCTGGCCTGTGTGTTACCTCATATTTATTCCCCCTGTGAAACAGGAAGTCGTGGTTGAACAGTTTCCTGTTCCTAGTCATGACTTCCTGTTTACGTGTACTAAAAAATGTAAAACATCAACAGCAATATACTTAAAATATATCTTTTTCTCATATTAATTGACAGGGGGTGCCAATAATTGTGCCACACATATATTTACCAAAGATTTATATATTTTTGGATAAACCTGTGTTGTGTTTCCAGTTGTTTGATATCCACAAGAGCTGAGTATGGTTGTGTATTTATTGCACAAAAGAACAAAAGGTTAAACAATAAATACGATTTTTCACAGCCAATTTTATACAGTTTTGGTCATATATCACCAGCAGTACTGCATACCACCACCAGAGGCGGTATTATTACCCTGTTTTCCTTAATTTATATAGAAACATAGAAAATGTCGGCAGATAAGAACCTTCGGCCCATCTAGTCTGCCCAATTACATGGATACTTTACCTGGATTTATCTTTTGTTTAGGATAGCCTTATGCCTATCCCATGCCTGCTTAAATTCAATTACTGTTTTGGCCTCTACCACTTCAACTGGAAGACTGTTCCATGTATCCACCACCCTCTCAGTAAAATAATGCTTCCTGATGTTACTTTTAAACCTTTGCCCCTCTAATCTAAGACTATGTCCTCTTGTTTTGCTATTTTTGTTTCCTTTTAAATATACTCCCTTCCTCTACCTTGTGGATTCCCTTTACGTATTTAAATGTTTCTATCATATCTCCTCTGTCTCGTCTTTTTTCCAAGCTGTACATGTTAAGATCATTAACCCTTTCCTGGTAACTTTTCTCCTTCAAGCCGTACACCATTTTAGTAGCTCTTCTCTGAACTCTCTCTAAGATGTCTATATCCTTCTGGAGATACGGTCTCCAGTACTGCACACAGTACTCCAAGTGAGGTCTCACCAGTGCTCTGTACAGTGGCATGAGCACTTCCCTTTTCCTACTGCTAATATACCTCTCCCTACACAACCAAGCATTCTGCCAGCATTTCCAAGCATTCTGCCAGCATTTCCTGCTGCTCTATTACATTGACTACTTACCCTTAGATCCTCTGAAATAATAACCCCTAAATCCCAACCCTCAGATGTTGAGGTTAGGACTGTATATGTTTTTATTTATTTTTTCTTACAGCTACACACCTCAGTTGCGTGTTTCTCAGTACGTCCATGTCTTGTGTGATACATCACATTGCATGGGATAAAAACTAGTTCATATGTAATGACTTTTTTGCTAAAATAACATATTTTGCATGATGGCTTGAATTATTTTATGTTTTTTTACTGTCGTATTTATATTTTCCCCCCCTTTTTTGTTGTTGTAGGTTGGAAAAGACAGGATCATGAATTCCTCTGGAGATACAACAGGAAATTCTACTTACCGATGCGTATTTGATGAAGAATTTAAGTACGTTCTCCTACCTGTGTCATACGGTATAGTTTTCGGAGTAGGATTGATCCTCAATATTACAGCGCTTTACCTATTCCTGTTCCGGATCAAACCATGGAACGCGATCACTACCTACATGTTCAACTTGGCCGTATCGGACATTCTCTACGTTGTGTCCCTGCCCCTGCTAGTGTATTATTACTCTCAGGGTGATGACTGGCCATTTGGCGTTGCCCTGTGCAAAATTGTCAAGTTCCTGTTCTACACCAACATGTACTGTAGCATCTTCTTCCTCCTCTGCATCAGCATTCACCGCTTCCTTGGAATCTGCTTCCCGGTGAGGTCACTCGGCTGGCTAAAAGTCCGCTACTCACGGATTGTTTGCGTCATCGTCTGGGTAATTGTGATCGCTTTCCAGTCTCCGATATTATACTTTGTGACCACCAGCTCCAATGGTGAAAAAACCACCTGCCACGACACTTCACACCCGGACTTGTTTGACACATTCGTAGTGTACAGCACAATCAACCTTGCCTTGCTCTTTTGCATACCGTTCGTCACCATCCTGGTGTGCTACGGTTTAATGACCCGAGCCTTGCTGCAGCCGTCAGCAGCCAGTTCCCAGACTTCAAACTCTAAGAAGAAATCCATTAAGATGATCGTTATCGTGCTGATCGTCTTCATCGCTTGTTTCCTACCGTTCCACGTCAACCGCACTCTGTATTACTACTTCCGTAAACTGGATCTCGATTGTGACATCTTGGATGCCATCAACCTGGCCTACAAGGTGACTCGGCCTCTGGCCAGCGCCAACAGCTGCATCGATCCCATACTGTACTTTCTATCTGGCCAAAATGTTCGAAGGACCATCATGGGCAGGAGTGGAATCAGCAAAATGAAGAGCAAATTTTCAACGTACGTACGTGAAAATAACTGGACTATAACCCCAAGCGAGTCAAACAATAATGGCAGCACGCCAAGTCCAAGCCCGACAGTGATCACCAGCATATAAAGGGCAATTTATACCGAAAGGGACCTTTAACTAGACTTTTATTTCTGTTTACTCTTTGACTATGGTCCAAAAACATCCTCTATTCGAAGGCAAAATAACACGATGCTGTTGGGAAGCCTGGTTTTAATGCATGTGATGGTATTGAGATACCATATGGGTTATCGCAGGCATTTTTCAAAAGTTCTATGAGCCGACACATCTAGGATCAATCACTCAACCACAAATGAAATCACTGCCACGGGAGCTCAGGATGCCCATAAGCCTCAAAGCCTGTGCACTAGCTCGGATGTTCATCATGGGGTTACATTTCAGACGCCTATCTTTCAGTCTCCTTTTGGGTTGTGAATTACCCAGGCTCCTCTTCCACTAGGGTTGACATGTATCGTTCTCCGTGTATGAAACCTAATTGTTAATTTTTTTATGTTTGCTTCGTCCTGTCCATTGTACAGCGCTGCGTAATGTGCCTGCACTTTATGAATACTTCTAATTGGTACCCAGAGAATGTGCGTGTCAGAGTGTATTTGTGTGGATTGTCAGAATGTAGATTAATGCAGGGGTGTGTATTTAGACATGTGCTCGGACCAAAATTTCAGATAGTTTCGGCAATTTTCGTATTCCAAACTTTTTTGGGATTTTGGAAGCTTCTTGAATTGGCCAATTCGGATCGATCCAAAATTAGGGGAAAATCGGAAAGTTTTCAGAAGAGTCTCAAATTTTTCAGTCGTGCCTATTTTTAGCCCAAATAGAAACATAGAAACATCGAAAAATGTCGGCAGATAAGAACCTTCGGCCCATCTAGTCTGCCCAATTACATGGATACTTTACCTGGATTTATCTTTTGTTTCGGATAGCCTTATGTCTATCCCATGCCTGCTTAAATTCAATCACTGATTTGGCCTCTACCACTTCTACTGGAAGGCTGTCCATGTATCCACCACCCTCTCAGTAAAATAATGCTTCCTGATGTTACTTTTAAACCTTTGCCCCTCTAATCTAAGACTATGTCCTCTTGTTTTGCTACTTGTTTCCTTTTAATATACTCCCTTCCTCTACCTTGTGGATTCCCTTTACGTATTTAAATGTTTCTATCATATCTCCTCTGTCTCATCTTTTTTCCAAGCTGTACATGTTAAGATCATTAAGCCTTTCCTGGTAACTTTCTCCTTCAAGCCGTACACCATTTTAGTAGCCCTTCTCTGAACTCTCTCTAAGATGTCTATATCCTTCTGGAGATACGGTCTCCAGTACTGCACACAGTACTCCAAGTGAGGTCTCACCAGTGCTCTGTACAGTGGCATGAGCACTTCCCTTTTCCTACTGCTAATACCTATCCCTACACAACCAAGCATTCTGCCAGCATTTCCTGCTGCTCTATTACATTGACTACTTACCTTTAGATCCTCTGAAATTAATATCCCCTAAATCCCAACCCTCAGATGTTGAGGTTAGGACTGTATCAAATATTCTATATTCAGCCCTTGGATTTTTACGTCCCAGGTGCATTTTCTTGCACTTATCCACGTTAAAACTCAATTGCCACAGCTCCGACCATTTTTTTAGTTTACCTAAATCATTTGTCATTTGGCTGATCCCTCCAGGAACGTCAACCCTGTTGCAAATCTTTGTGTCATCAGCAAAAAGACATACTTTACCATTAATACCTTCTGCAATATCACTAATAAAAATATTAAAGAGAATGGGTCCAAGTACTGACCCCTGAGGTACCCCACTGGTAACAAGACCTTGTGCCGAATAAACTCCATTTACCACAATCCTCTGTTGCCTGTCACTCAGCCACTGCCTAATCCATTCAACAGTATTGGAATCCAAGCTCAAAGATTGCAATTTATTGATAAGCCTTCTATGCGGAACAGTATCAAAAGCCTTACTGAAATCTAAATAAGCAATGTCTACTGCACCACCTGTGTCTATTATTTTTGTTACCAATCAATCAAAAAAATCAATAAGATTAGTTTGGATGATCTCCCTGAGGTAAACCCATGTTGTTTCTGATCCTGTAATCTATGTGTTTTTAGATGTTCAACAATCCTTTCCTTTAACATGGTTCCATTAATTTCCCCACTACTGACGTAAGACTAATTGGCCTATAGTTCCCCGATTCCCCCTACTACCCTTCTTGTGAATGGGCACAACATTTGCTAATTTCCAGTCTTCTGGGACGACTCCCGTTAGCAAGGATGGTTAAATAAATCTGTTAACGGTTTTGCTATTACATCACTGAGCTCTTTTAATAATTTAGGGTGGATCCCATCAGGCCCCATTGACTTATTTGTCTTTACTTTAGACAGCTGCTGTAGAACCTCCTCCTCTGTAAACTGATATGTAATTGTCTCGTTAGTGTTTCCTCCTAACTGAGGTCCCTTTCCTTCCTTTTCTTCTGCAAAGACTGAACAAAAATATTCTTTGAAGCAGTCAGCGAGACTTTTATGCCCCATTTATACCTCCCTCTAAACTCCCATCTTTACCTCCTCCAACCCTCCCCCTAAATATACACTCCTCAATGTTAGATAGGGTTAGGGTTACTTCTGTCTCTGACTGGATGACTTCCCGTTTTTAAAGCTCAACCTCTCTTAAACTGAACTTATCATCTTTCCTCCCTCTAAAACCAACATTCCTGCAACCATTTCCCGTCAGGTGACACCATTACTTCTACCTCTCAGGCCCGGTGCCTCGGGGTCCTCTTCGACTCTGATCTATCCTTTACTCCTCACATTCAGTCACTAACCAAATCCTGCTACTTCCACCTAAAAAACATTGCACGCGTCCGCCCCTGTCTTAATCAGGTCTCTACTAAAATGCTCAATCAAGCTCTTATTATCTCCCGCCTTGACTACTGTAACCTCCTTCTCGCAGGCCTTAAGAGATCCCAGATTCTGCCTCTGCAGTCTGTAATGAACGCTTGTGCCAGACTCATACACCTCACCTCCCGCACCTCTCACACCTCGCCCCTTTGTCAATCTCTACACTGGCTCCTGTTTCCTTTTAGAATCCAATTCATTATACTGGTGCTCACATACAAAGCTCTCCATAACCGCGCCGCTGCCTACATCTCCTCCCTTATTAGCAGGTACATCCCATCCCGACCACTTCGCTCGGCCAATGATCTGATGCTATCAGCTTCACGTACCTGCACACTTAATTCCCGCTTTTAGGACTTCTCCCAAGCTGCCCCCTTTCTATGGAACTTCCTCCCCCGCAACATCAGACTCTCCACGTCTCTCCAGTCCTTCAAGAAGTCTCTGAAAATCCATTACATTAGGGAAGCCTATCAGCTCACTCCATGAACCCCCACTGTTCATTTCTTGCGCCATCTTCCCCCACAGCCCCCATGCACCGCGCTACTTCTTGTACTCTGCTGTTTACTCTCACCCAGTGTGTCACCCCTCTCCTCTTAGATTGTAAGCTCTTGAGCAGGGTCCCTCTCTCCTACTGTTCTGTGGGCCAAATTACATACTTGGTGCTAACGTTAGCACCATCCAGAATCCGTTAGCACCATCCAGAAACCCCCAAACAAATCAAGATACTCACCTCCTGTCCCACAGCACCCCCGTTTTACCGCTAGGATCGTAATTTGGCCCTGTATGTTTAACTTGTGTGTATATTTGTTATTGTGACTCACCCATTGTACAGCGCTACGGAACTTGTTAACACTTTATAAATACTTGTCACCGTTTGTGTTAGGGTTACTGTAAGAGTTACAGTTACTGTTTATGTCTGTATTCGGGTTAGGGTTAGGGTTAGGGCACGCATTGAAAAGAGTGCAACATTTTTCCTATCAGCAAAACGATTTTGAAACAATACGAAAATTCTCAGATGGATTCGATAACTTTTTATTGCTTTCGGCCGATTCCGTATTTCCTCAGTTCGGAATATCGGAGGCTCCTGTATCGCTGAAATGCCGATATTTCATCCAATGATATCCTACAAAAAAGAATGCACGTGTCCACTTGTATTTGCGTGGAGCGTCGGTGGGAATGCGTTGGTGAAATTTCAGCTTGTGGCCTCCCGTGGTGGCTTGACAAGCAGCTTATAATTCCCCAGCAATTCACTGATCAGTAAATCATGTTTTGAATGTTCTGTGTGTGTTTTTTTTATGTGGATTTGACCGTTTTAAAAGCAGGAATCAAATCGTAAAAAAAAAAAAAAAAAATAGTATGGGAACTCGCAATTATCTCTGCTCCCTAATCGGCCATTGACTTGTCGCACTTATTCCACCACCCCACACTCAAAGAGTGATGTTACTGCATAAACATAAAGATACCCCGGGTTTGAAGGAATTGTTATGATACAAATATCATACAGTGTGTCCATAAAGTCTCTTTACAATTTCATAAATTTATTCCAAAGGTAAATGAAAAGACAGATAAGTGAAAATTATTACAAAATGAGACGTATATATGTAAGGTTTTTTTTGCCTCATTTAATACACCTCTATATGGCCGCCATTAGTTTCAGGAAGCACATCAAGACGGTGCTCCATTTCCTGCCATGTTGGCTGTAGCTTCCCCTCATCAATGGTAACAATGGCGTCAGTGATCCTCTGCTTTAGATTAGTGACGTCCCTTTGTACCAGACACTATGGGCCCTATTACATTCTTGTTTGCAAGCGCAATTTAGTGCGCGCATCATATACTTAACATTGTGAGCGCATATGCGTTTGTGCGCTGGTGCGCGCATGGGGTTTGGGTCGAAATTCCTACAACCAGGTTCCCGAATGCCAAAATCCCGACAGCAAACTTCCCCACACAGACAACTCCCTGACGGCCAACTTCCCTACACAGAGAACTCCCTGACGGCCAACTTCCCTACACGGCCAATTTCCCTACACAGACAACTCCTTGACGGCCAACTTCCCTACACGGCCAATTTCCCTACACAGACAACTCCCTGACGGCCAACTTCCCTACACGGCCAACTTCCCTACACAGAGAACTCCCTGACGGCCAACTTCCCTACACGGCGCCAACTTCCCTACACAGACAACTCCCTGACGGCCAACTTCCCTACACGGCCAATTTCCCTACACAGACAACTCCCTGACGGCCAACTTCCCTACACGGCCAACTTCCCTACACAGACAACTCCCTGACGGGCAACTTCCAGACATCCAAAATCCCAGCGGCTAACACTAACCCTACTCCCTAAACCTAGCTCTAACCCCCTAATCCTAGCCCTAACCCCCAAACCTAGCCCTAACCCCCAAACCTAGCCCTAACCCCCTAAATCTAGCCCTAACCCCCTAATCCTAGCCCTAACCCCCAAACCTAGCCCTAACCCCCAAACCTAGCCCTAACCCCCTAAATCTAGCCCTAACCCCCTAAACCTAGCCCTAACCCCCCTAAATCTAGCCCTAACCCTAACCCTCTAACCTTACCCCTAAACCTAGCCCTAATCCTAACCCCCTAAACCTAGCCCTAATCCTAACCCACAAACCTAGCTCTATCCCCCCTAATCCTAGTCCTAACCCTAACCCCCTAAACCTAGCCCTAACCCCCCCAAACCTAGCCCTAACCCCCTAAACCTAGCCCTAACCCCCTAAACCTAGCCCTAACCCCCTAAACCTAGCCCTAACCCCCCTGAACCTAGCCATAACCCTAACCCCCCTTAAACCTAGCCCTAACCCCCTTAAACCTAGGGTTAGGGTGTTAGTATTAGGATTAGCCACTGGGATTATGGATGTCTGGAAGTTGGCCGTGTCGGAAAGTTGGGATGTCCGGCACATGTTCTGTCTGGAAGTTGGCCGTCGGGATGTTAGCATTAGGGAACCTGGCTGTAGGGATTTTGTCCGGCACCCGCGCGCATGGTATTACAATCTTAGCGCAAAATTTAAACGGACAACGTTTGCGCGCATAATTTTAACGTCTTTGAAAAGATGGTGGTAACGGCAAATTGTAACAACCTGACCGAACCGAACTGCTGATTCACAACGGAGAACGTCGAGGCGCACGTTATTTTTTACTAGATCCGTCAAAAATGACGGCCACTACCTTGTCTTCCGTCAGAACGTACGTCCGTTGTGCGCAGTCTGCACAAAATGACGGACTCGCGTTAAAAATTACATTGCGCTCACTGATTTCTGCGCGCAGCGGTACTTTGCTCACATTTTTGCACGTCGGTTTTACGAGCGCAATTTCCCGACGGATGAAAAAATGCGCGAGGAATGTAATTCCAGCGGTGATTTTCGTGCGTTAACGTTTAACGCTTCGCGCAAAAAACCACGTGTTTAGCGTGAGTTTTTGCGTTAAGAATGTAATAGGGCCCCGTATCTGTAACATAACCCCACAGAAAGAAGTGGAGGGGGGTGATATCTGGTGAACAAGGTGGCCAGGGAATTGGGTCACCCCTTCCATCCTACGCTCTGGAAATGTTTAATTTAGGAACCCACCAACATGCCGTCCCCAATGTGGTGGTGCAGCATCTTGCTGGAAATAATGGTTGCTTGAAGGTCATGTAGATGTGGTGCCGCGTATTCAGTCAAAAGGTCAAGGTAAACAGTTGCCGTAATTGATGTCTCGCCGAAGAAAAACGACTTCTTTCTATGGGGTTATGTTAAAGATATGGTGTCTGGGACAAAGGTACAAAGGGACGTCACTAATCTAAAGCGGAGGATCACTGACGCCATTGCCACCATTGATGAGGGGAAGCTACAGCCAACATGGGAGGAAATCGAGCACCGTCTTGATGTGCTTCATACAACTAATGGCGCCCATATAGAGGTGTATTAAATTAGGCAAAAAAACCTTAAATATATACGTCTCATTTTGTAATGATTTTCATTTGCCTTTGGAATAAATGTTTGAAATTGTAGAGACTTTATGGACGCCCTGTATATTTCTGGTGCTTCAGTGAGGAAACGTGATTGAAACCCAAACATTAGCTTTGCAGTGTGTGGATCAAAAGGGAACGGAGTTCCTTCTGCAAAATTAGTAAAGGAACGGTGTTCCCAAATGTTCCTGCTTGACTTGATCCCTGGTTAAAAGGAAAATGGGAAATTCTAATGATCTGTTTTACAGATTATTTGGGGTTTGAGGAAACCCAAGAGGATTGTATGGGTGTTAAATGTAATTTAACGTTTAACTCTTTAATAATGGGAACGTCTTATCGTATACGTATAGCACGTGTGTTCTGTTTACCTACCTCGGATGGAAACAGTTGGTGTCTATAAAGCTCTCTGCATTTCTTACGTTTCTAGGAAGAATAAACCACGGAACGCACATTTTATGATGTAATAAATGAATATATTACAGAGTCATATAACTTTTTGGCTCGTCCTTAGCACTTCTACAGTGACTCCTCTTATGTCTGATGGGGACACATGGGCCAGATAGGGTTTTTGATCGTCGGTAAAGTAGTTGACGATTACATATGCAGGTTGCGTATCCCTTATCCAAAAATCTGAAATCCGAAATGTGCCAATTTTTTTTATTTTTAAGTATTTAATCCCCCCCCCCCGATCTAATGCGACGGGACAAAATGCTTCTATATGCTGTATAGAATGCCCTTCAGGCTTTGTGTATAAGGTGTGTATGAAACATAGATGGATTTCCTGTTTAGACTTGGGTCCCATCCCCAAGATATCTCATTATCATATGCAAATATTCCAAAATCACCAAAAATCCCAAATCCAGAACACTTCTGGTCCAGAGCATTACAGATATGGGGTACTCAATCTGTTTACATTTTATATATATATATATTATAAATAAGGGTATTGAATCCATGCATTCTTCATTCACAGTCTGGTTCTGAACCTTCCTCCAGAAGACTCAATGAACCCTCCTACTGATGACTCAATGAACTGTCCTCCTGACGACTCATTGAACCATCCTCCTGTGGACTCAGTGAACCGTACTCCTGACACTCAATGAACCGTCCTACTGATGGCTCAATGAACCATCCTACTGATGACTCAATTAACCACCCTACTGATGTCAGTAGGGTGGTTCATTGAGCCATCAGTAGGGTGGTTAATTGAGTTGTCAGTAGGGCGGTTCATTGAGCCAACTCAATTAACCGCCCTACTGACAACTCAATGAACCGTCCTCATTGAACCGTCCTACTGCCATTTCAATGAACTGTCCTGCTGACGACTCAATGAACTGTCATACAGATGATTCAATGAACCGCCCCACTGATGAATCAATGAACCGTACTCCTGATGACTCAATGAACCATCCTACTGACGACTCAATTACCCGCCCTACTGATGACCCAATGAACCGTCCTCCTGATGACTCATTGAACCGTCCTACTGACGACTCAATTACCCGCCCTACTGATGACCCAATGAACCATCCTCCTGATGACTCATTGAACCGTCCTACTGACGATTCAATGAACTGTTATACAGATGACTCAATGAACTGTCCTACTGATGACTCAATGAACTGTCCTACTGACAAATCAATTAATCGTCCTATTGATGACTCAATGTACCACCCTACTGACTACTCGGTGAACCTTCCTGATAACTCAATAAATTGTCTTACTGACACCTCATTAACGGTTGTATCTGTATGAGACTAGAGACGGGTATATAAGTAAAATAGATTTAAATGCCAACATGTATATATTCTGTTCATGTCGTTTTGTACAGGTTGTATAGAAGTTTATTATATTTAATAAATACTCACATATCATAGAACTACTTATGTAGTGGATGCTGTGAATCCTATAAAGTTAATTTATATTGAACTTTATGTTGGTAGATGTATTGCTGTAAAATTACGTCTTATTTTTATTTGATGTTATATTAATCTGAAATAAATAGTTTTGCAATAAGTTTTGCTGTTATTACTTTTGGTAATGAAACACTGCTCTTTTATTGAATGATGCGTCCGATTAAAAACAAATAAATCCATAAATAAGGATTACAATACTGTATATAACGGACCAATATTTATAAACATACCTATATAATATATATCAATTCATATACACAGGATCACATTAAAAGAATGGAGGAATAAGCATCCAGCCGTGATGCAAGTGCTATTCTTGCTGAATATTATCTGGAAAACAAACAAAAAAAATAGATATTACCTTGAAGTAGGCAGAAATGGAATGTAAGATTTTTTTTCCGTTAAGGCCATGAGGGTCCAATGTTCCTAAT